>LR999913.1:10000000-11200000 GCA_905220335.1 Noctua pronuba
CTTCTTCTTCCATACTTTTTTCTATTACTCGTCAACTCACCAATCACCTCTGGCCACATCATCCTTCACACAGTCCATCCATCGTTTCTAGTGAAATTCATGGAATTCATCCGTGATAGTTCACTTAAAATTCCATAGGTACTTTTATTTGTTTTGAAAAGACAAGGTAGGTACTTTCTAAAGAGTAGGCAAGAAATGGGGGTACACTTAACTTTTGATCTCTGCAGAGAAGTGTGCACGTACAGCTCTCTTCTACATTTGTAATTGCCGCGGTTTTCCTCCTCGCTTTGACTTACCACAGTAGCCACAACATAAGAGTCTCTCAAGTAAAGTAGGTACCATACATCGTCAGATATTGTAGCAGTTATTTACTTTAAAGATATCTCGAAACATCCAACAACACATAAAAAACAATACTGGGAATAATCTCGATAGTCCCGAAAAGCCCACACTAATTTCGCTTGCACGGCTAGGCTCTAAGTAGGTACCTTGGTCCAAAACTCCATACTCCCGTCAGTTTTGCACACTTTATGTAGACGTTTTAGTTTTAGTAGCACAAAACACATTAACTTTCAAGAACTTATGTGGGACCGGTACCGGTAGCGATACCACATCTAATAAAACTCGATAATCCGCAAAAACACAGTCCCCACACTAGTCATCGCGCTGGCGCGCCTCGCCATGTAATTGCCGTGCCCATTAGTCCTGCCCGGAGCCACTTCCAGACCGCCGGGATAAGATCTCTGATGATACCGTTGTTTCGTCGCGCGAGCGTTCCTAACACGGCCGTTATGGGTTTTTTCGCCACAAATAAATTTTACAAGCGGTTTTTTTTCGGTAGGAATAAGTGTTTTAGGGAGTCGTAAAAATGTTTGTTTTTGGAAATTAAAAAATGCGGATATGTTGGCCTGATCACAATCATTTGTGTTATTTTATGTCCCAATGTTGATTGTTGAAATCGAAAACAGTTAATATAAGGCTAGGAAGGTCCCTATTCGTTATATGTTTGTAGTTCGGAGTCATGTTAATAAAGTTAGCTTATTTTATTTTGTAGGTAAGTACATAATGCAACTCCATATCTCGTAATACGAGGATTATTACTGCTACTAAAAGTTACCAGATTACACAAGAATATATTTTCACATAAACATGCTTCACAAACGACGAGGATGCAACACTGAACACGCTATTTATTTAGCAAAGTTGGAATCCGCAAACATAGTGCGGCGCTTCGCAACGGATCCCGTAATTACAGCAGTCCCGGGGCCCGTCGTCCGGCTAATTACAGCGGTCCCGCGCGCCCGGGACGGGCTAATTACGACCGACCTGCGATCGCGGGACTAATTGCCCTCCGCGGGTAATTTATGAAACAAATTACATGATTCACTTTGGATGGACAGCTCTGTTTTTGTCACTCCGATGATCGTGCGTGAAACATTTTTGGAAAAAAAAAACTGGTCAGACTGTGGTCTTTTGTATTATGTTCAGCTTTAAATGAATTTATCCATCATAAAAGAAAAAATATACAAATCACAACTAAAAACTGGCGGGAACTATACAGCGCCATCTACACATATCTTTACAAACAATAAAACTTTGTGAAACATTTGTAACGCCATCTATCAGCGAGTAGTGAAACTGTGATTTGTAAGAGTTGCATTTCAGTTACTTCCCGTTAGATGGCGCATTATCCAAACAAAACATTGTTCTGAAATAAAAATGTTAACGATTTTCATGTTTCTTGTTACAGAACGCAACGAATCAAGATCCAGTTTACAGAAAGGTGGCTGTCGTAGAAAATTTCTTCGATATCATCTATACTGTGCATGTGGAACTAGAAGGACGGCCTGGAAAACATGCAGGACAAAAGCGAACCTATAGAACAGTGAGTGTTTAAAAAAAATGTTTTACTTTATAAATAACTAAAAAATAGAAATAACTTTTATATTGTAGAATTTAAGCGCTCAATACTGAGTATATTTTTTTTTATACACTGAAAGCGCAGCTCTTCCGTCAAATATTTTTATTAGTTCGAAATTTTATTTCTGCGCCATCTACCGACATACTCTTGAACCACAAAAGTTGCGAATAGTGAGTCGCTTACTGTCACTTTCAACGCCACGTTTCCTTTGGCGAGTTGTGGCTCGTAGCCACTAGATGGCGCTGGGCAACGGTTTTCATAATAAAATTCTTGTCGATGACGAAATCATGTCAGTCATGTATTATTCAGTACAATACGGATCTTTCCTGCATGGCTAGTTTAAAAAAAAAAAACTTTATGCTATTACAATAAAATTGTACGAGTGGCAAATTGCATCGTGAAAATATTATCATAGTGTTTTCCATTTGGTTATTTTGAAATATAAAAGGACGATGTTGAACCAATCTGTTGAAACTAGAATAATATTAAGACCTATAAAATATCAATCTCTGTTTATTTTTGATCATTTAAAATATTTTCAAGATCTTGAGATGTTGGCTAAGATCCCAATGCGCAGTGGTTAACTAATTAGCTCTCTGCGGTCAGAGTGGAGGGTTTGATCCATGGACAACATCATGACCTAAATAAATACCTCCGAGCCTCCTAAGATTTTCATCAGTTTTATAAAAAAGAATAAAAACTTAGGCATTTATTTTCGAAACCTCCCGAAGTTAACCAAAGTTTGTAAACCGTTCAAGAAACTGACTTCAGTACGTATGTTTCAAACCAAACACCCAACGAATCCACCCGTAATTTTATCACTCGAACACAAAACATCACAAAAGAATATATTCTCTTTCCCTTAATCACGGATGTTTTCGCCAACAGATTACCGAGACGTACGCGTTCCTGCCGCGGGAGGCAGTCACGCGCTTCCTCACCGGATGCGCCGAGTGCGCCCGGCGCCCGCGCAGTGCATCCCCTCCGCCCCTCCCCACTCCCTCCCCCTCGCCCACCAGACACCCCACCTACCTCCCGTTCCTCCCCCACTGCGCGCCTGATTACACGCGCAACTGGGAATCTGAGATAGACGCCGCACATTCTAATTACTACGAACCGAAATTCGAGTACACGGAACTTCAGCCGGTTAAGAAAATTGAAAGCCCCAAAGCCGATGTTGAGGATCCGGAACCTACGTATATTGAACTTACATCGAAGAAACTTAACGGTTTCGAAGCTGCCCCACTTTTGAATAGAACTTCGCCTGTAGAACCAGCGTTTCAGGAAGAAGAACCAGTTAGAACTGACCCAGAAATAGACAAAGATGAGAATAGTCTAATTGACGTAGAAGACGTCATACCTGACAGCCCAGCTCTTTCAAGATCACAGAAAGATGATGACACTCGGCAGTCCGAAGGTGAAAGTACCAAAAGGGCAGATAGCAGAGGAGCTAACGATAAGACTGAACCCAAAAGAGAGAAAAAGTACAATCCGCTTGACGTAGCTAATTTAACTTCGAAAGACCCTCCGAAATCGCGGTCTCCTCCTAGAAAGAAGTTGATAACTTCGAGTGTTGAATATCCCTCTAATTCTTTCGGAACTGGGAGGATTCCAAAACCTTGGAGACCAGATGGTGGGGCGTTTTATGGTGGTGAAGAGATGGACTACAACGTGCCTATAACGACGGCGTACCTGAAGCATATGAGGAGTATGGCCTACCAGGATCGCAGGGATTCAGAGAACAAGGTCAGTAAAACTACTTTTTTTGAACTGTAAATTATTTTTCTGTTTTAAAAATTTTCATTTTCCTATTTTTCTAAGTACCTCCAGCGTGTATTTGCCTCTTAACTTCTATAAAATGTGAATTCATTGTTTTTACGGAAAGTATTCCAACATTAGGGTTCCTCAAAACTGCTCTAAATTCCTCATCCTCGCACACAAAGTATGAAACCACACCAAAACCTGATAAAATATGTTTTGACTAAACAAATGTAAAATAAACATATGATTTTGCGGGCCGGGCCGCGTTTAACCCTAGCTTTAAACTTCTGCTAACAAACTGGTAAAGCGGCGGTTGGGCGGATCCGCAAACCTTTGAATGGGATCCTTTCTAACCCTTGTTATGATTTTGAAGACGTTCAAGTAGAAATTATTGGAGTATTTTATTTATTTGAGCTTTTTTGTTAACGTGCACGAGTATGTGATGGGATGGGTATCCGGCATTTCTGGTTATTTTACTTTCTTTGTTCATAGAGTTTTAAAGAATTTGAAATTCTTGATTGTAGAGGATACAAAATTAGAGTTGTACAGCCATTCGTCAAATTCGACTTGAATCTTAGTTTTTCAGTTATGAAAATTCTGGATTTTTTAAAGTATTTCGTTTTCATCGTCATAAAAATCAGAACGAAGTTTCGTGCCAATGACGAATTTCACAATCTTAGCTAAGAAGTTTGAAACAGCTCTCTTCTAGGTGTGGAGTTAATCAGGTGTACAAAAGTAATGTTCTCATATAACACAAGGAGAAACCCGGACTTTTGATAGGCTTACAGGGAGACATGGGTTCAACCCAGAGGTGCTTTGGAGAATTCAATGTAACCTACTTGTTGTAGTTGGGTTTAATATTGTTACGAATTATTAAGAAAAATAATTGGGCTTTTTTTTCTACTTTTTTTTACCAAAATCATATTTCAAATGTACCAGGCGCTCAGAATTTGTAGGCGTTAGCGCGTACCTGACGTAACCCTGTAATGTTCGCGGCGTCCCACACGACCCGCGATTGATTCAGACGAATGTCCCTCACAAAGGACCACGGGGCGTCACGCTATAATCGGGCGCCGCATCTTTTCTAACTCATTTTTCTCGCTTGGGGCACGGGCGGGGTGGTGGGTGGCAGGCACGAGGTTTCATCAGCCTGAGGGGGCGTCACGGTATTAGACAAGACACAAAAACGATGCCCGCCGGAGAAGTGGGCTAGTAAGTTTTCTGATGACGGTTATATCCACTATCGCTGCTATGTAATAGGTTTTTCAGTGTGAAATTATGTTACACGCTTGGGAGATTCTTGTTTGACTTAGTATTTGGTTTTGTGTCCTACAAAATATTTTTGTTTGTTGTGTGTAGGGTAGTTGTTTCAGTAATTCGGTTTTTTGTTTGAGAAACATTGTGAACGTGTTTATTTATACACATATTATGCTGATGAGATATTGTAAGTATTGTGAGAATATTCTGACTTGGGTTATTTTTGCAAAAAAAATGAAAGAAAGATGTGACCGTGGCCGTGCTAACATTAAACTCAAATACGCATTACTACACAAATGACTTACCCAAAAAAAGTACACTCAAACCAACAAAGCCGACATTAATTGCAATAAACGCCAAAAGCTTGTAATATGATGGGACCTAACGCAGAAAATATCCTACTAACAAAAAGTTTATGTTAGACCTTTTTCGTGTGGGGCCTCCCGAAGGGTCAGTCGAGCCCGTCCATAAGAGGGTATCGTCCCTTCGACCTCCCAAAAGTGCCTTACACCCCCCTCGCCCCCCGCATCGCACTGCGACTTGTAAGATTGATTGGGGCTCCTTCAGTCCATTGCCAACCACCCTTGTGGGATATTCGACCCTCCCCCCTTTTTTCTCGGGTACTTGCGACCGGGATACAGATTAGATGGAACGGCTCTGTTTTAGATGGAGGCATTCTTAAGGTATTAGGGGTTTTCGGCGGTTTTTTTTAGATACCTTTGTGTCTACGCAAGATGTGACGATTGCTGTGTTTCGTAATGTTGGCACTGTTGAAATGATAAACATGGAATGGAAATAACTCCGCATAAATACAAGAGATTCCAAGATTACATTTTACATTTTCATAAAAATTCTAAAGAGTTTAGAAAACCACATTTTGTCAATTTTACTTTGGGTTCGTAAGTTTCTAATTTTGATAAGAATATGTTTATTTTATTTATATTTAAAAAAAAAATACTAACGTTGATAAGCAGCATTGATAAGACGGAAAAGTTTAAAACATTTGTACTTCATATCACTATTATCACAACTGAAGTACTCAAAATTCATTATTACCCAGGTAGATAGAATAAAGGGTGTAAAAAGACCCTTAACGAAGCCGAAAGGCACTTGTGCTCCCCCTCATTGCAATATTTTTTTTTGTTCTGAACCATACCTAGGAATCTTCTAGTTACGGAGATATTGGAGGTCAAAATTCCAATTTTTTCACAAGTTTTTTTTTAAATACCACTTTTAAAGGTTTTAAATTTACTTGAATTAATTCCATGACCCGTTTACCATTCAAAGCATCCATCAGCACTAAGTTTTGAGTGCGTTACGGTGAGTTTTACCGTAAAACGTGATTTTACACCCCAAAAAAAAAAGTCGCTTCCCAGCAATAATTTTTGCGTAGAGTTATTTAGTTTGATGTACAGAATGCTTGGTTGACGGCTTCGTGAAGGGTCTGTATACTTCATTATACATCTTTTTTTTTGCACTATTCTTTTACAAAATTGCTAACACTACGGCTACAAATGCGGTCAGTTCCACAAGAGCCCGATGACATTAATGTCTCATCCAGCACCCCTACACGCATCCACCCCCTTTTTTCTCGGCGGGAGCTGTTAATAACACAACAGGCTATTTTATTCGTCCACCGCCACTTGCGGCCGTGTGACTGCTTTGATGTCAGAGATTAGAAGTTTGTTTAGCTATGCCCTGTTATTGTGGTAAATCTCTATGTTTCATATGTGTAACGTGTTTTGAATGTTAGATTTTTGACCAGTATAGAGAAAGTTGCAATCATTGATACGGTTGTAGTATGGTTACATTTAAAGGATATTTTTTCCGCTTTTGAGTACAGTCATGCTGCACCGTCTCCAAATAAATTGGGATAAGGGCAGGAGAAAGATGATGATGATGATTTTTACCGCTTTTCGTACGTAGGTTTAGATAATGAAGTTATTAATAAAAGTAGAAACAAGTTTATCTATTATTTACTTTACTTAATATTCTGGAGAACGTTTTATTTTCGTATATAATATTATGTCCTTTCTAATCTAAACAAATAAATAAAATTGAAGTGTCTGTTTGTAAGTAAAAAATAGTTAAAAGCTTGTAAAAACAGCTTCTTACTGAATGTATATGAAAGTATATACGGTAATCATATTTTTTTTATTTGTCTGTGTTTGTTTGTTTTGGCTCATCTCTGAAACGGCTGAACCGATTTTGACGGAACTTTTATTGGCAGTTAGCTGATGTTACAAGGAGTAACTAAAGCTACTTTTATTTAAGAAAATAAATTAATAATCCGTGCAAAAAAATTAAAACCCACGAAATTGTTACCAAAATCCAATTCAGATAGGGAAGTAATATTTTTACAATAATTTCATGCGAATGAAGGTGCGAGGAACAGCTAGTCTTCAATAAACATACTTTCATTTAAGGTGATTATTTATAAACGCTTATTAAAATTGAAAGACGTTTAAACGTCGAAAAAGCACGCATGGTATAACAGGCGTTAATCATTACTGAACTTCGTTTATGAATAAACCCCTTAACTTTTCACCGTTCAAGAATACCATGATACCGTAACATTCAGTTATGTTTATGTTTATAGATAGCCCGGGGCAATGTTTGCGTCCAATTGTTAATTTACTTTACCTTCTGTGGCACAACAGTTTACTCCAATCCTGTTACGATTTGATACAAGTTATTGTGCGCGGCTTCGCTTATGTAGACTGCTTCGTAGTTGGTAAAATTTTACTTATAGTTAGACGATTTAGAAATGTTTAAGTGCTGATCCATACGTCATGTTCGTGAACGGGCGCTGTCAGTTGGGACTGGTCGTCTCTTAGCTGCCACGGTTTATTTTAACTACTTTGTTTTTAAATTGTTGATCTAATCTTTTACTCTGGACGCTCTTAATGTGCACGTCTGTCTACATCGTTCTCACATATATGAATTATCTCAACATGAATGATGTAACCAAGATCTTGTAAAAATGTTTGATTGAAAAGAGTGTCCATGGAGTTTCTTGCCCATTCTTCTCCATAGAGATCTACGCCTTGGAATGGGCAACTACAGTACTTTCATAAGTTATTATAGTAGCTTCGCCTTCTTTGTTTTTTTTGACATTCAAAAGTGCTTGTAATGGTCTAATTGAAATAAATGCTTTGAGTTTGAGTTTGATTAATTTCTCCGTTTTTTATAGTGTATGTCGTATAGCATCGTATTGGACGAGTCTGTAAAGATGTTATAATTGGTGGTAAATAAATAAATAAGAAATAAATTTATTTAACTATGTTTAAATGAGTGTCGTTTTCGTAATAATACTTTAATTAAATAAACTTAAAAGCATCGTGAAATATACAAGTAAGAAGCAGAATGACCGACGATCTTATTACTAAAAGCTTTTTTGGCAGAAATGTCTCTGTTCTCCTGAAAACACAGTTCAATTATTTATAAAACGCAAATATCCATTCAATTTCATAACAGCAATCGTTATTAACACTTCGCTTTACAATACATTCGCAATTACATTCTAAACTGTTGAATAATCGCATTGACGCCATTTTAATTGCTTTCAAAACTCCTCAAGATAGCAATTACGAACTTATTCAAAAGCAATTCATCCAAAACTGAATTTATGTGCGAATGCGTGTGCATCGCGACCTTGAGCAGTGACATAATTAAGTTTGGTCCCCCAGCGATCGATTCTGCGTTTCATTACCATGAGGGTCCGCTAGACACCCGACGGCATCTGTAGGGTTGGTTTTTATCAAAATAGAATGACGTAAAACCAAACACGTGCAACAGATTTTAATATTTATTGGTATGTAAATATAGTTTATATTTGTTTGATCCTAGTTCCAGTTTGTGATTTTGATCACAAACGCGTGCTATGGCAAGCACTGAGATTGTGACGTGTGTTAGTTAGTAGGTCAGTCAGGCAAACCATACTTTAAGTTTACGAGCAAACATAGAAACGTAGTAAAAGAAAAAAAACGCATTACCTTTCTTTTTATACTGCTGCAGTGAGTAAAAAGCAGGATTTACCGTTATTCTGGCAGCACGTTTAAATCAACCAAGTTGAATTTACCCTCACACCGTGCCAAGTCGGGTTGAAGAGCTAGTCGCAAATAAACGCGAGCTAAAGCCCTTGCGCCACGGGGGCGGGTGCCAGCCAACTGGCAACCACCCCGTTGTCATTTACCCTACTTACCGTAGCTACCAGGCGAGCATAACACCAACGGAGAATTTTAACGGAATTAGTCGCGAGGCTGCTTGCCGCCTGCAGGGCGCCGTAGTAAATTCACACATGTACCTAGTAAGGCGCAGGGTAGGAGTTCCACCCACCTCCACGCCTAGTTTTAGCGCCTAGTAACTCGCAGGCACGAGGTGTCTACACGCAATGCCGCAAAAACATTAACTGAAGGAAAATAATTTTTAACTCTGTTTATTAACCTACATAGCAGGTATAGATTGACAGTCTGTCTTGTTATTAAGTTCTAGATTTATCTTTCCTGAAAAAACGCTCGCTAGATCTTTTTTGCTTGATTTTTCATTGAAACGCAAACACTTTTAGTGCTGCGAATTTTCTCTGAAAAGGAGCTTCGGTAGTGTGATTATGGTTACTGTTATGAAGGGATGGGCAATTATTTTATGTAATATCGGAAAAATTACTTATTTCTACTATGAAATAACAAACTTAATTTTCATCTATCGGGCTTAAACTACATACTGTAACTGTGTACAACTAATCTAGTTATATTGTCGAAAAAGGGCGAGACGAACACTTGCAGCAAAATTCCTTGAACACTTTTTCAAAAGTTACGCATAAAAGGAAAAATTAGACTCACGCATCGAGGGGTTAATTTTTTTTGCAACTATGGTGAAAAGTAAAAGAGACGGATAAAACTCAGTCTGTTCATGCCATCAAATTCAAAATTAGCGCATTCATCATTTACGAATTTATTTCCCTTTTTTCGATTTTATTTAAGAAAATTTACAGGTGTTGGCATTAGACTATTACAGCTTTATCTTGAAGCAGATCTTCAAAATATTACAATTCATGATTAAATTGAAAGCGACTTTATATTTTTACTTACTATGTAAGCTTAATACATTCGTATGTGTGTTTTACTTTGAAATACTCCTGAGCTCTTATGAGTTTTTAGTAGCCTATGTACTGGGGTATAAGAAGCAAACAAGTCATTATTTTTCACACAGGCTGAAAATAACTAAAGTGGACATATTTTAGTTAATTTAAATAATTCCCAAAATCAATGCAAACATCGCATTCGCAATCCACTTTATTTATTTAGAAAACGGGTGAACTAAAAAACCAGGCTTGCATAAGTTATCTGGAAGTCCCAATAAATGTTTAAGGGGTGCGTAAATCATTACTAAACCCGCTACCCGGGATAGGCAAAGGACGGGTCCGCGAGGGTCGAACGAATGGACAAGGTAGTTTTTAAGGATTTATAGTAATATTTTAGTGAAAATACTGGGTTTTATTTTCACAAGGAAAGGATAGCATTCAAAATTGGCAATCTCCTTTAAAAGAACAATTTTAAGTTGTTTTTTATAAAGGAGATTACCAATTTGCTTAATTTGCGATTACAGGTAAAAAAACTTTGTTTATCAAAAATACCCAGTAGGCACGAGCTTCTAGAAAAATCGGGGTTATTCATAGAACATGCAGCTTTCAAGACATGAAACCTCACAAAAAAAAGTTACCGAAACTTACTCAATTTGTTCTTCAAACACATTTTGTTATTTCTGGCGCAACTGGGGCGTCTACTTCCAAAGCTTTTGCTATTATTAATGGCAATAAACTAATGTTATTTTTATACTTTCCTATTCAAGAAACAAAATCAAAGTTTGATTAACAAAAACACGAAAGACTGGGTGGTACCTATTTGCGTTTGCTACACCAAGCATAATAGTCATAAACCTAGTAATATTATTATGTAGTTATAATTTATGACATCCTGGTATCCGCCTGTGTCGAGCCCAGGGCATCGTCACCCCCGGGAGCCCTTGCGACGCAAAACCCTATGTACCCTTACTACCTACTCGTATCTATCTGCTCTGACAGCGTCTCCCTTTTTGTGCTATACGCATTATCTTCATATAGTTTATGGTGGCCTGGTATTTAGATGTTTTTTTTTTAGGTTATTGTTATTAATAAAATTATTATTGATTTTTTGATTGATAAATAAATCAACCATGCATCGGTTTAAAGATTGATGATGACATCAATATTTTCTTAATTTTTAATTCAAAACAGTTTTACCGGAGCATAGATAGAGTTTTTATTGTAAGCGAATGTATTCATAGACACAAATTAAATATTCTCTATACAATCTATCAAAACAATTTTCCTAAATATGTTGTACACTAAGTACGTCCTTTATACCAACAAGAAATACCATTTACAAATTGCAAATAATAAAGTAATACCACATCATATCTCGAATGTTCCTCAAACTATCATTCGTTGTTTACAATATTTCAATTTACATAACATTTTACATAGTCCATACCGAGAGCACCTCAAATTCACATAATCGTTTGTTCTAACTTGTTATAATAAACCGCATACGACTCCTATTAGTTTTGGGCTCATAGAATATGTGGACAGAGGTGGCGAGGAGTGGAGTAAGGCAAAAAAAACGGCATGAATTTCCCGATATTTTCCGAAAAGTTGACTGAATTACTTATCTTTTAAATGCACATATTTACTTAAATATTCTTCGTCAAATTCAGAAATCATTATTTACAAGAAAGTAAGTTCTATTCTTTGCAATTTGCTTAGTAATTCAAAAGTGATTTTCATTGAAATTCAAAACAGATCTACTGACAGATTTTCTGTTACTAAGAAAAAGCACGGTAATATTATAATACAGTACTCCAACTTCATACAAACGGACGAAACGCGAGCTATACCTACGCGCCTCGATCGTGGGGTGCGCTCGCGGTGCAGACAGTCACGGCTGTACCGCAGTGTCGAACGGACGGTGTGTTGTTTTTTTAACAATAACCGCGCGATTTTTTCTCTAAAAATCAGTTAATATGACGAGTAGGAAATATTGTGCTGTTTTTGGTTGTATGGATTCGCCAATAACGCTTTTTGATTGTACCCAACGATGATTTTGTGGAATATATAGAAAAAATGGAGGAAATATTCCGAAATTCACTTAAAACCAAACATGTAAATTATAAAGTAGCTGCAGGTATCTATAACCAAGTAAAAGATATTCCATTTTCTCCACCTTGTCCATGTTTCCCAAAACAATTTTTAATTAAGCTTTATATAAGAATGCGGATTTATTATACCTTAAAATTTAACAATAAAGCATTTCGTACGACTCAGTCGAGGCGCAAATATTTTTCGGTCGCAAATTTATAAGCCCGATTTGTTTTTCAAACAAAAACATGTTTTTTTAATTAAATCTACCAATCAAAAAACAACGCATTTTTATTGAACACTTCCTATTCAACATACAAAGTATTTCATTTATTTATATAAAAAGGATATTTACAATCACAAAACTAAATATAAACAGAAAGTAGGCAAATGTAATTAAAATGCTGGAGACGCGGCCCTAACGCATGTTTACGTACCGCGCGGCTGTAGGCATTTATTTCTATCATGCGGCCGAGTTACATTACTGTATTATAATATTACCGTGGAAAAAGCAATCAGTAAAATCTTCTCTACAAGCGACTGGAAACTCAAATAACTGTCATCTGAGAAAGAAATGGAAGATTATCTTTTTACTGGAAATTCTTTTAGTAGGTAACATTAAATTAGTCAGCTCCACAGTTTTCTGTGTTCCGTCTCTCAGTTTGATAGACGTGGCAGCAAAACTTTTTCTGGGGTCTCGGCCCCCGCCTGGACCGTGGGGTGCTTTCTATTAAATAATCATTTCGGACCCCGTCGCGTAGGTGCGCCGCTATTAACTCTGCGAATTAGTGCTCCTCATGTTTTATGAGAGCCTGGTAGTAGTAGTGGTAGTTATGATGGTGAAATTGCTGAACATCACGCTTACTGGGATCGGTAGACCTTGTAATGTGTGTTGATAGTTTATTTTTTTAAATTTGGGTATTTACAACATCATGATAATGACACCATTTTACGCTAATTCCAAGATGCGAAGAAAAAAGGCCCATGAAAAATGGTCCTTCGAATTTAACACTTAAGTGGTCTTTTTGTCGGGGCTGCGGGACTGTTCGAAAGAGATATCGTGGCCCTGGAACAAAGAACAAAGGGCAAAGAAGGAACATGGATGGGTTTTAGTCAGTAAGAGTCTGACACTCCCTCCCACTCCACCCAGATCGGGAGAAGTCATTTGATGATTTCCCATCCGTAAAAAAAAAAGTGGTCTTTTTGTACGGATTTACAACTTTTATGTATTGGGACACAATGTAAGTTATGAGCAATGTAACTGAGTGTTATTAAATAAAATATCCATTGATTACGATAAGCAATGTAACTTACGGTTACATTCTAATTGAGGAACTTTTGTAAACAGTAGTCCCTAATCTAATAAAAACAGGGTTGTTTTTCAGGCAACCCTTTAGAATTATTCAGAAACATTTGAATAGATTCTATCTATTATCCAATCTTTATCTCTAACAAAGTCTTCTAGCGTTACACTTGCGGAGTTTTTACTAAAAATAATCTTAAATACGGAATTCAATCCACCTACTTCGGATGCCGGGTAGGGTCGGGTACCTATCGAGTCATACGGGGTTCTGAATCCCCCTCACCCCATGCCTCCTAGCCCCAGAAGGGAGTGGGAGGGACGAAACCTCTTAATTATTGTCACATATGAATTATTTTGATATTGACGCGTGTCTCGACCTCCTCGTTAGCGTCCCTTCGGGTTTCTTTTGAAATGGCGCGCTAGCTCTGCGAACGGTATGTTTGCCTGGTAGCTCTGGGAATTTACCGTGATTTTTGTTTCAAGAATCTCTTTAGTAAATGAGATCTAGATGTAAAAAGTTCCTGTAGTCTGTTTTTCTACGGAAGGCAGGAAAAAAACATGCTGTAACACGAGTACTTTTTATTACATGGAAACTGAAATGTCCAGAATATCATTAAGTCGTATTTTAATAACTTCCGTACGAAGTAATGTTTGGTCAGTTTCAGCTTTATGAAACGTTCAAGTTCATACTGTAACAAAAAATACCGCAAATATTGGGTATCCTGTCAACATCAGGGCAATACGTTTTAAATGAAAAATAAAACGATGTTATAATAATAACAGAATCAGAAAAACGTTTGAAAAAGAAAATATGGTGACACGAAAACTGGAACGAGTCGTATTTTCACATAATTTTCCACGTCATAACTTCGCCCACTACCACACCAATAAATTGGAGTCTATCTTAATTGTATTCAAAAGTGGCTGTCGTGTCGCATCCACAATTAAGCCAAGCCTTGGTCCGCCAAAGTGCTACCACCTAATAGGAACTTTAATTTTCCAAATTCACCTGGCGTTTATGTAATTCACCCCATACATGCACCCCCTGGCCGCGGGGTGTCTAATGTAGACCAGGGGGGTACAGGCGACGCTCACGAAAAGGAAAAGGGTGGTTCTAGCAATTTTTTTCTGATTTTTTCCCCTCCCTTTTTGCCCGATAATACCCTAATGGTCGCTTGCTTCCTTTTCGTCGGATTTTTTTCCGCCGTCGAAGATCGAGACGTATTTTTTACTCGCTTGTAATTTCCCCGTTTCCCGCCGAAATGAAAAATAAACGGTCAGGAGTTTTTTGTATTGATGCGTGATTTCTGAGGTCGCGCGGTTTGCCGACGGGGCCTGGGGCCTGTCCGGGAGGTATTGTGACTGCTTGCTTCAGCGAAATACGTCTCTGTCGCGTTGTAGAATGCGTTGTACAATTGTAAAAGGGCGCAATAGCGTTTCTGTAGAGTTCTTTATCAAAACTATCTACAACATGTCCAAATTGTTATCTTTTTGTATACAAGGTAGTTAGTACCTCGACATTAATATGACGGCACTTTATGAAAAACTATCTGTTTATAATGCTATAATTGACGCACGAAAATAAACTGAAATTAAACCTCAATATCCGTTTATAAAATGAAGAAGGTTTTTTCTTTGTTACTAGTGAATAGCTCAATATTATTTTTATTTTTTTTCATTTGGGGATTGAATCGGCGTCATAACAACTCACAAAGTTATTAATGAGAGAACAGCATGCGTCAACAGGTCCTTTTGTACGGAAGTTCAAGTTTTCATACTTTCAGCTATAGGTACTTCATTTTCCCAATCACACATAATTCATTTTACTAATTAAACCCGAGTTAATGCCGGTTGCAGAAGAAATTTCTCCGAGAGTCCATGCGAGTAGGAACACATTACTTTTATTTTGGCATCGATAAATTTTCGTACCCGGTACCACCCTGCATAATGCATGCAGCGAAAAAGTAGGGAAAATAGAGAAAAATCGGGGAAAAATTTCGCCCCCTCGCCGGGTTCCTTGGGCACCACCTACCAGGCAAGCTGGGGCGCGTAGGAGGTTACCGTCCGCCAAGATTAATACGGTACAGTACGACCGCCCGACGCCGCAGCTTTCATTAAAAATACTGGGACCCTGATGGGTTAGCTGGCAGACTTGTGCCGACTATGTGCCGCCCCGTGGCGCCGTCTGCGGTTTTGCTGAACGTGCAACTAAAATGAATTTCGAGATCTTTCTTTCCCTTTCGCATATTTGCAAATCAGACATAAAAACATTTTTTTTTCTTAGAAAAAAATATAATATGAACACACATCAATGCAGATTATTTGTTAGTATTTCATATTACCCTAGTGGGCAGGGGAGACTTGTATTAAGAATTGCATGACTGTAAAGTATGTTTGTGCGTTTCTAACTTTCTTTTGTGTAGCCTACGAGTCAGATGATTAGTTGATTATTGCTACGCGGCGCCGTAGCAAGCTCTACGGATTTAAAGGAGGGTGCTGCTACGGCGTAGTACAGCTACGAGTACGTTCTCGTAGCGTAATCATTATTACGTCATTTCTTCATGTTTGAGTAAGTGGTTACTTATAATTTCCTGGTATAGACATGAAACTAAATAATGTAGCAGATACATGAAAATGTTTATGAAAGTATTTCTACGAGTGTCTTGTAGAACTGTTTGTTATTGCAAACAATATGTTTACGCTTTCGTAAATATTGTTTGTTTATTTACATGACAGTTAGTGTAGACTTGAACTTTTTTCCAAGAAAGATGTTTTACCTATAAAACAAGTTGTTTCTATCAATTCTCGGTAAATAACATTCGGTACAACAACAAAATTATTATTTGCCTACACACACCGAAAACCAATGTAAAATAAACACGGCGAGTCATTAGGATTCCATCAGTCACAAAAACTATGTCCAGTCGCCCCTCTTGCATGCTCCACCGTTATTATTTCTTAGCTCTGCACACCCTATGTCCCCCTAGTCGTGCTAAGTACTAAGCGGGCTGTTTGTAGGCAAAAAGTAGAACTACCCTCGGCCGGGAGGGGGGCGGAGGGGCGCTCACGCTTTTAAACCTCAAGCGTCCAAGTGCGGGGAATATGAAATTTTCGAAATGATAAAGCCGGTAAATAATAACTAGTAGTACGGGCACGGCCGTCTAATGTACTGACTGCAAAAAAACTTGTGCTTGATGTGTGTTTTTTTTTCTTTTTCTTTGGGGTGTAAGATTAGTAATTTTATTTGGTTTCATTTGGTCCTTGGAGGCTGAAGTTGGTTTATTGAGTTCTAGAGATGATGGTTTTAGGCGTTACTGGTGTTTTTTTTTATGCGGAGAGGACTGCTTAATGCTTAACACACAAAAAAATATGTGTATGGCCCTACGCTTACACAATCACAATTGACAAAAACTTGAACCCTGCTTTTTAGCTGCAGTAGTAAGTTATCCTCTTTTTATTTTTCTCAACTTTTCCATTTTTTATTTGGCTGTTGCATTGATATTATTAACGTCCAATCATTCGCTGTAGAACTTAATTATAAAGATGGTTACTTTTTCGATATTTTGTTGAATTTTAACGACTAATTTAGAACATTGTACGATAAAACCAATTTTTGTGTTACGTATGCCAAAAAAGTGACGAAGGACCAAAACTGATTTGGGCCTATGGGTGAGCTTTATGAAAAATAGCGAAAAAAAAAATATAAAATTAAAAATTTATCTAAGGATTTTTTCTGCACTCAGTACCGGGGCAGCAGCGGGGTTCGTGTGTCTGCTTTCACATTTCCCACTCGCAACGTAAGGCGGGGTACGGTACACCCCCACCGCCCGCTGTGCTCCTGGTACCTACACCCTGCTTTTTATACCTTCCTGCCCGTCGAAAGTAATCAATTTGCGACTTAATTAATTAAGAAAAAAGCTTTGTCGGACGTTTAGTAACATCAAATGACTTGTGTTATTTCTCTTCTGTTTTTTTGTCCATTAAATTATGCCTAGATCATGTCTGTTCTTTATTTACCGAAGCTTTTATTGAGTTATTTGCAGAGATCTGATGAAATCGCTTTTAATTTGATCGGAAAACTGATGAATCGTAAGTGGGTGAAGTGGCAAAGTAAAATGGTGTAGTGGCGTTTAGATCTCTAAGGGTGTAGTTGAATTTTGCTTTGTTTATTATTTCAGTTTTGTTTCATTATTCTCATAATTACTGGCTATGACTTTTGCTTTATTTCATTTAAATGAAATCCCCCTCTGCATTTTAGACTCATAACAACAGTAAAAAAGTAGAACAACTATTTGTAACTTTAGTCACTTAACAAAAAAACACTGTTTATCATTCCGAATTTGTCATAAATTCGTGATTATCAAACAAACCGCTAGGTCTGTGAACTAAAATGCTTATAAAGCTCACTATAACTTTGAAAGGGCCCAGTCAGCGCGCAAACATGTTAATTTACCACTGGATAACGCGACCCAATTCCCCCATCCTAATTCCGTACAGTTTCCACACTAGCAGAGCTACAAATACTTTTCCTTTAGTTTCGTTTCACCCGATATCGTCGTTATCTAGTTAGCCCGGGTCGACGAGGGTCCGAAGGGTCCGGGACTAAGTACCAGGACCGCATAGGTAGGTAGGAGGCTCGCGTGATGCCAGCCCCACACCCGCCAACACTATTTATAAACGTTCGCGATACGCAATGCTAGTGAGGGATTGTGTTCTCGCACGCTGAAACCAATTAGGGCTTATATGATTCTGGTAATGGTATTTTTCCCTTCATATTTACTCTTCAATTAATATTTTTCTTTTGTATTATGTTGCCTATTTGCGGGCATCCTGTCTTCTCTGAAGAAAATAAAAGTAACTTACTGCTCTGACCTATAAAGGCACAGCCTCGTACAAAATAGGACGCATTTCTATGTATTTTTCATACAGTTTCCGACACACAGTTTCTTCATTATAAACTTTATAACCTTTATTTATTTTGAAACAATCTAAATCCTTGGCAATTCTATATGAGGAAAAGCGAGTTATCAATTTGAAATACCAACTCCCACGTTACATTACTCATGTGAACAAATATGCCTTCATGACAGCTATCTTCTTTTAAGCGGACAAACCAGAATTTATTAATTTAATTAACACACAAAAATGAGTCGGCCGTCGTTTACCGCCGAATTACTGGAGACTTCATTACGCCCAAAATGTATGAAGATCACAGTTTAATCGGGCAACCGACGTTTAAACTTAAAAATATAATGCTGGCATCCTCCACATTTCATACGCCCGCCATCCCTATATAAATTTTACCTTAAAAATCCGCAAATTCGGGGCTCCGGCACGGTCGCCAGACCTTTTTGGAAAAGGGTCCTCGGAACCCACCGAACCTACCGAAAGGGATTTGCCTTGGGATCGAGGCATTCGGCCCTACACTTATACAAAATGTCCAATACGGCCCGCCCCGCGGACCCCGGGGGCCTGGAGGTAGCTGGCCTGCGAGCGTAAACATACAAGTTTGTTGCCTAACCGATGGGGTATTATGTAAGTGGTTGTCAGTCGCTGGACCGCAATCACGACACAATCTCACCAATTCGTTGTATGTAACGTCTTTTTGCAATTTGATTGTGACCTTTTCAGAACTTGATTGATAACTTTGATTTTCTTTTGGAATTGTTACTTGTTTTTACGTTCATCACAGTTGGCTGAATTATCAACTTTAGTATCAAAGTTCATGAAACCATAGTTATGAGCAATCCTAGAAAATATAGCACAAGCAAAAATGGCATCAATATTTTTGGTCCTAGGGTCCGCCCTCCTCCTTGTCTAGTATACATGTTTTGTTTAAAAACCATAGTATTTATAGGTTTAAAGATTTCGTCTATTCGAATAAAGTAACTACATATTTTTAGCTTATAAACCAGCACGCGTAGCATGACCACAAACTGACAAAATGACATTTCTTTTCACAATCTGTCATTTTGTCAATTTTTCCGTCAAAGAAATCCGTTTCTACGGTGGTCATTGGAGAACAACTGAATGATAAAATATATTTTGCATATATTCAAAAAGCGGATACAATAACAATATGGAAAAATATAGCAGACAGTAAAAAAAATAAGGAAAGACAAGTTCGGTGTAAAATCTAATTCCAAAAAAGTCAAATTCTGTCGGTTAACAATCAATGACTCAACTCTAATCGAATGTCAATGACAATATGTAAAATACCTTACAGAAATAAATGATTTATGTTTTCTAAATAATTATCAAGTGTCTCTGGAATATACAGGGTGTAAACAGACCCTTCACGAAGCCGTCAACCAAGCATTATGTACATCAAACTAAGTAACTTTACGCAAAAATTATTGCTGGGAAACGACTTTTTTTTAGGGGTGAAAAATCACGTTTTACGGTAGGACTCAATGTAACGCACTCCAAACATTGTGCTATTGGATGGATTGAATAGTACCCCCCGTACTATAATGGAGGTGTTTAAAGTGAAAATCTAACATTAAAATCATGTATTTAAAAAAAAACTTGTGAAAAAATTGGAACTTTGACCCCCAATATCTCTGTAACTAGAAGGTTCCCAAGTATGGTCTAGAACAAAAAAGTGATCGCAATGACGGGGAGAACAAGTGCCTTTCGGCTTCGTTAAGGGTCTTTTTACACCCTTTAGAGTGAATCTTTTCTTCAATACTTTCTTCTGCAGTTTTGATTAATTTGTAGGTGGTCTTTTGACTTAAGCGACTTATAGTAACAACTCCCTTCTTTTTAATTCTGAACAAAACCATCCACCCGAAATCTTTACGTCGTAATCTTGAGTTGGTAATTAAATTCCATTGTTTTAAAGGATAAATTGGTTCAGTAGTTTTATCCTCTCCTAAGTAGTAAATACATGCTACATATACGTATTATGTATGTGGATGAAATTTGCCCTAAAATTCTTTTTCTAACGTATTAATTTTTCTAACATTGTGAATTTCCTCTTTAACGTTATTTTTAACGTTTTTTTTCAGGTAAGAAAAATCGCGGGCTTACGTCGCTTCACAATATCAACGAAGGTAAGATTTTGTTTAGAAAACTAGTACACAAAACTTACGCGTAGATTTTTAATTCCTTAGAAAATTACAGAAGTTCAACACCGCAACAGCGGGTGACTCGGAATCGCGACAGCTTTTTACTTGATAGCGCAGAAATCAACGCAAATTATGCTTTAAAAACGATCTTCGTTCCCGTGTGATAAATATCGTTAACTGTTAAAAGGGTTCATAATTGTAGCGAGTAAAGTGCGTTACAGTACTAGGCTTCTGCATTTTTTTTTCTATTAATTTGGTTACACGTGCGGTTTCTAAAAGTTATTGCTATGGTCCACGGTACTGAACAAAATATTTTAATTACTAGGGACTTACACAAAACCTATTTTTTCCTCACTGTTGTCTAGCTTTTTGCTCAATTACTAGTTAGTCAAAGGAATACAATTAATTGAAAACACTCAGTCAAGTACCAGGCTGTCATAAATAAACAAGAGAGTATCGCAAATCTTCAAAATGTAAGTACCGTTCACAAAAACTACAGTGACTAAGAAAAAACAGTGAGCAGTATTCGCAAAAGCGCCAAGGATACAGGATGCGTTCTACGTATATACAGGGGTGTCGAGAAAAAGTTATAATAACATTAATGTAGGTTCTTTTGACAGCTCGCCGGTCGTCGTTAGCAGCCCTGTGCTCTGTATCTTGTCATAATCTTTTAGGGATGTGGGTCTGTCGATAGTGTTTGCGTTTGTCGATAAAAACTGCACGATATCTTTTACTTTGAATACAAACAAATGTATGAATTTATGTTTCAGTTGAATACTTTGATAGCAGATTTAATGAAGGTAGCATGTAGAAATCGCTTTGAACTTAAATAATAGAGGTATTCTATTCTGCAATTCTTATAACACTGAGCATTAAGTACTCATTGTGATTTATGAGAAATGCACAATAAACTTTCCTTTTCATATTAATATACAGGCTATATTGCTTTTCAGTAATTTAAAGTTAGAAATCGTCTCAGCTCAGGGAAATTATAATTTTAGTAAGAAGACATTAAATGCTACGGACGAGACAACCATTTATCAGGACAAACTATTCCATGAAAGATCTGACTCAAATTTGTAAGATGTATATTCAGCATTAAGTATTTTATAATATAAAAGCTTCGAAAAAAATATCGACTCGATACTATCGACACGGCACCAGCCCGAGTCACGCCGCATCACTAATTACGGGCGCAGACGGCGGCGCCGGGTCGAGCCAAGGGTACACGGTCCTCTCGACAGAATTTTTTCCCCAACGCACCCCCTACCCCACCGGATGGGGAGGGAGGCTTCCTGTCCCTCCCGGACCCTTCTTAACATTTCCCTGGCTCGGAGGCACAGAAGGAAGATGCCTCGCTTATATGGAACCCTGGTACCTACCGCTCGGGTTATATACTTTTTTAGGGTCGGTCAGACCCTTTGAGGCCTTTCTCACGAGTTAGGGACCTACATATTCCCTTTTCAGGCCCTTGTTGACCTTTGTAGGTTTAGGCCGCGTTGTTTCGTCGTTATATTATATAAAAGTTTCAGATTTCTCTCAGTGAGGGACGCTGGTGACGGTCGTGGAAATTTTCACTAGTAACTATTATGGTGTTAGGTTTAATTTCGTTCACAAAGTATCCTCTAAGGTCAGCACTCTAGACTACACAACATTTAAAATTGTTTAATAATCTTCATCGAAAATCATATAATGACAAAAGACATTAATATTTACGTTTTAAAACGTCATCCTCTAACGAAACAAACCTGTTGAGCTTTTAAAAGATACATCACCATTAAATTACTGCACGTAAACAAAGCGATGTTTTTTATTCCATTACAACATGTACTTACAACATATAATTAAAAAAAAAAAACATACCAAAACGTATTTCATTCATTCACATTTTTCACAGTTTTTCTCGATTCAAGTAAACCGGGTTCCATACCTTTAAAGATATCAATATTTTCACCTAAAAGTACTAGGCGCACAGTAAACCAAGGCGGTCTATGGTCACTGCCTAATAATTCCTTCAATAGTTTGACAGGTGAACACGCTATGGGGTTTCTCGCTTCAATGATGTGAATTGTGACGTGTCATTGGAACTTGTACCGAGGGTACAGCGGTTGAGTGTCAGCTTTGGTTACAGGTTCGATTCTGGGAACTAACATGGAGAAAGGAATCTCATAATGTGGTTCTGTGTGTATACTTGTAGAGCTTTCATAATTACATTAATTAGCTTTGTTTCCTTATCTTATGTTGTCACTTGTCATTGTTTTTTCATTGTCACACTAAATTTCTATTGGTATGGACCACCAATATAACATGATCTTTTATTTCTCTATTATTGTAGGTACTAGCAGCTCTTCCGTCAATAGGGCAACAGATGGGAATCAAACTAAAGCGTCCTTACTTGCCAACTAACGTCTTAACTGCTCAGGTATTGAGCATAACTTTAGTTGAAAATAAGAAGTCACTTGTATTTCTTATAAAGGGTGTAAAAAGACCCGTAACGAAGCCGAAAGGCACTTGTTCTCCCCGTCATTGCGATCATTTTTTTTGTTCTAGACCATACCCGGGAACCTTCTAGTTACGGAGATATTGGGGGTCAAAGTTCCAATTTTTTCACAAGTTTTTTTTAAAACGCCACTTTTGAAGGTTTAACTCTACTTTAATTAACTCCATGACCCGTTTACTATTCAAAGCATCCATCAGCACTAAGTTTTGGGTGCGTTACATTAACCACTATGCTCGACAAGATTTTGACACATGACACACCAGCTGAATCGGCGGGGAGAAGTGAATTGTCATGAAATTCAAGAATTTTCGTGAACTTTCAGCATTCGATTTTTTAATGAAAAACATGCCGCGGAAGCTGTTTCATACTATAAGTTTATGGTTAATATCTCCAATAACGTGTTGATAACAGTAAAACGACGTCAGTCTATTTCCAAATATGTGTAAATTACGTACCGCTACACCCTTCCAAAAAATAGGTAACTTAGTTGCGCTGGAAATAATGTACATAGAAAAGTTCTCGTTTGCTAAAAAAACTCAAAAGGGCAAAATAAAGACAGTAATAAACTATCTGCGTTCTTATTTTTACCATTATTCATACATAATTTCATAAAAACACGATCAAAGTCTTGACAAATATAACTAAAAAGTCTTAGTGCTGACCGTAAACCCAAGGTTCATCATTCGATTAAAAAGTTGGATTCAGCCTAATCGATACTCGAATTGAAATCAAGTTTGAAAAAAAGAGTTGAAACGGAATAAAAACTCTTTGGTATAATTTCAAAAAATTATTTAAATTTTAAATTAACTTTTTCAAGCTATCTGTTTACATAATTTCATTTAGTAATTATTCGATGTTTTTGGTTGACTTCAAGAGAAGGAGATTTATAAATGATAAGAAACACAGAAATGTGTAATCACAAAAAAACAATTGCTTCTAAATAAACATTCTGATGATTATCTTTCTTTTAAAAACTTATACTTAGATAGTCTCCTAACTTTCCGTTGAACTAGTAGCGTGGGATTTGGCAAGAAATAAAGTCTAACAGTTCAAGCAAATAAAAAATCTGGAAATGGATTGATTTTCAATTGTACATAAATACGCACGGTAGCGTTTTTTTTTTGTTTCAAAATTTAAATTAGGAATGCGCTCGCATTTCACATTTATTCTTACTTTATAAGTGTAATAATTTACTATTATCATTTATTGCGAATTTTGTTTTGAAATATCTGAGGGTTTGATATAGAATCTTGGTAAAAAAAAAATTGTTTGATCCGCAAAAGATATATAAATTGTTGGCAGCGTATTGTCGGTTGGGTTATTGTGTTAGATTAGGACAAACTTTTTTTCTTGTTTAGCCTATTCTTTACCACTGTTGAGCAAAAGCCTCTTCCATTCCTGTCCTACTCTGTCGGTGATTTGCCTTCTCTGGCCAATCAGCCAAGAACGAGTCCAAATCGACACGCCAGCGTTTCTTGGGCCTGCCTCGGTAACGATGACCGACAAACTTATTGTCTTTTATTTCGCAATCGGCAATTCATAAGCCGTATCCTAAAGAAACGATAGTTTATTCTTTGAAAGCGGTTCACTATCCACTCTAAAAACGTCTTTTACAACTGCAAAGTTCAGGTTATCCATCATAGGCCGTGGGCCGTGTCACTTGAGTGAAGCCGTGAACAGCTATGCGACAGAAACCTCATGGCAAGAGCCCTACTCGCATTTGTAGTTTTCTTAGAAATATAATTTCATATCTAGTTTTTTGGGTTGCAACTAAACCAAGCTCATTAAGTATAAAAAATATTCACCATTAAAAGTATTAGTCGGAGAAGGCAAAATATAAAGAAAATTGGAATGCCATGGGGAGGCCTTTGCCCTTTTGAGAAAGAACAGGATGATAAAAGAAGTATTTGTAAGTGGTGAATCCCACAATAACCAATCCAACCTAACACAATTACTCAACCAAACTAAACCCAATTTTGTAGACTAAATAAAATTCATCTTGGGAACCAAATAAATTTTTACTGTGCCTAAGATATATAAGATCCTAGGCATTCTATATCCAACCGACCAACAACAATAAAAAATAAAGTTAAGAAGTCATTAAAAAAAAATATATATTTCGGAATTTTTAATTTTGTCGTATTCTGTACATTTCTGATACCGCATCACTATATTATGCTATTCACCGTTGAGGAGTGTCCTCATGAAAAGACAATCCTAGCTGTAGGTCAAATACGATACAAATTAGGTTTATTCATCAAAATTGAACGCGTATCTATACAAAGTTTCGTGTCTGGGCTATTAACCATTGAGGAGTTCCTTCGTGAGAAGGCGATTTTGGCTGCAGTATGAGGTCATTATAGAAATCATGAATATTCGTCAAATATGAACGCGCATACAAATTTCCGTATCCGTGCTATTAACTGTTAAGGAGTTCCCTCATGAGAAGACGATCCTGGTTGCAGGATGAAGTCATGAAAGGAATCATCTATATCTATCAAAATCAAAAGCGTATACAAAGTTTCGTGTCCGCGCTATTAACCGTTGAGGAGTTCTGTCGCGAGGAGACGATCCTGTCTGCAAGACTAATAGTAATGTTTGTCATAAAAATGTATTGTCACCAGAACCAAAGGCATGTGCAAAATTTCAGCTCAATCAGTATAGGGGAACTGGTTTGAAATTCAGTTGCAAGATTTGACCAATACTTACTAACACGGGAAGTTAAATAAAAACATATTTATATAATATAAAAAAATACTATAAATTATCTAGTAAAATACAATGTAATTTGAACAGCGAATGCGTTCATAACTTAAATTTTTATTTGAAAAAAATATGGCGCGAATTTAGCCATAGATCAGTCTGTGCTGTTTGTTGTTTCGGTTTTAGTACCTATAATGTACGAAAAACTATTAAAATTACCATTATAAAGCTTAAAAAATATTATTGTATTTATTTATTGTATTTTAAGCTTAAAACAAAATTATTTTAATTTCCATCTATCGATTTCTTAAATTCCTTAATTTAATTTCTCGACTTGATCGAAATTTACAAAAAACGAATCGATTGAAATAATCGCATCCACAAAAGGCAGCAATTAAAAAAAAAAAATGTCGTCTATTTCGATTACAAATTGAGGAGTGGTAATGAATATTACGAGTTATTGGTCCCGTATTAGTAAATTACGCTAAGATCTGGGCATTTTCATGTTGTTTATAACATTTGGAATGATATTTGTCATATTTGTTATCGAATCTGTTCGCGTCTGTGTGATGTAATGTGAAAAATAAAAATGTAAACACGCACGATTGGCGCGAAACTTCGACTTTAGATATCAAAATTCATAGTTACCACTGCTTATTTAAATTGAACTATGGATTAATTCGTCACATAATTTAATGACGAGTTAATCATTCTCAACATAGTGGAGCTTGGATGGCCGAAAACCACAATTTTTATGATTTTTAGCCTCGGCCGGCCCTGCCGTCAAAATGGCGATGACCGTATTTACGCACTTGGATTTTATAAGGATAAATTAAGAAACTTGCGCGCTAAATACTGAAGTTTTAATGGCGATGTCATATGAACTTTTTATCCAACTCTCTTAATTAACGCACACTCATAGTATTTGATAATCAGAATATTAAATATTTACATAAATAATGAGGATGACGGATGACTTAAACGCAGACCCCTTCGGGGGTATCTACCAAGCCAGCGGAGGTTTATGTGTCAGACCCCCGAAGGGGTACGTACCGAACTTTATGGTTAAGTTTTACCGTAAAACGTGATTTTTCACCCCAAAAAAAAGTCGTTTCCCAGCAATAATTTTTGCATAGAGTAATACTTAGTTTGATGTACAGAATGCTTGGTTGACGGCTTCGTGAAGGGTCCGTTTACAACCTGTGTATGTCACTCGGTAATAGTTTTTTTTCTACCTCTTCATAATATTAGCACTTTTGTTGAACGATTGGCTACTGCACTGCATGTCGCGGGTTCGATTCCCGCACGGAAAAAATATTTGTATGGCCTACAGGTAGTTGGTCTGGCTGTTTGTGTATGTAAGTTTAAATGTTTGTAAACGCACCCACGATACAGGAGAAATTCATAGATTAGGGAAAAGTAAACAAAAAAAATTGTCCCCTATTAAGGGGCCATTAATAGCTATTAATTGACACATTACACAATACAAAAACCTTACTTTCAAAACAAAATAAACAAAGGCAGAAACATCACCCTTAACACCCATTGTTTTTTTATGTTTTGATTTGAACGCAATTGTCGATGTCGACACCTTAATAATGTATCGATGTTTATGTTACAACACTAATGATTTGTCGACATCATAGGGGTGGCCTTTACTCAGCTGTCACTTTTGTATTAGGGTCATGTTTTTGTTAATTACATTTTGAAAAAAAAAATTTTTTGATTTGAAAAAGTGATTCAGGAAAAATGATTACTCCAGAGTATTGTTCTAGTATCGATATATTCGTTTTTTTATATAATATGTGTGAGAAACATAATTTGTGTAGGTGGTGATTATATTTTTGAAATTATGTCTATGGAGTGGATCATTCTCACTAGTTCCACCAGCAATTAGTTCCATGGAACTAGTAAGATTTTTTTTTCTCAATATTTCCATGGAACAACTACGGTGGGACTAGTGAGACGAGTTCTATTAAGTTTTGTTTCATTTGTTCCATTATCAAACTCCATGGAACTACTGAGAAAAAAAAAACTCACTAGTTCCATGGAACTAATTGGTGGTGGAACTAGTGAGAATGATACTATGTAGTGTTACGTCAGTGGTAACAAACCAGTATAAGTTGGACTCTTATTCTATCGAAACACCCTTTTAAGTTGGGCCAACTCAAAGTCAAAGAGTTAACACTTACTAGCGGTCTACTTTATACGTATGAAAAGTATAACGCAGTTACCGACAGATAGTTTTATTCGGGGTGACTTTGCAGTCGACTTCGATTACGAACGACTTTTACGAAAGTTTCGAAAAAAAATTCTCGAAATTTTGTTGATAAAGGCATTCGACATTAATCGTAACACAACATAGAGCACTCTTGAGATCCCTGAATGTTTAGGCTGGTAGGCAGAGGTGTACCTATAGTACACCCACTTTTGTCCAGTTATGTTTGATTGAACACCGTGTAATAGGGGGCGATCCTATTGCTATCAAATGGGCCCAAAATGCAAACTCCGGGCAGCGACTGAGACATTCTTGATGGTGAAACCCAATAACGTACCACATATCGTAATAAATAATCAGTGGCGTGCCTAGGGACCAACAATAAGGCAAACCCTTATTTAAGGCAGGCAGACTGATCTGAAACCTTAACATCATGAAGAGGTTCTACTAATATTATAAATGCAAAAGTTTATGAGGATGGATGGATGGATGTTTGTTACTCATTCTCGCAAAAAGTACTGAACGGATTTGGATGAAATTTGGCACACAGATAGTTTATATCCTGGATTAGGACCTAGGATACTTTTTATCCCGGTAGTTCGATCCCGTGGGACAATGTTAGAACTCCACGCGGGCGAAGCCGCGGGCTTAAGCTAGTAGGTTATATGCGCAAGCCAAGCCTTTAGGCTTGTATTAAAGTACCGCCACTATATATAATATAAGTTGTCTTTTTGTACATGTATACATACAGGGTGGCGATTTTTGATCCGGCGTCGTATTAAAGCAACTTTCTCAAAAAACTCAAATCCAATCCTGAAAAAAAACCATACCAAAAACAATTAATGTTGAGACAATTTTTTTTTTACTTATTACTACTTATCATCGGCAACTTAAAAAAAACTGCTGTTTCATACATTTTGCCGTGTAGTAGATATTGCACATTTGTATGAAACAGCAGTTTAAAAAAAAATACCAATGTAAAATCCTATGGGGGCTCTGAATGATGTACTGAATACGTAGTAACCGTTTGTATGTCGGTGTCCCTTCCTTAGCACAAATCACAAAATGTATTATTATTTGGAGACTGATAAATTCTACATTTTGTGATTTGTGAAAACATAATATTAGGTACTAAATTCAATTCAAAAGCAATCGTAAGCAATAGCAGTGTAATTGCGCGACGCACTCACAATCACGTTGATTTAGCTGCCAAGGGACGAAAGCAATGAACATTGTTGAACCGTCAAATGAAAGCCATTGCAATTGTGAACGCGTTACGGAATTACGGTGCAATACCTTTAAGGGAAGTGGATTAAAGTTGGGAAAATATGTAAAGTCATGTAGACAAGTGAGTATAGTTTGTTTTATAAGTTTTGAACATTTTCATATTATGTGTATAGTGATAGAATTTTGTAGTAGGTAAGATCAGCTGGTCCTTTGGTACGGGAGTCGATAGCAAAGTACGCACTTGAAAAACTAAAATAGAACTTAAACAAAAGATAGTATAGATAGCGTTTGGTTCAGTAATGTTTCAGAAAAAACGATATTCTCAACTTTATCGCTTTACTGTCAAATTTGAACCTAATGAGGTTCAAGGGTTATTGGGAAAATTTGACAGCTTCGGGTAACTTGATGTGCTGGCGTCTGTACAGCATAAAGGAAAAAACTCTCGGGTATACTGTTACTAATTTTCTCAAATGGTTACCAGGCAAACACGACAAGCAGGATCAATTTAGCTCGGCGGCCTGATATTATCTACGTTTGACATTTCGACTTAGATTACAAACGAACTTTGCCAAGTCAGTAAGCGCGCCACCAACTTACTAAGGATTATACTACTTTAATATAGCACTGCGACCGTGTGTAGCTCCCTTAAGTGCCACTGTCACGAGCCAAAAGGCGAACAAAGTAGCAGAGGCAGTTCCCTCCACACGAAGTATAGCCTCCGCGCGCCACGGGGGTAAACTTTGATACCCCAAAACCTCCACCCTGCTATGCCACCCTAGTACCCGGCCCACCCACAGCGGGGCTTTGAGGACGTCTTTGAGCCGAACTTTAGCGGGAAAACCCCAAAATTCAAGTTGGCCCACGTCCCCGATTACGAGTTGGCGATATCTTTGAAATTTTCTGGTCTCCTGGTACGTCGGGCGGCTTGTTTTCGAATTTTTCAGATGCGGGTAGATTGGGTAAGCTGATTTTTTTTTGATAAATTCGTACTTGGTTAACTTTCTTTGGGAAAAATGTTTTTCTCTTAAAATTTTATTCTTCTTTGATTTGGTTTTTATTACATAATACTAATAATAATATTCTTGCAGAATTTATTCACAATTGACTTTGACAGTAAACACCATTCACTTACTACATACACGACCAACACACATAAAGCCACAATAATTTACGTTAAGAATATTACATTTCCAAAGTCTATGCACACCTAGCTTTGTTTAAAATGTATTCATTTCTTTATTGAAACATAAATAAGGTTATTTTTTAACTGAATAATATTACAAGTTTGGCAAACACTTTTCCTCCCTACACGATCTTAATTGACATTTTTTTGCAGACGGTCAGACGGGTGAAACCAATAGAAATAAAACGGTCCTTCCGTCCGATTTCGAGACAATTAGAATGAGAAAATTAAATTAAATCAATCGGGCACTAAATATTCACTTGTTATTAATAAAGATATTACAAATAAATAAAATGGAAGTGTCTATCGGGCACTTCGCAAACTTGTATTAATACCAAAAAAATCTTTAAATGGTGGGTTATAAAGCTAGCTAGAACATGAGCTTTTCATTAAAAAGTTCAGAAAGTTTAAAATAAAATGACGTACGTTGATGTCTTTTATTTGACACTCTTGAGAAAATTCGTTTCCGTTATTTTAAGACCACGTGTCTGTATCTGTGTATTTTGTTTGTTCAGTTTGTGATTTGATTTATAAGTCTCTTAAACTAATAATGATCAGTAATATAACAATTTGTAGTAAGTCTGATTTTTATAGCTATGACAATAGTAATAATAATACTCTCTAATTTCTACATACCAGGAGTTATTTTCAATTTACTATACCAGGATAACATAACAAAAAGGAGGTGTAATTAAAACATACAGCCTACCAGGCGCAAGGCTGTATATAAATTACCAGGCGCAAAGGACCACGAAATTACCGGGGTAGTAGGAGCTGTAGGAGGTATAAATAAGGATAGTATTGCGTGATCGGCGGGTACTAGGCGTAACGTTTATTTCTGGCCGTGATTTTCAGTAGGTGCGGAGTTGAACGCATTGTTTTGTTTTAAGGGCTCTTTCAGTAATTAACTTTTGGAATTTTAGTACTGTTGCATGGTTTGAGGATTTACCTCTTGCTATAAAAATTACCCTTTTTTACCTCATCTTTCTATTTATTGACATATACGTTTTTAAATCAAGAATGCAACATGTGACTGTTAATTAGTGAGCGATTCTTAACCATGTTATTAAACTTAAATTCAAAAATGAAAAAAAAAAAACTAAACTCATCATTATGAACAAATTTTTTAATGGAACCAACTTTGAAATCGCGAAAATAAAACATTTGATCAGACATTTTTGTTCAACTTCATAAAAAAATGGGACAGCACATTTTTATTCCAAAGATGAGTAAAAAAACGTGTTTAAGTATCGGTTACAAAGACATTTAAATATTTCCGAGCTATAGACGGGTCATGACTATGACGAAGAAAACCGTAATCCAAAACTTGTTACTACTTAGTAACAATTCGTTCGGTCTAGTGTCATCTGTGTCATACGCCCGCTTGTCAGGTCAAAATCGAAAATATTCAGGATGAAAATTATTGTATGACAATATTCCCAATGTCCTCTCTATATGTGTTTTAAATCTCTTTGATCGGGTACTAACGCACGTCCCTATGCATTCCTAATTATAAGAAAATATACATGATATTCTATTTATTCTTGTCATGACATCGGAATCTTTAATTTAGTTTCAATCTTACGAATTAATTATAAGAAAACCTTATCTCAATCAAGGCTCTTAATTAACTTAATTGTAAAGAATAAAAAGATATGTTACTTTAATTGTTATCTAGTCTCATTCCATGCTTTTTGTTATAAAATATTAATTGAAGACAGTTTTAATTGAAAGACATGTGCTTGAGATTATGGATGGAATAAAAATCGTTTTATAGATAGAAAATGGCAAAAGAAAGATAATGATCTTAGGTCATTCCTATGTGCTTCCAATGTATACGTAATTGTACATCAAACATTAATATCAATACTCCATTTTTTTATAAAATCGAAATCTCATGAAATTGAAGATTATGTAAGGCAGTGGCGAAGGGTCAGTTTTTAAAAGAGGTAAGCTTGAGAACTTATCTTTAAAGTGATTATATTATTTGTGTATAGAATACTGACTGTACCATTTTTCAAATGGGAAGCCGGTAGGAATCGATTTCTATGGAACCTTCGCCACTGATGTAAGGTAAGTGTTCAAAATGAATTCCGAGTCAAGACTAAAGAACTAAGATACAAACTTTGGTCCTTCCGTCCGCAAACGCTCTCGCGTCTACTAAGATAATTCTTTTTATCAATACCAAACTTTCTAATTCAGGGCCAATTCCAGTCATCGACAAGTTTTTTTTTTTTTACTAATTAAAACAACTAAGTATTCTTAGATAGTTTGTACAACTGTGAAACTTAGTATGGAAACATTTCTGTAGACCCAACCAGGTTAAGAGTCGAGGTTTTAGTACTAAACGCTAGTTACTTTACATAATTTATAATGAGATATTAAAGGAGTTTTATGGACGGACGTAAACGGCAGCTGAAAGGGAAAGGGTTTTTTATTATTTTGGAAATGCCTTCAGCCAGGGGGCGCGGGGGTGCGAAAGCAAAGCTATCTACGGTTTACGATCCCCCGGGCTTAAGATTGGCTTTACACTTAATGAATATTGGTAATTTTAATTTTGAATATTATGGTTTAGAGCAGTTTTACTGAAAGATGATGAAAAATGTCGGCCGTTATCATTGTTATCACTAAGATGTTTAACCGGACCTTAGGACCAATACTTTCACACGATCGAGTGCGCACAAACAAACATAAAGTTTTCCTTTTATATCGGGTAGTTAATTTTCTTTGTTTACTTGATCAGAACATCTTGAGGTTACCAGGCGTCCAGCGACCCGCAGGAGGTGCGATTAACTACTTCGTAAATAAGCAAAGTAATACTGGAAGAAGAATTACCGGCTGCTCGCCACTGGCCGGGTAAGGCAACCGGATATTTCTTTTAGCTGTCCAAAGAACCCCCCGGTCATAATGCCCTAGTGGGGGCCGTAGGGGGGCAGATATAAAGATACAGGCCCCCCACTTATCCCGGGACCATACCCGGTCCTTTTGCTTTTATAGGGGGTGTGTATAAAACCGAATCGCCCGGTTTTAGCTGTGCTGGAGTGTTACGAGCGGGGCCGGCGGCGGCGGTCGCATTATGCCGACGGAACGAGACTATATCTGATGTGGCTATGGTGCCTTGGTACTTATATACAATGTTTAGACGATGGCTTCGTTCATTTATTAGTCTGGCGTTTCGGACGGTCAATAAAACGTTGAAGGCTCTCAGTAATAAACGGAAATTAGCTGAGAAAAAATGCGCAGGAAATGTAAGCTTTTTGTTACATTTGTTGCCTTGTTTATTATCACGGATAGAACTAATTCGTTCTCATTCCACTTTAACTTCAGTAGGTACTGAATACAAAAAAGAAACGATCCTGTACTAAACTGTTTCACTCATTCAATTCAATCATTCATCAGACGTATGCTAAGAAACGTGGAACGGTTTAAGCAACAACCTGTACATGAGATATGCTGCGGAAAATGGTCAAAATTGTTTTTTTTTCTTATACGACTGATGGTTTTGGCCGAATTCTTACTAACTATGTTGTTGTCAATAGGATCGGTAATGAACTATACGTATACGTGTACTAGTACATTGCTATTGCTGAAGTTTTTCTTGCCGCATTCCAGGCCGCACTCGCTTTGTGTTCAGACCCTGTTGTGTACTTCTTTCGGGCCGAAATACAAGGACTTAGGGAGGCGAGATCCTAGCCTCAAGATATTAATTTCTGTTTATTACCGGGGCGACATGTGTTTATAAGATGAAGGTAACTATGTTGTTTCATTATTCGAATGTCGGAGGGCCCGGGTGGCGGAGTAAGGGGGGTGGAAGCCGTATAAAAACGACAATTTCCTCTAAACGCGCCGCGCCCGCGCCCGCGCCTGTCGCGCCGCGCCCTCCGGTACTAATTAACTGCCACAGCGGTTATGTCACCCTGGTACCCCTGTTTGTAGGGCGGTGTTCAATTTTTTTGTCTGGAGGTTGACAGCTTGACCTTTCCATATAAAATCGAGAATAACAATAATAATGTTGAACTAGGGAGGGTCTTACTTTGAAATATTATTTAATAAAGTTATTCTTACGAAACACATTCCAGGCTTTCTATTCTTAGAGCAATATCTGCAGTACTGCTTTTTTTCGGGTTTATGTTTATTTCTATCTTGGCGCCCGCCTCGACTTACTAATGCGGTCCTTTGGTACGCTTTGTCTAATGGATAGAATTTGGCCAGTTTCTTGTAGGGGTGACTGCAGTAAGAACTGCCCTTGTGACGTTGTCAGTTTTCTCCAAGACAACAGAGTTTAAGGGTGCCAGCATCTTTTACTCATTTAAATCTTCTGCGGTCCTCAGCCGCTCTCCGTAACAACGAACTAATCTAGAATGTTGCATATTCTGACGATGCCGTTGATACTACATGGTACTCTACGTTTAACTCACTAAGTACTTCAAAAACCTGTGCCAAATTCATTCCTTAAATTTTTAAATGTTAGTTAATCAATATTTATAAATGGTGTTGTATTTCGTTAACAGTTTTAGATTGAATTTTTATTTTTTTATGTCGTTATCAAGATTTATTTGATAGCTTCAAATATTCCTATGAACTAGTATTACCAGTGTTTTCATTTATTGACGGCACCACCCAATATCTAAAAAAGGACGCAACATCAACGATCATTATTTATTACCAGGCTTTTAAACAATGAGTTACTTAACAATTTGCACATTGAAAACTTAAGTCTAATTGCCCCATTACTTAAAGATAACTAAAACATTTCATGATAGTCAATGACGAAAAGTAACACCAATAAAAGTACTTTCTACTTCCATATTTGATTCGAAAGTTACAGTTGAAAAGTAAAAACATGAGGTAGAAAGAAATCGGGAAAACTCGCTACTCGCTACAATCTATGCGAGAGGTGTGAAGTCGGGCGTCGGGTAAAAATATCGCAGCCTGTGCACTTTTCGTTCGCTTTTCGACTAGTGTTCTTCACTTTGATTCCCTTCACTCTCGACGTTCTATCTGTGGCATTGGTTTTGGATTGATCGGAGTTTGACATCTAGTCTTCTTGTTTTGCTGGTCTCCTAGTACTTTTTTTAAAATTATTACTTTGTTCTTACTTCCGTGGCTAAATAATAACAGCTGCTCGGTTCGATTTTTAGGTTAAGCCGTGCTTGCCTAGGTTGGTCTGTGGATGGGCGACCACCCATTACATACCGAGTTTCCTCTGTGCCTCGGAAAGCACTTTAAGCCGTTGATTAAAGGGCCCAAAAAGTCTGACAACCAGTCTTACCAAGGGGTATCGTATAACCTAATACTAACTGGGTTGTGGATTGTGGAGGACAGACAGGCAGTCGCTCCATGTAAAATACTGGTATTCAGCTGCATCCGGTTAGACTGGAAGCCGACCCTAACATAGTTAGGAAAAGGCTAGGCAGATGAGTACTTACTTCCGTGACAAAACATGTGACATGGAGGCTTTTAAGTTATGTGTGGTTCACGTAGGAATATACTTATCCTAATTCCTGGTTTTACTAACACTAATTCCCTTCTAAATTATTGTCTAAATAGAAGTGAACTCTTAGCTTAGAGCCGAGAGTTGAAATTTAAAAAGCGCACGGGTATTAGACATTGTCTTGTCTAAGAGGTACCTGATAACCCCACTGGCCCTCAATTGATCCTCAGGTTTGAGTTATAAACGTACAATATAGTACCTAAAGTATAACAAACTAGCAATAAAGGGTACCAGGCTCGCACAAGCAAAAGGAGGTCTAAGCTCTACTTAGTGAAAAGCTGATGATGATGATAACATTCTATGGGCAGTTATAAAGCCGTGGACACAAATGACTTGAGACCTTCATACATTCGCATGTCTTCGTCCCGCTATGCCTAATCGCTACTGTAGCACATTATGGTAAACGACCACTCCAAACTAGACCTTAATGGAATCACTTAAGGGTGTATAATAGGTTGTACAACGCGAACCTTAGCAGTCCTTATATGTACCTGTTTAGTAGTTAATTATTATGATCGGTTAGTTATGTGTGCGTTGTGGGTAAACTGCAAATTAGGTCACTTGCAAACATTGTGACTGTGATATTGCTTAGTCCTAAATTGTATGAGCTAAGTTTACGTGTTGAATCAGTCTTAATCCTGGTGTTCTGTGATGCAATGAGCCAGGTCCATTTTGTTGTCCATTTGAAAATTCAACAATACGTTTACGTGACGCATAGAATGACATCGTACATTATAGGCAAGCACGAACTTTTAACATAAAGGGTGTAAATAGACCCTTAACGAAGTCGAAAGGCACTTGTTCTCCCCGCTAATGCGATCATTTTTGTTCTAGACCATACCTGGGAACCTTCTAGTTACGGAGTTATTGGGGGTCAAAGTTTCAACTTTTTCACAAGTTTTTTTTTTAAATACAAATTTTTAATGTTATAACTTTACTTTAAATACCTCCATGACCCGTTTACTATTCAAAGCATTCATACACAATGTTTTGAATTCGTTTCATTGAGTTTTACTGTAAAAGGTTATTTTTCACCCCAAAAAAAAAAGTCGTTTCCCAGTAATAATTTTTGTGCAGGGTTAGTTTGATGTACAGAATGCTTGGTTAACGGCTTCGTGAAGGGTCTGTTTACACTCTGTAGATAAGTAAATCGTGTCTAAGTCTGAAGACAGCGGAGGAAGGGTGCTGCGGGACTGTTCGAAAGAGATACCGCGGTCCTGGAACACAAAGGGCAATGAAGGAACATGGATGGGTTTTAGTCAGTAAGAGTCTGACACTCCCTCCCACTCCACCCAGAGCGGGAGAAGTCATTTGATGACTTCGCATCCGTAAAAAAAAGGGTGCCCCAAAAAAGTGACAATAGGCATAATCTTTTTCTATTTATGTACTGGAATTCAACATTTTGTGTTCAGTAAGTCTCAAATTCTGTAAAACATCAAGATTGATCTCTACCAGCGTTAGTTAGATCAAATATACCTATACGTCTTGTCTCATCTATGTATAGTCAAGATGTATAACTGTGAAACGTCTATACCTGAATTTAGGCTTGAGACCAGCGTCGCAGGCAGTCGGCGTCTCCCAAATTTAGGTGAGACACACTAAGCTATGCTGTCTTGGTAACGCTTTAGTGACAATTTAGATGGTTGTGCAACGGGCATCTAGGAAAATTTAGGAAAAACTTTTTATAGTAGTCTAGATTTTAACCCACGACTTTATCTGGAAGCTAGGATAAAAATTATCCTTAATCTTTCTCCAGCACGCGTAGCGTGACCACCGTAGACACGGGTTTTGTTGACGGAAGAATCGACAAAATGACAGATTGTGAAAAGAAATCTGTCAGTTTGTCGACACAATCTGTCATTTTGTCGATTCTTCCGTCAACGAAACCCGTTTCCACGGTGGTCATTCTACGCGTGCTGGTCCCAGGCTATCTATCTGTTAATTTTCAATACAGTCATAATGAAAATTCTTCCGCGCCGTTTCAAACAAATGAAGCATCGAATTACTATTTTATTCAAAATCTTTTGGAATTTGATAGGCAAGAAGTGTGTTACTGTGAAAAGAAATCTGTCATTTTGTCGACACAATCTGTCATTTTGTCGATTCTTACGTCAAAGAAACCCGTTTCTACGGTGGTCATGCTACGCGTGCAGGACCAAATCATAACCCGAACAAAGCGCCGTGCTTTCACTTATTATACCAAACACCAGTCTGTGGAATTCATTGCCGGCTTCTCTGTTCCCTAATCATTATAATCTGGATCTCTTCGAAGTTCGAGTGAATCGGTTTCTTCTAGGCAAGCGTGCTCTACCCTAGGCCGCATCATTGCCTCACATCAGGCGAGTTGCGGCCAAACGCAAGCCTATTTAGTATTAAAAAAAGATTTCTGATTGCAATCATCAATTGTTAGTCATCAACTGGAACAACACTATAATTAAAATTCAATTTTAAATTTAAAAAACCCCTAACGAAAAAATAAAAGATGAAAGATTAAATACCCACTTTTATCCCCCATATCTAGTAAAACGCTGCACCGATTTTGATAAAACGTATCTAAGAAACTAGCTTTCAAATAAAAAAAACTGCATCCAAATCGGTTCACTCGTTTAAGAGCTACGGTGCCAGAGACAGACACACACACATTGCGGACAAACTTATATCACCCCTCTTTTTGCGACGGGGGTTAAAAATACAGTTATTCTGTCAACAACCAAGCAGAACTTCGATGTTCCAAGTATTACTACGATAACCAAATAGACGTAGCTCTAAAAGGTGAAGACATGTTACTAAGACCCCAGTTTAGAGCGTTTGATACGGAGAGGGTGCGTGGGACGAAATGTTACGAGTTTCCACACTCGTGCATGAATTACAGATTTTAACTGACCCTTTGATTCCTTTGTGTCGATTTTACTTGGATTTTGAAGTCACCATTGTTGATTAGGGGGTTTTTTCCTCTATTCTGTACCCTTAACCCTTTCATTTTTAGTCTTTTATTTTATTTTACTTTTATTTTTAATCTTACATGTTCACATTGTCTACATTTCAATTGCATAAAAAAATGATGAGTGGAAGTGCAGAGTCTCCTGATACAAGCAATTTTTTGCTTAAAAGGTGACCTCCAATAAGATGTATCGAAATGCCCATTGTAATTGAAATAAACAATTTTTATTTTTATTTCTGTGTAGTTGTTTTTTTGGGCTGAGATATGTTTCAGTATTTTCTGTTTTGGCTTGCATAATTTTGATTAAAAACCTATTTTTTTTTGTTACCATCTCATTAAAATATTGGTGCGAACCAACGTATGGCCGTAACTGAATGCTAACTAGAGAATACAGAAAACTTTAACTCGATCAGTTTTCTGATCAGTTTTTTGAAGTACAGTTATTATAGCATTGTCTGTGAATTTTCATTAATCTACAGGTTAATGAAATAGTTTAATTACATAACCATCTTCAAAAGTCACTATCACTTTAATTTTCCTAAATACGACCAAAAGGACCAATTCTAACTCCGCGTCTAGCTGTTACGCAAATTGTCGAAATTCCCTAAGGTATCTGCGACTGTATACAGCTGTGCTCAACATATCTATCTGTACAGGATGCGTCTTGCCCTACACACCGACTTGCCCGGGTCATACTATCATGCTAGTTATAGATATACAGCACATATCAGATAGGTGTGGTCATATTTGAGGGTGTGGTATAGACCATCAAACTGAACATATTTTTGTATGGGACCATCACCGTAATCACAAAAAATGCTGTCCCATACAATTTATACAAGATTTTACCAGACTCTGAAACACTTTTTTGATATGTGCTGTATGTATGAAAAAGCCTCAAATATTTAGGAGCACTTTTTTGAACTATGATTCTAAGACAAAGTAATCCTCATCGCAATCGCTTTTAAAATAGAAAATCTATAAGTTCTTTCTAGATCACATCTTAACATTCGACCTTCATTGGACGAAGACTTTGAAGAACGCCAGACAATCAGAGTTCTTTAGAAATGTGTGCGTAACGGATAGATCAACTAGCTACCAGTCAGAATTTAATAAAATCTACAAAGGCTACAGAAACAACAAGAGGTAGAAAAGAATATAACAAACAATTCGGTAGATACAATTCCTCTATAAATGCAAAATACTTATTAGCGGAACACTGGGTCAGTACTCTGCAAATTCTGCAATCCTTTTCCGCCATTTATACGCCCGCATATTATAACATATACACCTATCGCTTCGTGTTTCATGAGTGCCTGGTGCTTCATTCCAATGTATACGTAATATACACACATACAGCCTTTATTTGCATGTATGGATGTATATAATCGATTCTGTAGTATATACGCGAGTGTCATTGTGCATGTGTGTGAATTGATTGTATAATTACATCATCATTATCAGTTTATAGTCATGCAACATTGGTTAAATTGATTTCCCTAATTAAGATGAAGCTTGAGGTTAGGATCAAACAAGATCGTGTAGTTACCGTGCAGGATGTTGTTTCTATTCAGTTCATAGTTATTTTATGTAGTTTTTAGTTAATAGTACTTTAAGACTCTTGCTCATAAACTTTATTGATATTAGTTATAAACTTTATCCCCAAGGACCAAAAGTTTGACAGCAACTTTAGGTAAATGGAAAGTGAAAATGACTGAAAAATTTTCACCTGATTTGTCTCATGAATGTATGGTATATTTTTTTTCTACAAAGTTAGTGAAAAATTTATCCTTTTGGTTGTAACGTTCGAAATATCGTAATTGAACTAGCGATGCGAGCTTGATGTGTCCATCATAGAGACCACACCTCAGGGCACCTAACTAAAATTGCCAAACATTTTTTACCTATCGATTGTCCCCACTGCGTTCAGAATGTGCGTGTGTTTCGAGTGTCATTGATGCATTTCGGTATGGGGGCAGGGGGCGATGGGGGCCGGCCGGACACCGAGCGAACGCACCTCGTCCACAAGCGGACCAGTGTGCGTTGTAACTCCGAGGGGCGAACACGCGCGCCGCGCCCGCACACAACTTACTCGCGAAACACGAACTCCAACTCTCAAATATCACAGATACGAACAATAAAAAAAATACTACCGTGCAACTAATAGGTTGGTAACCCATTGTGCTTCCTTTGCGTTACAATTTTTCCATAAAAAAAAGTTGCAATCAGACGTTCAGCGCGCGAAGTTTTATCATCTTGACATACTAGTTTTTGCACGAATGCAGGTTTGCATAGACCGTCAGGAATGGACATAGGAACTTGATGAGTAAGTAAGCCTTGGCATTAGTACATGGTGACAGCAAAAAATGCAATTAGTCCATCGTTGGTTCGTGTCGCTAAGTTTCCTTTGTCACGCCATCGCCAGTTTGAAAAGACAAGGCATTGTTTTAGTGAATTTATTAGCCTAACTGACACTTATGTACCGATTCTTAGATTGTTCTTAGTAATTTCCTACTAGAGTTTTTATCCGACGCAGTTAGTTTTTATCATCTTTATTTAATACTTATTTAGTTTTACTGTTTTATGTTGTTGTAAATATACAACAGGATTGTTTCTTATCAACTTCGAGATCTAAGGAGTCTGTGTTAAACATTTTTAGCTGCATCTCCAATACACTTGAGAACTTAGTTTTTGTTTTACTAAAGTCTCATTATGTATTCTCTATTACGTACTAAGGTTATCCGATCTCATATAATTTTACCTAACGATACCAGGCTTGCAGACTTGCACAGAAGTTCTCAATGTGTGGAACGCAGCGAAGTTTGAAAGTAATTTTGGAGTGCAAGCGCGCGTCGAACTAATCAAATCGTTCACGGTCCTTACTTCGCTGATAACACTACCCACGGTGTTATGTTGCTCTAGTAACTGTACACCTTTTTTATTGCCATTTCGTATATATTCTTACTTGACTTAGGAAAAACAATGGAGTTTTCACGAAACTACGCCTACTTTTCAGGTTTTGCGCCTTACTGCATATTTGACAATAGAGGTAGAGCTACTTTCATGTTGATTTTAATCGAATATTACAGTCGATTTACAGTTTCTTCGTCATTGCAATAGTTTGGCGTTCACGACAGTCCGACGACAGTCTACCTTTAACTCAAGCTACTAGCATACTCAAAGAATCTCCAATTATCATCGATACAAAATTAAACTAATCTAAATCCCCTCCTCGTGTAAAACAGGGCTTTTCCAACCAAAGAATTGTATACCCCATGAATGAAGTAACAACAATCGCAATATTCATAACAGTCGTATCAAAGGACCAGGTTTGCATTCCACGGCAACGCACCGCATAGCTAAGCACAATACCTATTAAGCCCTACATCGCCGCTAAACTAGCGTAAACACTGCCATCATCTCTTTCCGCGTACCCTTTTATACCGCAAACCTCCAGGCATGTAATTAGTATATTTATGAAAAAAGGAACGAACCAATGGGTAGGACAATGAGCGTGGGGACCGTTACTCGGGTAATGAGCCCCTCACATTCGACTAGCCGGGATAACGTGTAAGGGCCGGTCGGCCGCCTCTTACACCAATGCGTAACTTTTGAACAATTAAGATAATGTAGAAGTAGCATGCAGAACTATTGGAGAATGTAGAAAAGGGTTTACATGTACCTGAAGACCAATATTTGCAAAAACTTAGTCGGATGCTTGGTCGGTGCAAGCGCATGTGAAAAAAAGAAGAAATAAACTTTCATTCTCCAATCATGATCATAGCGGCTCATGCTGAACACATTCCTTTGCATGCCATCCATCTCTTTCACATATAACAACATAACATCACGCCTGTACTACCCGATGAGTAATGCAGAAGTGTACATTTAGACAGTTATTAAGTCCCATGTAACAGGCAGCGGACCTCACCTCTTTCAACTATAAATAATAGCAATAAAGAAACAATAATTTTACAAATTATATCATCTTTTTACACCTCTATTCCCTTATGGTGTGCAGATATGATCAAGTCAACGATCTCTGTAACTATTTGACATTTAAGACACCCTCGCACCTGTAGTTCTGGCGGGTTTTTAAAGTACATGCATGATAATTTAATGACACGCTTGTGAGCCGGGATATTATGCGTAGAACTTCGCCAAAGCATTTGGTACTTGGCAAGTCTTTTTGAAAAACAACATAAGATTAGGCACAGATGTACTGTATAGTACACACACATTTTGTTAGTTTTGTTAAAAACTCAACCATGCACAAATCTAAAATCTGAATGAAAGAAACATATTGCTAATTCGGTCTTTTGGTACGCACACGGCTTAAGATTTACATAGTGGTGGAGTTGTATTTTTAATTCAGCTGGGGATTGAATTGCCTTTGATATAATCCGATAGGCTGCCTGTAAATACATGAAAGCCTGGTAGATAAACTCATGGTGTACAAAAGTTATTATTAACTTCGCTTACCAAAACCTTCAAGGATAAAGTCGCGACCATAAATGAATGTATTTTCTTTTCAATCTAAGTTACATGCCTTTGTTTATGTGGAACCTAATTCGCAAACTAGGCAGTTTAATAAAAAAAACGTCACGGACTACCGTACCCAAAGCTATTAAAGTGGCCTTGTCGTTATCGCTAAAAAGAAAATAGCTGCCAGTGCACTGACCGCGCGTTAAACGCGTATGGCGTGCGCTTTCCACCTACCGTTGTGTGTCACACGGTGTCCCAATGTTGCGGAATGGTGTGAATTTTTGTACTGAGTGTCGCCTTTTTCGATTTTTATGCGTTAACTCCTACGCTCTGTGAGCGCCTGGTGTTGATATTGAGTATTCGTCCTTTTTTGACGATTTTAATTGCGATTAAATGAAAAAATCCGTTTAAAAGATATTGGTGGTAATTTGAGTAACATTAAGAAACAATGTAATGGTTAATTCGGATGATTTGGCTCAGTCATTATCATAGTTCGCTAAGATTTGACTTAGAAGGCACTTTATAATTTGTTTCTAGACACAGTATGAGTGAGAGTAAGTGTAAGTGTTCATAATTATCCAAACTGTCTCTGTTGTACGTTTTAGTCTTAGTCACTCACTACATTGTATTATTTAGTTTTTGTGTAAGTACATGATGTAGTATTATTGCATCAAGTAGGCACTCAATATTTTGTCTGACTTCACTTTATTTTCTCAAACAGTTAAGGTTAGGAATAATATTATAATTACGGTGCAAGACGTGGGTGTAAGCTTCGCACAAAATTGCTCACTTAATGAAACAACGAAGCTTTATAAGGATTTGAAATATTAAGCTTTATTCATATAATTATAGAAGATTAGTCCTAAATAAAAGGAGTTGTAAACAATTTTATTTGGCAAAAAATATCCATTTCCAAATCTGTAGAATATGATAAATCGATCTTGCTAACGCAAAACGCAGTCATTGTCACGACTAAACGATTAATCGGTAAACTAAATCGATTGAAATATTACTCGATTCGGATTAAACGTCAGGTTGAAGAATTTCATTCTGAGATATGGATCGCAGCATAAAGCACGTAGAGCCGGTGCCTGCAGATGGAAAATGGCCTATGTTGTTATCGCGAGTAGCATGAGAATGAGACCCCTTTGCGATTTAATCTGCTCAAAGCTCCACGGTAGCACTGTATTCCTAGTACTTTTTTCTGAGATCGTTATTTTTGCATTCATATTTTTCTGTTAATTAATTAATTGCGATACCTTTGTATTGCTTATCGGTTGGTTTTGCGAACAGAAGATTATGTTTTTAATCAGAATTGATTACCAAACGATTGAACCTTACATTTCATAAACTTTCCTGTCGCAGGTCTGCTGGAAGAAATTTCTTATGAAATAAGCAGGATTATGTAATGTCCTGTTCAGTTTTTTGGATGTACAAAAAAAAAAAAAAACCCTATGTTGTTTGTTGTTCAAGCAATAATTTCATCATCATCGTCATGGATAGCTGAAGGTCCATCTTCTTGTTCGTATAAATAAGTTGAATTTTATTTACCTTCAGTATCATCAAATACAGATGAAAAGAGATAAATCTCTCTCCCCACAAATACTTTATTTTGTGGTAAATCTAGCCAAACATTCCGTAATAGTCAAGTCCGGTAGCATTCGGACCCGACGGTCCAATTCATGATCGTTTATAATTCAAGCCCAAAAAATAAAATTTGGTGCTAATCTCGGTTCCCTTCAAGAGTACTTAGAAATAAAAAACTCAGTCTATCTGATGGAAAAATAAAAACAAGAAGTAAACGTAGATCAAAGAAGAAGAAAAAGTAAAGCATTTTAATTGTAAACAAGTAACTTATTTTAAATGTAAGAGAAACATTCTAATAAGTAAAAGAGTTTATATTTTTCTGAGATCTAGAGATAGATTTAAATCTTCTTTAGAAATGCCGTTTTCCCTATGATATGAGAGTATGAAAAGAAACCTAAGCATAGGGTCGGTTTGAAAAGTACTTCAATTCTTTCAGTTAGAGTTTTATGAATAGTGTGAGAAAGTGAACCAGCCGGTTACATCGACATGCAATTACTGTAGTAGCATTTTCTAGATAATAACTCTTTAGGAGAAGAGTAACTTCTTCTTTTTTTTTTTATTGTGTGGTTAGTGCCTAACCTGGTGTCAGAGTTTTTATGGCTTTACATGCCATCGAGAAATATCTGGAGGCGATAGTCCTCGCGCGCCTACACGAATGGCGCGCGGAGGCACTACGTCGGGGGGAAACTCCGCTGCCGCGGCAAATCACCAAATGATGTCAGCAAAAAGGAAGGGCCGATGCCTGCCGGGGCTGCGGGACGGTTCGAAAGAGATAACGCGGCCCTGCAACACAAAGGGCAAAGAAGGAACATGGATGGGATTTAGTCAGTAAAAGACTGACACTCCCTTCCACTCCGCCCAGAACGGGGGGGGGGTCATTTGATGATTTCCCATCCGAAAAAATAAATAAAAAAAGGCATGCTAGTTTTCTCACGATGTTTTCCTTCACCGAAGCAAGTGATAATTATACAGTAAGCACATGAATCCGAAAAATCAGAGCTGCGTGTCTTGGGTTCGAATTGGACTGCACTTTTAAGTTTTTTTTAAATTAAAACATCTTTGTTCCAGGCTGTCATTCGTAGATCTTTGTCAGTCATTGCTGGTCTAGCTTCATACTGAGCCTGAAAGTCTATCAACCAGTCCTGCCAAATGGTATTATGGGTCACCAAGTAACTGACTTGTGGAGGTCGGATAGGGAGTTGGTCCATGTAAAATTCTGGTATTCAGCTGCATGCGGTTAGATTGGAAGACGACCCTAATGTAATCGGGAAAAATTTAGGCAGATTAGTCTTCGTAGGAAATCTATAAGGAAACATTAAAAATACTTAAGTACCTACCTCAAATACCTACCTAACATAACATCACGCTTGTAATCCTCAAGGGTTAGGCATAGGTCTACCTAATAGTACACCCACATTTCGCCAGTTATTTAAGCCCATGTAATGGGTTGCGAGCCTATTGCCATCAACCGGGCACAAATCCAGACTCCGTGGCTGCTACTGAGGAATTATCGAACCCAGGACCTCATGCTGAGCAGTCGCTCTTGCGTCAACTAGACTAACGAGGCGGACCAATAAAAAAAAACGTTTTTTTTTTTAATTTTATAATTTATCCCCCAAAAGTGAGCCCTATGTTTAAAATTCATTAATTTGGGTCACCGACTTACATTTGTGTACCTTTCAAATCAAACGGTCCAGTAGTTTCGGAGTAAATTGACTGCGACAGTCGAACAGACAGACACGCGAGTGATCCTAAAACGGTTCTGTTTTTTCGGCAGGTACGAAACCCTAAAAATACCTACCTACTCGACCCAAATATACAGCTGATTTAATAATACTGTATATTCCTCTCTAATAATACAGCTATCTACATTATAGAGCGATCAAAAGGACAAACCATTTAAAACTGTCGTTAATAGTACAGTTCACCCTTTAAAACCATTCGAACAATTTTCTTTCCAAGAATTCGTAATTTAATTTTCTAGCAATCATTGATACTGTCATGTCAGTAGCCGGCGTGTCATAATTCCATAAAATCGGACAATCGATGACATTTATTGATTTGATTATGCATATGCAAATGGTTAGCTCGTGGCTAAATAATAACAGCCGCTCGGGTCGATCTTTAGGTTAAGCTGTGCTTGCCTAGATTGGTCTGAGGATGGGTGACCACCCATTACATACCGAGTTTCCTCCTTGCCTCGGAAAGAACGTAAAGCTGTTGGTCCCGGCTGTCATTTGTAGATCTTTGACAGTCGTTACAAGTCAGTGGCCCAAAAAGTCTGACAACCAGTCTTACCAAGGGGTGTCGTATTACCGAGTACTAACTGGGTTGTGGAGGTCAGATAGGCAGTCGCTCCATGTAAAATACTGGTATTCAGCTGCATCCGGTTAGACTGGAAGCCGACCTCAACATAGTTGGGAAAAGGCTAGGCAGATGATGATGCAAATGCAAATGGTGTACAGACGCCAGCACATTAAGCTACTACAATCTGTCAAATTTCTTTAATAGATTTTCAACTTTATCGCTATAGTGTTAGGTTCAAGGTTGATTGGGAAAATTTGACAGTATCGGGTAGCTTGATGTGCTGGCGTCTGAACATGTTTAATGTACAGACGCCAGCACTAATATGTACAGTCACGAGCATCAATATGTAAACACTTCACAACTTTAAAAAATGTTTTTCTCTTACTTTTCTCATTAAAATTTCAGGTTGTTCAGGAACATAGTATTCTGGAACTCATAATTTTATGAAAAAGATCATATCTCCAGGTTACAAACGTTTTTCTCCCGAAAAATGCTTTTAAATTTAGAAAAGTGTAAACATATTGGAGCTCGTGACTGTACTCACTTAACAAAATTCAAAAGCGTCTTGTGTGTATATCTTGCAGTTGTCCGTAACTCCTCGGGCAAAGCTCGTATTTTGCGTACGGATAGATTACGTAATACTGATACTGTTAGCCTGCGTCATTCCATTGCTGAACAAAGGTCACATGTCCAGAGGACCTAAAATGACCGTCACAAAGAGACAAGTCATAATATTAATTGCCTCAGTGCTTTTTAGGTTTTCAAAAAAAAAAAAAAAATTTGATTCTGATAAAGCGGCCATTTTAGGATATGTCATAGACTAAGCAAAATCTGAAAGCGATTTTCTCGTGGTATAACAATTGCAACTTTGAAATAAGATAATTTCAGATTAGTATGAGTTTCAAAATAGTGTATTCGTAACAAGGTATAGTTACTACAATCGATGCATCTGGAGAAAATTGCTTTTGAAAGTTGCTCACTGCAAACATTTTAGTGCTCGTGACTGTACCCTTACTAATATTATAAATGCGAAAGTAAGTTTGTTTGTTTGTTACCTTTCACGCCTAAACCACCGACTCGATCACCCTGAAATTTTGCATATACGTTGTCAGGTGTACAGAAACGGGCATAGGGTACCTTTTATCCCGAAAAAAAGTACTGTTCCCGAGGAAAATAAGAATAACGTTCTTTTGATAATAGATGGCGCCACGTCTCTTTCGAATCATGATTGAATAATTACAAGCAGATTACAACCCGAATTGATTGTCAACTTCTAAATTAACGCGAGCGAAGAAAAAGGGGAAAAAGCTAGTTAGTTATAAATAGTAGAATTATACAAGTAACAGACGTGCAAGGGCTTTATAATAGTTTTGCAGCAACTAAACAGTTGTAAGTATTCGACGCATTAGTTATATGTAATTTAAGTCATATTAATGTGTTTGGTAAACGTCATCTCAATAATTTATATGACCGCCATACGAGTATAACGTTGAGTCGAGTAAACGATACTTTCAGAAAAAAGTGATGAGTCGCCATGTTTTGTAAATTTTGAACCTTTTATTCAACACTTACATAACAAACTGCCATGTAATGTTTTTATAGTCAACTATTATCGTCGTATACTTCCACCTTAAATAACTTTTAGGTTGAAACGTTATTCTAATATAACTTATATAAGTCAGCATTAGCATCTTTTATATAGAGTGACTGGTAATTAGTGACCGATAACAAACAAAATTCCCAAAGAAACTTTTTTGAAAAATTGCAGTTGCTCAATGCCTATTGGCAATATGGCGGAAACTATTGATGACAATGAATGTATTTTATTTTTATAAACAATATTGAAATACCAACTATACTATCATCGAAAATTATTAAATTTAAATTCCCAATTATAAGTCAACGCTCTTCGTCTTCCACCACAATAAGCCTGTATTTGTACTACTCCTGCTGATATTGGCCGGCACGGTCAAAATCTAAATGTTAACCTCTAGTACAGTACTGGCGTAATGTGGGTGTACTAGTAGGTACACCTCTGCCTAAACACCGGGGATTCTAGTACAGTATAGTAGGTCCCGAAATCAAGATTATCAAACGAAAACTTTTCCGTTAAAAAAAGTTGTAGTCCTAAGTGATCAATTTAGGACCGAAAGTTTTATAATCTAAACCCAAAATAAGGTGCACTTGTAAGTCCCATGCAAAATATTTGCTCACCGTTGTCTAGTCTGCAGAAACTCCACCATAGACTCTCTTTACCTCGTCGTAGATTTGAATAGAAAAGCCGGGCTAAGCACGTTGGCCTATCCAATTTGCGCATGGTATGCAGCCGTCGGATAGGGTAGTGCCATAGTGCACTTACCGGCGTCACCTAACACCGAAGCATTGTTCCGAATTATAGTCGTATACGATTTGATTTCAAACTTCAGCGCAATATAATGCGTAATAGCTGTTTTGAATGCAATGATTTTCAATCTGCGGTTATACCATTCAGCGTTTATAGAGCTATAATTGAGAAATATTTCAATTTATCATGGAGCGTAATCAGCCTATGAAGTTCAACTGCTGGAGCACAGACCTCCTCCGCTTTGCGGGTTGGTGGAAGTCTAATGTCTTCGAAATTTTGGTTCTAAGAAACCTAAGCTGGTTTCCGGTCATACTGCACATCATACAATGGCAAGGTTTTCTCTTATGAGACTGATAAGTTTCAATTCATCATCATCATTCTCCTGATCTTATCCAAATTTATTTGAGGTTGGCGCAGCCGTTGTCTTCTTCTTCCATACTTCTCTATGACTCGTCATCGTCATGACCAGTAATATCGTCATCTCAGCAGTCATCTCCTTTCTAGCCATATCATCCTTCACACTTTTTCGGTCTTCCTCTACTCTTATAGCCATCTTCATTCATACTCAATGTTTTCGTCGCACATTTTTTCGACAGCGAATTATTATTATCAAAAAGTGGGAACGAGATTGACTACAAAAAGGGCTTGATGTTTGTAGCTACGTCATGGTAAAAGAAATCTGCTAATCTCATATTTACTGGTCAGTAAATATAAGTAAGTTTACTGAATTGGCTACTGCACTCTTAAAGAATCTTTTATTTCCATGTTCCATTTCGGTTAGTACTAGGACCACATGTAATGAAACTGGTTTCATTACAAATGGTCATTTCAAAAGCGCCCTATCCACCCTATTTCTATCGGAACAAAATACTGACAGCACTGAGTATCAAACAATGAGAGTTCATTGTTAAAAGTATTGTGCAAATAGGGCAGGGATGCACCCTCGGCGAAAAGTAGCCTCTTCTCCAAAATGCCTGTTTCAAATGCAGAACTGACCTCACACAACTCGTGTGTGATTAACTTTAGTTCCCGTTTTTATCTTGTTTTGAAAACGGGTTTTTGATTTCGAATTAGGTATGGGGAAAATTTTGATTAGCGGGTATTGTGATTTTTTTCTTTATGTTTAAAAGGTATTGTAGTTTGGTTTATCATGATTCAAATTGATGGCTATTTCTCAAAAAGAGCTGTTGGTCGTTGGCCTATTTTGTAACTACAATATCGGTGGTTATTAAAAAAAAATCTGCCATAGACACAAATGACAAAAGGGTAGTATATTTGGATTCAACTTCAGTTGATTCAATAGTTTGACTGTGGATAGCTTTAGGTGTTTTTTGAAAACCATAATTAACATTTTTTTTCATTAATAAGCCGTTCTATTACCAACGATAATTCATTTGAAAATGGTCCTGTTTATTACAACTTGTAGCAATTGTATCGATTGTGATGTGAAGCAACAATTGTCCTTCTTCAGCGCGTCAGTTGAAGTTAATTGCTACTTTGAAATATTAGTCCTTTGATACTTAAAACGGTTAAGTAGACAGGTGACCTTTTCATATTACAAAATACATTAAAGGCAGACATAATATCATGTATTTTTCTTCACAAAAATAGTTGACTCGACGTCTAATTGCAACTTTTAATGAAACATGTGGAAAAATTTCACGAACGCATTTCCGAAGCATTCCGAAATTTTGTTTCTAGACAGCTTGAGATGGAGTCCATGAACTGATCAAAAGAAGAATTAATAAAACGAAACCAAAGACAAAAGTGCTGTGTGTGACCCGCCAAAAAAACAAGATGGCTGCCAAAAGGAAAGCTGGTGCACTCCTTCAACATGTCCTGCCAAAGGTAACCTTTTTAATTATTTTAATAGGATCCCTTACACTACCATTACAACAAGACCCCTCCTCTCGTAATGTATGCAAAGGGCACGAGGTCTATTTGATACGGTCAAGATAAACATGCCAAGGCTGAGAACAGCGATGGCACTTATAAAACGGCGAGTTCCCGCCATGAGTTTGCAGGCTACTATAAAGCGCAGTAAAAATGGTATAATTAAAGGAATTTATAATGACACCCGTGGCGATGTTAACCGACCGATTTGCGGTGTTCGCGGCTTGTGAGGGCTTCTGTTGAGTGGCTGATCATCCGGATGCGGTCGGATAGCAGACGTGGCCGCATCGAAATTGGCGCCAAAGTCAGTTTTCCCGCCGCGGGCGGTTCGCCTTGCAAAATGGCGGTGTTTCAAGTGACACGCGGCAGGCGTTGATGGCATTAGAATGGACATACCCAGTTACTAACAGATTATATTAATATTTATTAGAAATAAAGCATTCCACTGTTGCATCTGTGTTTCTTGGAAAAACAGATTAGTAACGTGGAATAAGAATAAACAAGATTTTATCCAACAATATTGTTAAGAAAAAAAATAGAAAAGAAAACTACAATGCTAAACGTGCACTGCGATATTTCACTTATTGGAATACAAAAACCTAATTGAACAGATACTTTGTTTCCCTCGATTCATAGCTTACCTTGTTTTTGCAAATCCGGGCTTGCAATTAACACAGTTTTTCCATAGCAAGAAAAAACTTCAATTTCGCAAAAAGGAACTATTGAAGGTATAAGAATCCATTCACTTTTGTAAAATTACAGTAAGTATAAAATTTATCCATTATCCTATTACAAGATTGTCTTCAATTAGTCACCGGTGTCACTAAAACCACACTTCTTCAAAAATCACTGTTTTATTATTTCACTTAACACATCAATACAACAAACCCACAAAGTAAAAATACTCAAAAACTCCTACAGCAATTGGCAAATCGAAAAGTTTAGTATTTCATCTAAATTCTCACGCGCAACAGTATCAAACGCATTAGATAGATCCACGCTAAGATGTCTCCTTGTTCACCGAGGCGCCGGGCGACCTTGCATGCAGCCCGTATCTGCCCACCCTGCTATACAAGCTATAGAGTTAGCTAGATCGGCCCTAGCTCATGTAAGTACTTGTTAAGATGCAAGTTACTAATAATCGTAGCGTTTTTAGGAATCATTGATTCATCTAGGGACACCTGTGTGACCGTCTCTGATTAAGATATGACTTTTATTATTAGTGCCACTTTTATGTTGGAATTGTGTGTGATTTCTTTGACCATCTGGTACTAATATAGCTTTATTTAACTTAAAAATTGGTAATAGATAAGGTATCGAACCAATTTGTCACTTGAATGTTTTGTACACCTCAAATAGATGAGCATGATAACAATGGTCAAAGACTATGATGGTTATGCATGAATCCACTTAACTATGATGACCGTCCTAAATCTAAATGGCAGCAGTCATCGAAGTGGATACAGCTGTTTTAAGGTTATCTTTAGACGTGGTATTGACTTACAACAACAACATATAATACATACAGCAACTTTTTCAACATATCATTTTTAAAATGATCTCTAATATTAGCTTTAGGTCATATTTGATAGTTTAGGTCACGAACTAAGAATGCCGAATGAAGTTTAACTAGCAAATACTTTCTATGTAGTTTTTGTCATACATGCATGTATAGAACAACATTAGGAGTCAAAATTTTTCTTGGCAAAAAGAAGGAAAATATAATTCAAGTAACTACGAATGCTCATAGTCAAAGCTGACAAGCGATCATTAGGTTCTTAGTGTCACGTCGTAATACTCGTAATAGTCTACATTTTGCTGGCCTTGGCTTCAAAAACTGCCGGTGCATACTTAGATACCGTTACATCCGATCCATAAATTAGGATTGTCATTATGGACCTGCTTGGCTATTTGAGACATATTTTCTTTCATATTATCATCACGATTATTCATGTGCCTTAGATGATGCCAAAAGATTGCATAAGTATCCAAGGACCTGCAACTTAATTTGGATTTCAGGTCCCTAGAAATTTATTCGTTTTCGAATAAAGTCTTATAGACATTAATGAATTATGTAAGAAGTATGGCTTACATAAATCGAAGAGTTTTGTATTTTACCTGCAAAGCAGAATGAGTGCAAAATCTGTTCTGATCCCTTTTTTGCAAAGTCTCATTGATCTTTCATCAGATTAAACACTGATAACTGTGTTCTCTCTACTACCTTTATTATGGAAAATAATTAGTGAATGCAGAACTCGTAACAGTTCCAAAGGGTCTAAGTGAATACAATCAAGGAACTGAGCCTTAATGTCCCATTTTCTCAAATGCGAGAAAATCAATGGAACTTGGCAAGCCTTCAGAGCCTGTTACTCCATCAGCCAAGATCTAGCCAGGATTAGACCATTACCTGTCAAGATGTAGATACCACTGCACAAACAGTAGCTTTGATACGAAAACTATGCAGTTTTAGACAATTCAGAGAAACTGGTTGTTGTAATGTCCAGTTAGAAATTGACAACTAACGCACAATTGTATTGTTATATCCAATTAAGCTAACTGCATTTTAAACATTGCGAATTACTGAAATAGTTTTGGCCTTTATGGTCAAATATGTTGAGTTTTCAGCATGCGATTTTTAAGATATTGTGGATAAGGCTTCTTGCTTCTAATTTAAAAAATATGAAAATAATATTCTAAATATCCACCACTATTAGAATTTTGACGCCAGTCCAATTTAAACCACCAGCATTAAATATTGCTTTGAAGAAACACCTGCAACCTTTCATATTAAAAAGACGGAAGACGAATCCTGCTTTATTTTATAGTAGAAGGACTTACCCTTATAAATTTCACGGATCCTTTATTTTACGGACCCGAGGATCCCACAAAACCAATTAAAAGATGGCCTTTCTTAAATATTTAAACTCCTCTAAGACCTCGTCGGTACCAAGGCGTCATAAGACCGAGGCGCTGTCCGTTGAGACGGCGCGTACATTATTCAACGCGCGCTCCCGCGTTCGCCTGCATTCCGTATAGCTAGCCGCATTGTTTGCATGTCCACCTGATATCCATGCAAGACTTGCTGCCTAAACTTTGCACATGAATTCAAGAATAACCGGACATAGTAGTATACTTCGTAAGTATACGACGCATAATTTAATTGATAACTAAGGTAAACATGGTGTTGGTCGTCGTGTGTGTCACTTTATCGGATTGTAAGTGCATCTAACAGTAGTGGACTATCGGGTTACCAATAATAATGTTGCTTGTACAGAACGTGTATGGAAAACAGGTCGAATAGTATGGGACGACGTCGACTAGTCATTGTTTGTAGCGAAGTAATGATTTTGAAAAAGTAAAGTCAAGTTTCTAGCTTAACTTAGTCAAGTAAAGCTAGGAACTAGAACATACCATAGTTATAATAATTGTAATGCTAACTGCTACGACAACAAATAAGTGAAAACAATTTTGGCAAAGGAAGAACAAAATTGTTTTATGAGCATTGAGCGTTGACCGACAAAAAAATGGTCCTTTTGGTTCACTGCTTCTACTTAGTACAATTTTGTCAACTCTTAGAAATGATCCTCTGTGTTAGTACCGAATGTAGTTACCCTAGTTTGTAGTGTTTTGAAACCTATGCGTTATTTTGATTTGCAACTTACACATTGTATAGTCTTTGTTAAGTCCACTTAATTGTTTGTTCTCGGCGTACAAATGTAAAGTAATCAAAATATTATGTACTTTGGTATTTAGGTAATTGTTGTGCAAGCATTTTTATTTGTTACGCGACTAAGCCGATGTGAAATTGAGTCGTCATGAATTTAATAGTTTACATTTAAACTTTGTTTGTGTATCTAGTTGTTTTCTTATAATGTGGAATTAAGAATGATCCTTCGCTACTGCTTACTTGTAAAGTTAAATTCAGATATTATATTGTAAACTTGTACCGAAGGACCAAATTAAGTTTAACTTATACATAGTACGTCAGATGCTGACCAAGTTACACAATCTAGTGACACAGTGCTAGGTCATGTCCAAACTACTAGTCAACCGAATTGTAACTCTTAAACGTATGAACACGGAGGAGTAGATAGGCATATGTCATTTATCTTAGAAGACGGGGAAACTAACTCAATAATAACCCCCAAAAATGACCAAAATAAGCAGCTTAGTCCAACAGATCACACTAACAATAAAAAGTCGCCTCAGACATCAAGGAAGCCGCCACTAATTTCATTTTCACCCTCAATTTATATCTGTCACTTTTGGTACCGTGGACTGTGCGCGTAAAAATATTGTTTTTACTTATCCCCGAAGGGAGGGATGGGGTGTAAGGGGGCGTAATTACTTGAGCAGCCAGACGCTACGAGACGGTCCGTGGGGGTTGGAATTACTACGGAGCTGCGGAGGTTTGCCCGCAAGCCGCCTCTTTTTGTAGGTGACGCCGAGAATTTTTCTTAATCCGCTATGTATGGCTGACTAGGGGATCTTTGTGTGTGTTTTTTTCTGCTTTTGCTTTTACATACAGCTTTATTGATTTAGCAGAAAGCGAGTAAAACTATGCGCTGTATATGCGGATTGAATAAATTGTACCAGGGTGATATGAGTTTAGAAAAGTCTGGTTTATCACTTCTATTGACAGTACCTCACTTCAGTGTTGTTGCATATAAAGGCCCGTTCCGTAGGTGGTAATTTGTCACTGGTTGTTAAAGTCCGTCTAACGGTGATTGCACACAGGACCATAAAGCCGACGATACACCTCTCAATCTATTGTTAGCGAAATCGTGAGATGAATCCGAATATGAGAGTCCAAAAGGACGTTTTGATGCCTGTTCATCAATTGTGTGTGTGTGTAAAATCGATGATGATGATTTTGATACTATCTTTACGGCTTATAATGGTATGTGACTGGTAACTTGAAGGTGGTAACTTTTCGCGTTGGTATCGAAGGACCGAAAACTAAGTACCTAAAACTGAATATCCTTAACATATTAAGTTAAACCTTAACCACTTAAGTAGAGGTAACCTGCAAGGTTATGTTGTGGTTAACTTGAATCTAAAGCCTAGTCTAAGATGAGAATATCTTAAGCTAATATACCGTTTGTATTCTTGGGGCGTATCGAGCATTTCCTTGACATGCTCTATGCTAGCTTCTAAAATACTTGCAACTGTTGCAACTTTATCACTAGGTGGACACTTTGACTTAGTTATTCTAGAATTATTTGCTAAAATTAGAACAACATTAACTTCTAAGTTTGTATCCGGATCGAAGGACCAGTTTATCAAAATTTTGGTTAAAGTAATTTGAAAAGCGTTCTTACTCTTGACCTTCAATCTTATCTTCCAGGCCTTTGCCTCTATGATAGACATTATCATTTAACGGATTGCTCATTATGCTTAATTTTTAGCTGTCCAGTGTCCCACTCTAAAATTCCTCCTGTAGCATTCCCGCCTTTATAGGCACAAATCTCACTTATTCAAACACCTGGGCCATGTAGGCTTTAGACATATTTGTTGATTGTGGTGACGCGATATTGACTATGACAACACCTATCTTTGACCAACACTCACACTAGTTACTGATAGGTTTGAATCGGTTTCAAAGTTTTGTGCAATTTCAGATAAAAATAACCCAATGGGTACGGATTTCAACGGATTATCAAAATGTAAAGAAACAGTGTGTTTTTTTTTAATATGATGACAACTGATTTATATTAGTTTGAGTGTATGTGTGTGTTTGAACTTCTTTGTCTTTTCATAGTAACAAGAAATCATCTATACTTATAAAAATAAAGGGTGTAAAAAGACCCTTAATGAAGCCGAACGGCACTTGTTCTCCCCGTTATTGCGATAATTATTTTGTTGTAGACCATACCTGGGAACCTTTCAGTTACGGAGATATTGGGGGTCAAAGTACAAACTTTTTCACAAGTTTTTTTTTAAATACATGTTTTTAATTTAACATTCTTACTTTGAGCATCTCCACGACCCCCGCACTATTCAATCCGACTATCAGCATAATGTTTTGAGTGCGTTACATTGCGTCCTACCGTAAAACTGTTTTTTCACCCCAAAAAAAAGTCGTTTCCCAGCAATAATTTTTGCGTAAAGTTACTTAGTTTGATGTACATAATGCTTGGTTGACGGCTCCGTGAAGGGTCCGTTTACACCCTGTATATGCTAGACTAAAGTGTCCTTCGAAGTTTGTTAAGGTTAGGCTTTTAACCTTAATTCATTTAAATGGGACAGACAGTTGGTTAAGCAGAGAGGTTTATCCCAATTTATATGGGACCGAAACAAATCTTTTTCCATTTATCTCTATCAGACGCTATCTCAGTATTCACCCTCCTTGTAGCCATATCATCTTGCACACAATCTATCTATAGTGTCTCTGGTCTTCCACTGTTCCAAAGTTAAATCATAATCATACTCAAAACTGTTATCAGTATCACACACCTGAGTACTAAATTAAAGCGCCCAAAAAGAGATGAGTGCTTTAAAGTGACTGCAGTAGTCTGTCCGGTTCAGCCCTCAATCGATAAAGTAAAAATAGTTGCAGTGAACGTTGGCGCCGGTCTATCTGGCACCACCATTTTCTGTGATAATCCGTTTATAAATTGACAGGGGTTATGTATTTTTTCATTTTATGAGGAAAAGATAAAACCGCTATGCTTGTGACTTGTGAGGTGTACTAATGTGATCCTATGATGCAAGCCTAGTTGAGTCTTATTTCCTTGTGGGCAAGATTGAGAAGACAATGGGCTGTCGTATGTAGAAAAAGTCTACTACTAAAAGTACTGGTGAATTTTAGTGGTCTTTTTGTTCGGAAAGGCGCGTTGAGAGTTTTACATTTTCAGCTAAACTACAATCTGGACATGCTTCATCTGTGTATTAATGACATGTGAATTATGTTACATATCAGAGTTCGGTTATGTGTCTTCGATATAATCTCCTACATACATGTTGAGATGTAACCAAAACAGTTATTTACATTATAGCAACATATAACAGTAAATTTAACCGCGTTTATAAATCTCTGGGAGCAAGGGAGCAGCACGCGGCACGCACTCCGCCGTAGGTATCCATATTTAGTGCCTTCGCTCGCTCAGTTTATCACACTTCAAAGAGCACGGGTAAGCGTCGACTTGTAACCGCGTCTCCCCAGCGATACCCCTGTAACTAGGAAGCCGCTTTGTGAAATTCGCGATGCTTTTCGACGGAGACGCGACCCCCATTCGGTTTTTCGAGGTCGGCCCGCTTCCCCCTCACATAATGCGAGTATCTGCGTCTACCTCCACAGCGCCTCTGCTACTCTGGTACTTATCACGCGGTAACTACGCGGTTTCTGCACCTAGTTTCCCACTAAACTCTGAGTGAATGTGGGTGTTTAATTATTTATTCAATCTGTTAGAAGATTTTTGACGTGCCAGTTTCCCCCATTTTAGTTTTAATCGCATTAGCGTGTGGCAATTGTATTTTGATGTATACTAAGCAACATCTACTTACTTAGTTTGCTTGTTGTGTTAGTCATTGAGGAATTTGATGATAAATGATTTACTGCCTGTTGTTGTAATGAAACACATTTGATTTGAAAGTCCGATTTGATTACGCAATTTTATCGTTGTACGCATTTTTTACTTCGGCATATGCATTTTGTTCAGAATTTCTAATAAGTCTTACTTTGTATGTCCGTCATGTTGACTGAGAATATGTGTTTCATGCACATCAAACTTCGTTTATCAATCTACACTGAGGGGTTGCATCAAGATTTGGTATGGCCCGCGGCTATTCTACTCCCCATCATATCGAAAGGCCTTTTGCCTACGCACCCCTATGCTGTGTAGCATAAAAAATAAACCCAAAGTTTCCTTCAAAATCGCTTCAACATTTATTTTTTGCTTGAGCTTTACTCGCACGAAAATAATTGTTTTCTGCCTATCTTTTCGTTTTTATTCTGCATTGTAATTGTTCTTCAGCAGTGTAAAACTCTTTGTGCGCATTTTACACTGTTTTAGAACAATTAGTAAAATTACATTAAAAACTTTTTAGAGTTAACTAGGAATGCAGTCTGAACATTTCAGAGTACTAGGCTAACCGTAAACCAAATATGTTGACCTTTATGTCTTTTTGTAGATCTAGGTATTGCGGAACAGGAAAAATGCCGTTTCTTTCATGTCAATCTTACGTCTATCTGTCCATCCGTATGTCAGAATTCAAACTCTTTGACTGGCCCCTTCAAATTTCCAAATATCAATCTGAGATTGGCACTAGACAAGTGTTTGAAAGACCCATGGTTCTTTGGTCCTTCGAGCCGGATTACTTCACTGACAAAAAAAATGACTTATAATCTATCGAACGTATCGTGTATGCCATAAACTGTATTCGCTATTCTTAAAACTAAAAGAAAACTATACACCAGTCTAATAAATATTCACCGTGAATGTAATATTGCTTCACTTGCGTATCTTTGTCCAATATTCTTTCGCAATCTTTCGTATACCGTTCGTAAGTACCCTTATGTTACATGTACGCACTATGTAGTCGTATTGAGCTGCTAAATTGATGACTGGAGCGTTTTGCTCGATTCCTTTATTCCATTACAAGTCGTTTGTTTTAGCAATCATTATTTTTGGAGTTAAACTACTCCTTTATAGCGAATCAAGGGATTTGTTATTCTTATCGGCAAAAGAAATCTCCTTTCGTCTTAGGGTAGCACGGTATTCTGAGACGAAACAAATTACAATTGCTTTCAAACATTATCGTATTTCTACGACAATTTTCACCAGAATTTACATAAACTTTTCGATAGCTTATGTCAAATCACTTTTGACTTCTCTAGGTTTTGTGTAGGCTCTCTGGTAACTAACTACGTAATGTGTTCAAGCATTTTTGTCAAATACCCATGAAATCAAACAGGTCATGAAGCGAATAGGTCCCATAAATCTCTCAGGAGATTCAGACGTAAATCCCTTCATCTGGACAAGCTGTAAGCCGTTGTGTACCTACCTGATATCTATAGCTGGTCTGTATACACGCATCTAGGGAGATTATAACGATATATGTAGGTAGGTACTGTATTTTTCGTACCTTGCTGTAATTTTTATTGCATTTATCAGTTTTATTCAGAGGTTCATTTTTAGAACGTGATGCAGTGATGATAATTGTGTGAGGTATGATATGAAAGAAAAAGGAGGAACTAATAGCGTGACGATTCACAGAAGAGAATGGAAGAAAAAAACGTGTTGTGCCGACTCCAAGCAACATGGACAAGGGCAGGAAGATGATGATGTAGTGACTACAGCATGTATAAAGATCATCAGACTGAACAGCTTTCTTCATGGCTAAAACATTGTAATTGCGGTAAAAAAAACAATTGTCCCATACAGTTAGGTCGAGTAGTTATTGAAATTTTGTATTGGATAGCTGAATTATATGCACGCTGTTAACGCCATTGTGACAAAAATTGCAAGTTTTCTTTCATAGAATGTAGTACCCTGATCTTAACAGTTCCTACTCTGGATTGATGAGGACTTAATCCACTTCAAATCTTATGTCTTTTGTATAAGACTAGTTTATGCGTGAGCAAAGATATATCCCAGGGAGCAAGGTGTTCAATTAGAGTTGAATGCTCACTAAGCATATCATTTAAATCAGATTTTACACTCAAGAGTGTAAAACCAAGGTTTTATTTTAATGCACACCCTATCCCGTGCAAATCCCCTTGAATCACGCGGCGTAAAGCACTGCCTCAGGTCATTCTTTTCAATTTTTGATTTCGCTTCATACGTATCCACGTTGATTTTTAAATCACTTGTTGACGGTATTACTGTTATAAAATCACCGTTCGAATATTGTTTTCTCATGAAATCAAGGTCTTTATTTGTGGATATCAATGCGTCATTTCAGACACTATGAAGAATTTTATGCAGAAACCGCTTTACGATTTTAAATCAGTTGTGTGTGGCGTTTATGAGCATATTCATATCGACCATTTATTCAGTAGTTTAAAAGTTTGGCAACAGATTTATGAACTGTAGTCGAAGAGGTAATACGGTTTTGGGAGAGAAATTGTACGCACATTAATCCGTTTGCTAAGAGCGATGTTAAACATCGTTCCTTGCTGTGGTATATTTTGATGATCGTCTTTTTCCGTGAACGTCTTGGTGTAAGTAGTTCTAGGAACAAAGTACGCTAACTTTTAGGGGGAGGAAAAAGTAAGAAGTTTTCAACACCGGCCAATGCATTACAGTTGTAGCAACAGGACTTTATACAATAGCGTGGACAGAGTCGATTGGTGGATACTTTGTGTTCGTGATGATACATTATAAATGATGGGAACTCAAATGGCTGTGACAGTTCCTGTACACCGTACAATTACCTATAATGTCTGTCCCTCCATTGTTTTGGGTATTCAGTCCAGTTCGTTGTTCGCCTGAATTTTTGCCACCGCCCCATGTAATCGTCATTGTGTCCGATGACAGGTAGCGTCCGGCCCGGTAAATCAATGCCCGTTATGTACAACAGTCATCGCTTATGTGCTTATGTATTCCCGGTATATAGGCAACGTATGTATTGGTATAGTGGATACGCGTGTACGTAGATAATCTCGTCATAGCTCGCACCCGTTATGGTATTACTGTGTGTGGGCGAAGGGGGGTCCAGGGGGTGAGAGGGGGTGCGCGAGCCCGCGAGTGCCGCAGGGGGCGCTGTCCGCTTTAAAAATACTAGGGCGCAAGCGGCGGGCGAAACTACCGAGCAAGCAGAATGCTAAAGGAAGCCGTTTATTTTGAAAGACCGAAGACTTTCAACTCGCCTCTGCGCTCCTGGCAGAGACGGGTAAAAAGTTGTAAGGATGGCGAATAAAAAAAGCGGACCCCGTTGTAGCTATTAGCTGCGCTTGCAAGAAATGTTTTTGGCTCATGAAACCGGCTGCTTGAAGGAGTGTTTGCTCATGAAAAGTTAATCCTAAGTTTAAGTAATCTCCAGAATTGATAAACTTGCCCGTCTCTGAGGATAACTGGCTAACAATTTTGTTTGCACAAACTTTTGTCACAAGTAAAATTTCACTTAAAGCGAACCCAAGTCCGGCCGTATCTAAAAACTTTCTCAAAGTTGTGGGAGCCACAGGTCAAATCATCCATAACTTACCTAAATCACAATCAATACACGTCCGACAAAAATATGTTAGTGGAAGCACGGTAAGGATGTGGTCGCCGGTCGGCTCATTATCGATAATCACGGCATCGTGTTTAACGGCCTTTGACGTTCGAAAAGCTCGAAATTTGTATTTTGTTCGTATTTTCATAATTGGGCGGGTGGGGGGAGGGGTGCGTGGTGGCGCCGCGGGCGTCATCGGCCCCCTTCGCGTGGGTATTTAATGATTATACGCTGACTGCCACCTGATTGCTGGCACTCTGACGCGCTATCGATGATTACTTGTTATCGATGAATTGATTGCTATTGGACTCGAAGTGGTCCTGATGTTTGGTGATAGATAATGAGCGGCCGAAGAAATGGATTAAGTTTTGGGGGTAGTTGGGGGTTTCGGTAAAGTGAACGTTCAAGAAATAATTCTTCCCCGTTAAGCTGAAGACTATTTTTTTCAGAAGCTAAATACGATACATTATATCTTGTCGCCAGGCCTACCCGTTTATGCCTTTAATGCTTTTAGAATAGATATTATCAGATATTTGCTATCTAGTAAAATGTTCACAGTTTTAAGTTTGCTGTATCTTTTAATACTGTATCGAAAACACCACTACTACATGGGTTGCCATCCCATGAGCTTCCTCGTGTCAAAAAATGTCCTCAGTACAAAACAATGTTCTAGGATAGTTTCTATCGACTATCGATAACCGCGACTGTGTCGCAGCAGTGTCGCAGCGCGATCACTCGCGGGGTGGCAAGCACTACACGGTAACACGCGGAGTGCGAGCGGGGGGCAGGGGGGTCGGGGGGGGCATACCGCAGTACATAGCCCATGTATCAGTACATAGCAGGCCCTCAGCATATAACCGTTGCTGGATTCCCGAAATTTTGCAGTTATTTTGTATGGAAAACTAGGTTATTCCGCGATTTATTCGTCTATCGGCAGATGACCGGCCTCTCCCCTCCGCGGTTTATTTCATGCTACATTATAACCGGCTTTGTCGTTTAAATCAATGTTTCCAGCATCAACACGCCTAAATTATGATGAAGAAAGAATTTTCACTTGCCTAAAAAAGTCCACCAACTTTTCTTTTGATAATACGCCAGAAAAGTTCACAAGTTAACCGCTGCCAAAGTTTATGCTCACTTAAATAAATTAGGGCACCTCCTACATACAGTGCCTCAAAAGGTAAATAAACGTATTCCTTGGATGCCTGACAAAGACGCCATTAAGAATCAGTTAGGATGCTCGTTAAATGATCTAACTACACAGGTTAACCTTTAGCTTAATGACATGTTTGCACTAACTACGTAAGTGTACTTAGATATGTATGTGTACGCACCACTGCACCTTATCTGTCATTGAGTTGTAATTAATTACGGACTAAATTGCAATGGTATCAACCTAACTATACTAGGCATACATAACGCGAAGGGTCAACGGATATTTAGTGTCCGCATAGCAGATGCGGTCCTTAGCCACCGCCCTGAAGACGGTCGATATCTAGCTTGTCACCCCACCTAACTCCAAACTGCCTATGTACACCTGGTACTTAGACGACTTAAGTACTAGTTGTAGTTGTGCCTACCGCGCTACAGTTGTCATTGAATAAATAATTTCAAAGTTTAAAACCCCAAGTGCGGCTCTACTGGTACAATTAAACATAATTATATTCAGGTGTCACTCAGTAATACAATCAAAATACTTTAATGTGGGTTAGCAATTTATGATTTGAATAAATTATGTTGTAAACAGTCCAATTGTGCGAATTCCGCAGACAGAATAATAAACATAAAGCAAAACAACATTCGAGCTGAATGCGCAAATCAAATCATTATAAATGCAAATCAAAGAACCAGCCGTCAAATTAAAACATCGTTAAATCCTTAATCCCTCTAATCTAAAACACATCAATAAAAGTGGGAAGCAAACATTCCGACAGCGTACAATTTCGAAGCAAACTTCATAACGTATTCAATATTTCCAAGTTAACTTTTCCGCGCGGGAACTTAGTCCGAGTGTGGCTGTGAATTGATGACGCTTTGCATGGGATAGCTACCACTTGTTGAATGAAAATCTTCGTGTGTTTTCGTAAGTTTACGCCGACGTCAGCTGTTACAAAAGCGGAAAAATGCTGCTGCGCCATTCAAAGGGATTTTTTATGAAGTTTTATTCGAGTTCGTGAAGTGGTCATGATTTATAAGTTATTTGTTTTACTGATGTTTTCTGTTGAACCCGAAGCCGAAAATTAAACCTTAAAATGATATCAATAAAAGCATTAAGCTAACGTATTTTTGTTCAACTGTTTGAGTTTTTTCATTCGATGCAATAATAACCATTAACCATGCATGTAAATATAGGAAATAATACATGGTGGTTACACAGTATGACGTCAACGTCCATTTGTAAACAAAATGTTAGCATATTCAAAGTTCAGTTTCGGCTGAACTAAAATTTAAACCCGTTCTAAGCATTCAGCAACATTTTAGCGGCCAGTTAGACGCTCGAATGTGTGCGTTAGAACGACAGGACTATTTACAAAGGTTTCGGTGCTCGGGCATTTTGTCATCGTTTACAGCAAACTGTTGCTATTCTTATATTATTTTTATCGAATACTTCTTGGAACTGTCTGTCGCCCTGGTATTTTAATTTCTTTGTGACATTTTATTCTTTACTTAATTACGGTTTCCGTGGAGGTTAAGGTCTAAAAATTAGATTAATCCATTATTCCCGAGGAGTAAGTAACCGGTTTTAGTATTGCTTAGAGCGCAGGTTCGATTCCTCTATTAAGTTAATAATCATTCTGGATAATTTTAATAGGAAAACTATGATAATAAATACTTGTGTCGTATACGAAGTTTTTTTTTTCTATGGTGTGTAAAATAATGCAGGAAATCTATAATTAAGTCTAGCACCTGGATAATATAATGTTGAAAAACATGTGAACAGAAAATCGCCGTAGTAATTGCAACAACAGTTGATATTTTATAAAAGTTTTTTTTTATTTTGGGTTTGACAACGGAGATAAAATTAATCAAGAATCTGTCTATTTGTGTCTTAGGTACACAAATCACAATATTGCAAAGGAGAATGGGCAAAATTGCCCTAGCGTCCAATATCGTTAAGATATACAGGGTGTTTGGTAGATGGGTGCAAAGCCTGAAGGGGGTGATAACTTAGACCATTTAGAACTTATTAAGCTAAACTTGTCTTAGACGAAGTCGGTTCCTTGTATTTTTTTTTTGAAACTCTAAGGTTTTTACAATAATATCCATTTTTTTTCAATTAAATGTTAATAGTGTCCAGTAAAAGCTGTTATGTTATTATTTTTTATTTATGTAATGTGTGATTACTCAAACAAAATAATTCCCAAGCATCTGTGTCATCAGAGAAACATTCTACGCCATATTCAAGTTTAAGAAACTTTTAAAAATCAAGGAAATGTTTTGTTAACGGCATAATAAAAAAATAAGAAAAATAGCCTCAGTTGTTCAAACCTTTTTAAAAACATGCTTGGTTATTGCCCTTTCTTTTGAGGTACTATTTACGCAGATGTCTCATCAACTTTTGGAATTAGGATGTACAAAGCAAATTGAGGTCGAATATTTAATTTTTAAACAGACCAAAATAATGCAACATTTTTGTTAAAATAATTTATTGTTCATGTTCAAAATGTTGACCGCGGTTTCTTATACAAGCGCGTGCCCGTCTTCTCACTTCTGTAGTCGTGATTTTTAATTTCATATCCTGCTTCATGACTTAAAAAGCCGTTTGAGTCTTTTTATTAATTCTTCTCTAATTGAAATTTCAACGTGCGTGTAGACGAGCTCCTTGGACCGTCCCCAAACGAAAAAATCCACAGGAGTTAAATCGGGTGATCTAGGTGGCCAAGGGATGGGCCCGTCTCTGCCAATCCAGCTCTCTGGGAAACAGTTATTTAAATGTTCTCTCACGTTTAGGGTCCAGTGTGCTAGACAACCATCTTGTTGAAAAATCATTGGTCTTCTCATTGCCAATATTGGTATTTCGGCCTCGTCCAGAAGCTTTGGGAGATAGTTTTGAAGGAATTCCAGGTAATTTTCTCCATTTAAATTATCAGGCAGGAAGTGGGGACCAATCAACGTTCGGCCGCCCTAAACGTGAGAGAACATTTAAATAATTGTTTCCCAGAGAGCTGGATTGGCAGAGACGGGCCCATCCCTTGGCCACCTCGATCACCCGATTTAACTCCTGTGGATTTTTTCTTTTGGGGACGGGCCAAGGAGCTCGTCTACACGCACGTTGAAATTTCAATTAGAGAAGAATTAATAAAAAGACTCAAACGGCTTTTTAAGTCATGAAGCAGGATATGAAATTAAAAATCACGACTACAGAAGTGAGAAGACGGGCACGCGCTTGTATAAGAAACCGCGGTCAACATTTTGAACATGAACAATAAATTATTTTAACAAAAATGTTGCATTATTTTGGTCTGTTTAAAAATTAAATATTCGACCTCAATTTGCTTTGTACATCCTAATTCCAAAAGTTGATGAGACATCTGCGTAAATAGTACCTCAAAAGAAAGGGCAATAACCAAGCATGTTTTTAAAAAGGTTTGAACAACTGAGGCTATTTTTCTTATTTTTTTATTATGCCGTTAACAAAACATTTTGTTGATTTTTAAAAGTTTCTTAAACTTAAATATGGCGTAGAATGTTTCTCTGATGACACAGATGCTTGGGAATTATTTTGTTTGAGTAATCACACATTACATAAATAAAAAATAATAACATAACAGCTTTTACTAGACACTATTAACATTTAATTGAAAAAAAATGGATATTATTGTTGAAAACCTTAGAGTTTCAAAAAAAAAATACAAGGAACAGACTTCGTCTAAGACAAGTTTGGCTTAATAAGTTCTAAATGGTCTAAGTTATCACCCCCTTCAGGCTTTGCACCCATCTACCAAACACCCTGTATATCAATGGATAGATCTCTTTAAGAATAACATTTCTTACTACGGCGACTTCTCTCGATTCAGAGTCAGAGAGGAGCTACAAAAATCTACTTTAGCATTTAAAAACTGCAGTAAGCTGTTATGTTTACCGTTTAATGAAAACCTTCGTACTGTTAGTAACGAACTTGGCTTTCATAAATGTATATTTGTTCGGTTTGTCGCCAATTTCGAACCGGGACAACTGCTCCGAAAACCAACCCGCATTGTCCAAGGTACTAGGGACCCACGGTACACATATGGTGGTACATCCAGCTATATTTAGTGGCTTGTCCATTTGAAGCACTATCGATTTGCGTCCGCGGTTCAGAGCGTTGACCCGCCCAGCACTGCACAGCCGCCGGCCGTTTCGCTAATTTATTAATTATTTAAACTTACGAACGCGTATGATGTCCTGGTAGCGGGCATGCGTGAGCCTGCTCCCCGGCTCGCGGAAAATGGGGGGAAATCATCCCCGTTTGTGAGTCGGACATGAAAATATTTTTATACCTCCATCAACAGATACACTGTGATTTAAAATTTCAACAAAGGGATAAAGAGTATGTCAGTTCTTTGAACCCTTTCATAAAGCAATTTTATTAAACATAATTTACAATATTATATCTGTATATTATACCTCTTTGGAACCAGCTCCCCATGAACATGAATTTTGACTCATACTTTGCCATAATTACGGGCATTTTGCCGAAAGTAACATCTTTTTGCCGGTCCAAAATATGACCCCTCAACACAAAAATTAAAAAACAGTTTTTAATTAGAACCTTCTTTCTTGTTTCAGGATAACTTAACACCGGAACCGGTCGACATGAACGACGATGATAATTTTTCTAGTAAGTACCAAAACGCAACAAATTCAAATCATACAAAATTAATGCACCAGCCACTTGCATCACATCAACTTTAAAAAAAAACCTGCATTTTATGCAAAAATCACAAAATTACCGAAAATCTGCATAAAATGCTCCCAAATTGGCTATTTTTGAACCGCAATGTGTGAAAAATTATCAAAATTTTGAGAATTCAATTGGCTATGTGATCTGGTGCAGGTCAGGCCCTCGCGAAAGATGCTGAGAAGTTGAAAATGATGTTGCTAGCATGGAATTACCACAGCCAGGCTCAAGGTAAAGTATTTATTTAGTTTATTTACAGGTTTAACCCAAGTAAGGTAGATTAAGAAATGAATCGAAAGACCAAACTTTTTTTTTTTACTCAATTCGATCAAAAGCGAACTAAAAATAAAGTCTCTTATAAAGACATATAATTCATTTGACAACAATCTATATCATTTAAAAAAAATGTATCATAGAGATCATGTAGATCTATCGATTTACTTACAGTGCGCAGTGGTGGCCTCAGTAGGGATTTATATATCTTAAATCGGCATATGATAAATAAACCAAAACATAATCCTCATTCATAGCCATTACCAAAGTTAGTATAACCAAATACCAATTTTCAGAAAATCTTTTGGGTCCAAAAGACTGTTGTTCACACATAAGAACACATTTCATCTGCCTCCATTTTGGCCATTATACACGGTACCATTTTACTAACGAGAAAACAAATAAGCTAGTCACAAATAAGAATTTAATTAAATCTCAAAGGGATGTCTTACATGCACCAGTAATCTAGTATCCGCATTTAAAAAAAAAAGAAAATATAATTGTAGGAAACGAACTAATTATGATAAAAGGAATCTTCCGAGTCAATAAATACATACAATATTACGATATTGTGATGGTGTATTTATTACATTTACGTGAAAACTTAATAATACAAAGAAATTATAACGCTTTGGTATAAATATTGAAAGATTGTAAACACCGTTTCCTGTTCTGATAAATCCATTGTTGATTTGGTGTAGTTTCATCATCATCTGCCTAGCCTTTTCCCAACTATGTTGGGGTCGGCTTCCAGTCTAACCGGATGCAGCTGAATAGCAGTATTTTACATGTAGCGACTGCCTACCTGACCTCCACAACCCAGTTAGTAATGGGTAATACGATATCTCTTGGTAAGACTGGTTGTCAGACTTTTTGGGCCACTGACTACCTGGCAACTTTTATGTTGTTGAACGTTTTTTTTAACCTAGTTTCTTATTTTAATTGGTTGGAGATGGTTTCTTGTTAGCTAATTTTGGGCAACATAGTATGGCATCATCGTCATCATCATCATCTTCCTGCCCTTGACCCATGTTACTTGGGGTACAACACGTAATACGTTTTTCGCAATCATTAACTCCTTTTTCTGGCATATGAAGTTGCTTTATAATAATTACTTATTCCGTACAGATGATCACAATCAATTAATCATTTGCATTTGTTTAATGAGCAAAGAGTCCTTATAAAAAAGGTTGTCCGGAGGTACTACTATGAAAGTACACTGTGAATTTCCACTATTCGGGAATGCTGTACAGGTTCAAAGAGATTTTGGTGCGGTGAAATGACAGCTACACATATGTACAAAATTTCATATTTACTCAACCCAAATGTGCCCAACTGATTGTGTTTCCGAAATGGCGATGCTGGTTCCATAGAGAAAGTTTTTCAGTTTGATGGTCTACGCATGACGACCAATCAAGCTATGCGTAACCAGTATACGCTGATCTCTCATTGTAAGGGAAGCTCAAACAAAGCGAAGTCAGGTTATATTGGATATGTATAGCTTGATGTGTCGCTGCGAGTACACCCTTAAAAATATGACCACACCTTTCTGATACACGCTGTACATAAGTCCTTTCGTGTGATGGTCCGGGACTCTGGAAATTGTTGCCGAGACTGGGGATCGAGGTTTTGGGTTCCAACCTTCCAAGTATCACCTATTGGCACCTATTTCTTGTAAATCTGAAGTCCATGTTTCTTCAGCATGAAATTAACAGATGTGGTGATCAATACTCTTTCTACTTCTCTGTTGTTAGAACTAAGAAGTACACACTTCTTAGTTTTTTCTTTGACAAATTCTCGCCAGTATTTTACTTACAAGATTCTGGTCCTTCGAAACGATGGATGGACTGTGTGAAGGATGACATGGCACGAAAGGAGGTGTCTGATGAGATGACGAGTAATAGAGAAGTATGCAAGAAGAAGACATGCTGCGCCGACCCCAAATAAACTGAGATAAGGGCAGGAGAATGATGCTGAGTATGGTCCTTCGAATCATATTGTAATACTGTCAAAGTTGATCCATATGACACTAAATTACTCCGGATTACGAAATAATAATCAAGCTTAGCCTTAGCCTAGTGTAGCCACTAACCAGATGCGTTTGAGTATCAGCATTTAGCAATAATATATCTCTAGATTTACATACTACAACTGATTAATTGTGATAGTGACAGATCAATTGCGTGCTGCCATCTATATTAGTTATATTAAGTGTATCTCGGACGAGAGATAACTTCAGGCTATGTAGATTATTATTGATAACGTGATTAATGTCAGCCTGTAACTGTCCCCTGCTAAATATAGGGTTCTCAATCACTGCTTCATTATGGTCATACATGAGGATAGTTTCCACCAGGCTTAGAGATTAACAAAGTTGGATTTGGCTGTTCAAAGATCCGTTTCAGGCTTTCGACTTTGGACGTTTTTTTTTGCAAGCATTTGCAAGGCACGGACGGCAAGACCCAGTCAATAAGTACCGTCAACCTGTTTAGTTCTACAGTATCCAATATGTCCGTTAAGTATAAAGTGTCACTCATAAATATTTGATATTTAAACCTTTACTTACTCTAACTATTCCAAGCCACTTTTCTTGTCATCCGAATATTTTATTGACTGCATAATTTCCACGTCGACTGGAACGCATCGGCTATTTTTATTACACGAAGCCATATCGAGAGTACTAGGGGCGCAAACGCTGCAGGCACCTTCTCAAATTATTTATAGGCAATGGGGCTTGTTCGGGTTGACATTTAGAGGCAGATGCACCGGTCCCTTGCGTTCTGTAGGCCCTCATTAATTTCTGCCGCCTTGGTAACTAACTGTGCGAATACTAAATAATATAGCGAAATGATCGTTTTGTGGTAGAATGTATGGGGGAATTAAACGAGTTGTTTTGAATGAAACTACCACTAGTACTTTTTACTAGAATCAAAGATGGCAATTGGAATAGTTCGGTTCGTAAATTAATAACAACGTGTCCTGAATTAGTAACAATTGTCTCTATATTTTTTCTATAACGTTATTTCCCTTGAGAACGAAGTAGGTGTGAGCACCTGTCACCCTGTCACGTTAGGTGTGACTCGTCGAATGTTATGCATTCATCATGATGACGGATAATCAAGCGTGTCTGGGCGTGTAGTCAACTCCTTTTATACATAATTTATGTTTATAAGTGGTTCGACCACCACATCGCACATTAAAGTTAAGTTTAGAACACTTGGCGAACTTACTTTGTATTTGAAAAACGCACGCAGTCCAAAACTGTGTCGCTAGTTTGAACTTATGATCACCTGGTAGTTCATAGGCCTGAAAGGAGATGTGTTAAATTCTCATGGAAACTGACAATTAGGAAGACATAATAATCATTAATATTAATCATTACTTCTGGAAACGGCGCGTAGCGTTAGGAGGTTCCTCTCTCAAGAGCCCTGACCACTGGTAGCTAGGACCCTGTTCCCGATGCTGGTGCTACTATTTTTTATATTTTTAAATGTTTTTAATACTGTTTTATATTAGAATATTTAAAAATGTATTTAATATGTATTGTATAACGGGCTGGTTTCCGCAACTCCACGTCAAAGCGCGTATTTTGCGTGCGGTGCTATTTAATATGTATAAAAATATATAAAGAAATTAATACAAAAACAAGATAGACTAGCTTTTCATCAAAATACTTTTATACCTAAAAATAGACATAAATGTATCCAGCCACGAAAGGGTTAACAGATCTAACTGTATATAAAACAAAAAAAACAAAAATAAGCAAGCACGTGTAAAAGCTATAAAATAAACTAGTAAATGGCTTGTTACAGAAGGTCTCTTGAACTTAATTCAATGACCATTAAAGATAAAATTAAAGAGCTTAAATAATTATGGGCAATGGGCCACCCCATATAGTTTAATTATGACTACAATTGTCATTGAAAATCATCAAAAAAACGAAGACATGAGGCCAGATAATAGCCTCAAAAAAAATCGAGTATTTTAGTAGAAACTTGGCATACGAGGTTGTCGACTTGTAGGATGTGGACTCAGCGAGCATTGTGCCAATAGTTGAAACCGCCAAAAGTCTTATTGCTAAGAGTCGACCAAAGTCAGAAAAAGCTGTCGTCAGTCAGGCAGTTAGTTGTTGCAGAAAGACGTAATCTTTGACATGGCTCGTATTGTTATAAGGCTCTTTGAAGCCTTGGTCTCCTAGTAGCTTGGAGTTGCCTACCATTTAGAAAACGTGCTTCAATTTAAATGAATATAGAAATTTGACGGCCTCGTTGGTCCAGTGACCGCAAGCACGACTGCTGAGCATGAGGTCCTTGGTTCGATTCCCTGGTCGTGCAAAGAGGCATTGGGTTTTTCCATCAGGAATGTCTCAGTAGCAACCACGGAGTCTGGATTTGTGATCCGGTTGATGGCAGTAGGCTCGCACCCAATTACATGGGACTAAAACATAACTGGTGCAAAGTGGATGTACTTGTTCGGTACATCTCTGCCTAACCCTTCAGAGATTACAAGGCGTGATGAAATGTTATGTTATCTAAATATATAAAAGCGAAAGGTCACTCACTCACTCATCACGAAATATCGAAAACCGCTTGACGTATAAAGATGAAATTTGGCAGGGAGGTAGTTTATAGGTAGTAGACGTCCGCTAAGAACGGATTTTGCGACAGGGCCGGATTAAGGAGGTCTAAGGGCTCTCGCAAGTTTGTATGAAACTCATTCACTTCATTTTTAGTGCTACAAACTTGAAATTTGGCCGGGGGGTAGTTAATAGTTAGTAGACGTTAGCTTAGAACGGATTTTGCGATAGGCCCGGATTAAGGAGGTCTAACACTGCCCGAACCGGGAATCGATCCCAGGACCTCATGCTTAGTAGGCGCTAGCGACCACTCAACCAACGAGGCAGTCTCACATGTACACACCTAAATTTCCACGCGAACGAAGTCGCGGGCAACAGCTAGTGATGAATATAACCATCTCCAACCCCTCCTTACTTTAGTAAAGCAATTTTGTCTGTGTTTATTATTATTATACGCTTTGTAGTCACCCCATTCTTAAAGAGACGACTAAGGGAAATCAAATGATGGGCAGTAGCTACCTCCCCTTTGCTCAACAAGACGCTGAAGTCAGCAATTTTTCAAGTCTGGTCGTTTTGGATTTTGTAGTAATGCTCGTGGCTTAATAGTAGCAGCCGCTTGGGGTCGATCTTTAGGTTAAGCCGTGCTTGCCTAGGTTTGTCTGTGGATGGGTGACCACCCATTACGTACCGAGTTTCCTCCGTGCCTCGGAAAGCACGTTCACAAAATCTACAAGTGACAGTCTGGTTTTGTGTCATTTGTAGATCTTTGACAGTCGTTAGGTAGTCAGTGGCCCAAAAAGTCTGACAACCAGTCTTACCAAGGGGTATCGTATTACCCAGTACTAACTGGGTTGTGGAGGTCAGATAGGCAGTCGCTTTTTAAAATAAATCATCGCGGTCTTCAACACCGTTCGAATTTCAAAGTTATTTTTTCAGAACTGGTGATTTGTTGGTAAGTTTTGGCAGAATAGTTCTTTCGGTCTAGACAAAAAAAAGTAACAATTAAAACGTATAACTAGCCTGAAAAGGGGAACTGTCTAGGATGAAATTTAGGACACAATAAATCCTAAATAGTAATTTGGACTTACTTAGTTTTAATGAGCTGCAAAATGAGCTAGTAGGGTTGTCAGATACACAGTTTTTGAAGGCCGGGCAAAAGGACCAGATTACGCGAAGTAGAACCAAAAACTACAAAATAAATCATTGGCTAACAGTTTGCTTGTGGATGTATGGCTAGTAAAATAAAACTAGAAACTAGTGAGATTTTTATCGATAAAAAATACTTTACCTAAATTAATTTTGACTCTAATTAGAATCGATTAAACCAACTTTTGAAGAGATGTTAGACAAGACCCTGAAGAGCGTGAGAAACATAACCCTGTCTTGCTGTCGTGTAGTCGGGTAATTAAGATGCAGCTGAAATCAGCAAGAATAGACGACTCTTGCATAAAAAGTATTAGAATTCGTTAAAAACATCGCCTTGTTGGTCTAGTGGTCGCAAGCGCGACTGCTGTTCATGAAGTTCTGGGTTCGATTCCCAGGTCAGGCAAAGTGTAATTGGGTTTTTCATTACGAATACAGTAGCAGCCACGGAGTCTGGTTTTGTGCTCGGTTGATGGCAATAGGAATACATATGACTTAAATAGATATCAGGCGAAATGTTGGTGTACTATTAGGTACACCTCTGCGTAACCTTCGCGGGATTACACGCGTGATGCTATGTAATGTAAAAACATCGTATCGGCACTAGTTAGTCCAGTTGAAATAGGAAGATTTGACAACCCTGTCTAGAAGTTATTACTGAAAATGTTCATTAAACACATGGTATGACTGCTGCCCTTTCTAGTTATGGGCAGTCTCTTCACTCATTGAATTATGAGCGTCTAGGTACTTCATCATCAGCCTAGCCTTTTCCCAACTATATTGGGGTCGGCTTCCAGTCATCTGGTTAGACTGGAAGCCGACCCCAATATAGTTGGGAAAAGGCTAGGCAGATGATGAAGTACCTAGACACTCATAACGGCAGCTGAATACCAGTATTTTACATGGAGCGACTGCCCATCTGACCTCCACAACCCAGTTATAATAATAATAATAATAATAATAAAGCTTTATTAATTCCACACAATCAAACACTAATCAAATCACAATCAATAATAACAATAAATATTAATAATAATCTAGTAAAAAAAGATTAAAAATAACCATAATTATAAACTCAACAAAATAAATTCATTAAATTAAAAACATTCATTAATACTTGGACCTAAAATTACTCGATATCATTGAATTTCATATAGTAAAATTGTATTGTGATAATATGTGATCATACAGATAACAACAACAAATATTTACAATAATCAAATAAGAACAATAAAACATGCAATCAAATAATAACAACAAATATTATTTACAATAATCAAATAAAAATTAAAAACAAACTTAATTATAAAATCAAAAAATAAATTACATTAAATTAAAAGCACTCATTATTATTTCGATTTAAAATTACTTAAGATTATTGAATCTCGTATACATAATAAGATTGTAAATTGAAATGTATGTAATTATGATAATACTATGTAATCATGATTAACAGTTATAAAATAACAAAATAACATTAGTGTGTGGACCCCCTTCGGGTAAAAGCCTCCTCCAAAGAATTCCACTTTTCTCTATCCGAAGCGGTGCCTATCCAGTCTAGTCCAGCACGCGCTATAATCTCGTCCTGCCAACGGGCACAGGGTCGGCCTCTATTTCTGGTGCCCTGTGGACCTTTCCATTTAGTTGCCCTGATTGTCCAACGATCATCGGAATACCTTGCAACGTGCCCGGCCCACCTCCATTTTTGGCTTTGCGAAAATTTGAGAGCGTCTGTCACTTTAGTTCTATTGCGAATATCAGTGTTTCGTATTGATGATGGACATGGATTTCTCCAGACAAGAAGACAAGAAACGAAATCGATTATATAACAACTACCAAGCCGCATTTATTTTCTAAATTCGAAGTAATAAATTCCTTATCCTTTGGAACAGATCACAGACTTCTCAGAGCGACTCTTATCCTGACACCAATAAAAAAGAGTAGACGCAATTTCACCGGTAGCCCAAACATACTTAAAAATTCGGAAGATCGAGAATTATACATAAAAAGCCTAAGCGAACACGTACCAAAATTGCTAGAGACACATGAAAATCATACAGCCAAAGATTACTACCAGATGATAGAATCTGTATTAAAAACTAGCCTGAAAGACAAATCAAGATACAAGAAATCAACTATTCTAACAAAAAAGGCAATAGAATTAATGGAAAAAAGAGGCGCTTTACAAAACAAACCCTATCTAAACAGAAAAGACAGAGAAGAACTAAAAAACCTTTACAAACGAACAAACAAAGAAATAAAACAATGTTACGAAACACACAGAATGGACACTATAATAAAACACATAGAAAACACAAGATCGGCTAAAAAAGCATTCAAAGAACTAGACAGAACAAAAACGTGGATTCCATCTCTTCAACATGGTTCAACAAATAGTAAATCACGTAGTGAAATTATAAAGATAGCTACAGATTTCTACGCAAGCCTATATAGTGAGCCAAACTCAACACAAAACATAGAGATGTCAAACCAACCAAAGAATACGTCGACTGTAGAAATATTTTGCGAACCTGAAATCTTTAAACACATACTGAAATTAAAATCAGAAAAAAGTCCGGGACCAGACGGTATTGCGAACGAATGCATTAAACATGCTAGAGCTCTTCTAGTAGCGCCTCTTACTCTATTATTCAACAAGATCCTAGATGAAGAAGTAGTGCCTGAGCAGTGGACTGAATCAGAAATAATCTTATTGTACAAAAAAGGCGACCCAGCAGACATAGGTAATTACCGTCCAATAAGTCTTATGTCCAGCTTTTACAAGTTATTCTCATCATGCCTACTCGATAGAATATCTTCGGATTTAGACACATCTCAACCTATGGAACAGGCAGGTTTCAGAAAAGGTTTCAGCACTTCAGACCATATACACGTATTAGATCAAGTAATCGAGAAATACCTGGAATATCGAAAGCCGCTCTACATTGCTTTTATTGATTATAAAAAAGCCTTTGACTCTATCTCGCACCGCAGTATATGGGAAGCACTAAATAACCAATCGGTCAATTCTAAATACATTAACATTATAAAAAATATTTACTCTCAAAGTTCAAGTCGAGTTAAGCTGGATAGAGCCGGGCCTGTAATCAACATCAACAGAGGAGTCAGGCAAGGTGATCCTATCTCACCGAAATTGTTTATAGCTGTCTTACAGAATATAATGGCAGATCTTCCATGGTCGACTAGGGGCATTAATATAAATGGAAAACATCTGAGCCATTTGCGTTTTGCTGATGACATTGTTCTGCTGTCGGAAAACCCTTTAGAACTCAACATAATGGTCAAAGAATTACAAGCAGCGAGTGAATATGTGGGTTTAGAGATGAACCTCAGCAAAACAAAGGTCATGACCAACAGCGAAGCGACTCCTATCTTTGTCAACGACATGCCGCTCGAATACGTCCAGGAGTACATATACCTGGGTAAGCAAATCTCTTTCAGAAAGAATAGGAATATTGAAGAAATAGATCGAAGGGTAGCTATTACCTGGAAAAAATATTGGGCTCACAAAGAGATATTCAAATCAACCCTCCCGATCAGAGTAAAAAAGACTATATTAGACTCTACAATTTTACCTTGTCTCACTTATGGCTGCCAGACTTGGATATATGACAACAAGGCGAGAACCAAGATCCAAACCACACAGAGATCTATGGAGAGAAGCTGCTTAAATATCAAACTAAGCGATAAAATACGAAACACAACCCAGTTAGTACTGGGTAATACGATACTCCTTGGTAAGACTGGTTGTCAGACTTTTTGGGCCACTGACTACCTAACGACTGTCAAAGACAAATGACACCCGGGACCAACGGCTTAACGTGCTTTCCGAGGCACGGAGGAAAGTCGGAAAGTGTGTAGGTAGGTATTTGTAGCACGAATAATACGATAACCTAAAATAGATCTCGCTAAGCTAGAATATAAGCGGAAATAGATCTTTATAGTCCCTAATATGGTATGTATTCCTGGTACCGCGCAATCCCTCGAACTTCGGAAAATACAATTTTTTTAATAAAAAAAGGATTAAGCGAATGTGTTCAAACTCAGTACTCTTCACGAGTGCCACATCTTGCTTCGGTGAAGGAAAACATCCTGAGGAAACCAGCATGCCTGAGAGATATTTCTCGACGACAGTTAAAAGCCCAGTCAGTGGCCCATGGGCGGCATAAATAAACAACTCTAACACCAGGTTAGGCACTAACCACGCGATAAAGAAGAAGAAGTGTCATTTTGCGAAGACACACTGTAGAGAAGATATTTTAAAATGCACAGAGATGTAGCTGAATTCAATGAAGAAAGTAGGGGCTTAATAAAGACCTAATAAATTATTTTACGAGGAAAAACAAAATCAATGAAATAATCGATAAGTTTTGGATATTTTTTGGCTACCAAGTTACACTAACTAAACACTTCACCTTACTTCTCTCTCAAAGTCTTCTTATTCTTCTCATCGAAGGCATTTGGTAGGCCTTCACTTTGACACTTTTATGGCGTTTCCTAACTCACTGAAATTGTTGAATATTATTTCCCAGATAGCGTGAGATACGTTTTTTGCTAATAAAGCGATTCTCATTTCTACAAAGGTTTTGTTGAAGGATGTACAAAAATACTTGCACTGAATATTAATTAGTTTCTATTGCGTTCTGAGTGGCTGGTAGCCGATCCGTGTTGCACAGGATTATGTTTTGAGTTTATTTATCTTTTTCCAAGCTATTTTCAAATAAAAATAATGGATCGTATCGTAGCTAGTGTGTTTTTTTATCGTTCGTATGTCTGTTTGTTCGTATGTATGTTTTTTGTTTGTGCCTCCGGCTAAGTACCGTATAAGTTATCCGGAAGATAGTTTAAGACGATTCTGTTTCGCACAAAAAATCGGCGTTCACTGCGAATTGTACCAACTGCGAATTGGACCAACTACGAATTGGACCAACCGCGAATTGGACCAATCGCGAATAAGGTGAATTGGATAAATCGCGAATTGGACCAATCGCGCCTAAAGGAAGAGCTCTCAGACAGTTTTTGAACGTTGATTGGTGAAATACGTCATCAGGAAACTGCATTAGACAAATTTGAATTATTATATTAAAATAACGCTCATTTGCTCCTCTTCTGAGGGAATCCTCTAAGGTTTAAATCGAGGTGTACTGTCGAACGTCGTTTATAATTTAGGCCAAAACACTCCCAACGTCCGGTGATCCCAATTTGCAACCACTATACCAGGCCTAAGGTAATTTCAACTGAAGGTTCGTGGTTCGACTGTTGCCTCGTTTGTATAGCGGTCGCAATCGCGACTGCTGTGCATTAGCTCCTGGGTTTGATTCCCGGGTCGGGCAAATTGTTATCGGGTTTTTCCATTAGAAATTTCTCAGTAGCAGCTAAGGAGTCTGGATTTGTGACCGGTTGATGGAATTAGGCTCAAAGAGTGAAATGTGGATGTACTATTAGGAACACCGCTGCCTAACCTTTCAGGGATTACAGGTGTGATGTTATGTTATGGTTCGTTGGAATAACCCAAGAAACGCGCTATTTGCGTTATTTGCCATAATGTTGTTATTAACGAAACTATTGTGTCTGCCTAGCAGTAAGTTTTCCGAAAGTAATAAAATAAAATAAAAATAAACCATCAACACTAATAATTTCAAGAAAAAACTTCTCTAAACAAACACTTTATTTTAGGCCTGATAACCCGATTGTTTTTCAATTAACTGTAAAGTTAGATTTTTTATTAAAGTTTATTACTTATGACGCTCCTTAAAAATAATTGTCGAGTAAAACAGACATGTCCCATCACTATCGTCGCAGTTTACCGGTACAATATACAACACTGAAACTACGCTGCAAATGCCTACACAGCGAATCCGCGAGTTAGCTACATTGTAGCTGAAAATTAGATAGGTACTTTACAACACCAACATCATGTCTCGGTAATCATGTTTAGGTCCCATGTAATAAGAGCCGAGCCTATTGTCATCAAATGGGCATAAATCCAGGCTCCTGTATTAGGGTTCTTTAGCTTGACCAATTCATGACTACATTCACTGACTAAAAGTCTGTCTGTAAACACATTTTTATCCGACTGCCGCGAAGAAAGAGGATAATGGTTTTAATAGTAGCTGTAATGTTGAAATATTTTTGCCAATCAACAACATTGTTTTCCCAGTTATCTGTTGGTAAAGAACATATGAATATATGTTTCCTCACAAGCGGATACCGAAGTCTCCTTGAATAAAATAAAACAAATGGAAGAACTAATGCAAAATATTTCATTTCCAATATTGTTCTAGTTTCCTCAACCTCCTGTTGCATTCTAATCTCCTGGTACTTTCAGGCCGCAACGGCGACATTACGGAGAGTGGTGGAGACAGTATGGCGGATCTATGGGCTTCATACCATAGCGCTTTGGGTCTGGGCAGCAAGCCTCCGAAGCCTACTACGCCATTGGCCACTGGCCACTCGGTGAGTTTTAAGGTTGAGCAGCGTTTCATCTACCTAACTATAATTATGTATTCATTTTACTTGTCTACGTCACGACTTGAAGTCTTTAGGAATTTTGCAATAAAAAAAGCCTAAATAAGACTTCTTCTATCAAAACCGAATTTTCAACACATTTTCAAATATCTTATTGACAAGGCAAGGCCAAGGGCAAATATCAAAAGCAATATTTATATAATGGACAGTGAAATTGAACGCGATCACACATCTAAACCGTTCGAGAGCTGTCAATATATGACAACAATGATGACTGAAACCTCTTGAGCGCAGTTCTATTTCGATGTGCTGAACGCCCCTCACTTTCATTGGTGTAACTCGCAATAAGTATCGAGTTATAAATGTAAGAAGCACAAGAGCTAATTTCCTACTACAATTCTAAACTTGGTGTATTTTAAGGACGTACCTTAGGACCACATTACCTCCAACCATAAACTAACCACACGTGCACCCCTCACAGAGTCCAATTCACGTGGACTCAGTGACACCAGGCGTGGAACCGGCATCCACCCACGATGAGACCTCATCATCAGACCGGACCAAGGATGATGACGACGGCGGGGCTTCGGACGATGACTCTGATGACAGGGTGGATCCGCAGCATCATGATCCGGAGCGGCTGAAGGCTTTTAACGTGAGTACTGCCCCTAATTTTAACCTGTATTTTTAGGGCTTAGTCCTCTTGGCTGAGGGACCTCGACCACGACTTGGCACATAACCGGCCGCTATCTTGAACAAAACTGGTCGGACGACCGATTATGCGACCAAGCATTCTTTCTGGTTAGAGCTTTTGCGGCCAAAAGTCTTGGAAATGGTCGCATAGTGCGCAAGTCGTCGTACCTTTATGTCGATTTCTCTCAAGTTTTGTCCGATCCGAATGTAGCCACGCAGCTTTATCATTGGCTTCATTTAATTTCTGGAAGGTGCAGGTCGTTGTGTAGGATGAGCGGAAAATGAGGTGAGGCATATCCTGCAAAGGGATATCAGTCTCCGCCTTGGTAGGCTAGATTAGTTCTACAGCGGCCAACCCGGGCCCACAATCGGTTAACACAAGAAATAGCTTGTCAGAACCAGAAGTTTTCTACACTCCTCCCTCTTCCAAAAAAGTCGATTAAATGTTGGCAAGTGGAATCGACCATTACACAATTTCAGAACAGCCTTCACTATCTATCAGGTCTGCCAGCGTTTGGTTGAATTTATAGATAAGATAAGCTTACCGTACCTTATCCGAGGAGGTCATAAAGCAAGCCACTATGTGGAAAATCTCGTCTTAGGTCCTTCTTCTTCGTCATGTCGATGAATCTTTAAGTTGATTGAGTTTCGACCAGAAGTCCGGAACTGCCACTTCGATAGCGTTAGTAGTCCTACCTGCTCGCACCGTAGCGGTGGATTACGTAATTTTTCAGTCAGACCAAGTATATTGGATATCAGTGATATTGCAGGCACGTAAGATATTTGGGCAGGGAAGAATGGGACGAAACCCGGGGAGGTTCCTATTTTTGCTGAATATACCAGCAATAATTTTTGCGTAGGGTTAATGCTTGGTTGACGGCTTCGTTAAGGATCTATTTACACTCTTTAGACTCAGCCAGCAGTGGGTGGAACAACGCTGCCAATGATGATGATGATTTTATAGACTTTTTATCTTGGTTATTTGCGGTTGACGAAACCAAAAGAATCGCTCGCAATTTAAAGCGCTCTTCAATATATTTTAAAAATAGCGCTGTTGCTATTTTTAGAAAACTAATCTCACTATAAATGTTGCTCTACTTGTTATAAAAATAACATTTTCTTTCTGCTATTTTATAATCTAAAAGCAAAGCGAATTAGTGACGGAGTAACTATCGGCTATCGGTATCCAGTCGTAATTGGATTGCGGCGGTCGCCCGGGTCACAGTGCGAAATACTTCGCCCTTTTCTAGTTAGGCTAGAAACTGACCCCAAAAGTTAAAAGCTAGGCCGGTGGTCATCATCTACCTTGCCTTCTTCGGTCGGCTTCCGTCGCAGAAGCTCTTGGCTAAATAATAACAGCCGCACGGGTCGATCTTCAGATTAAACCGCACTTGCCCGGGTTGCTCCGTGGATTGGTGACCATCCATTACATACCGAGTTTCCTCCGTGCCTCGGAAAGCACGTTAAGCTGTTGATCCCGGCTGTCATTTGTAGATCCTTGACAGTCGTTGCAGGGAGCCAGTGACTCGAAAGTCCGACAGCCAGTCTTACCGTCGTATTAAATTACCCAGGACCAACTGGGTTATAGAGGTCAGATAGGCAGTCGCTCCTTGTAAAATATTGGTACTCAGCTAAATCCAGTTATACTGGGAGCTGACTCCAATATAGTAGGGTAAAGGCTAAGTAGATGATATTTGGGTCGGCTTCCAGCATGACCGTATGCAGCTGAATACTAGTATTTAACATGGAGCGATTATTAAAAGCTAGGCCGATGGTAAGTATCTATTGTGCCTGATATACGAATGTTGCTAAAGGGATTCGGCAGAATACCAACATCTATGTACTCACAACTTGGATTCTGTTTTGATACTACTGAAAACCAGCAGCATCTTGCCTAGTTTTTTTTGCCAACTATGCTGGTCTGCTACCCGTCTAACCAGATGCAGCTGAAACATTATTTTACATGCAGCGACTGCCTATCTGGCCTCCACAGCCCAGTAACTTGGTAATACGATAACCCTTGGTAAGACTGATTGTCAGACTGAAATCGCTATCAATGAAAACAACGCAGCCTTTATAAAATATCTACCGTTTAATATTTGATTCTTCTTTAAAAATATCACATAATTCTTTCACAGATGTTCGTCCGCCTATTCGTAGACGAGAACTTGGACAGGATAGTCCCCATATCCAAGCAGCCTAAAGAGAAGATTCAGGCTATCATCGATTCCTGCACACGACAGTTTCCGGAGTTTGCCGAGCGCGCCCGAAAGAGGATTCGGACTTATTTGAAGAGTTGCCGACGGAACAAGAAGGTCCGAGGAGAGATTCCGACGTCTGGCAATGGAGGGAGTACACCGGGGTCTGGCAACGCCTGGGACACTGCGGTGAGGGTCCGATCTCCTTTTTGTTCATGTTATCTTGGTAATCTAAACTTAGTGCAAGTTAAGGTAAAAAATTACTTTTAGCAATGATTTCATGATAAGTTATGGTAACTTTTCCGTCCATTTATACAGTCTACCGTTAACGGTTCTAAAACTGTTCAGAAATTACAAATAGGTATGCCTGCTGGTAAAAATTATTTCCCGAGTCTTAAACTTACTTGGTAATATGTATGCAGATTTAGCACCCTTTTTTGCCTCTAATTTTATCAACGGCTAAATTCAACCTCTTTGTCCAGGTGCGGCCTACACCAGCACATTTGACGTCAGTGCAGGCAGAGCACATTCTGGCTCAAGCGTGCGAAAATGAGAGCTTGAACGCTAAGCGCATGCGTCTCGGGCTCGACCCCGTGAGCCAGCCTATGCCGACCGTGCCGACTCCCATGGTGAGTTCTAAAACCAAAGAATAGATTGCAGACGCAAATAGTGCTAAAACCTTAGATATAAAACCAGGATTCGTGATCCAATGAGCTCTTCGAAGTACTAAGGGACCCGGGTTTTTGAAAACCAGCGATGGCAAGAGCGTCATTAGTGCGTTGTGATTTCTAGAACTAAACAATAGTTAGCAGTAGCTGATGGCAGCAACGCAAAACCGAGTTTTGCGAATGTGCTCTTCGAAGTACTAAGGGGAATCGAATTTTTGGGCGAAAATTAGCAGGTTATATGATGCAATGCAAAATAACTCCTCAATATATCTTGTTCTTAAAATTTTGTAGCCTCTGGTCAGCTTATAGTGCATAATCAGTTCCAGAATGGACAAAATAGAAGCATTAGAAATGTCTGAGAGGTTTCCTTTCTTTATTGTCTTATTCTAACGGTTACTTTTGTTCCTTATGCGTAACTTGCCATATTATAGTGTATAAGTGTATGGGTTCTTCTATAAATATACTTTCTTCTTTTCCAACTATGGGAGAGTTTACATTCAAAGCTATTATTTTTTGGCTTCTATTCCTCCAGTTGATTCTTCTTAATACAATCTTCCACAGGCCATTGATACCACAGCCACTTCAGCAGTAGCTTCTTCATTCCTGAGCCTGTACAGCGGTGCTATAAGCAGCCCCGCTTCTACCCCAGCGACTACCACGTCGACCACATCATTGGCCACTGCTGGCCACAGCAAGGCTGTTGCAGACACTACCAGGCCATCAGCGAGCCCTACAATGGACAATTCGCTGCTGAACAATAATAACTTGAAGCTGGATAATGCTAATGGAAACGCTGGCAGTAAGACTGCTAGGTGAGTTATGGTGCCCTGGTACTTAAAGTGCAGTCTCATAACTTTACAATTTTGCTTGGGCTAACTGATGTCTTTTATAATTTTCAGCCCAGCATCATCGCCGGCTCCGTTATTCAGACCGTCATTCCCAAATACGTTTGGAACTCCGCAGACATTCGGGCGACAGAAGTAAGTCATACCTTGCTCTGATAGATTACGTCACAATCACCAATATTGATTTCCTTATGATGTTTTCTATTAGTTCCTGAGCAAATAATCTGAAAACATGTCTGACATGGACCATTTTTATTTACGTTTCAGTTCCAACCCGAACCCAGCATCATCAGCGCTGACCAGTAGCGCTTTATTGTCCACTCTGACTGCGCTGCCTCCTACCGGTGAGTTCAATTTCATAAGAAAGTCTACGTAAATCTAGAAAACTGAGTTCCACAGTTTTAAGTCGGTAGATAAATTGACTGAGTGACTGCTCTGCAAAATTGCGTGATATAGTGAAAGATAAAAACGTGAGGAAACCGGCATATCATAGAATCAAAAATTCCATCTCACAGAGAAGAGGCCTGAGTCCCAACAATGGGTCATTATAGGCTTATTATGCATATTATGCTTAGATTCGAAAGTCGACAAACTTCGTTCAGCAATATTCTTCCATTTTATCATTCTCGATTCAGATTTTCAACACACTTTTATTAGCTTAACCTAACTTTGAAAAAAAATCTTAGAAGTTAAATTTGACCTACTTCCCGGCTTCCGATTGAGCTAAAATTATGCATACATGTTTAGGTTGGATGACAATGCATGGTTAGCTAAGTGACGTCATTCTCAATCCAATATGGCGGACTCCCAATGATGGCGGACTAGTTGTTTTTTATGAATTCCCCATAATATGGGTATCAAATGAATGGGTTTGCTGGAAGAATACGAGAACGATTATTTTAATTACTGTGTGTTCAAAACCGTATCTACACTAATGTCTTTCTCTAGGAGCAGGCGTGAACGCAGCGATGGCGGCCTATCAGAGCGCGCTGCTGTCAGCTATGGCTGCTCATACGCACACGTTCCCAACGAGTATCGCAGGTTAGTAGTTTCTATTTACTTAGCCATAACTATGCTGTCTCTACTCAGGACTACCTTACTATTTATTAGATTCATTTCGAATCTGTTCAGCTACAGAGCTTTATAACGAAGGATCGACTGATGGCTTCGGCTAGAAAGGGCCGCGTCAGGAATGATTGATGGAGTTTTGTAGTCGAATTTGAAAGTAAGGTTGCTATTTTCGGTGTCGACTACTGACATTTTGCTCAGACCCCAAACAGTAGAAAAAACTGTTTGGTTATCTGTTCCAAGATGAATTTCTTAATTGTCTTGTCATCATCATCATTCTCCTACCCTTATCCCAATTTATTTCGGGTCGGCGCAGCATATCTTCTTCTTCCATACTTCTCTATAACTCGTCATCTCAGCAGTCACCTCCTTTCTAGCCATATTCACACAGTCCATCCATCGTTTCTTTGGTCATCCTCAACTCTTATAGCCGTCTACATTATCTATCATCATATACAATGTGTAACAGAAAGGGTATAGTCAAATGAAAGGATTTGTTGCAGACCATCAAACTAAAATCATCAAAAAAAATATCAGCTGTCCCATACATTTGGGTCGAGAAGGTATCGAAATTTTGTATGGGACAGCTGATATTTTTTTTTGCATTTACAATATTGGACCCATGGAGGAAATTGTTTAATTTGATGGTCTGCAACAAATCCTTTCATTTGACTATACCCTTTCTGTTACACGTTGTATATCATACTCAACATTTTCATCATCCCTCCGCATCACATGTTCATACCACGATAACCGATTACCACACAACTTTTCAGCCACCATATTAATTGTCTTGTCAATAATTCATCAATTTGATTCTATTCCAGCGGCGCCTACAGATCTATCACTGAAGAGCTCAACACCGACGTCGCTCCACGGGACACCTGCACCGTCATCGCTTGCTGCCTCCACGGCCTCCAGTCAGACCAAGCCGCAGCTGCTCTCTCACAAGCTGTCAGGAGCCGAAGTAGGAGCCGTTCGGCAGCTCATCACCGGCTACCGTGAGTCCGCAGCCTTTCTGCTCCGCTCCGCCGATGAACTCGAAGCTTTACTCCTAAACCAACCCTAGGATACGGCCAAACCCTTAACTGACGTATTCGGGTTTAAATTTGGATATTTTTAATCTGTGCTCGTGAAAAAAGTGATTTTGGACTAAATTGAGTGGCTTTCTGAGTGTTTCGGGGTTAAATTGATGTCAAATTATTGTATGGATTAATAAATTTATTAATAATGCACAGATAAATAAAATTCGGAATCTTTCGGAATTTTCGAAATGGACTTCGTGAAACGGTTTGCGAATTGCAAACTCTCAAATTTAAAATTTTGTGACTGAATCATGCCAATTTTACTGACGATGATTTTTAATTGTTTCTACATGTTACACTTAAATAAGTATCCGGAATTTTTGTCAATAGTTACAGTAAATGCGTTGAGGTGGCCAGTTATTGGTGTTTAAGGATGTCCAATCTTGGAAAATTATCTTTAGCCAGTTATTGGGCATTTCAACTCACCATAGATTAATTCAATTTTTTCAATAGACATTTCACACATCGCTTACATTACAATATACCCGAAATAAGTAGAATACACAATAATTACAAGCATAGTTTACGTTACAAAACATTTGTGTGCTGGCAACATTATTGATCGCATAATACGGTGCTTGTTATACTGATTTTTAGTGTTGCCAACGTATCACATTTGTCCAAATTATTAAGTAGAATTACGAGTCTATTCACTGATAATACATTATCTAAGAATGAGCACACACTTGCGACAGTGGGCGACAACCTGGTTGTTTACATTATTTATCTGTTTCTTGGTGTGCCCACACACTTGTGAGTGGGTTGCCAAGCGTGTGCGCATTCTTAGACAACTCCATCGACGTTCACAAAATGAATAATTAAAAATTGAGAACTATTTTGTCAATATCGACGGAGTTGCCAACTTAGAAGTCTATTTCGGCGATCGTACAAAGCTGCCATAATTATTGTAAAAAAATCTAAATGTTGCCATTTGAAACTCGTTGGGAGAGTACAAAATTATTTTTGTGTATATTTAGATTATAAGAGAAAAAAATCAGGGAGTCTCTAGCGTTAGGTTAATAAAAAAAACGATTTCTTGCCTGGTGCGATTAATAGAATAGTATATCGATTATCTCATCGAAATTGCTTGAAAAAAGGCGGCTATTAAAATATTTGGAGTACGAAATACAACTTTTCTTGTTCGGGTGACTTGGAAACGTAGTCGACATTTCGATGAAAGTCTCTTTTTCCTTGTTTATAAGGTTCATTATTACATAAAAAACTGCTGCCATCTATTCGAGACTTTGCTAACGTAACTTAAGATTGCGATTTAGTAACTTGAAATTAAAAAGCGGTTTTTTATAATGAGACTTGTGGGTACTCAACCCTTCGTTGAAGAACATTTTCGTTTGTCGTAGTTTCGAAGTCAACCCAAAGTTAATAATTTAGGTTGAAGTGGCATTTTAGTAGTAAGAGGCACGAATTTATTTGTTGTTTTGTAAAATAGCGCTCTAGCTTTACAATGATTAATATATTTATAATTTTAAACTTTTTATTTAAAAAAGATTCTATCTAAGCTCTTTATATATCGTAATCGGCTCCATCCAAAATGTTTTTGCTAAGTTTTCTCTTCTAAATAGTTTTTAGTTTTTATTCATTATTCGCTTTGCTCAGTCCAATGGAACGATTTACTGTATCTGTTTGTTACCATAGATGTACTTGTACGGCAAGTACTGTAGGTAAGGTGTAAAATAAGTTACTTGCTTACGGTGTACAAAATATTCCATTTCTACAAGAAAAAGCAAAACTATTCAAATTAAAAACCTATTTTTCAACCATTAAAGTTTCTATTTTGGCCTAAAATAATTTCGTTGAGCAAAAAGTGGATTTGGGTAATACCTCGTAATGTTATTTCTGTTGTTAACTTTACTATAGTTTAGTTTTACATTTTGGCCAGTTTTATTCGATTTTGGTAATCTATAATGTAATTTCGTTAATTAATAAGATTAAACAAGATAATTACAATAGAATAATTAAAGTCACATACACGCTTATTATGTTGCTACTGATTTCATAATTTCAAATGTTTCGACCATTGTGGAACGTTTTTTGACGGTCTGTTTGACCAATAGCGAGCCAGAATTCACTGACGTCATCGCTCAACATTCAAAAAAGAGAATTATGTTTCTCTACAATGGTGGAAGCGGTTTGAATTCTGCAAATAATGTATAATATTTTCTCAACTTTGCCAGTTTTTCTCAATAGTGTTAAAGCTTAACGCCAGTTTAAAATAAAATTGTAAATTCACTTTTGAATACAAAAATTGCCAAAGAAACGAATTGATTTTTCGTAATTGAATTATGTATGGTACGTGGAATTGCAGATTAATTTTACTTATTATAATTATAATATTTTTGAAATTAAGTATCTATAATTTTAGGGTTAGTTTATTTTTGTTTTTGAAAAAGTCATTCCAATATTTTTCTAAAATGGTACACTCGGTGCGACGAAGGAAAGCTGTAGTCATTGTATATGGGAAAAAATGTAAAAAGTATGTTTAGAATTATAAAAAAAAGTTGATTAGAAATACGTGAAAGTTGATGTTGGGATAACGATAAAAAACGAAAATGGTGGTAATACGTTGAGAAAATGAATTTGTTAGACATTAAAATATATTATTATTAGAGATGTATAAATGGTTTACAATTATTATTATCTATTAGTTCGAGAGAAATACAAAATGGTGAAAAAAAAACTACAAAATGGCGATTGTTACTATTAACGATATGAGAATTTAGTTATAATTTTGCAATTTCAAAATGTGAGTTTTACAATTTTGAAAAAGAAAATATTAAATATGCTCATATACTGAACAATTTGTTTTATTTTATCAAAACTAACCTATCGATTTTTATTCAAAATATGAAAAACATGTACCTATTTTGTATAGGTAGGTACGTGTTTTTTTCGTGTGTGCACATCAAGCAAGTTTCACTGGCAAACCAATATCGACCTTGCCACCGAAGAAAACACATAATTACCTGGACTATATTATGTAGATAACATCATATAAAAAATCCTTAGTAATCCAGCTTTTTATAACATATATGTTTATTTCCCATATTCTACCAAACTACCAGGATACTAGTCTACGAAAGGACACTGTCTCTTGTCGGACATGAGGAATTTCATCGCGTATTCAAATTTGCTCCAGTAGAAATAAGGTTGAAAACACCTTCTTGAAAACCTTTTGGAATCTGCTCAATAAGGTAACTCCCTCGGGGTACTGTTTTTTAGCTTAGTTAGCGAACCGTTCGATAGCTAAATTCTAAATTTAACGATATGGTAAGATCGTGCTTTGGGAGGCGATGTAAATACTTTTTGAAATGATCAAAATTTTCTTAAAAAATTATTTCTTTCCATTGGCCTTGATCTCAACCATTCAAAATGTGAACTTTATTTAGCGGATAGTACTGACATACAACTGTTTGAGGAGCTCGTGACTAAATAATAACAGTCGCTCGGGTCTATCTTCAGGTAAAGCCTCGCTTGCCTAGGTTGGTCCGTGGATGGGTGATCACTCATTAAATATCAAGTTTCCTCTGTGCCTCGGAAAGTACGTTAAGCCATAGGTCCTGGCTGTCATTTGTAGATCTTTGACAGTCGTTACAGGTAGCCAGTGTCCCGAAAATCTGACAACCAGTCTTACCAAGGGGTATCGTATTCGGTATTACCGAGTACTAACTGGTTGTGGAGGTCAGATAGGCAGTCGCTCCATGCAAAAAATACTGGTATTCAGCTGCATCCGGTAAGACTGGAAGCCGACCCCAACATAGTTGGGAAAAAGGCTAGGTAGATATGATGATGACTGACAGACACAAAGATTTAACAATGACATCGCATGATTAAAAAAGGCTCTTTTGTTTTGACACTTCGTAATCACTTGGACTTAAGGTAGCTATAAATTTAGAGCAGGTACAAATGAGACGGTAGTCGAAGGGTTGGCAGACCAACAGCCTGATGATTGAAATCAGAAGATATCGGGTACGACCTACATTGATAGATTGCGTAGTATGATTACCGTAGAAACCAGTTTTGTCGACGGAAGAATCGACAAAATTATAGATTTCTTTTGTTACCTGTCATTTTGTCGATTCTTTTGTCGACAAAACCCGTTTCTACGGTGGTCATGCTATGCGTGCTGGTCGAGATTCGCCCAGACCAGGAAAGCATGGCTAATAAAGACAAGGTCTATACTCAGCAGTGATTAATTAGAACGAGGTTGCCAATGACGATGACGCTAAATGATACGAGAAATCCTAAGTAAAACAATGCTTTTTATTGGCCATCCTTCAAGGTACCAGGACAGTATAAATGACATGCAGGAAACAGATAAAATATGTTTATTTTTTCCTATCTTCCACATATCGGTCTGGGTAGGGATACTGTCTCTTTTCGGACATAAAGTTGCGCGTTACATTCATTATGAAGTCCATGTTCGAGTGGGAAGCTAGATAGGAGAACACTGCAGGGTAGCGTTCTGTGCCGCATCTGAAATATAGCAAAAAAAAAACGATGTGTTATGATAGGGCACGGACACATCACCACGGCATGGCAGCAACCATCGTTTCAAATGTGTACTCTAACTCTTTGCATTAACTGCCAGACGGGTTCACCGTGAGCTGGCGCGGCGCACCGTACAGGGCACTGTCCCGCGGTACGACGCCGCGCGGTGGCGATGTGTCCGGGCCCTTAAGGTGGGAGCGCCAGGGAAATTGGAAATTCAAATTTTCTTACGTTTTTTGCAATTTGCTGGCCGGTGTCAGGTTGTGTGTTGATGGAAATATGATTCGCGCAAGCAACACGTGTGTAGTTACAGAATTATAATCATTAAAATCATCAATACAACCCTCTAAGTTCATGTAATCCCATTGACTTTTTTTATAGTTATAGAATGGGGTTAAATAAACTTTAGATGGTACTGGCAAGAGGCTGTGTCAGGGCTCCAGAGAGTGGCTATTTTGGCCCACAGCTCATTGGGCATGTGGCCAGTCCACTCCTACTTCAGCTTAATTTTAAACTGAATCAAGATCAAAAGTGAACGACAGCTAAAATTCATAGGTATTCAATAAAGTGTGATAGATTACTTACAGTTTCCTAATCCCCCATGATGCGAGGCCCCACAGAACACCATCACTCACTGCTGGGGCCCCAGTATCCCGCTGAAATTATAATAATGTTTAATGCCCACGATTTTCTGAGAATCATCCTCATCATCATCTGAAGTTACCATTTTTTCTGTCACTTGCCCACGTATTTACGTTCAAAGCGAATCACCAGGATACTAAAAAGGCTAGAAGCTGATCTATACTATGACCATGGCGTTTTCCTCGATGATACCACTATTTCAGCTTATCCAGCTCAGCTGTTCGTAATTCGTTTTGGACCTCTTCTCAAAAACAGTAGAAGTTCTACGGGAGACTAAAAATAGTACATTTTGATATAATTGGGGAAACTTTGTTATTGCATTCGGGCGGAATTAACATCTGAGCTGTAGGCGAGGGTTTATGGAGCCGGAACTGCAGTAATATCTATAATAGTCATGCATTGAACCCTTGGACTTAGTACAAGTTTAGTTATCCGTGGATTTTTTTATTTCCGCACGTGTGCGGAAAAATATAAAACTTCCACATGTTGAACCTAATCATAGTGCGATAAGAACTAAATTTCGAGAAAGTGTATTGAAAACATTATATTGGCTATTAAATATATCTGAATCTTTTTGCCGTACCTAGTAACTTTTCGTTAGGCCTCTCCATCATTGCAATTTATCCAGTACCCGCCTTTCTTATTCAGATATTTTATATCAATATTCCAGCAATGTTTTCCACCTGTTTCAATTCAAGTACCAGGATACTTACAGTGCAAGGAGCTTGCCGGCCGCTCTGCGCAAGACAGATAAAGTTTTCTGATACCACGACACTGAACCTCATTGTGACGTTGTTGCATTTCTCTCGGTCTATCAGCCGAGCGTAGTATACTTGTAGCGTCGTCGATTCATCCTTGTCGTAAACGCCATCACGCTGGTAAACAAAGTCAGTCGTTGATACTTTATTATATTTTAGTTCTATTTTCACGGTGATAGGTCTCGACCAGAAGCTTCAATTTACAGAGTAATTACAAAACTTTTGGAACTCTCGAAACAGCATCGTATTATCTCAATGTTTTAAAAAGAAACCTACGAAGGCCTTTGACTAGTTAAAGGTAATTTCAGTGCCTCCGCCATACATTCTCATTCCAAATATAAAGAAATGTCTCAAGTAAGTTCTTCCTCGGACGAGGTTCTTCACAAAGACCTACAGTAAAACCCTAAAAGACTCCTTTTTAGGGTTCCGTACCTACTGAAAAAACGGAACCCTTATAGGATCGCTCGCGTGTCTGTCTGTCTGTCCGTCTATCACAGCCAATTTACTCCGAAACTCATGGACCGATTGAATTAAAATTTGGTACACTGTAAGTCGGTGACCCAGAGACGGACGTGTAACGTAAATTAATGAATTTTAAGCATGGGGGCCACTTTTGGGGGGTAAATTACAAAAAAGTTTTGCAAACTACATCGTGTTACATATCAAATGTAAGGGCGCATTGTGAGCATCTAAAATATTTTTTTTAAATAATTTTAATTTAAATAGTTTGAATTTATTTAAGAAAAGAGGCGAAAATTGACCATTCCCCCCCTTAACTCCGAAACAACAGGGCCGAAAAAAATTTAAAAATACAAACATTTTTTTGAAAAAAATACAAAAATAGTTCTTTGCCTATAGATAACAGGAAAACCTGTAAGAAATCTATGAACGTACGGAACCCTCTCCACGCGAGTCGAACTCGCACTTGTCCGGTTTTTTTTGATCGAAATTTAGATCACATAGAATATTACATACTAGAGTCAAGTGGGCCATCGTCTCGTAACAAAACGATTGTAATAAAGTAACTACATACTAAATAAAAGGTCGGCACAGTTTTATTGGGTTTTTCCATTAGGAATTTCTCAGCAGCAGCCACGGAATCTAGATTTGTGCCCGGTTGGCAATAGGCTCGCCCCCTACATGGGTCTTAAACATAACTGGCGAAATGTAGGTACGATTAGGTACACCTCTGCCTAAACCTTTGGGGATCATAGGTGGGATAAATTAATCTAGATATCTAGACGAATCCATCGATGATTCGTCTAGAAAAAGAAGCATAAAACATACTCTCTCGGCTCCCCAGCTGGTGATCCAAGCATCATCGAACGGTGGCAGCATCACTCTGTTCGGGAGATCTACACCATGGACTGAATCTGAGAATCTGCATATCCGAATTTTTTAAGCAAATATTAGTCTGACCAATAATACGTTGATTAAAGCGAACCCTTCTACGTTATTCTCCAAGGCTTTTAAATAACTCATCTAGTTGCTTCTGGACTGAGACACACAACGAACGAAATGAGAGTCTAGGGGCCTTTTTATTGTCATGCGTGTTTGCGCCCGCGTGCAGGCCAGGCACGCATGCGTGCTACCCGCAACCTATCGTATCATACATGTTTTTATTGTCATGCGCGCCACACGCACGCGGCACACGGGCGGATCGCGGGTGGCTCGCACGGATGCGTGCCGCCCGTGTGCGTGTGGCGAACCTTGAGAGTCAGTGTTGTTTTTACTGTCAAGCGGGTCGCGGTCTTTTTTTACATTCATTTTGACACGAGTTCTCTTCCTGACGCATAATACTGTGGCGGCTTGGCGAAAATAATCTGCTCTGCATGCGGCCCGCAACAAGCATGCGTGCCTGGCCTGGACGCGGGCGCAAACACACATGACAATAAAAAGGCCCTTAGTGCGGACAATGGAGTCCACATACATATACAGGCTGGGTAAAAAATCATGGGTCAAACGAAACAGAGCGATAGTTGGGGTTATATACAGAAAAAATATTTCTGTGTCCTAACTTGATCTCCTTAAAAGTTATGACTACTTGTGTGTTTTTAAGAAAATACCAAATTATTAACATTTTTTTTACTAAATAGGCAATTAGTTGTGTTTAGTTGCTTCTAGGAAATGTATCATTACTACAAAAGTGCTTGTATGATAGTGTGTACCATGATTTATGAGTATTGGCACTTTATTCAATATCTTTTAAGACTCACGAAAAAAAAATTGAAACTACAGAAACTCACTCAAAAAAATGTCTACTAAAAAATGATACTGTCGCCCTGTTTCGTTTGATGCATGATTTTTTACCCATCCTGTATATGTGACAGATCTAATTTGAATCTGCTTATTTAAGCGCACTAAGGATTTCGTACCACCAAAACCATAATTTACCTTCGTTTCATTATTTACCATGAGAGAAGTCGCAATAATACAAATTAAGTGAATATCTGATACAGACGTGGATGAAAAGGTCCCCTAGACGTCGCTGAAAATGGAATGTAGATACTTGAGAGTGCTATTTATGAATATTTGCGTTTGAATGTCATTGACAGGGCGGCGTGGTCGCTCTTGATAAACGGTTGTGAAATTGTATTAAATGAAAGAACAAGATGGCGGCAGTCGTAACGATTATGGCCAAGCGTCGAAAGATCGTCCTTCCTTTCGTCCTTGCCTTACCTGATATTTCTGGTTAATAGTAAGAGCGCGACGTCGTTGTCAGGGCCCTTGCGCAGACCCCAGTTGGGGTGCTTCATCACCTCTTGTATGCCTACTATCTGGCCCCCGCGGTTCGTGTGACGGGAACCCGCCCTGACTTCCATTCGAGAGATGCGGTTGGCTCTAGAAGATGATCACACCACACATGATTTGGAATAACTATTCCTTTTTTTTAAGATCTAGTTGAGACTCGCGCAGACCAGGGAAGAGTAGCCGGGAGGAGGGTTATAGGTACTCAGCAGTTCTGGTGGAACAAGGATAATGATGATGATTCCTTTTTCTAAGCGTGGGGCGTTTAATGCGACCTGTTCTACTTCTGTCAAGATCAACGAATCATTTTCACACTGCTAAGTCACAGGTCTCGCTAAGAACGGCGTCGACCGTATTCCAGAACACTGCACAAATGTCAGATGTTTTCGAATGTTTGGTTTTAGGACATACCGGTGTCCTTACGATGTTTTCCTCCGACATTTTGATTGCAGTGATGAAAGCACACAAAGTAAAGTGCTTGCTTAGGTTCGAACATACGAACCAACTGATAATTTGCGGCCATTTTATCTAAGCCAACTGGGCAAGAATTTTTTTTAATGATGATAACCAAAATACTAATGATATGTTAGCCAAAATTTTAACAACTTATGCAGAGAAATTGCTGCAAACTATGCAAGACAGTACTACCAATACATGCGAGTTAGATCGCTTACGCTTTTTTTGAGTCGGCACATTTATGATTCGGCAGTATTTATTGAGTAATAAACAGACATAAATCCGATTTATCCGCCTGCTTATCCCGACTTTAGCATATACATAACGCTTGGCAATTAGATTGCCAATTAAGCCTAAAGATTGCTGACGAAGTAAGTTATATAACTGGCCCGTAGTTGTTAGACCAGTTGCAGAATCTAGGGTTGCCTTGCAAGCAGAAGTTGGTCTCTTGAGATGTGTATACAGTTACTCACTTCCAAAGACAATTGGCCGTGGTTATCACCATGCGTGGGCTCAGCAGTGCCCCGGAGCACCAGTGCTGGTCATCCTTCTGTATGGAGACCACGTAAGGGTAGTCTTCTATCAGTGCCTCTCTCGCGCCCGTCAGCCGGCGAGTTGGCGTCTCTAAGAAGGAAGGAAGGGAATAAGTCAAAATAAAAACGAAAATATCATTCAACGCTTTATTCGTTATTGCTTATTGTTTTGGTTTCTTTGCTTTATTGGTCGGCTGACCTCGTTTTTTACCTTTTGGAGCCTTCCCTGCACGTGCGTTCTTCAGCTTTTTGGCTTTCTTATTCTTGCTCGCATGCGAGCTTACTTTGCGTTTCCTCTTATTTGCCTTCTCTGGTCGATGTCTTTTCAGTTTTTTTCCTGCTTGTTTGCCTTTTGGTTTTACCCTGGTGGCTGCATTCTTTCCTTTTGGTTTGCGGATCTTTTTCGGTGCTGCCTTAGATTTGGGATGTGCTTTACCTACCGGTGCCTGTACCTTTTTCTTCTTGGATGGTGCTGGTGAGTGCACTCGTTTAGGTCGCTTTTTTGTTGTGGTTACTATTTTTGCAGTGCTTTTAGATTCTTGTTTAACTTCTTTGGGTGAACTTAACGGTGTCGCAGTCGTTTCTGCTTTATCGCTTGTCGCAGCCGCAATCGGTACCTGTGTAGTTTCTTTCTGTGCTTCTACTGCTTTCAGTTCTGTCTTCTTTTCATCTTTTACAGCTGGAGGTACGATCGATACGTCAGGGGATCTTTTTCTTCTTAATAATGACCAAGGATGTTCGGGTAATACTTTCTTGACACTGGACTTTTGGTGGTAGCCCGGGTCGATAGGAAAGTATGGGCTATCGGGGATTCCCCGGATCAGCTGTGGGTTGTTCCCCATAAATTGGAACGCGGTGTACGTTTTATCCACTGGTGGTACTGATGTCTTATGGATTTTGGCATTCTTAGCTTTCTCATATTTTGAGGGGTTTATTAAAACCTTTCCGCTGTCGTATTTCTTGGGATAGACCTTTTCACTAGTTTTGAGCCCCTGGCTTAGAGTGTTGATGATACAAATAGTCAATATTACCAGCAGTGCCTTCATGACTAAGGCTTGCCGCCGACGCGAAAACAATCACAGTCAGTATGTTTTATGATGTTTTTATTGCTTTCCGGTTGGTGTTGTGAAATTGCATTAAAAAAAATCGATTGTTATTTTTATTATAAAAATATGATTTTGTTTTTGAGTTTATCGTTATTTGATAGGTACTGAAATGATTAGCCATTTGGAGATTATTTTCGGTTATTTACATGAGAAATAAATTTGATGTTTTTAAAATGTTTATTATGTTTCATCATCACATTTAAATTTATTAACATAAAACTTATTGCTAGAATTTTACAGAAGGGTCCACATTCGATCACATAAAATTCTAAAATATAAACAAATACCTAATATTAGTATAACTTTACCTACAAGGGGTCGTCCTTTATTCACGTGAAGGTTTTTAAACCACTTTTATAACCCATCCTCCCCCTTGATGATACGTCGTGAGGTTTTAGGCTACCCCCCCTCCCCCTCCCAACGCCACGTGTATTTTTTTAAAAGATGAGATATTATTAGAATCAGATTTAATAAACATAAATAAAAAACGGATTTTTAGACACAAATTCACTCGCTCGGCTTTGTATGTCGTCGCACAATTTAATTCAATTCGTTATTGGTAAAAAAAAAATACACGTCACCATAAAATTACTTTTTTCGGCAGACGGAAAAATACACATGATTGACAAAACTTTAGTCAAAAAATGTATCCCCCCCTCCCCATCGTGATTAATTAATTTTTTTCTGAACTTTCCCCCCTGTTTCAATTTCACGATATTAAAGGACGACCCCCATGTGGTAAACACAATTTCGTATAACTTTAATTCTACAACTTTTTAATTAAAACAATTAAAATGGCTCACGCCTGCGTAGATTGCCTGGCACTACTAGTTTTTGGCCCTTTGACAGAGGTACACTCTCATCATCATAACATCTGCCTAGAATAGCAGTATTTACATGGACCGTCTTCCTATCTTACCTCGACAACTATGTTACGTTCGCATTCAAACACTGTTGTAAGAGCGAGTTTATTAAAATACAAACCGATCTCCAGGATACCAATTTCCTACCCGAAACCCGAAACATTAAATAAAATAGGTAACCTTATAACTCAGGGTGCTCATAAGGGTGGCGCAAACCAAAAGGCGATCAAAATTGAAATTGGCTCGTTAGAAGATGGCGGAATGACGCGTATTGATTTGGAACACCAGACAAGAACAATAAGCTTGTAAAGGAAGGATGCACATACCTCAAATCTTCATAGCAGCTTTCTGGGGCGTGGCACATCACACGGAGACGAAGAACACACCAATTTCATTTCTATTTCGAAATTTCTAAGGAGCAAGCGTGGTTCGGCGGACCGTGATAAGCCATCTTTTCAACGAGCCAATTTCAATTTTGATCGCATTATTAGCTAAATTAGCTAAAAAGTGGTCGGACCTTACCCAACCTGGGTATCGGACCAGAACTTCGTTTAACGCTATGATATCTATATACATATAATAAGACAGTAAAAAAACTGTGTCTGTACATTGACGATATTTAAAAAAAAAAAATTGAGGGGGGTTTAGAAACAGTAATAGAGCACGAATCCAAAAAAAAAATTCTGTCTGTTTATCTGTTTGTCTGTTTGTCTGTTTGTCTGTTTGTTTGTACACGCTAATCTTCGGAACTACTAGACGGATTTGAAAGATTTTTTTTTTGTTGTATAGGTATTAAGTCTGGGCAACATATAGGCTATAATTTAGTTCTTGGAAACTTGAACACCTGATGCAGAACCGCAATAGAATAGCTAAACTATAAGAGATACAAAAATGGTACCATAGCAAAAATTGTTCCACGTGATGAGCATTTTCTGCTGAGAGAATAAATTTGAAGATCTGGAACACCTGATGATGAACTCCAAGAGTCCAGCTACACTATAACATATATAGGAATGACGTCTTAGCAAAAATTGTTCAATCTGATGACCACTCTCTGTTGATTTATAAAAATCGAAGATCTGGAACACCTGTTGTGGAACTCCAAGAGCCCAGCTACACCATTACACATATAGGAATGACGTCTTAGCAAACATTGTTCAATCTGATGAGCACTCTCTGTTGACTTATAAAATCGAAGATCTGGAATACCTGTTGTGGAACTCCAAGAGCCCAGCTACACCATAACACATATAGGAATGACGTCTTAGCAAAAATTGTTCAAACTGATGACCACTCTCTGTTGATTTATAAAAATCGAAGACCTGGAACACCTGTTGTGGAACTCCAAGAGCCCAGCTACACCATAACACATATAGGAATGACGTCTTGGCAAACATTGTTCAATCTGATGAGCATTCTCTGTTGATTTATAAAAATCAAAGTTCTGGAACACCTATTTTGGAACTCCAAGAAAACAAGCTACACCATAACACATATAGGAATGAAGTCTTAGCAAAAATTGTTCAAACTGATGACCACTCTCTGTTGATTTATAAAAATCGAAGACCTGGAACACCTGTTGTGGAATTCCAAGAGCCCAGCTACACCATAACACATATAGGAATGACGTCTTGGCAAACATTGTTCAATCTGATGAGCATTCTCTGTTGATTTATAAAAATCGAAGTTCTGGAACACCTATTTTGGAACTCCAAGAAAACAAGCTACACCATAACACATATAGGAATGAAGTCTTAGCAAAAATTGTTCAATCTGATGAGCACTCTCTGTTGACTTATGAAAATCGAAGATCTGGAACACCTGTTGTGTAACTCCAAGAGCCCAGCTACACCATAACACATATAGGAATGACGTCTTAGCAAAAGTTGTTCGGTCTGATGGGCTTTTCATGTTGACTTATAAAAATCGAAGATCAGAAACATCTGATGTGGAAATCAAAGCTATCACTAATTTCACTGTATAATTATAAAATAACATAAGCTGGGAGTATCTCCACGCGGTGAAGGCGGTAACAGTTTAGGACTGATATTCGATGACGACGGTATATCATTGAAAATTTGACTCTACTGGACAAAACTCCTATTTATTTTTTTACATTTTCGAATAAATATGCCTTCGGGCTTATATTATTTGAGTGTTTTAGACTTTTTCCACTTATCTTCGTGACACGGTAGCCTACCCGGTAACGCAGGGGAGCAGTCACTTAGATTTTAATTGATCAGGTATCTTCACAATAAAACTATAACCATGCCTAGAAAGAGGTCAAATCTTTCCCAATGTTCCAAAGGAGCTAAAAGATTGAGGATCATAAGATCCCAAGAATCTACCGAAGAACGAATAGGAGAGACTTGATGCTGTTCAAGAACATCAGGCTGCAACTCGCTCCGTGGAAACCTCTTCCTCTCTTCTCTTCTCTTCCTCTTGGATAACGAAGCACGCCTGCGTTCTCAGCGTATTTACGCATCTACATCCAGGTCTCTAGAGAACTGTGAAAAACATTATGCGCGACTGACCGCTGATCGTGAACGTCATGCATTGTCTCGCGAATCGGAGACGTTCACGGATAGAGAATTACGCTTGAGTTCCAAGCGTATCTACGCATCGACTTCTGACTTACAAAAATGAAAGATATGGAACGTCTCGAATCGTCTCGCGCATCCCGTTGTTTTCCCGTCCCCGGGCTCTTAGAATTCGACATCAGACGTTTCAGATCTTCGATTTTGACGACCCCGTTGTCGCTGGCATAAGCAACAGGATCCGCGTACGAAGTCGCGGGCAGAAGCTAGTTATAAATAAAAAGAGGGAGATATCGCACTAGCGCGCGAAAATTGAGCAGACAAATTCAGACAATTGTCGTAATTTAAGTACTTCAAGCGCAATAGCTATCTCTTTTTGTATCATACGTTCCGTATTATCTATCGCAGTCGTAACAACGCAACGATATTCGAACGCCGCTTAGTATGAACGTAGCGTATCATCTTTATTCATTGGTTTAACGTCAGTTATAATCGCGCATATATCGAATATAAGTAAAGTTTTGTAAAGCATTTGTTTCTTTTTAACCGACTTCTAAAAAGGAGGTTCTCAATTCGGCTGCATTTTTTAAAATGTTTGTTACCTCATAACTCCGTGATTACTGGTCTGATTTACGTGATTCTTTTTTAATTTTGTAGACAGAGCTTGCGCGGTGGTTCCTTATACATTTGATTCACATGGCTTGGGTAGTTTATGAGTTATCTTCTTTAAATATAATACGTATTTTTTCTTCTATGTCTATGTGGATGATCTGCTAATTACTTTTAGTAACAATGGAAAATGAAAACTCGACAAGAATTTGTGTGGGATACCATCATACCACAACTAAAAAGGCTGAACTAAAAAGTAGAAAATAAACTTTATTTTCGGAAGTCGGTGACTTTTGTTTGTTTTGACTGTTCTGACTGCCATCGACTTTTGGATGTCGGTAAAGTTATTTTCCACTGTTTTTTTTTGAAGTCGGTTATTTTCATTTGAAAAATAGTCTTTTTGAGCTTAATCGATTTATCGATTGTCTGTCTGTTAGCTTTTCATATTTTAAAGGCTAAATTAATTTGGATGGAATTAGGATATGGAGAGAGCTGGGGTTAGGATATAGGATAGGAATTTTCGACCTCTACACGGACGAAGCCGCGGGGAAAAGCTAGCGTGCTATACGGGGTGGAAGGGACACCGACGCGACCGTACCCCACATATTATTTTTTACATTAAAAAATCTGCTGTTTCCTACAAAAGCGCAATACCTACACGGTCAAAATGTATGGAACTGCTGTTTTTTTTTTTAATAACTCATCATCTGCCTAGCCTTTTCCCAACTATATTGGGGTCGACTTCCAGTCTAACCAGATGCAGCTGAATACCAGTATTTTACATGGAGCGACTGCCTATCTGACCTCCACAACCCAGTTAGTACTGGGTAATACGATACCCCTTGGTAAGACTGGTTGTCAGACTTTTTGGGACCCTGACTACCTAACGACTAAAACCTGACTTTTTTTGAATAACTGATGAATAATTTTTATGTGGGGGGTTCAAAATGATGTACTGACTACGTGGTAACCATTTTCGCGTCGGTGTTCGTTCCACCCCGTATTTACGCAAGGGTTCGGGGATGTTTTACTCGTCATAGATATTTATTCAGCAGCTGATTACAATAGAGGTTGTCCAATTGAACCTACTGGTTGATTGTTTACAAACGAAACTGATCGTGATCAGCACGTTTAAACTGCGTTCAAGAAATACCATTTTTTAGGAATATTGACACTGACTGCTTCGTTGGTATAATCAAGATGTAAAATCTAAATATTTGTACGGCTGAAATGCCGAATATAGTGTAACCCATAAATAGTAAGAACTTATGTTACCGAGAATATAGGTATATATTCTTGCAAATAAATATATCATTTATTCATTCATTGGTGTAGTGGTCGCAAGCGCGACTGCCGAGCATGAGGTCCTGGGTTTGATTCCCGTGTCGGGCAGTGTTATTGGGTTTTTCCAACAGGAATATCTCAGTAGCAGCCACGGAGTCTGGATTTGTGCCCGCTTGATGGCAATAACCTCGCCCCCATTAGATGGGATTTAAAACATAACTGGCGAAATGTGGGTGTACTATTAGGTACACCTCTGCCTAACCCTTCGGGGATTACAGGCGTGATGTTATGTTCTGTTAGGAGTTTATGACAGTGACAGCTCTAGAACGCAGTTAAAATATGCTTATCGCGTTTAATTTCATTCGTAAAATTCACTCTTAGTTCTTTAGTCCCTCGGAGCTATTTTCTTATAAGTAGCGAGCTGCCCGGCTAGCTGGTGCAGTATGAGCTTGCCAGCCGGTCCCTCGTCGTTGGGTATGGCTTTAGACAGTCTGACCACTCTGCCACATTCGCGGACGAAGTATTCCAGTTCGTTCTCAAGTTGACGGCCGTCACCTGAAAATTTAAGGGGAACTTAAAGAAAAAAAAAATGTTTAAGCCCGAAACACACTGGACCCGTACACGTAGACGTGCACGTGCACGTACCATGGCGTTGTAATACGGGGTGTAAACAGACCCTTCACCAAGCCGTCAACCAAGCATTCTGTACATCAAACTAAGTAACTTTACGCAAAAATTTTTGCTGGGAAACGAAATTTTTTTTGGGGTCAAAAATCACATTTTACGGTAAACCTCAATATAATGCGCACAAAACTTATTGCTGATGGATGCTTTGTATAGTAAACGGACCATGGAGGTAATTGGAGTAAAATTAGAACCTTAAAAAGTAGTAAATAAAAAAAAAATTGTGAAAAAATTGGAACTTTGACCCCCAATATCTCCGTAACTAGAAGGTTCCCAGGTATGGTCCAGAACCAAAAATGATCACAATGACTAGGAGAACAAGTGCCTTTCGGCTTCGTTAAGGGTCTTTTTACACCCTTTATATGGAACTTTATAGAGACATGGCACACCGCTCACGTGACGTACACGTGTGCGTAACCTACATGCGCAAAGAGTTACGTGGTACATGTAACGTGCACGTGCACGTCTACGTGTAAGGATCCGGTGTGTTTCGGCCTTTATTGTATCTCAAATGGTTACATTTACAAATGTGAATGAAACAGCCCCGGTAAGTAATTAATAATACTTGTGTTGGGGTTGTCTCGCTCCTTCCCTTAATTGATAGTTGACAATATTGAGACTGTAAAATTAAATTTAAGAACACCATTTTTATGAATAAATAGAAACAATAAAGCAATATAAACCTATATCTAAGTGATGTTATTCTAAATCCGATATGGTGGACTCCCAAAGATGGCGGCTTAGTTATTTTTTATGCATTCTCATTATATGGGTATCAAATGAAATGGTATGCTGAGAAGAATATTAGAAATAAAATGAATTCACTCTAAACCGTGTTTTTAGTTTTTTTTAACAATAATATTTTATTGAACTCTTGAAAAACGTAATGGATATTGTTGGATTATTAAATGAACACCATAGGTAATGCAAGTTTGTTATGTAATGACAATCAGGTCAAGATAGTCCTTTCAAAACCCTGGGTTGGCCATTTTGCTTAAAGGCTTCCGATGGCCTTCAGCAGCACACTGGATGAGACTGACGAGTCCTCGTCACGGGCGTTTGCTTGCACATGTGTGTTAAATAATACAGTATATATATTATTAAACAGACGAACTAGGGGCTTAAAGAACAGATATATACCAGGGAAATTCTCATATTTCTAAATTTCCCATCTTTGAGACGTCTACAGTGTAAGAATCGATAAGAACGCATTTCTTGTTATCGCGACATTGCGGAGTAATACTTATAGGTACCTACTTACCGTCGTTGAAGTTCTAACACCATGTAAGTAATTTTAGGCGGTTTTGACATTTTAGATGCCGTTTCCTAGAGAATCTGATGGCGAGTTGTTTCAGCCAATCACAGAAACAAGCGAAGTCTCTATCTAATTTGAAGTGAACACAAATTATAACATGGGATTGTACCATTAATTGGTATAATTATGCAGGTTTTTCAATCTACTGTAAAATTGCTATTTTTGACTTACGTGCTGTTTAGAACTTCAACGGCGCTACGCTTCAAAAAGTTTTATTTTTTATTTTCACAAATGTTTAAATTTTGCTGAAAATAATCCACATAAATAAGGAGAATTTATGTTGATTATTTTCAGAAGTTTCTTCGTAGAAGTTATAGTTTTATCAGTATTTTCAGTTGAAAAAACTGATTTGGCAACTCTTCAGCCCTTAATAAATCTTTGTCCTTTTCAATAACAAAGCGTCAAATTTTTAATATTGGTATGTAACGTTTTCGAAAAAGTTTTGAGTGTTTGGAAAAAAAAGTTACTCGATATGGTTGAAGCATAATTATACGTTACTCACCCTGTCCATGTCTAGAATTCGGCGGTTGCAGACATTTGTTAGCAAGCCTGGCGAGTTGTGACCTTTCAGAACTGAACGCTTCGTCCAGGTCGAACAGTTCCAAAGGAGGTGGTGGCGGCTCTCTGAACGTTGGAGCGAAAACCTTGAACAAAGGGCATTGAAGTCTAAACTTTGTCTGAGGTTTTCCACAACTTATGACATTTGCACACGAGGTCGTTCAGTGTAGAAGATAAAACTTTCATTGGAATCGAAGATAAGTCATATAGTTGCCAAGTATATATCATAATCATGCTGTTCTGACTTGGAAGAAATAGATGCTGTTCAAATAATTTGTCAACGTTTTGACAAACACCTTCGTTTTTGCAGGAGATTATTATCATAATCATCTGCCTAGCCTTTTTTCAACTATGTTGGGGTCGGCTTCCAGTCTAACCGAATGCAGCTGAGTATCAGTATTTTACATGGAGCAACTGCCTATCTGACCTCCACAACCCAGTTAGTACTGGGTAATACGATAAACATTGGTGAGAGGAGGAGCAACATAGACTATTTACAAAGAGATTCATGACACGTTGTCGTGTTTTAAAGAATATTCTAGAATTGTTATAGAAACTAAAATGCTGCCACCACTTACTGCTAACTGCAGTGGGGGGAATGGCGTCTCGAATTGTGGTGCGATCAACCGAAGAGGTTCATGTTTAACTCCTAACGCGTCATACAGTCCTAGTACTTCTGGCACTGAAATGAGAAAATTAATACCGTTATCGTTTTCATTAAAACAACTTCAACACAGGCATGCATAAACTTTATGCATTTTCTTTTTAATCAGTAGTTGTCGTAAAACGGTGAAGAAAGGCTATTTCTTCAAAATATTAATGCAATCATTCATTCATCGGTAGTCAACGCACAGCCTAAATAAACCCTCCCTGCTCTATAAGCATGAAATTTTGCACAAGACTTCCATAAATGACAAAGATGAGTACTCAGCAATGGTTTTTGAAAATTCATCCCCAATATATTTAGCCAAACGTCCAGAATTTGCCGAACAAGTCGAAATTTATGCTTGGTCTCCTGAATGCGGTAGACATTTTGTACACTGCACATACGATCCGGGCCCACGGCTTGTATTGCTAGGCAACACAATACCCCTTGGTAAAACTGGTCTTTTCAGCTTCAGACTACCCGTAATGCTATCAAAGATCTACAAATGTCAAGACCAACGGCTTAGGTTAGGTTGATTATGTTACTCAAATACTCACACTGAGCCAGATTCAGAGAAAACAGGCGCCACGTGAATAACGCGTGCGGGTGAAGGGGTGTGAGGCGTGGCGGGGGTGCAGTAGCGGGCTCTGGCAGCGGGATGCTGCTCAGCCACATCATGTCGCCTAGAGTTCTGTACTCGTTGATCTGGAAAGACAAGAAGATGAGTACCGCAGTGTCGCATTCTGTAGCCCGGCGGTGTGTGCCCAGTTGATGGCTATAATAGGCTCGCCCCCTGATACATGGGACTTAAACCGAACTACAGAAATGCTGATACGTACTAACCTACAGCTTTGTCGAGCCCTTCAGGGATAAGAAGTGTGATGTTTTGTTATGAGTGCCATATTTTTCGACAATAGATCTCTATTGTTAGTATTTGAAAGACAGGACTCGTGAACATAGGCCTCCCGTAAGATCACCACAACGACCGACCCTTTGCTCATCACATCCAGAGAATTCCCAAGATATTCAACTAGCTATCGGTCCACCTTGTGAGGGGCCTACCTAGTACCCAGGTTACGTGGTAACCATGGCATAACTGGGTAATGCAAAAGATGTCCAAGAGTATTACAATACTTTGTAAGAAAAAACTTTTTTGCAACAAAAAAAAATCGAATTCCAAAAAAAAACTCTAAAAAAGTGAAAATAAATAAAATTCACTTGGGACCACCGCGCGGGCTTCCTCTACCAAATGAAAAAAGAATCTCGTAAATCGGCCCAGTAATCATGGAGAAATAAGCGTACCTACATAAATAACCGCCGCGGTTTCTTGTTTCTAAAACATAACCTCCTCCTTTTTTAGAAGACGGTTTTAAAATAGAAACAATTTTCGTTTTTATAATGCAAAACCACTAAAATGACCACTTAAGGAAGAACTTGAGACAAAAACTAGTGATGGTGTAAAACTGATCACTATAGTTTATAGTGGTGGTATCTCTTACATCAGGATCCTCAACATCAACTGGGTTGAGGTGTAGGTCGGTCATTCCTCCCAGGTAGTTGAATATCATCTCCCTGATGAGATCGTTGCACTCGCTCTCGAGGTACTGGTCTGCGAAGAAGTGGCCCGAGCCTATAACGAAGAGTTTACCTGGGAATGAGAGGAATTAAATTACATTATTGTTTTGTAAAACTGTTAACACAGAAAAGTATTTGATGGAAGATCCAGACTAGACCAATGTTTACAGATTTAGTTGCACGGATACGCACGACAATCCAAGAAAGCCAGCTGACTTCTCGCATTTCGTCACGGACCCTCGACAACAGGAACTCATAACATGGCGAAGCAAATATCCAGGAATTAAAAATAGAAGCGGGTTGAAGACCTAGGGAACGCCGCAATCAAGTGTGGTAATTCTTTCGGCCCTCCTCATTTGCATTGGGTCTTTGTAGCTCCGGCAGTAGACCCAGATATGGGGATGGTAACCATAATATCGTACCTCCACTTTTCTCCGACGTGTATAAAGCGGCGACGGGTCTTTTAACAGGGTAGCACACATCACTGCTGGATAGAATAGCTGCTGCTGGTTTCTTCACTGTCATTGTTGCTCCGTATGGATAGACAAAGTTCGGAGACGCTGGCTCTTCTCTGTGGGTAACAGAAACAGTTATCGTTGAAGGCATAACTGACCTGGGTATTTTACACCGGTCGCATTACAAACGAAATAATGCAAAAGGTATTATTTGAATGCTTCACTGGTTAATAAAAATATAAATACACCGTTTTTAGTCGCCTTACAACGGCAGCCCACTTCATGTATCCAATGAGTACCTACTAAGCATTCATTAAAAAAAAATAGGTATTTATGAGATGTTAATAATTTAAAAATAAAAATATTATTCAATATTATGAAGCATGACGTAGTTTAAACACCCTGTTGTGAGCGATGATCTACTGTACTCGAGCGCTGGGTTACATATTCTCCCGTTTGACACGTAAACATCATTTACTGGATGTTTCATGTTTTTTTCTAATGTTTATTTATTTTTCTTTGTACCTATTAAGGTAGGTAAAAAAAAATGCGCCTAGAACTATTTTATGTCGGGCACATTGAGTGGACCACCTTTGTAAGACGACTAAAAAGTCACGGTGTATGTTGAAACGATAATAGAACGAATCTCTACTTGATCAGCAAACTTTGGGTTGTTTATGCAGTGGCCAACAAGTTGACAGCACTATTATCAACCAACAGCAGTCAACTGCTAGACATACTCATATACTTTTCTAATGCACTGAGCGCAAACCTTGCCATCCGACGTAAGCTACTACGCTTTACTTCTAGATTATTAGCCGAAGTAGCCAATGATAGAAATTATAATAAGGCCTCACAGAAAATCATCAGACTCGCTGCTATAGTTGGGCATCTTCATCAGATATTTGGTGACGGCGCGGTTCAGTATACCGTTGGACACGTGGCACTCTTTCGGGTGGTAGAATTTGTGGTATTTTGCTCGAACAACGCAATCTGTAAACAGGTTCCAAGTTACCTATAAAGACATGACGCAGCTTCATGGATATAAGATGTTTCGTGTTAGTAAAGCATTTTGGAATAGATAAAAATGACCTCGAGCCTGATCAATTCAAAAGATGGCGACGAGCGCGACAAAGAAACCGCAAGAAAATGTATGCCGCTGATCTTTTTACTGCCTCGTTCGTCTAGAAGTCAGAAGCACAACTACCGAGCGCTGGATTCTGGGTTGCGGTCCCCAAAGTATGTTTTCATTCGTGATATCTAAGTAGCAGATGAGAGTATGGATTTGCATCCGATGGTCAGGGGGCGTCCATAAATTACGTGAGGTGTTTAGGGGGGGAGGGGTGTCGAGTCGAATCTCACCCAATCTCACGAGGGAGAGAGGGGGCGTCTCGGCAAATATCACGTAATTTTTTTTCCCCTCAAGAAATATTAATAAATTTTGATAGATCTCACGTGAGATTCAGGGGGGGACTGTGTCAATTCAAATCTCACGGCATCTCACCTAGGGCGGAGGGGGGGTAGAAAAATCGCCAAAATTGCCTGACGTAATTAATGGACGCTATAGCAATAATTTCTTCCTTTCTTCTTTCTTTGCAAGGAAGTTAAAAGCAACTGGCAAAGTCAGTGTCTTCATGGAATATACTTACACCAATAGCCTAAGGAGAAAACATACCAATAGTATGACCAATTTAAGTGTGCGTTTCAAGGTGGCGTTGCTTGTCAAGAAAATTTGCATCGATATGTCAAACTTGGTACATTTATTTTAAGTTCTGTGTTTTCCCGTGTGCACAGATAAGCTGGTTGAAGTGTACCGTGATGCTTATTCGGAAATAAAGTTTATAACATATGGTCTCCATTCTGAAGACTCAGTACGACCCTCGAATCACTTACCATGTTCTATGTTAAGGGATTTGGTTTCCGCACTTAGTCCTTAAAGTGGCCCATTGTACGTGAGCCATGGTGGTCGTTACTCCAACCAGCTCACCTCCCTCCAGAAGCAAATCAAACTTCTCGGTCTTCTCAGGACATCCGCAAGGGATCTTGGTGTTCCAAGAGTCTCCTTGCGGATTTGGGTGACGCCGGTGAACTCGAGGAGTACGTGCGCCACCGTTTCCCCCGCCTCCATGCACGCTCTGCACAGGGGACCATCAGTGATACCTAGGGTGTATCACTTACCATTATTGACAACAATTCCAAACTCCTCCAAAAAGAAGTTGATATTAGTATTGGTCCGTTCTTCTCCACCATCCGACATGGCAACCAGCACGGAATCGCCTCGTTCTACCATATGTTTGAGAGAGGACAGCTCATCGTCAGTGAACGCGTTCTGAGGACCTGCCACTATCAGGATCTTCACGTCTTCTAGTACATTTTTTGATAGCTCCTCGCGGTTTCTGCAATCCCGGTGGATTTAATAACATTTAATTTTTTCTACTGCGTTTCAACTTTTTTATATCTACTTATTGAGTTGCTGTTTAATTTTTTTTCAAGTGCGAGTTGGACATGCACATCAAAGGGTTCCTTCCATCGTTAGTAAGATCAAAAAACATGTTTCTTGTATGGGAGAAACTACCAAGAAAAAAAAAAGAAACCCTTTAAATTTTTATCTTGATTATTTGTTGTTAAAGCAGCCACAGTAATAGACACTCTGTGAAAATTCAAAGTGTCTACCTATTACTGTTTAAAAGATAGAAAACTGTGTAAAAATGTGCAAAATAATGAGACAGGTAATTAAGTAGGCGGTTTTCACACGACATCGCTCGTCCGCGCGGTCGCCTTAGTTAGTAGTGATTGTTATGGTGGCATTACACTTGGCAGATCTGGGCAAATATTCGCCTTCTATCATTGAAACAAAGTTAACTATATCGCAACTAGCTGACCCGCGCAACTTCGTCTGCGTCACTTAGGGGTATGAAAAATGGATAGTAGCCGATTCTCAGACCTACTGAATATGCTTATAAAATTTCATGAAAATCGGTCAAGCCGTTTCGGAGGAGTATGGTAACTAACATTGTGACACGAGAATTTTATATATAAGATGCCTGCATAAAAACATTTTGTTTTGATCCAATATCGCGAAAATTTTGACAAATACGCCAAGTGAAGTGCCAGCATTAGGTTTTCGTTTAAAAAACACAGTGAAGGAAGCTCATGAACCTGCAATAGTTTTGTCAAATGTGCGTTGTTGAAGACAAAGGACGACAGGCAGGCAGCGACACGTTTGTCTGCTACTACTTATAACTGCGATCACCAATGCCTCTGTCAAACGTGGTGACTATAATTTATCATAAAGGGTGTAAAAAGACCCTTAACGAAGCCGAAAGGTACTTGTTCTCCCCGTCATTGCGATCATTTTTTTGTTCTAGACCATACCTGGGAACCTTCTAGTTACGAAGATATTGGGGGTCAAAGTTCCAACTTTTTCACAAGTTTTTTTTTAAATACATGTTTTTAATGTAAGAACTTTACTTTAAACACCTTCACACGACCCCCATACTATTCAATCCATCCATCAGCACAATGTTTTGAATGAGTTACATTGAGTCCTAATGTAAAACGTGATTATTTACTCCAAAAAAAAAAGTCGTTTCCCAGCAATAATTTTTGCGTAGAGTTACTTAGTTTGATGTACAGAATGCTTAGTTAACTGCTTCGTGAAGGGTCCGTTTACACCCTGTATTTGATCTTACTAAGCCGGATTATACGACCACAAAGATCACAATAACATGATGACTAAACTAAAATACAAGAGACAAACCCACATCATGACTTTCCACGTAGTCTTCAGCTTTCTATGCAGCATCTTATAATTCTCGTTAATCTTGAACAGCTCATTCTTAGACACGTCGAATAATATCGTATCTACAGCCTTCATTTTGTTAAAAACTTTTATTGTGCTGACTATTCGCTTGCTGTTTTGTTTACAAAACTCCTGTGGGCTGTTGCTTAGCAACGGAGAGAGATGTCAATAAGGTGACAGGGTTGCCATACCTAAAATAAGTTTGTGTTTTCGTTATGAAGAACTCTTGTGTGTATTAAAACCTTTTTTTACTGATTTTACAAGAAGGGGGAATTCGGCTGCACCAATGCAATCTCCCATTTAACATTATTTTTACAAGTTTTTAAGTATAAACTTGCAATGGATGTATGTTTGATTAGGTTGTACTATTATGATTTCTGTGGTTTAGGTCAAATCTTGCAACTGGATTTTAAAATACCAACCGGTTGGGGATAAAAAGCTGAAATTTTTCATCCACGTTTAGTTTCGTCGACAAGGTTAGCTAAGTGAAATCCAAAATGGCGGACTCCCAAAGCTGGCAGACTGGTTATTTTTCATGCACCCCGATGATATGGGTATGAAATAGAAGGGTTTACAGCGAAGAATACGAAAAAAAATGACGTCACACCTATATTGAAAAGCTTGTTTTTAATTTTTTTTATTTCTAACTTTTGGAAGTTTTTAAGTTTCAATTCCATACTTACATAATTATGGGTGCTAAGAAGGGCCCGTTTAAGGTCTGTTTATTCTGTTGGTTCATTGCTACCAAGAACATGGATAAACCCTCTGCCAAGTTAAACAACACATTAAATTGTCAAATAATATAATTTTATTTACAAATCGAATAATAATAACTTTCGAACTAGAATAATAAGCTATGTCTAATCTAAAATTTAGATTTTTATTTACAATTTCATCTATTTTTTAATAACATTTAAAAATATTGCTACGTTTCGTAAAATGAAAAGTCTTCGCGTACAGTTGTACATAGGTCTCGGAAAGATTTACATAGACAGAAATGGTCACATTGGAAGATATAAAAATATAGTTGTGCTTAGATATACAGGAACAATTTTTGTTCGACAAAACTGTGAAAAATTACGTCTTTTTTCGAAATAAAGTACAGTACACAAACTATTTGCTTTATTTTACAAAATCATTTGAGAAAAAAATCAATACAAACTAAGTTTTTTTCTCAAGATCGTCCCAAACAGATTCAGAAATGAAAAAGAACAAATATTTGCTATACATTGTCCTTAAAATTACTTCAAGTCTGTACATAGTAAAGATTATATAAAACTTATAGTAGGAATGGACTTACAAAACACTATGTCTTTACTATTTTCAGTAAATATTTACAAAAAAACATATTTTTCTTTTAGTTTCAATAGATTTTGAGCTGACTTTGAGCTTTTATAAACTAAAATAATCAATATATTTAAATAGCTGTGGCTCCGAAACTAATGTTTGTATAAAAAATGTACTTTTATGGAGCCGAGAAGAAAATAAGGACTAATTTATTTATGCGATATATTCCAGGAATCGTGTTTTAAAGGAAGGCATTGAGCGTCGAACGTTGCATATCCAACATCGCACTCAGGGCATTTCAAATTTTCACCCTCGATTTTCTTGAAAATATTTCATACGTTTCCGTGTTTCATACGTAACACTCGTAATAGGCATGTCCAACATTTTTTTCTTTTGGAGTACCTGTTTATTTTTACAAAACATCCCTTTGAATAATCGCGGCAATATCTTAGTCTTTAGAATTTGGACTCGAGAACAATATTATATTAGGCCAAGATAAAACAATATTATGATTTGACGCTTTCTTACGCTTCACGCATACCAGACAACATCTAGATGTAATGCCCTAAATATTATGTATACAGGGTATAAGGGACAGCCCTCCACAAGCTGACATGCATTCAGCTCCTTATTTTGAATCGTATTCCACCGGAATTTTTCTCCGGAAAATTTTACTTTTTATTTTTTTTTCAGTTACGTAGACGTTACGTTTCGTACGTTAGTTTAGTTTCCTTTATTTCAGTGTTAAATTAAATTCCCTGTACGCAGCACGCAGCACTCCATTTATGTAAATAATACGGCTAAAATAAAAAATCCAACAATGAATGTTGAAATACTCTAACAATCGACGCGTGAAATCAGCTGTTCTCTTCCTGCCTAGCTACAGAGATCATCAAACTCGTCGTCGCGCTTGCCGTTTGCTACGTGCGTTTTGCCACGGTAACGATACATTGCGTATGAGGAAATAAAACAAATCAAATTTATTAGATTCCCGTAACCGTAATATTCCTGAAATTATTTCTTGAACCGGTCATCTTAGTATGATATACTGAATTCACCCTATCAGTTTGTGGAGGGCTGTCCCTTACACCCTGTATTCTTTACCATTGGATTTTTATCTCTCGACGCTGAGCCGAGATTTGGTGAAAATCGAACAGTGTAATAATAATAAAATGTAGGCATCACTTTTAGGCGTAGCGACTCCTTAAAGCACACGAAGTTAGGCGCCTGATCTGTTTCTGTGTATCCAGTATGCAACGTCATTTACAATTTCAAGAGGCCATTTTGAGGCCCATTCCACCATTGAAACGCGATCAACACGTCTGAACCGCGTTCAAGAGCTGTCAGTGTCAATATTCGACCTTAGTGTTTATCATTGAACTCGAGTCCAAACATAATAATATACGGAGCTAAAAAATAATATTATCAACCTGTATAATAAATAAAAATAGTTCGTTTTATATAAGCTATGTTAATTCTTCTAACTACTGTATTTTACGTACAAGACTCTTACTTCAAAAGTCATCTTTCTCCATAACTTGAACCAGAAAATCTGATTTTATAAAATCTGTCTTTTTCCTATGAACACCACATAATGTCTTTCGATTATGTAATTGATGAAGAATATGGAAACAAGTCTCCATGTAAGCAAAAAATTCATAAAAGTATCGAAAAATTTGGCTTTGGTTAGGAAGCTCATTAAATCATGTACTGAATCTTTAAAATTATCAAGATAATATCTATTTTATTCCATTTCCGATTTTTTAATTATTCTGTTACCCAAAGCTCTTTTATTTCTCCTTTCTGTCTCTCCCATTTTTTTATGAAACGCTATGAAACAGTTATATCAAGTACTAGGATACCAGCAGATCATAAGAGACTCACAATGCTGAACAATGTCTATCCTCCCCTGACGAGCCTTCTGGAGCAGATGACGACGAAAAACGCACATCTGTCAAGCCATCTTTACAAGATGACATTTTGACGGCTTTTATTCTCGTAAACTGTATCTATACTGCTCTAACTTGCACAAAGTGTAGGGAAAAGGATAAGGATGGCATAATTTTACATGTCAAGTCTCTAATCTAAAACACGTCGACGATGGTTATAAGAATTTTCTAAATCCGCCTTTGAACGCTATGAAAAACTCTCAATAAACATAAGTCATCCTTTTTTTCACGTACTAGGATATCAGTAGATCATAAGAAACTCATGTCCAGCACCTTGCGCAGGGCAACGATGTCCGAATGGCTGGGTATCCTATAGAATTGATAGTTCTTTTTTCTACATAAAACGTTTGCTTTGTATAGATCAAGTACTAGGATACCAGTAGATCATAAGAAGCCCATGTCTAGCGCGTTGTACAGGGCTGCGATGTCTGAATGACTGGATATCCTATATGATTGATAGTTCTTTTTTCTACATAAAACGTTTGCTTTGTATAGATCAAGTACTAGGATATCAGTAGATCATAAGAAACTCATGTCCAGCACCTTGCACAGGGCAACGATGTCTGCATGGCTGGATATCCTATAGAATTGATAGTTCTTTTTTCTACATAAAACGTTTGCTTTGTATAGATCAAGTACTAGGATACCAGTAGATCATAAGAAGCCCATGTCTAGCGCGTTGTACAGGGCTGCGATGTCTGAATGGCTGGATATTCTCCAGAAGGGGTAGTTCTTCGCTTTGGCGGCCGCTTCTTCGTCTTGACCGTCGCCGATGACGACGTATGTGCAGCGTTCGCCGAAGCGTTGCTTTATTTTCTCGAAGCAAGTTTCTTTGCCTGTGAAAAGTTAATGAGTAATTAGTAGAAGGAATCTCAATATAGCACTCACGTTGATTCAATAAATGAGATCGTCAATCATACACAACTATACTTTTACAGCTAAATACGCGGTACAATATTTTAAAAGGTCAATCCTAAGAGGGTAGTTGCACAATTATTTTACCAATAACTCCAAGACAAAACTTCTCTAAAAACATTATATTTTAGACCTGAAAACTCGATTAATTTTCTATTTACTGTCGTGTGTTTAATAAATAGTCGAGTCACAGAGTTGGTAAATTAGTTACGTCAAAAGTTGCTATTGCCATACAAAATTTATGGGAATCCGCGTTTTGACAGCTCAAAGAAGAATGTCAATGGGGGCTATCGCGCATGAATTCGCCGCTAGAGGCGTTCGTGTAGAGTAAGGTCTTCAGAAATGTCAGATGTCATAGAGTGTGCGCGCTTTTTTATCAGGTATTTTTACTAATATTCACGACTGTGGTCAAGATTGAGCCATTTCTGATTAATTATGACTTGAAGATTTTAAGTAGCAAGTCAGGATCTAATTTGTTAGTACTTGGAGGAAGAAGCATTTTTAAATGTTTCATGCTTGCTTATTTTAGGGACAATATTGTAAATATGTATCTGAAGTTTACACTATGTTGTTATACGTAATAAAATAAACTATTAATGAAGTTATTGGTACTTTAAAGTATAGAATACAATTAATGACGGGACCTTACTCACCAGTGGCGCCATCTGGTGAGCTCAAACGAAAAACGATAGCCCTCATTGGTTGGTGGTACTACCGTACTTTGGTACTTTATTAAGATCTTTGCATAGTAATTTCTTCTTAATTGGATATGGATAGGTCTCCTATTCGGCCTTGTTTATTTTTCATCTAACTATACAGGGTGTAAACGGACCCTTCACGAAGCCGTCAACCAAGCATTCTGTACATCAAACTAAGTAACTCTACGCAAAAATTATTGCTGGGAAACGACTTTTTTTTTTGGGTCAAAAAATCACGTTTTACGTTAAAACTCAATGTTACTCACTCAAAACTTAGTGCTGATGGATGCTTTGAAAAGTAAACGGGTCATGGAGTAAATTAAAGTAAAGTTAAAACCTTAAAAAGTGATAAAAAAAAAACTTGGAACTTTGACCTTCAATATCTCCAGAACCTCTGGTTTCCCAGGTATTGTCTAGAAGAAAAAAATGTTCCCAATGATGGGCAGAATATGTGCTTTTAATTTTCGTTAAGGGTCTTTTTACACCCTTTATATTTCTTGACCAACATTATCTAAGTCTTGGTCGCCAATTTTTTACTTTGTATGACATTCTCGCTTGTCGCGCGCTCTCGATGCGTATAGCACCAGGACTCAGGACTGAGCAAAGCGCCAACATGTAGACGGATCGCGAACGTTAGCGCAGATTCCTTTGATAAAACCGACACGCCTCGGCCAACTCCCAACGCTCGTCCCAACGTTGGTGCCAATGCTATTTTCTAGATACACACGTTGGACGAGTGGCGTTGGGACCTACGTTGCGGCCAACGTATGGAGCCGGCCATAGAGTAAATACTAACCAGTCTTGGTGGCGGAGTATATGTTCTCAATAGGGAAGACTCCACCCAGTCCGAACAGTAACACCTTGGCTAGCGCCGGCACCAGTTGCGTTGTCGTTACGAGTACGTTCACGCAGTTCTCTCTGTAAAGGTAACATATTTATTATGCCTACTTTACGTTCAAATGATGCTATCTCCCGTTTCATCGGCTGCGTAAACTTCGTATTTTTTTATGTAGATATCCAGGATGAAAACAATGCCCATCTCCAGGGCCAGGTTACCTACCTATCATGTTACATAAAGATCGGTTCAGTTGTGAAAATATTAGAATCTATACAAATAAATAAAATTGAAATGTCTGTAAGTAATGTTAAAATAACAGTTTTTTACTGAATGAATATGACAGTATATATGGTACTTATAACATTTTTTTTTTTAATTTTGGGAGAAATGGGAGGCCTTTGCCCAACAGTGACAAAGCAGGCTACCAAAAGGCTACCTGTCTTTGTTTGTTCCGGCTAATCTCCGAAACGGCTGGACCGATTTTGACGGGACTTTTACTGGCAGTTAGCTGATGTTATAAGGAGTAAAACTACTATCATATGAACATACAAACCTCGAGTTGATCATGTTGAGACACTTGCAGGCCAATGTAAGCCAGTTGTCTGTCGCTTGTTCAAGCTCTGCTCTCAGTTGTAACCATTGTTCTCTTTTAGCGGGACCGAGTAGACCACCAACGCTGTAGGTAGAAAATATTGCTAAGTTTAGTTGCTTTCAGAATAATAATACTTGACGTAAGAAACGATGGATGGACTGTGTGAAAGATAATGTAAAATATATATGTGTGTGTGTGTGTTTGTGTGTATGTGTGTGTGTGTGTAATGTAATGTGTGTTAATTATTAGTCCTCCTGACCGTTTTTGGTCACGGTGGGACCAAACTTAGCGGAGATTAGCCATCGTTGCGGGAAATATTATAGTATGTGTGCGCAGACACAGGTGCACTCTCTAGTTCCTTTACTATCACAGTCCGATTGGACGGCAATCCGACACGACCGGCGAGAGATCAGGCGCAGGACCAACGGCTCAACGTGCTCTCCGAGGCACAGGGGTATCATACCGCCAACTTCCACACTCCGGGCTACTGAGAAATTTCTAATGGATAAACCCAATAGCACTTTTTACTCGACCCGGGAATTGACCCCAGGACCCCACGGCCAGCAGTCGGGGTTGCGACCTCGAGACCAACGTGGCAGTCAGGAAAGATGTTATTATTATGGCTAAGAAAGGAGGTGAATACTGAGATGTCGATAAATAGAGAAGGATGGTAGAAGAATATATATTCATCTACTTCTGCTGCGGCGACAACCTCAAATTAATTATAGGGGGAAATGGGAATGGAAAATGGATGACGATTAGATTTAAAAGGCCTACGCCTTACCCACTTTTAGGGTTTTTAGATCTCTAGTATCTCTTTTACGAGTCGTCAGTTTTAGGGTCGTCAAACAAGCGATAGGCAGCTGAGCTGATCCATAAAATAATGGTATTCGGCTGCATTTAGTTCGACTGGACGCCGACTCTAACATAGTAGGAACGAGAAGAGCCAACTTTTACATTCATACATGCATACATAATCTCACGCCTTTTTCCCATGGGTGTAGGCAGAAACCACAATAGACCTACATGGTACGATCCTTACGTACTCCTTTTGCCTTGTCCACGTTAATCTGGTCACACACGCATTTTTAAAATGGAAAAAAAGTAAAATAAGGATGTGATGAATCAACTCACCTATTCCTATAATTATTATACGTATCCTTGATCTTCCGGTATCTAAACGCCAGCTTCCGCATCCAGTCGACGCCGCCCCTGACACCAGGCGCACATAAGCCGGTGTTAGGTGCCGCGCCCGCGTGGAAGCCGTCTGCCGCGAAGTTGTACGCGGAGAGGTCTTGTCCGTTGTCGTCGGCCGCCACCGCGTCTATGTGCTCCTGGTCACAATCCTGATGAGTGAGGAGGTGATTTTTGAGTTTTTTAAAGTAAATGTTATGGAGAAAATGATTTTAAGAAATAACTAGCTTTTGCCCGCGGCTTCGCTCGCGTTAATTTAGAATTTGACAATAAATTCGGGTTATACACTGCTTGTAATAATATAATTTAATAATGATCCGAAAGACCAGTAGCCCCATCTATTATCATCAAAACGTTATTGTTGTTTTTCTCGGGAACAGTACTATTTTTTGGGATGAAAGGTATCCTATGTCCGTTTCTGTACACTTACACAACGTATATGCAAAATTTCAGGATGATCGGTTCAGTAGTTTAGGCGTGAAAAGGTAACAAACAAACAAACTCACTTTCGCATTTATAATATTAGTTAAGAAGTTAGGATAATAAATATCTTACCTCAACATCATTGAAGAAGAAATGTGTGTCCGCTAAACTGAATATCATCTCTTCCATCCTAAAACCCAATTGAACTATTTGCTGTGTATCCTGGAAAAAGAAGAATTTGTATGTCAATTACAGACAGACAGACTTCATAAAAGAAATGAGATGTATTTGGCATTTAGAATCCACCATTTACACTAGGTTTTTTTTTTTAATTAGCCTATTCTGTCCCACTCAGCAAAGGTCTCCTCCATTCCTTTCCTACTCTCCTGGTGTTTTGCCTTCTCTGGCCAATCAGTCAGGAACGAGTCCAAATCGTCACGCCAGCGTTTTTTGGGCCTGCCTAGGTGACGACGACCGTCTTCAAGCACATTAGGTTAGAGGCGTGAAAAAACTGTTTTTCCAGTCATTCAGTCTAAACTTACACTGATGTGGATTAGATTTTCTGCTTTACAAAGAATTAATTATTTTTTATTTGTCTGGCCAATCTTTCATTGATGACATCAAAACAAAATCACACAGCACAGATGAGCAGGGGATGATGATGTGTTGCCCCAGTCATAGTAACAAGAGCAGCTTCCTACCTTATTGTACTTGGTAGCATAGGTGCCAGTGAGCAGCGAGTGGAAGATGATGATGGTCTCGTCCAGGTCCCAGATGAACACGCGGTCTGTGGCTGGTTCAGGCACGTGCTGGGCAGGGGATGACGACGTGTTGCGTCGACCTCGGCCGCGGGAACGGGAGGCTGTGCTTTCACTGGAGAGGAGATCGTGAAGTTTTTATTAGTTGCAGAGTAAGGGTGTACGTGAGCTAAAAATAAAGACCAGACTCTCTACGACCTGTCTCCGCAGAGTTTTGGATTTTTTCGGCCATATAGCGAAAAAAGATGGCAATAACCTCGAACGACTGATGGTTACTGGCAAGGTGGATGGTAAACGACCAAGAGGTCGTAGCCCTTTGCGATGGTCCGACCAGATAAGCTCTTCTCTTGATACGAAAGTTCCTGATGCGCTTCATTTGGCCAAGGATAGACAGAGATGGCGAAACATCGTCAGGGAAAAGACGTTTTCAAGGGAGGATCACGACCCTCAATAATGAGGAATACGACTTGAGGAAGAAGAGTGTTACCACACCAATCGATCGTAGAAGGGATTAGTCGACGTCCATCGATAGTTTCTCTCATTCGACTAATCCATTCTACCATCGGTCGACGTTCGATCGATTGGTGTGGTAACACCCTAAGAGAGATAGAATACTCTAATTATTACGTACACCATACAAATTACTAGTATGAAAAAAGAAGACATTTTACAGGGGATGACACAATGGGCAGCATTGTAGTTTTGCAGAAGATAAATATAGTTTTGAGGCCTCCATTGCTTTGTTTATACTCAATAGACTCTCACTAGACTAAACAAAACGCAGTTTAATAATTACTTTCCTTCATATCATAACAATACCTTTGTGATTCATGAAGTTTATTGAAAACTACTGTTATGGAATGGTGTACACTGGTAATTTTTTAGTAACTTTACTCTGAGATTTTAACTTATAAAAATAATGGTTATTTCAAGAGTTCTTATAGTAACAATTAATTCTCAGGGCCTTAAATTGCACTTCTTATTCTTTCGTGTCAATGTACCAGTGGCGAAGGTTCCATACAACTCGATTCCTACCGGATTCCCTTTGAAAAATGGCTGTCAGTATTCTATAGAAAAATAATATAATCACATTAAAGATTATGTACTCTGGCTTACCTCTTACAAAAATTGACCCTTCGCTACTGCAATGTACCGACACTACCGACTTATAAAAATTTCTTGGGTTCAGTATGTGGCCATGGTAATTGCAGTGTCTGTCTTAATGAGGCAGAGAAAACCGGAAGTGGTAGGAAAACGATGTTATAACGTATGTTAATAAGGATATTTTTATATGATTTTTAAGATAAAATGTTTTTTTTTTATTATTTCTAAAAATATTAAATAAGTACTTACTTACTTACCTACTTATTTTTTTTTTTTTAAATTACCGAAAAATATGTGAAAAATTTGATAACAATATTTGTCATACTGTCCATACTAAAGTGGTGATATTTCTGTATAAAAAATAATATTGTTGGTGGCACATATACTGCCTCTACCTTAAAAAGGGTTAAAGTGCAGGTGTTGGGACTCTTCGGACAAACAAGTGGGACCTCGTTTGGTCGGGTTAATGCACTTATAGTAATTGTCTCCTTACCCTGAGTTCTCTCTGCATCTCCGACTGGCTGCATGTACTTCTGTTTTGATCGGGGACAGTGGACTTGTGTCATTTATCGATGGCAACATTGAGGATGGAGATTCTGTAATCAAAGGAAGTTTTTTAAATTTTTCTTTGTTCATTATAGGCATATTCTGTGGTCTAGAGTAAATTTCGTTTTTAAGTTAATCGGACTTCAGCTATAATTATAAATTGAAGTGTCTGTTTCAAAATAACAGCTTTTTACTGAATGCATATGAAAGTATATACAGGGTGAATTTTCTAAGTGGGTGTCGATGGCCAAATCCGAAACTATGAGGAAAAGCGAAAAATACTCAAAGGAGTCTCAAGCCTGATTTTGATCAAAACTAAAACTGCATTATTAGATTTTTGAAAAATCAATTTTCCTAACCATGAATTGAACACATTGATTTCGGAAAAAAACCCACACTGTATTATTATACCATACAATAGTGTCGCTAATAAATTAATAAATTTTACTTTACTTTACTAATAAGGGTCAAATTCTGGAAAGTAATGACATACGTTATCAATCTTTTAATTGAGAAGATTATCATTCAGTATTTAAACTTGTGAGCTTCCATTGCTGAACATATGACTTCAGATTGATGTGTATATATTTTATGTGTATAAAGGGTGTAAAAAGACCCTTAACGAAGCCGAAGGGTACTTGGTCTCCCCGTTATTGCGATCATTTTTTTGTTCTAGACCATACCTGGGAACCTTCTAGTTACGGAGATATTGGGGGTCAAAGTTCCAACTTTTTCACAAGTTTTTTTTAAAATACATGTCTCTAATGTATTTTTTTTACTTTAAACACCTTCACGACCCCCGTATTATTCAATCCATCCATCTGCACAATGTTTTCAGTCCGTTACATTGAGTTTTACCGTAAAATGTAATTTTTCACCTCAAAAAAAAAAGTCGTTTCCCAACAATATTTTTTGCGTAAAGTTACTTAGTTTGATGTACAGAATGCTTGCTTGACGGCTTCGTGAAGGGTCTGTTTACACCCCGTATGTTTTCATCCAAATCCGTTCAGTAGTTTAGGCGTGAAAGAGTACCAAATATTCATCCTCACAAACATACGCTTTTATAATAGTAATTAGTAAGATTACACAAATATATTATTTATCATTTTAGTTGGTTTTTAATCACTTAAAATTTCCTACACATCTTATCAGTTACCTCATTCTAGAATGCTATTAAAAGGTTGAGATAAGATGATGATTATCTTATTTTTAAGCAATACATGCTTGCAAGTACACATTTGTGTAAGCATATTCAAATATGTACACATACCAATATAGCACTAGAAACAGATTATGCAGATTATACATCACAGCAATTTATCACGTTTTGGCCTTACAGTGGTAAATAATACTCAATGTCACGGACACACGGCAAAGGAAGTACGAAATGAGCCTAATTGACGAACCTGATTCAAAACTTCTTACGAAAGAACGGATTCTTAGTTTACAAGTTCAAAACTGCCTACCATCGTCGCTGTCTGTGTCCGGCCAGTAATCTGAATCATCATAATGAGATTCTAAGGCATCTTCATCCAGTTTTCTTCGCTTATTATTGTTAAAACTTTCGTTTTCTTTATTCATTGTTTGAGCACTAAAAATCTTATTACTTGTTTACGGAATGGAACTTCAGTCTTTTACATCGACGGATTGATACGAACACTCGAGATTGTTTATTCTATTTTGTTGTAAATTAAGGCACTTGTTTTAAAACACTACTTTGTAAACATTACAACAGAGGCAACAAGTATCACTAATTATTTAAAGCGTCAAACTCGATTTGACGTTGTCAAGCTCTGCTAGGTTGCCAGCACTTGTTTCAAAAGTGCCATAACATCGGGATAATTTCCACTGTTTCCTAACACTAAATACGAGAATATTATTAATTAATTTTTTGTTAAGATTTTCCACATAATATGAAGCAATGATGTAATTATTTAACTTTAAACTTTGGAGACGTCATATTCATAACTCAGAAATACGTAGTCGGGGAAACCATAATAAGTACATGAGTAAAACTATTATAAAAGAATAAAAATAAAATATGTTAACAAATTTCAAAATTCAAGGTATTAGTCCAACTTGGCAACACTTTACTTCAATACGTTTTCATTGTCACACTGACAGTGACAGTGGTGTGTTCTCATTGCACATTGGATGCGTTCATAAAAATAAAAGTTTACTATAAATTACCAAACTAAAAAAATCTCTTTTCTTAAATTACCTGATAATGCACCTCCTAAATGATATGAAGTATGTCCAGCACTGCCACTGCTGCTTGGCGAGCTGACATAGGGAGAGTAACTAGGTGTAGCGTAGTATCCGCTGTATTGAGCCGCCACGTTGTGGTCCGCGTACCCTGCTGCATAGCTGCTGTAGTCCTAAAGATTGAAATTTATGATTGATGACTGTTACAGGTACTAGAAATTAACCCGCATTTAGATGTTAGACTTTCTAATACATCTAATACTACTTAATTGTGACTCTTGAACTACACGAACCGAGTATTTGCGCAATTTTACAACAGTGTTATTTTGGAACATTCATTATCTTTACCTGTTGTGCAGTAGGGAACGATTGCGCCAACCCTCCGTTATACGAAGAGTAGGCGTAAGGCGAGGGTTGCGTCCCGAAGCCGGTGCTGGGGACTCCACTCACACCGCTCACGCCGTACGCAGACAGGTACGTCGGCGTCGCTTTGCATGATGACCTGTTGGGTGATAAAAGAATGTAAATGAGAAACACATCGCTCGGTAATTTTAGATTTAAAAAGAAAATTTGGGGGCCATCTCCGGCTTATACAATGAGGACCATCGATGCACTGGCTGCTCTTTTTGTCTGTGGCCTAATCCTTATCTAATCCACTGACAGACTGCAGCGCATCTCTAGCGTATTATAACTCTCTTTAGTTTGCATGGGCACTAAGGTGTTCACGCCATATGAAAATTTCTAGCTATTTATATAGGGTCCTTAGCTTTAAACCATTTTAAGATCTTCAAACATTATGGAATGCAAATAAAGCTTACCTGTTGGTTGTGTTATGCTGTGGTGGGTACGCGCCGTACGGCTGGTTGTACAGCGAAGAGCTGACGTACGACGAAGCCGCGCTGCCGCTACCATACTGCTGCATGCTGTATGAGAAAAATTGCAATGTTAGGAAACTAATTACATAAACTGCAGCAAAAAACATCACGGTGCTATTCTGCCGACATCAATCCTTTCCTGAAACGCCGCTAGCAGAGCCTTTTTTTTTGTATTTGTAAAAAAAAGTATTCTCAAATAAGGCCGGCACTCACCATTCAGTGTACAAAGGGTCGGAGGTTTAGGTGTGATAAGCGCTTTAAAATTCGGTGCAAGTACGACTTCAAACAGAGAAGTAGCGTCATCTAGCAGTTAAATTAAAAAGCTCCACGGTTTACGTGTCTTTTGCATCGGGCTATGTTTGACAGCACTTGAACGCTTCTTTCGGTTGGTAGTAGAACTAATGACAGGCAGACGTTATTAGTTCCGCTACTCCCCAATAGATGGCGTAACATGTTATTTTAGGAATATTACAAGGCTTTTTGGAATAAAGAAAAATGTTACGATGCAAGGACAAAAACGAACTTTTTTTGAGACTAAAGCCTCGTTACCTGCCTGCGGAGAGTTTCTCGACCGCCAAGAGCTGAGAATATCCAGTCGTGAGATTCGAAGGCGAGAAGTAACTAGATATCACATTTATAACCTTAAGTTTAAGCATCGTTTAGTTATTTACGTAGGTACACGATTAATTAACCTATTAGGTACTTTGGCGTAAAAACATCTTACTTATCGAGTTGATTACCCTATAAAACAAGATTATAGATTCACGCAGGACGCGCCAACGTACGCTTAAGTGAGAACTTTATGAATTTCAGGCATTTTTGGAGCTTCACAAAATCCTTCAGAGTTCGTAGACCTATTATTAGATGTTGGGGGTGTTTTGACGTAGATGGTGACGTCATTGTGACCGATTATAGAGATATTAGGTGTGCCTCCGCTTAAAAATAACATTGGTTAGAGGTTTTGCAAGCGTTTTTAGGGTGCGTTTCCACCAGAGATGTGCTAGGCCGCTGAGCGTTACGAGAACGCGTAGCGATGCTGTGAAACGGTGCGCAGATGAGCGGTACGAGGATGTGTAGCGGGCTCATTTCAGACTGACTGCTATTTTGTCGCTCGCATCCGTCCCTAGCACACATCCCTCGCACACATCCTTCCCTTGTTTTATATGTACAAAAACCTCGCTCCGCTGATCCGTTTCCACTAGAGCTGCGCTGAGCGAGGCTAGGTAAGTGAAGTGATTCCATTAGTTCTTAACAAACACATCCCTCGCTGCGCATCCTCGCACATCTCTGGTGGAAACGCAGCCTTAATGTCCCAGAAACTCGCTGAAACGTTTTTCTAATTTAGTTAGGTTAGGTGGAAGGGAACTCTATACTTATCTATTTACCTAATTCATTTTTAGTTACATACTTAGATTAAATATGATTTCTATACTACTCCTGGTATGATCGGCCATTGCGGGGAAGGCCATTGCTTTGTTTGCAGCTGCTATGGATAGGCGGAAATTGGGAAATGTCTATTCCCTTTTTGTTTTTTTTTTCCGGATGGGCGGAGTGGAAGGGAGTGTCAGACTTGTACTGACTAAAACCCATCCATGTTCCTTCTTTGCCCTTTGTATTCCAGGGCCGCGGTATCTCTTTCGAACAGTCCCGCAGCCTTGATTTTCCTTTGGTATACTGATCCTGGGCAGAGGCCTTCCCCCATTCCTTCCATTGCCTTGATTTCTTTAGTAAAAGTACTATCTTACCTATTATAATACTGGTAGGGCAGCGTAGACTGGTCGTACGGCAACGTTTCGCCGTACAGCGCCACGTCGGCCTCGCACAGGCCCGGGCTACGGACCTCGCTCTTTACACCACCTGACGGCAAATGGAGCTAGGTTAACACAGGATAATATTATAGAAGTGTGGGGAGAGCAGTAATCGCTTGAACCACTGGCCTGGTATAGACTACAGCCGCGCTGTGTAGTATTTCTCTTCTACAGAAGTACCTATGCCATTGTTGTCAGACAGTAGGTCTAAGAATTGCGACCATCCATATTGCAAGTAGGTAGTGGACCCTCCAGGTGGGTTCCAGTCACTGAAGGTGCCTTTTGACCGCCGCATAAACGCATTGCGATTGTAGTCAACTATACCGGTCCAAGAAGGATGGGCACTGCGCCTGCAAAGGGGCCCCATAAACCGCCCGTAGACGCCTTATTACAGGCGACCAATGTTTGTCAAATGGTTGTCTAGATCGCCTCTAAATAATTTCAAATCAGTTTCGACCACTTATAGCTATGAGCCTTCTCTAAACTCTTCCGTATAAGTAATTAAAGATTCCGGTCCGTAAATCTAAGGAAATAAGAGTTGAGAGGTGCCAAGTGCCAAATAAGAACGTTGATAGTTTAATGAGTCTTCAGCATCAAAAGCAAGTAACTAAAATATCGTCTCGTTAGCAACCTACCCGCACTATCCTCATTCATCAACCAGGCTACCGCAGCCGACGAGGAGGTCGAACAAAGACCCCCGGTCGACGTCAACGGCAGGGCCAACCCAAGCGACGAACTTGTCGAGCATCCGTTCGCCAAGCTACAGCTCTCCACCTCCGAGGTACCAGGCAAACATAAGCTGTCAACAGCTGACAAACTCAGCGCTGTGTTGGTGGTCGTGGTTGTGTTCTGGAACAGCGTGGACGCGCCGGAGACTAGAAGAGCTGGCAACGTCGCATCCTGGAGGAGCGACGGCGGGGAGTTTGATGTTGATTCTGATTCGCACGGGGAGGTGTTGATTTCGCCTGATAATCTGGAAGAAAGAAAATATCGATTAGTAGTCACTCGCACATTGTTCAAGAAACTGAGTTAGAAGGCATTATGTATTTTCTATCGTTGTCCAGGCTAGACTATTTATTTTTCTTCTATTCCATCTGACACTCACTACAATGGCTGTCAGCTTAAAAATATAGGGGTTCAGGAAAAGACTTCTCAAAAACGCGGCGGCCTCTCTCCACTTACTTCTAACGGTTGACTAAGAGAAACGTCTCTAAAAATGCGAAACATCCCAACCCTCCTCTCCGTAAGTTTGTTTATCAATTAAACAGTGAAGCTGACGATAAAAACTCAGTTGTTTACAAGATAACAGCTTTTTAAACGGGTCTAACAAAACAGCCGTCGGTTATCACAACATTTGGTGTAAAAAAACCCCGTAAAAAGTAGTTAAAACTCCTTGCTTTCCGCTTTTTTGTAAACAGTTGTGATGTCTTAATTTAAGGGAGATAAAGAAGCATTCAATTTGATGGGTTTGCTGTGATTCTATCATAAATACTTAATTGGTCCCTATTGGTGTTTCCGGAAGTAAGGGGGCCTCCCAATAAGTACCTAGATAGATGTGGACATAATGTGCTATACTAAGCAGGATTAGTAGTAGAAGCATAGAAGCTGCCTCGATAAATAGAAATGCAAATTCCAAGTAGATCTAAATTTATGTTCTATTAGTTTTTTGAAATATAAATATCTCGAATCCACGCATGAGAACAAGCTTATAAAGGAGACCTGTGTCTAGATGACCAACTTCAATGAAGTACTACTGCTAATGGTACTTTTACTGTTTTTTTTTTCTTTTCAGCATCTGGCTTCACCTAATCGTATTGCCAAATGTATTCATAGGGTATGAACTTTTTTAAGGAACTACTTACTGCTGGAAACGTATAGTGGTGAACCCTAAGTGGTTTCCAAAGAACAGATTAATTAATTCAGACGATAAACTTTATTGTCTTTGGATGACTCCACTTTTAGAGCTCGCATATCACAGAGTCTCGCGGCTATGTTAGTGGACATCAAATGCTTTATTTCAATTGTTTTTCGTGGTCAGGGTTCTTGGTATGACTTGTGAAGTGAGTGCATTTTCGTTTAAAAGACTTAAAAGCTTCGTTTTATTCACAGTTCTTGAAAACAAAAGCTATATATATTTCGCTATTTTTCGAAACGAGAGAGACTTTTATAGGGCAGGATAATCCATTTAAGAGGATTTTTTTGTTTACCATTATATTAGGTAAGACACACAAGCTTCCCTAAACAATAAGAGTAATAATGACAGAAAACAAGTTGTTATTGTTTATTACATTTCACTATCACCGCTTGACAGCGTATAAAATAATCATAACATGACACATTAATAAACCAGAACATATTGCCCCAATTAAGAGCGTGTTAAACAAACGAAATCACACGCTGTTTATACTAAATTAGTATCATTAAAACAAATCACCAGAATCGTATAACAGATGCCACAGACTCGGGCCCCTATCTCCCGGGACGATGGAATTATCAAATAAAATGTTTACACGTGTTACGATTAATTAAGTCCCTTATCACCGCTCGTGAACGCAGCCCTTCCGTCCGCCATTATTTAATCAATTCCCGCGCTGTCAACGTGACAGCCGTGACGTCAAAAGTCAAATGGACGCCGCCGTTTCAAGCAAATTAGGTGAGAAAACCTCAAAAATGGAGTTTAAATAGCATGACTTTAAAGCTCATTTTCTATTTTCATAAAACTGTCGCTTGATTCGTTGTTTCTTGACGCCAAACTTTTGACTTCTTATTTATTTCTTTTTTCGCGGCAAAACCAAACAAGACGTGTCTAATTCAATAAAACGTGAAATGTGTATTTTAATTAAATTATATTGTTTGTGACCGTTGTTAGGGCTAGTTTATTAGGTATATAACCAACTTATTTTAATATGAATAATTAATATTTTTATGAGCTAATTTGAATAATATTTATGTGAATCATAAATCTCTATTAAAATAAAAGAACTTGTCATCGGAAAAGGCACGAATTTTAATTTTAGTGTTACTAACCTATAGAAAATGTTAATACCTAATTAGGAACCCGATTCTATAATTATTTACACATAATTTAAACAGATATAACATCACGCCTGTTATCCTCGTTGGATTAAGCAGAGGTGTATCTTTACTACACCCATATTTCGGCAACTATGTAATAGAGGGCGAGCCTATTACCATCAACCAGGACACATCCAGACTCCTGATGAGAAATTCCTGATGGGAAACTCCAATAGGTGTGCCGTACTAGGTAATACGATACCCCTTGGTAAGACTGGTTGTCAGACTTTTAGGGCCACTGACTACCTGTAACGACTGTCAAAGATCTACAAATCACTGCCGGGACCAACGGCTTAGCGTGCTTTCCGAAGCACGGAGGAAGCTCGGTATGTAATAGGTGGTCACCCATCCACAGACCAACCTAGGCAAGCACGGCTTAACCTAAAGATCGATCCGAGCGGCTGTTATTATTTAGCCACGAGCTCCTCATCTTTAACGTAAACGTTAACTAATAATTCATAATTAATCACTAATAATTTATTAATAAACGATAAAACAACTGCGAGTCAAAGCACTATAGCCACACCCTTAACAATAATTTTATGCTATAAAATACTTAATTTAGTCAAATCTATGTTAATAGTACATTTTAGCATAACACCTGTTTAATTTCTACATGATTTTTTGCATTTTAAATTCTAATTATGTCTTTGATTCATTAATTTGTGATATTAATTTGGCAATCATGTTAAAAGATTAAACTTTTTGCTTTTTTGTTGGTGTAGATCGACGGGGGGCCAACATTCAAAAGAAAGGAATCTGTCTGCCATAGCTCGTGCTCTTTCCTTGCCATATAAAAAAAACATAGCTTTTTAATTGGTGGTTGTTCTACGCTTGCCATAAACTAGACTTTTAGCGGTGTTTATAGTGATTAGCATACAATTAAATATCGTTTTAATTGATACCAACCCCTAATAACACTTTTATGTAAGTGCGGGAACAATTATATTTTAATGAGCGCTTGGTTATTATTTTATACGTTAACTAGTATCGGAACTTGGCTGTGCAACTTGCTTACGATTTGATATTTATTTTGTGTTAAATCTTTTTTTAATTGAACCAGAAGAAATTATGATTAATAAAATACTAGCTGATGCCCACGACTTCGTTCGCAAAATTGACCAAGTTTCATACAAACTGTCAACCCTCGTTTTAACCCCTTAGGAGAAGAATTTTCAAAAATCCCTTCTTAGTGCTCACTTCAGTCATTTAAGGAACGATTGTGCTAAATTTCATGCTTCTAGACCCAGCGGTTTCAGCTATGCGTTGATCGATCAGTCAGTTAATCAGTCAGTTTCTTACTTTATTTAAATAGATTATGAAATAGAAACTTAACCTTTTCAACTAATCCACAAAGCCCAAACATATTCGGTTACATCAAAGTCTCTATCAATCTGATTTATTTCTAAACCATAAATAAACGCAAACCTAATGAACAGCAAACGTAAATAATGAAATTAACAAATCAAGAGGCTGAACACCGGTGCCTTTGTCTAGAAAAAATTACCCTTGTTTATATTAGTTCGCGCCTTTTTCAAGTGTCACTTTGCTTCACTTCGGCCATTGGAACAACACTATCATATATCAAACGCCGAAATTCTACAGTTAATGCTGGCATTGTCACTATATTTTTAATTGAAAGCTTTTTTTAATGTTTTCGGCTCTTTTTCAATGGATTCTTTTGACTTTTTACTCGCGGTAGTCATCGTAAAATGTCGTTAATTTCGTCTAACAAAAGACTTCAAACAGTTTAATAGGCGGCCATGCTTGACATTCCATATGGCGCGAAGTTGGTTGTCACATTTTTAGTTTTATGTTCCGGGTGAATTGGCGTTTGAAATATGCGGCCTCGGCGATTAAGATGTTCTTTTTGATTTGTTGATGGTTTCCATGCTGATTTTGGGAGAGGAAGAGAAAGTAGCGGCTTGATATCTGAATATTCGAAGTATGGGATGCTTGGAAAGGAAAGATATATCATTTATGGACGTTAGGTTTTCCTTCTATTAATTTTCCGGCCATTTTCCGGTTAAGCTATGAATTATAGAGTTTCTGGTTTTAAGTTGTTGTCATGTCTCTGGAGCTTTGGTCTTTGTGAATCTCTCTATATCTTCCAAACTGCTTTCTTCCGAAAGGAGTTTCCCATAGCTTTCTTGGTGCTATCTCACAATTCCAAACTTACTTAGACATCCCTTGCAGGCGATCACTTGCGAATTTGTTTTTGGGCTCTTCGAAATTTAACATCTACTACATAGGCACTGGTTTACTTTCATCATGTTCAGCCATTTTGCCCACAGCTGGGTAATAGGGATTATAGATACTTACTTACGTCTGTTTCACGAATTTCTCAATATAAATATCCATCCTCATTCGCAATCAAAGACATTCAAATATAACTAGCTATAGACGGGACAAGACCAAGAAACTGACAATTCCAAAACCTGTTACAAATTAGCAACAAGTCGATCAGTCCAGTGCAATACGTCGCCTTGTTAGGTCGCATTCATATGACACAAAGACATTTAAATATTTCCAAGCTATAGACGGGTCATGACGAAGAAAATCCTAATCCAAAACTTGTTACTACTTAGTAACAATTCGTTCTGTCTAGTGTCATCTGTGTCAAACGCCCGCTTGTCAGTAGCAATCGTGTGTCAAAATCGAAAATATTCAGGATGAAAATTATTGTATGACAATATTCCCAATGTCCTCTCTATATGTGTTTTAAATTTCTTTGTTCGCAACCAATTTTAAAATAAACAATTGAGCATCCACCTTTATGCTCATTTCACTTTCGAACTTCCAAATACAAATTCAAATCTGAATAAAAGCCCGTTGTGCTTAAAACCTCCTCGACACACTCTCGGCACGTGTTTATTTACTGCAAGAACTAATGCCATAGTACACAGTATAAACTTGGTCTTTAAGAGCGAAACAATAAAGTTCCAGTGCCCTTTGACAGGGACAATATACGGCACACGTCTTGAACGACCTCTTTGTTCTGTGAGAGGGTTCCGTACGCAGCCAGTTGATTGTGACAAGTTGGTGTAAATAAGAGGACTGTGGTTCACTGTGTAGTGTAGTATCGGGGACTTGTACGGTGCAGTATTTATATGCGTAGTTTTTTTTTTTAGTTGGGTGTTGAGATTTTGATTTAGAGAAAGGATATTTTTTAGGTTAAATTATGGCTTCTAATTTGAATGAGTTATTTGATTTGCTGTAGTTGGTATTTACCGCTCAAAAATTAGCGATGTCACCCGAATAGTTTCTTAAGGAAATACTTAACTAAAGTTTACCGTGAAAACTAATCCAGCCCTGTCACTTATCGATAATATTGCAGAATACAGTGTACCAACATTGCGCTCACTTAATAAGTATCCATATTTTCATTGGGATCTCCTCGCCACACTATTCCCAAACCACTGCAACTCCTGATAGCCAGAATCAACAGTGGAGACCACCAGAAAAGTGCCGCGACAATGAAGCTCGAAGAAGTTCCCGAGAAACAATTTAACTGTCTTGGATCCCGCAACGAAATTAATCAGAAAAGAATAGCGGAGTAGTAGGAAAAACATAATTTCCACTTCCCTCCATATCAGAAGTAGATAGAACAAAACAAGGTCAATAGGCACAATACATCTAGCCTAATAACAACTAATTGATGACAAAACAATTCTCCAAAGAATAAGGATCCCAAAATCGGTGGCCCTTCCCGCCATTTGGCCCCCACGTGTCAACTTAGCGTTAAAATCTATTAATTGCATTTTTTGTCATCTGCCAAATTTTTTCGTTCATAAAAAACCTAACAGATATCTCGAGTGAGTAATGTAAGGGTTAAAAATAAACTTCTAATTTATTATGCCACTAGAAATCAGGTTTTGGAGTAGATTAAGTACTTGTGTTCAGTTAGTATGATGTTTCAAATAGATAGATTGATGTTTTTTGCTTTGAAAAGTGTTGAAATTAATCTTTTAGCTTTTGTGTGAGTGGACAAATATTTTTTTGACTATTATCGGATTTCGTTAAGATGATTTTAAATTGGATTTATGATGAATTGGATTATAGAGAGCGTTCTTTTACGATTAGGAATTGGAGATGGCAGTTCCAAATCTAATAAGAAATCTAGTTATACCATCTGAATCTCGTTTATAATTTTATTAAAACAAGTAAAATGGTTCAGTTAACGAAGCTTCTAAAACAAAATAAGTCGAAATTCAAAAAAGAAAACCAGAGACAAAAAATATGGAACGTAAAAAAAGCCACTTGCTTTTTTAAAACATTTGAAGAAATAGAATGAGTTCCATTCATATTTAAACTTACGTGCACGGGAGGATATAAATAAAAAAATAACAACAAAACATCAACAGACTCGGCAGTCAAGACATACGATACTCCAGATCCTGCTTGTCGTAAGTAAAAAATATACCGTATAACGGAACGGAATCGCGTCAAAAAATTGATTTATACCGCTCAAAACATACTTCAGTTTCGCCCATTCATTATTTTAGCTTCGAAAAATGTTCGACAACGTTTAAAACGTCAAGGAATGTCATGTTAACTACTAATTAACCTAACTAATACGCTGCCTAAAACGGAATGCGGCCGTCGAATGCCAAACGCAGTTGTTTTTTTTATATTTTGTTCGCGAGGCAAAGGAATTTATGAAACGCAGTATTTCGTGTTTTCGGAATGATGATTAATATTGTGGTGTGAATGGAAAAAAATGTTTGGAAAATGTAAATAAACAGTAGGCGCTGGTTTTTTAAAATATATTGCTTCTATTATCAGAATTAATTTGCGTAAACGTTAGCCATGTTTCTTTTTTTTTGTGAAAGCAGAAAGACTGTCATGTCCAACATGTCGACAACTCGGAAGACAAATGATGTGCTTTTTAATTAGTTGTAGATTTTTTTTCCGTTCAAGAAGTACCTACTTGGGTTTAATCATGGAAAAAATTAATAAAACATTCCGAATAGTTAAAATTCAGACACAAAAGCAATGCAAACTAATCATACAGTAGTAGCATAAGATATGACTGAAAAAAGTTTAAAAAAAGGAACCAATAGGTGGGACAAAATCCATTACATCACCATATATTTTCGTAAAAAAACGCACTCCAGAAATCACAGCCAAAAAACCTGCACCTCCCAAAAAAATCAGATCACGACATCAAACAGAGAGATTGCAAAAACTGATCTCGAAATCTATTGAACTACCCAAATCGTCGCGTAACATAAAACCTCATTGTGTGCCCCATCTCCTTTGATCATCGCGTGATAATATGGAATGGGGGTGTGCTCCTAGTTTTATTAAGTAGCTCTTTTCACGGCAATTGTGTACTTACAATATGGGGATTAGAGAGGATTAAGGGCCCTTGGTATTGTGTGTTGAGGACCATGGACGGGTGTGAGCCGTATTTTGGTGTAAACTTTAATTTGGAGGCAGATGAGTGGAAACGTTGAGTGTCTCTTGAAATTTGGAGGTATTTGTTTGATTAAAAGGATATGGGGATGATATTTTGGCAGGGAAATGAAGAGCGCAGGGTCCGGCGGAAGGGTTTTAGCTTCTTGATGATGTTCAAAAATGTGCAGAGTTATTTTCAGACGAAGGGAACCTATTAGGGTATAGATGATGAACTTTTTGTAAATATGGAAGAATCTTGAATAGGTTGGTATGGAAGATAAAAAAAGTGAAGAAAAATGTGTCCTTAAGTCAGAAAAGAGCACAGATTTTGTATTTATTCGTTTAATTGCTTTAGCCTTTAACCTTATCCTAGAAAAAAATAAAACATCTATAACAAAATTGGAGGATTGAAAAATAAGGAGGCATAACCGAAATCTAGCGTTGACGAAATTTGCGCAGGAGCAAAAAAATAAATGGAATTGATTAATATAATATCACCCCTGCAAACCCCGATAGATAAAGTGGAGGCGGAGATTATTATTAACCAACCAATCCCGATGACTAGTTGCATTTAGGGGGCGAATGAGAATGCTAATAATGATTTGAAAGTACTCATACCACCCTGTATGTTATTGATAGTTTATAGCTCAATAGTCCCTACTTTATGAGTATTAATTATCTACGCAAGTAAACATAGTCAAGGGATATCCTCACGGAGTAGGTAGACCCTAATAGAACTGCATGATGCATTGTTTTATCAATATTCAAAATTTTTATATTAAATACAGGGTGTAAACGGACCTTTCACGAAGCCGTCAACCAAGCATTCTGTACATAAAATAGTAACTCTACGCAAAAATGAGTGCTAGAAACGACTTTTTTTTTTGGGGTGAAAAATCACGTTTTACGGTAAGACTCAATGTAACGCACTCAACATTGTGCTGATGGATGCATTGAATAGTAAACTGGTCATAGGGGTATTTAAAGCAAAGTTATAACATTAAAAAAAAAAAGTTTGACCCCCAATTCCCAATGTTCCCAGGTATGTTTAAGACTAAAAAAAATATCGCAATGACGGGGAGAACAAGTGCCTTTCGATTACATTAAAACACTAGTGTCATAATTAAAATTACTTACCGATCTGATACATCGGTGCCTGTGTCAGGTCTTGGCCTTTTTGCCTGTAACAATACAGAATTAAATGAGGATACATAATGTTGTGGAGAACCCAGAGCAAGCGAAGGTAACATGCGGGGTGCAAGAGGCAATACTGTGGAAAGTCTAGGTGCTACTAAAGGTACTATTTTGTGTCCGCAACAGATGGGATTTTTAATTAATGAGACTGAAATATGGAATATTAAAAGTTACATAACATCACGCCTGTAATCCTCGAAGGGTTAGGCAGACGTGTAACTAATAGTACAACCACATTTCGCCAGTTACAGTTAAGTCCCACGTAATAGCGGGCGAGCCTATTGCCCTCAACCGGACGCAAATCCAAACTCCGCGGCTACTACTGAGAAATTCCTGATGGTAAAACCCAGTAACACTTTGCCCGACCTGGGACTTCATGTAAAAAGTTAATCTTAATGATCAGAAGAGATGCATGAGGTTCTAAGACGAAACAAGCGTACCCAGAAGACAGTCTTCGGGTATAGTGTAGGAGGCAGTATGGATAACAGGCTGGCAGTGCGGAAAACGAAGATGGAGGAGAAGCATTTGAAGATACATTTTTTTTTCAACCTGGCATCTCGCTTGCCAACCTATGAGGCTGGCTTCTGCTTAACCGGACTATCCTGTGGATGCCTTGAGAGTAAGGAATCCAGCCAGGGAGTTGACATTCCAGAATGATTAAGATAATAAACTAGTGCAGCTGGTGTTACTGTTGTTGCTGGTGTTTCTACAGTGCGACTGAAAGTTTGATATATTTAAAATGGCCAGGGATTCTTTCGAAGAAACAGATTAATGTCTCGTGGTTCATCTTCGTTGTTTACGAGAATTCCGCTTTTCCTCTTATTTGGTACATCGTAAAACTCTACATGTGTTTATCTAGCTTATGCTTCGATCAATAATAGTCATTAGTAGATTCTACATCGATGAGCTTATGTCTTCGGCTTCGACCGCGTGGAGTTCGATACCTATGTCTGTGCCAAAATTCATCCAGATCCGTTCAGCTATTCTGGGGTGTTTGACTAACAAACATTCATCCATCCAAACTTTCGCATTAATAATAGTAGTAAGATTTTTAGAGATTTCCGCATCTGATTTTTCTGATTTCAATTTCCATAAATTCTTTTAACTTATCTCGACTCAGATCTCAAGTTTTGTATTAATTATGATAAGCATCTACCCTAGATACAGAGTCTTTTGATTTTATTTTGCACAATTATTTTTATTTTAGACTCTTTTTTTTGCAACGACTCATAAATCAGCGATAATGTACTGAAGTATCTGTCCAAGTCCGGTGTCCGTAGCAAGTCCTCAAGCAAGGTAACCCGTTAAATTAAACAAAAAAGTCGTGAGCCTCCTTAATAGAATATTATCGGCCATTACGATTGTATTTAGCGACATTTTTCACAAACATCTTGCGCCCTTCTCGGAACTATACATTGTGATTTGTGTAAACGGCATGAAGAATGGCGACTATTGTTGAATGTTTGTCACGGGGACGTTGAACTTATTTAGACGGCCATATTTTGGTGCATAAATACGTATTAAAACCTACATATTATAAGATCTAATTATTTTTTTAAAGAGCATCTACGCTGAGTAAAACGAAATGCTACCGTACCGTTGGCTGCTGTTTGAAGAAGTCAAATTTTCTCAGTCGATTTTGAACTTAACCGTCAATATTTTATGGTTTAAAAACAATTTGGAGAAATTTGTGCTAACTTGATGTGCTGGCGACTGTACAGACTAAAATTTATTTAAAAGGTAGTTACGTCACACTGACAGATGTCAGATGACACTAAAATTGGCGGGAATCTCTGGAATTAAGACCGGGACCGGTAGATTACTTATTGTTAAACAGCTATTCAAATAATTTATAGTTCTTTGATTTAATATTTAAATGTCGATCCAATTTTTTTTTCTCAAGTTATTTTCAAATTATCAGATAAAAATCAGCGAAGGAGGTTACTACATTTTTTGATTACCATCAATAAGGAAGAACACCGATTTAGACGAGAGATAAGGATCTAGTAATCAGATAGCCTTGTATAATGAGATTCGGACAACAAATTAGGCATAAAATCATAAAAGTATTTCTCCTTAATGACGTGAGATCTTGGCATATTCTGCCTCTGACTAGGTCATCAGATTATTAAGAAACTATTTATTTATTTGTATGACGCACTACGGAAGAATATTGTGCATTATTTTAGTTTCTAATTTTGTTTGTAGATGTGAAATTAAAATTTAAAAAAAAGCCCATTATTTCCTATTACTTATGTTGCACAACTGTACGAAATAAATATTCGTTTTTTTTTTCAGAAAAAAAAACGCAATGCAAATGCAATTGTTTTTCCAAAAGATAAATGGATTGGTTTCTATCTTGGCTTGAAGATTACCAAGAAACTAATGGCTACTTTGCTCAAAGACTTTACCGAAGGTATTTATCATTACGGTTCATTCTATTTCCCTGAATTCTTGCTCATTCTGTAGGCACAAAATATATAGGACAGGAGTACCTAAGATATTATGTGTTCCAATGTTCCATAGAATCACTCTGCGTAGCTCTCTAATATTTATCACAAGAAAGGCACATAAAATACGTCTCTTTACACCGAAACCTACCCTAATACCTGATCTGTTGATATCCAAATAATAAAAATTAATTAAATTGTTTTATGGCCAGTGCAGTCTATAAATATGTAAATAAAACCTGACCTAGTAAAAACATCAGCAATTCTATGCATTCTTGGTCTTTATCTTCTAAATCTTGACATCTAACATTGACATTTTGTCTGATAACATCTGTTCCCTCACAATGGAGCGATAAAAACGATAATAATGAAATGTTTATTGGTCTCAAGAAAAAAAAACAATACATAAAATAATGTATTAGCAAAGTGTAGACCTTGGCTCTTGGACTATTTTTGAGAATTTGCATTGCAAAAATGCTTTGAATTTTGATTGATTTTTAAATGAATTAATCTAACTCGTCATCATCTGCCTAGCCATTTTCCAACAATGTTGGGGTCGGTTTCCAGTCCAACCCGATGCAGCTGAATACCAGAATTTTGGAGCAACTGCGCACTGTCTTCCAAAACACTTCGATTTTCGCCACTTCCTTCTACTCGATCAGTTAGGTATTTTTAAAGCCTTGACAAATATCGTAGGCCGCTCAGAAACAAAATAAGGTTTCTATAAAAAGTCCTACAAACACGTGTAAAAATATTAACGAGTTTATTTTTAAATCGATTTTATAGCTGAGATCTTGATCGCTAGTTTATTATTAAACTTTTGATAAGTTTTTTACGATACAATTAATAGTTATAGGTTTTATGAGACTCTTAATTATTATTTAATGAAAACTGCCTAGGTTAGGACCAGTGTTTTGTCGATTAAACTAATTTCTAGTTGTCATTTGGAAATATTTATTCGCTGTTAGAGAAAGTTGAGCATGCGGTAGACGTGACCAGTCCAGTCCCACTTCAGCTTACCGGCTTTATGAGCAACGTCAGAGGACGAGCTGGAGAAGACCAGTAGTCCAAATTGGCCTTGGATCGCAACAACTGGAAGTCATGGCCTTTGCCCAGCAGTGGAATGATGCAGTCTAACAGTATCAGTATCAGTAGAGAAAGTGATTCGGATTATCTTGTATTATGAACAAAGTTTACGAAATGGAAGGGACATCGACGCATAAACGGATACCTCGTATTCAGTACATCATTCTGAACGCCCACATTTTTTTTACTGGTAATGAAAAAAAGCTGCTGTTCAATACATTTTGACCGTGTACTTATTGCAGTTTTGTAGGAAACAGTAGTTTTATTTTTTTGGGGATTCGGTATGATGTACTGAACACGTGGTAACTGTTTGTGTGTAGATGTTCCTTCCACCCTATATACTCTGTTCTTTCACCTAGTATACAGGGTGTAAACGGTCCCTTCACGAAGCCGTCAACCAAGCATTCTGTACATCAAACTAAGTAACCCTACGCAAACGACTTTTTTTTTGGGATAAAAAATCACATTTTAAAACTCAATGTAGCAAACTCAAAACATTGTGCTGATGGATGCTTTGAATAGTAAAAAAAACGAGGAGAACAAGTTCCTTTCGGCTTCGTTAAGGGTATTTTTACACCCTTTATAGACTTATGTAATACCTTCCTCTTATGTATAAAACTTTCCAACCTAAGGTTCCTATAGACCGACCGCTTTAATGTGTCCTACGCCTTGCGCCATCAAAGGCTCATTAAGTGTCCAAAAAGTCCTAACAATATCCCACAGGTTATTTGTTTAAAAATAACCATAATCCACGTAGGTATTACGATACTAATTGAACCAATACGTGATCAAGCTTCAGAATATTCCATTTAAATTGATACCTTCCCGAGGACTCATAAAAGCGGTCGGTCTATAGTATACTTAGCATAATTAGATTTTAATATACCCACTGTTGGGAGTGCTGGGGCACACCAGCCATCCTCTCTATGAGAGGGAGTGGCCTGTATAATTCTGGTATTCATCTGCATCCGGTTAGACTGGAAGCCCACCAAAACATAGTTGGGAAAAGGCTAAGCAGATGATGATTTATCATCACTTTAAGTTTTTTACCAATTATCGAATTTCAGTCCAAATCTCGATATCTAATAACCGAGAGCCAGTATCCCCATTACTCAACACTAACTACCAATCAAATGGTTAACCTAACGGTTAGTTTAACTAACCGAGATTACAGATAAACCTTAAGTTATAAATAATAAAACTCTTAAATGTCGCCTCTTGAATCAAGATTAACTTAACAACGTTCATAAAAAAAACTGAACCGAATTTTGGGTGACAGTAACAATTATCGGAATGTTGTTTTTCGTTTTTTTTTGGTTTTATTTTAAACTTTGGTGCTTAATTCAACATCCTAAGTTAAGAATTCTAGATAGCAGTTTTATTTATCTAACATTTTAAGGGCTTTTGTTTTTTTTCGAACTACGTTAAAGGTTTGCATTAATCTAAGTGCTGTCTCCGAAACGACTCATCCGATTTCGAAAATTTTTTCACTGATAGAAATGTACACTATTGCCGAAAGCTAGAAATAAAGTTTTATGTTAAAACAAGAATTTCACGCGGACGAGTTCGCATGCTGAAGCTAATTATGGATAAAAACTGTATTTAATTTTTGATCATCAACTAACTAAATCAAAAAAACACATGAATCACCGAACTAACTAACCCGTGTTGGAATTCAAATATTACCAAGTAAAACATTCCTTGAAACCTGTTAAGTCAGTTAGCTACATACCTACATGGGATTTAATAAACACGGAAGATAATAATAGGTGATGTCACCCTACCCAAGTCTCGGGGCGCCATATCGTCTAAATGATATACGAACTTTTTGTTGGTGACAATTGAAGTTCCTTCACGTTCCTCTTACAATCTTATGAGTGCCTGGTACTTTACAAATCTTACCATTTAATTGTGGTAATTAACAGATGGAAATTCCTTTGAAAGTGAACTTTTAAGAGGTGTTCTGTAACGTTATTGAATATTTTGAGATATACCTGTTTTGGGCAGACAAATTTGGACAAATGCCATCCATAGATGCAAGGAAGTTGAAGATTTCTTGGTAAAGTCAGATCTGACGAAATCGTGCTGAGCAAATTCTCTATAAAATGGAAAGGTATGTGCCGCTCAAAGAATGGCTGGATTTGTGTATTATTTCCTCATCATTGAAACTAACTTCAGTCGTCAACTGAAGTAAGCTTTTAGAGTCTTTTTCAACAAAGCTTAACTAAACATGATTCTTGATTTTGAATTATAGATTTTGATACGAAGAGTTTGTTATCGTAAGGACTTAAATTGCTATAAAAAAGCAAGCGTCCGAAATATTTTCCAAGATTTTATTCTACTCTAATAATAAACCACAAACATTGCCTAATGACCGGGCAATCCCTCAAGCTCGCTACCAGGCCCACAGCGCCACCAAGGAGGTATCGTGTGAGAAAGAGCGTAAATCAGTGGGCGAATTCCCCTCTAGGTGTGAAGTTCGTGATTCCTCAGTAAATACAGATTAAAAAAAGGCCCTCAGTCCTATAGAATGGCCTGCCAATTCCGTCACTATTTTCAGCTTTTGCCCTGAAGGTATGAACAAAGCTTAAAAATGTTACTAATAGAGTTGAAAAAGATGATTGTTTGCTTTGCTAAGCTTCTGATACATTTTTTCTCAAGTTTTTCCTTCTAGTCTGATTAATAAACCACAAACATTTCCTAATGACCGACCAATCCTTCAAGCTCGCTACCAGGACCACAGCGGTGCCAAGGAGGTATCGTGTGAGAAAGGGCGTAAATCAGCGGGCGCATTCCTCTCGAGGTGTGAGGCCGCCTGATCTCCCGATAAGTCGAGCTAATTTATACGTTTTACGCGGCGACAACGCGCCTGAACGGACGGCTGAATACAGGCTGTGTCATGTTGAATTATTTTGTTTTAAATGTGGTTTTGATTTATATGAAGTTTTGGTATGAAAAAGGTTGTTTATTATAAATAGTTGTTTGCACCGGGGAAGAACGAAACAAAAAAAAACGTGTTTTTTCTTAAATTTTTTTCAAAGGTTTTGCGCCGACCGTTTTGCGCATTATGATATTCGATCGAGGTTTTTTCATCTAATAGATACCTACCGACTTGAAGATTATATCATTGTGATTTTCTATGAATATAGGCAAATGCCATATTGTTGTGCGTTAGTAATTAAAGTGCAGGTGCAGCAATTAACAATTACTGTCATCAATCAAATCAGTAACTAAGATAAGATCGTGTTCGAGATAGTAACATTAACTTTATTTATGTAAATTCTTATTTATGCGTAGACTTAAGAACTCTATAAAATATCTTGTGGGTTGTTTACAAGTAATATCTACTTTAAATACTCTTGTCTGAGACAAAGAAATGATGGAGGATGATTAATTAGAAATGTTTTATTAAATCGATAGTTTTTTTTAAAACACTTATTTTTAAGAGATTTTAGCAAATTTCACCATTGCAATCAGCACTCTTCACTGCATTCTAGAGCTGTCAGTATCGTCATTGGACTCTCTTGAAAGCAGTTTAAATTCGCTCTTAGAAACATTAATCTTGTTTATAGTGAGTGATAGACGCTTCCAAAATTAAAAGCATTGAAAAAAATATGAAAAATAAAACGCCTTCGAAACGAGAACACGCTATATTCTAAACAAGCGTCAGAACAAAACGCTTCTTTATTTAAACGTAATTCGTTTATTGTTTTATCTCACTGCATATTTACGAGCAGGGCCCGTAAGCAGTATTACTTTAATGTCATGTGTGATGTGGGAAAGAGATGCAGCTAGACGTCCTGTATAGCTCCATCTCTTTTCCTCACTATCGTCCCGCACCCGAGTCGTAACGTATAAATTATAAAATTTATCGACCGACCAATTTTACGTTTTATCTTTGATAATAACATGTGATATTGCCGATTATTAATAAGATCTGTTAGTTTTTCGACTTGTCGCGTGAACTGTCAATTTTAATAGTGATTTATTTTTTGTTGTCTCTGGTTTATTGTTTGGGATTGTCATTTGTTTGTGGTTCGAATGGAGAATGGGGATTGTTAAGATATGTCATTAATTGAATAGGGAACAAGTCATGAGTTGAAGATAGATTAACTAAACTTTAATTTATCAAATCTGTGAGAGGTGGATTTAATTGTTTTTATAACTGTTCCAGGGAAAATTGTTCTATATAAATACAAAATTTACTTAGTACATTCTTAAATTAAAGTTCCAAAAGCCTAATTTTTACATTCTTGGCCAATCAAAGGAACGTAAGTACGAAAGAATACACATTTTTTATAAAATTTTACCAAAAAGCAAAGGCAAATTAAAATTAAAACCGCCATCTTCCTCATTCCCGCCAAATTCCACGAATTTCTCGCGCGTCCACAAAGTAATAAGTCTGTTTTCGATTACATAAACAAAATGGAGTTAAGCCCAATCGATTTAAAGCGCGGGAACTTACAAGTTGTATCGAGAAAGACATCTCGGCGATAAATCGCGCCGTGTTCGACTATCAAGCTGGACAAATTTGTTTTTATTGGTGTTATCTCTGGGTGGCTTTAGTTTTCGTTGCCTTTGCCTTCCATTTTGTTTCTTTGTTATAGTATTTTATGTGAGGTGCGTGCGATAGGTTAAAAAAATTGACCATTGAATTAAATTAATATCTCTATTATTTTTCGTGTGATTTGTTTGAGGTTTTATTATAAGTTCAATGGACGTTGGTTTGTTTTGTGACCGTTTGAAGTTGATGGGTTACTGCTGTTTTGAGCATCGTTATTTGACCACAAACTAGTTTTTTAATGTCATCAGCCTGATCGCTTTGTTAAAATTCGATATTCTGCCTCTAAAAACGACACACCACGTAAGAGTTACGTGGATTGGAAAAGTCACACTACTGATTACACAAGTACCGAACTACCTGAAATACCTAGCCAAAACCTCACCAGAGACAATAATTTTACCGCGAAAGCATTCCACTCACTCGTAGCCTAATCATCATCGCAATAAGGCATTGTTACGCGCTAATCTTCGTCGCATACCAAAATTAAACGATCAACCATCATGTAAGCCAATACCTCTACGGAGTTATGATAGCCTGGTATCAGGTGGCTAACGATCCTCTGTCCCGTAGGTACGTTACGACTTTTTAATGGGCCCCATGAATGGGTAACATGAGATCTGACGCCTCACCATGCTATACCACTTGGAAACATAAACAGTTTTGTACAATGAGACCAATAAAATTTGGTTTTAGTTACGCTGGACAGATAACGCTTCGTGTGTATTAATCATGGCTGCTTGTACCATAAAGCTCGGCTTGTCACTTCGATTGTTTTAAGTTCGTGTTGTGACATAGTTTTTGGAAAAGTGTAAATCTCTTCTCGACAAAACCTTGACATTTATCTTTGAAAATTGTTACCAACAAGTCATTTCTTACAACATCTCTTTGCAGTACCATTTTTCGACTTGTCTTTGGGACAAATGGCATACAAACTTTAATAATCGTTCATCTGCTTACTAAACATTTAACTAGATTTTGGGGTAGGTACATTTCATACGTATTAAAAGTGCAATCAATTAAGAGGTCTAAGGAACATGCAAGCATCGTATTAGGCCATACCGTGCAAATAAAATGAGAGTTTACAAGCTAAAACTATAATTCGGTGCAGTGCATTTGTTGTGCGGAATTATACAAAGTGCATTTCGTGATTTATAACATTTTTCAAATCGTACGAACTAGAAAGAACTACTTCAATTGAGTTTAAATATGTATAAGTAATTATACAACATTTAAAGCATTCAATTTTCTACTGAACATTTATTTACAGTGAGGATTTCCAAATTAGAATTTGATTTTTTTTTCTATTCGAAAGTTCGTAACCGTAGACACAGACGATTATCAAGACCTAAGGTCAAAGTGGCGCCATCTACAATGCGAAAATGGAAATCCTCACAGCTTGTACGTTTGCTTATCAGAATGCATCTGACCTTTGGCTCGGCGTGGTCCAAGCTGCAGCGTGGGGAGGCACCCCCTCCGAGGTAGCTACACGGCATCAGGGTCACCATTATTTACCCTCGTGGTAATGTCACACACAATGTCACTTTGACAGTTCTTTTGGCGGGAAATAGTTTTTGTGCTGTCATTTTGCGCTTACGGTTTCGTTTTTGAACGGTACACTTTGTCTTTTGTTGGCTGTGTGATTTTGATTAGTTTTTCATAATCCATAGCTTGGATAACCTAGAGATGGAAATACATTTAAGACAATAAGATTTAAAAACAGCTTATATGAATTATGAACTAACAACCCCAAATGTATAAAATCTCATCGTGAGACTTATGTAATTTGTGGTCTACTTCTGTCCCATAAGCTTTGTGTGAATGTACTCATCATCGTATTGATGTGACAGAATCTTATAAAAACGTAAGGTAGTCCTCATCATTATATCCCAAGGCCACACGCCAAAAAGTCACAACCAATTATAACGCTTCGCCGGTGGCTAGTTATCGAAAGCCACTTAGTCATCGCCCTACGGTGGTCGAAATAAAAATATATTTAGAAACAAAATAAAAAAAAATTACACGCATGCCGGACGGACCACCCACGGAGTTATGTCAAACGCTGAACGGCCATGTTCATCAAGTTGTCAAATTGAGTTTGACATAATTGTGAACGAGCCTTTTTTGTAGAACCTCATCTGTATTCGTTGATAATCTGTGGCTTCTGGTCATGTGGATAGATACTTGAGTACCTACTTGCAATAGTTTTTGTTTGATTTATTTAGGAGTAGGAGGCAGGTTCCTAGTAATAAGAGCGGCTAGCTGTCTTACTTTGGCTTCTGTATGCACTTAAATTTTACTAGAATGGACGCACTTTATTTTCCATGGACGATCATACACTAATGTTGGCATTAGGGCGTTACTCAAGGAAAGGGTAAAATACCTAATAAGCAAGTATTATTACTGATGAAAAGAACTGATGAAATTATTAAGGACATTAGAAAATATTTAGGAAAACAAAAGTTTGAAACAGCGCAATAAAGATTTACTTGGATTTTGTTTGAAATGGTTACTAAAATATGATAGTTCCGTGCAGCTATTCTAAAGTTATAATACTTTAGATGCTGGCTGAATGTAACCATAAACAAACCCTCATAAAAACAAGAAAAACCTTTTTCAAATTTTACGTTCTATTCCACGCTACTAGATTTGGAATATGGAACCTTTTTTGTTTAATTTTATAAAATCTGTCTGTCCATTTGCAGTCAAGTAGAAAACAAGTGGTTTAACTTTAAAGTAGACATTACCTACAGCTCGTTGACTTGTTAAGATACTAATTTCTTGTAATTGTAAAGTTTATCCTGAATTTATATAATTTATTTCTAAATTAATTATTGTGAAACTAAATTATGTAAAATTTTTAACAAAACACATGACCACCATTTTACATACCAAGCTGTTATAAAATGCCTTAGAACTTGAGAAGAAAATTACCATTTTTCTCAATAACGTACAACCTCGTTTTAACATAATTACCACTACCAATTTGTGATTTAAGCTCTCATTTTCATCAAAAACACATAAATACATTAAATAAACAGTTTAAATGCAGGCGGACTCGCGGGCGGTCATTAGCGTAAAAATAAAATATTATGAGCCAAGTGTGTTCCTATCAACAGGGGGTGAACAGTAGCGTAACCTCACTGCGTGAAACGAAACGACAGGGTGGCCAACGTCATCATAAAATACAGACTGAATATCTGGGAGATTTGAAATTCGAATTCGAAATGCTTCTGTTTTGTTTTTCGGTGGCTTTGAAAAGCTAAGATTTAAGAATAGATGTTACCTACCTATTCGTTTAATTTGAAGTATTTTTTTAAGGATTTTGGGTTTTAGGAATGTATTATTAAATTCCACATAAGAATACATATGAGAGAAAAATAAGTGCTAGAGCATTATAGACCTAGTGCAGTTTCTCAAAACATTCATTCTACAATGACAAGAGAGAGTTCGTTAACTTCGAATTTTGAATATTACCTACTAGTCTCTTCCTCTCTTCATTTCTACAGAGTGTAAAGAGACCCTTCACGAAGCCGTCAACCAAGCATTCTGTACATCAAACTAAGTAACTTTACGCAAAAATTATTGCTAGGAAACGACTTTTTTTTTTTGGGGTGAAAGCGCCACGGTAACCCGCAAAATTTAATTTTTCTTAAGTTTTTTGCAATTTACAGTGTCAGTGTCAGGTTGTATGTTGATTAAGATATGATTCGCGACCGTAACAAATATGGCTTTACAGAGTTATAGTCATTAAACTCATCAATACAACCCTCTAAGTTCATATAATCACATTGAATGACTTTTTCTTCAAATAGTCATTAAATGGGATTAAATGCGTTACTTAGAAAAGCTAGGTCCTAAAACCCGGGCATCAAAACTGTTAAAGTTCTCTTTTCAAATGAAACCCGTTTGATCGTCAGAAAAGATTGATCCACGACAAAAACATAATTGACAGGCGATCTCACAATAATTTACATTCTAATATTAATGTTATTGATTTAATCGATAATTAAATACGTTCTAACAGCCGAAATAAACGTAATGTCCCAAATTTTATGGACAACGTGGTCAGCCCACTATCATGGCCTTTACCACCTCACAACAGGGGGGTAAACGCTTCTACGGAAACGTCAAACTGCTTTTCCATTTGCTACCATCTTATATTTTGCGTCCTACTTCCTTTTGACGGATAGTTAATAAAGTTTAAAATCCTGTGAACGAACTGCTTTTTTAATATTGGTAAAATTTTAGAATTCGGTATCCAAGAAAATTTTTGACAATCCTTATTCAAATGGATTTAAGTTGAAATTGGAATGAGAATCGTTTTCACAGTACATAACTTATAAAAGGTTATGTTTTTACCAATTATAAGGATTTAAATATGGAAGAGAATATTTTTATTGGCGATTAAAATAGTTTTTATTATCGACATTATGACCCAAGAAGAGGTTAATTGGAGGCATAGACAATTCCTTCGCGCTATAAGCTCAGTGGGATAGAGGACCGGTAGCCGGAACCGTTAATTATTATAATAAATGATAAGAAAATATTGAATAATATAAATCAGCCTTTAACTGCAGGGCAAAGACTCCTTCTAGTTAAAAAAAAAAAACAATCATGATCTCTTGCTCAATAATTTGGTTAAATTCTTGCTGGATAATGCAAGTTTTTAAATGTTATTGGAGAAGCAAATGGGAAAAGATGTCTGAACCACTCTGGCTGTTATGAAGCGAAGCATCAGTAACATAGAAAAGCTAAGAATTAAAGAAGTCTGCGAATAGACCATGTAGGTAACAAATGAGCACTAAGGAAGAGACAATATTCACAATTAGAACGCAGTTCAAATTCAAATTTCGAACGACACATAATTCGGCAACAATCGCAGCAACATCCATCCACATTGTCTATTCAAATATTCAAATCGAATACAACTATAAAAAACTTTATGAATATTCATTTTATCGAATAAAACGCGCAAGAACACACTGACGGTCGGGCTCTGTCAGTCGAAGCACTCGAATCGATAATGTGATGGTGTTTACGATCGAATTAAAATCAATTGCTTGTATCGCAACCACGGAATGAAGTCCCGTTTAGGCAGATTTAGTGAGATTAGAATCGATTTGCTCTAATCGAGAATCGGCTGATTAAATCTTTTACTTAACAATGGAGGTTTGTATTGATTGTTTGTTAGGCTTAGGTGCAGGTTTGGGTTAGATCGGAAATAATTAAGTTGAAACAATGATAATTGGGAACGTACTGCTCTCAAAACGGTGGATGAAAACAAGCTGAGGAATCCGGCATTTCCTGGAATCAAAAATTCGAGAACATGTGACATCTATCAATACTCAGGCCTCAGGCCTGCTTGGTGGATTACAGGCCACTCCTTCTCACAGGCCTCTGTCCCAGCAGTGGGAACATTTTAAGCTGGTTACGCTGAATGACTCAAGAAATGGCCGAATTCCAATAAACGGCATCAATGTGCTAGATTTCTAAGTTGGTTTTTACGAAAAAGTAGGTATTGTAAAACCAGTAGCCATTAAAAGCGTGCCCCTATCTCTAATGAGTATCTAGAATAATTTAATCGAGAGTGAGATTAATGAACTTTTGTTGATCCTACTGCAAAAGAAAATATTAAAATATTTTAAACAACACGCATTATTTAATCAATAATAATGTACGAATCACAGTTTGCTATCTTTTAAAACGACATTTTTATACCAAAACAGTCGTTATTGTTGTTTCGAAGCATGTAAACATAAATATAACAAGCATACATAATGTACTATATGTCATGGCATCTAACCGAGCCCTTAAGATCGGGTCGCCAACCGGTTTCACTCGATAACATCAACGACTCGAATATTAGGCATAAATTAATCGATTATAATCGGGAATCGAGACAGGGATTTTTAGTAATTTGGAATAACGATTGTGTGTTCGTATAACGCGAACTATACCAAGGAAAAGTACCTAAAATTAATATGAGTAGACATGCAAATTGTGTATTTTGATGCTTTCTGCTATTGAGGTAATGGTTAAAATTAATTGATTGGAGGGTCTGAAGATCTTCGTTGATTAAATTCTCGAAAGGACTTCGGTATTTGAGAAGTAATGTCTAATGTTTATCTTACAAGAAAATATTTGTGTCAGTCACAAGTTATGTTTCATGAGAGGTTTTAAAGTAGAGAAAGATAAACTAATTAGTGAGTAATGAGCCTCATTAATTTTAGTTTTCATGAGACATTATAACAGTATTTATTTTTTAGTTAGCCCGTGTTGTCCCACTCCTGAGCAAAGGCCTCCCCCAATTCCTTCCACTTCTCACAATGATATGCTTCTTCTCGCCAATTCTCGAGGAAGACTAAATTACAGTGTGACTATTATAAATGAAATCACCTATTTTAGCTAAATATTCCAATCTGTATGTGCAAGATACATTAATCATTCTTAGTATTTCTAAATTGTATACATGCAAATGCTTTAGATTCTTATCACAAAGACGATTACCTTAAAATCGAATACATACTTAAACTTGAATTTAATTATTAAGAACTTACTTTTCGTGTTATTTTAAAACTGAACAGGTAGGTAGATATAAAAGGTTATTATTCGACCAAAATCATTATTCGATACCAAAATGTTTTGTCTAACAACCATGAGGGGTACCTACTCGTATTTATTAAGATAGTACACATCCCTCGATAGTAGGAAACTACACCAATACTTAGGGGTTTTCTCAGGAAAAAAGATCGAAAATTGTGTGCCACACGAATCATGAGCTCATTATTTAACTCATTAAAAAGATAGTAGATCAAAAGCGAAAGTCGTTTTAAAATAACCATCTCCAACTTCAGTTTTAAGAAGACTTCCCTCATTAAAAACAAAAACATCATGACCATTTCTCAAAATTAATAAAAGCGAAAAAATTTAATCACCCTATGAATTCATGTTTAATCAGTGTTGCCAATGATCATTATAAACAAACAATATGCTTATTGGCAACATTGCTTTCGGGTTGTCAAAGTTAATTTACATATTGTAATTTCTGAGGTGAAATTGCCAATTGAACGAAATAAGGATACGCCTCGTTATTTTTTATTTAAATAACGTCAGGTTTTGGCTACCGATAACCGTTCGTTGTTGGTATTATGTCTTGAACGAAGTAAAGGGTCAGTGTGTGCAAACTGACCTCATATTTTGGCTGCAAAAGGTCAAATTGATCTGAAATGTGTTCTCGTTTTACTTGTGATCTTTCATGAAATCATCGACTGCCTAGCCTTTTCCTAACTATAATGGGGTCGGCTTCCAGTCTAACCGGATGCAGCTGAATACCAGTATTTTACATGGAGCGACTGCCTATCTGACCTCCACAACCCAGTTAGTACTGGGTAATACGATACCCCTTGGTAAGACTGGTTGACAGACTTTTTGGACCACTACCTAACGACTGTCAAAGATCTACAAATGACACCCGGGACCAACGGCTTAACGTGCTTTTCGAGGCACGGAGGAAACTCGGTAAGTAATGGGTGGTCACCCATCCACAGACCAACCTAGGCAAGCACGGCTTAACCGAAAGATCGACCCGAGCGGCTGTTATTATTAAGCCACGAGCTTGGGATCTTTCATGATAACAGCCAGTAACTGTGCGAAAGACTGGTGGTCTAGGGGCCAATAATAAGGCAAACCTACTAGGCAAGCAGACCGTTCAGGAACCCTAACATCATGAAGAGTAGTAGGTTATAAGGGCAAGCCAAGCTTTTAGACTTCCTGCCGGGGCTGCGGGACTGTTCGAAAGAGATACCGCGGCCCTGGAACACAAAGGGCAAAGAAGGAACATGGATGGGCTTTAGTCAATAAAAGTCTGACACTCCGTCCCATTCCACGCAGAGCGGTGGGGGGTGGGGGGGTTATTTGATGATTTCCCATACCAAAAAAAAAAAGCTTTTAGACTTGTATGAAAGTACCGCCACTACCAAAGACTTCTTTTCGCGAAATCACAATTACTTGAAATAAGTTGAGGGCAGCAGACGAAACACTCTTCGTGAACTACTTTTCCAGGTTTTCTGACGTATTCCTTCTTCATTATCATTATAGGGCCTCTCCATAAGTTTATTTTGTTTCCATAGACTGTTATTATTGCAAGAAAAATAAAGAAAATAACCCCTAAACTTATACTGTCACTTTCGGGATATCTTCCGTGATTGTTCATTATTTTGAGCTCCCGATATTTCGACACTGTTGCAAGCGCCAAAAAACAAAAAAAAAATAGAATATCGGGAGCTAAAAATAATGAACAATCACGGAAGATATCCCGTAAGTGACAGTATAAGTTTAGTTATAAACCGTGAAAGCTTAAAACAGTGTTTAAAATAACCCCTAATTACAATTCCCAATTTACAGCACGTTTTCATTTTCCTCGGAATTCACATGAGCGCTTGTATTACTGTGCATTGGTTGTAGGAACCAGTAGACTAAATACAAACAAACTTACCAGTAGGTGTAGAGGCCTATTCATTAGCGATTTGTTTTTATCAAACCTAATCTTTGTGACCTAGGGACCTCTAAGCAGGCATTTCTTGGCGCCACAGAGAGACTACCCTATCGGGTAACTAAGCATTCTTCGTTAGTAGACGCTGAATTAGCAATCCGTAAGCATATGGCAATAGTCTTCTATAAAATCCTGATAAGTTATCAACTTTACTAAGTCAGCATTCACGACATTATACTCGTAGGTTACCTATGTTTGGTGACGTGTGTGAATGCACCTTTTGGTAAATATTAATATTGGTTTTAATATTGCCGTAACTTTTTTTTTTTTTGTACGGATGGGAAATCATCAAATGACTTCTCCCGCTCTGGGTGGAGTGGGAGGGAGTGTCAGACTCTTACTGACTAAAACCCATCCATGTTCCTTCATTGCCCTTTGTGTTCCAGGGCCACGGTATCTCTTTCGAACAGTCCCGCAGCCCCGGCAGGATATTGGCGTAACGAGTAATACAATTAGTATATTGGCGTAACTTACTAATTGTATTACTCGTTATCGCATTGCAAATGAGATGACGAGTAACAGAGAAGTATAGAAGAAGAATACATGCTGCGAACCCCAAATAAATTGGGATAAGGGCAGAAGACTGATGATGAGTTGCATTTAAGTAAAGGCAAGACAAATTATCTAAACTTGCCTGCATCAAAATCAATATTATTAAGAGGTTAAATTGTGGTTTGTCTGTAAGAATAGCTGCAAATACAATTACAAAAAATTTTGCTACTGTTGTACTCACCGAGTGCCATAAATGCATGTTTTATGGTGTAAGTGGGCTTTTTTAAATAACTTAAATACGCAAGAAGTTGCGGGTAGATGCTAGTTTTTTTAAAGCAGGGTCTAAAAAGTTTGTATGATAATTACTGCCGCCTAAAGACAAACAGAACAACAGAGTTGTCGCTGACACGTTCGTTATCAATCGCCTGTCTAATATCAATCACTGCATGTTTGATAACTTTTTATTGATTATGTTCATATTTGGCATCAATAAAACTTGACATTTAAAGCGCTCAATTAACTGAGCTAGAAGCGCTGTTTGCTTATATTAGTGCCATGTTTGGGTGATGAACTCATTCGGTGACTAGCAGTAACAAGTTCAAAATGTCAATGGTTTTTCTCACGGTACAGCATTTTAACATTATGACGAGCGCCATTTTATTCAAGCGCCAGCCTAATTAGCAAGTTAAAATCGCCTATTTCAAGCCTAAATATAAACTAAAAGATTATCCACAAGGTCGATCTCACGGATATTTTTCAACCTGATTTTCAAATTATAATTAATCAAATCACACTTCATAGTTATTGCAATCAGTGTGCGAAATCGTTTTTTTTCAAAGATGGCTGACATCGATACCTTGTGTGAATCAAACTTTAAATATTTAAATTGCGGTCACATTTTGGTCAAAATAAACACGCATGGGAAGATAGATTATGGTCAGTTGTGGTCAATTTTCTGATCAAATTGACCGATGATCGGCTACTGATATACGAATGTCAAAGTCAAATACCAAGGTTGCATGACAGCAAAGAGGTTTATATTTGCTTAGTCAGCGTGTCTTGGTTTTGTTGAATGAACTGTAGTGACGTACTTTATAGAGTGTAAGAATTTATGCATGTTTGTTTTTTTTGCATGAATGATACCTAAAGTTCAGGTATTACGTATTGCAGGTGGCCTCAATTTGGACCTCGTGACGATTGATTGATGTACGTTATATTTTTTAAGTCAATATAAAATTCAGTGGGACAAACGGTCCAGTTAGGTAGGTCTAACTTCGAGAAAGAGGTCAATCGTCGAATCCGACTCGGCTGGGCAGCGTTCGGGAAGTTGCGTGGTATCTTCTCGTCCAACTTGTGTGTGTTGCCAGTGATTATGATTACATACGGGACCGAAGCATGGTCGCTCACAATGGGCCTCATCAGAAAGCTTAAAGTCACCAAAGGGCAATGGAGAGGGCTATGCTCGGAGTTTCCTTGCCTGATCAAATCAGAAATGAGGACATCCGCAAGAGAACCAAGGTTACCGACGTAGCCCGAAGAATTACCAAACTTAAGTGGCAGTGGGCAGGGCACATTGATCGCAGAACGGATGGCCGATGGGGCCGAAAAATTCTGGAGTGGTGACCGCGAACCGGAAGATGTTGCGTGGAAGGCCTCCCACTAGGTGGACCGATGACCTGGTGAAGGTTGCGGGGATCCGCTGGATGCAAGTTGCATGGGACCGGTCAATGTGGCGGCACTTCGGGGAGGCCTATATCCAGTAGTGGACATCTTTCGGCTGAAATGATGATGATAAAAATTCAGAGATAATATTCGAATTTACATAGATCTATAATCTCTTGGTCTGTGGGCCTACAAGAAGTGACATTCTATCGGCGATAACGATTATGGAAAACTCAAACTTGTAAGAAGCACTGGGAGCAACAAGGGCGTTCGGCACCCAATGCCCTTTTTGATATTATTGCATCAAATTAAGCATTGCGCCGTCTAGTTTCATATGACAAAAATTCATTTTGATTCATTGATTCTTGATGGCGTGATAGATATTTATTGAGAGGATTTCGCTACGCCGTTGTTGCATGGATCTTTGATATGCGTTTGAATTTGAAACAAATTACGACCTGCAGCCTCCGAAAGTTTATTTAAGTGTAAACAAATGTCCGAAATCAGTAATATCAGTGATTTTAGTACAGATGATGATCAAACTGATTATGTTTCCCCAAAAAATGAAGGAAAAAAAAAGTTGAAGAACATACACACAAATATGTTTAAACTTTTAAATAATGAAACCAAATGAGTGGTGTGATTTACTTTTAAATAGAAATGATTCTTTTAAGCACCCAAAGCCTTCAAAACCTTTTAAAATATGAACGCCCAATTAATTTACGGGTTGGGTGCAACAAGGGCGGATAACATGTATTAAAAAAATATGTTATTTTGAAGTTTCTAACCATCCAAAAAAAAAAATAGTACTAGAATCTTATAACTTACTCATGGTACCCTAAATTTTAAAAGTTCTAGAGATTTATCTTAACTTATTTAGATTTTATAATACATCTTAAACTTCAACTTCAATTATCTCAAAACTCACTTTTTCGTGTAACGCCCTTGTTGCACCCAATGCTTCATTGACACTGACATAAGCTAACGAAAAGTTTATGTCATTCCTGTTGAGAGTCGGGGTTTTGGTATTGGGGTCGGCGCAGCATATCTTCTTCTTCCATACTTCCCTATTACTCGTCATCTCAGCAGTCACCTCCTTTCTAGCCAATAGGCTGAGTTGATTGATTAAATTCAGCCAGCACATCAAGCTATTATACAATCTGTCCTTTAATAGATTTTCAAGTTTATCGCTAAAGCATTAGGTTCAAAAAAGTTTTTTATTTTTCCATTTTTAGTTGTAATAAAAAATCAAAAACAATGCATATTTATGCAATAGCAGAAATCGCGGTTGATTTGCTGTCATTTTTTAAAGAGTTCCGGTGTCTGTCTCCGAAACTCATCATCAGATCTATATGAAATTTAAATGGGACCGTTTCGGAATAAACCCCTTTCGAACAAAAAAAGAATTTTGCAAATCCGTCTATATATAAACAGCCGAATTGAGAACCTCCTTTTTTAATAAAGTCGGTTAAAAAAGGGTGATAGGGAAAATTGGACAGTTTCGTGTAGCTTGATGTGCTGGCGTATGTACAACTGCGATAGATTACTTGTTAACCAATTTATCAAAAGCAAGTTATGCTAATGAAATTACTTAGGTGTTGGTATACGTGGGCGAATGTGACACTGCCTTGAAAAGTTGTGCCCCTATGTCATTGATGAATTACACTACTTTAGAGTACTGAGTTGACAAGAGTTTTGGCTATTTATTAGGCTAGTTAAAATAACTAAACTTACCAGTAGCGAAGGGTTAATTTTTTTATGAGGTAAGCCGGAGTACGTATCTTTGATTTGATTTTATTATTTGTATATGGAATATTCGGTATAGGGAAGCCGGTAGGAATCGAGTTGTATGGAACCTTCGCCACTGAAACTTATACTGTCACTTACGGGATATCTTCCGTGGTAGTCCATTATAGATATCGTCGTAAGTGACAGTATAAGTTTAGTTGTAAACCGTGAAAGCTTAAAACAGTGTTTAGTTAAATGAGTATTTATACTTTGCAACGAAATTAACAAAAATCTCCCTGGTCTCACTGTGCGACGACGGATGACGTAGCTGGCAGAGAGCAAATATTGTAGGCATGTACAATTTTACAATCAATCTAAGCAATTAATTTATTAAACCCGTCCATTTTAACTATCTATCTTCCATATCGTCGACCTAATTCTAATATAGCGAAGTCATTTGGCCAACCAACGATTTTTTCGCAATTTTGGTGGAGTGATCTAAAAGTGTTATAAAGTGGAGGAGCTCGTGGCTAAATAATAACAGCCGCTCGGGTCGATTTTTAGGTTAGGCTTGCCTAGGTTGGTCTGGGGATGGGTGACCACCCATTACATACCGAGTTTCCTCCGTGTCTCTGAAAGCACGTAAAGTCGTTGGTCCCGGCAGTCATTTATTGTAGGTCTTTGACAGTCGATCGGTAGTCAGTGGCCCAAAAAGTCTGACAACCAGTCTTACCAAGGGGTATCGGTATTATATTACCTAGTACTAACTGGGTTGTGGAGGTCAGATAGGCAGTCGTTCCATGTAAAATACTGGTATTCAGCTGCATTCGGTTAGACTGGAAGCCGACCCCAATATAGTTGGGAAAAGGCTAGGCAGATGATGGTGACCTAAAAGTGTTATTAAGCAAATAAAATACTAATTTCGTTAAAACATTAATTTTAAGTTTCCAAGAACTTTACGGAATAAAAAGGTTTTTCCGCGTCCTGGACAATAATACACCTTAATAAAATTAGATCGACGATAATTATGTTACTACGAAATTCAGAGATATTATATACTGACATTCTACGGAGATGCTACGCCGGTCTACGCAAAGTGCTACGCGTGCTACGAAACTTGACAAAATACATCATGGTCCCTAAAATTGGAATTTTGTCGAATTACGTAGACGAGAAAGTGATCGCAAATATAAAAAATGAATACGTTCTCATAATCCGGACTAAGAATATCACATCGGTGATAAAAATACGCGCAATTTTACACCTAATTGCATAATGTTATACGCACATAACATACCAAACAAATGAATACCTGAACATAAAATAAATCTAAAATACACATTGGCAACGAACACAAAAATCCTCTTTCCAAGACGAACAAACAAGAGTCTCTCTCTCCTATTCTATCGTTGGTGAATCCTCTAATATCCCGTAACTTTTGGCAGCTGGCTCATCTTTCTGTCTCGGTCTGTCGCCCCGCCCCCTGAACACGCCCCTTCCGTGCTGGTACTAGGACAATAGGATGATTTTTGAGTAGACGGTGGGTCGCTCGTTTAATTGTGGTGTATGTCGAGTATGTTTCCCTTGTATTGTCTGGATGTAAATGTTTGTGATGGTATCCGGTTATTTCATGTGTGGATTTTTTGTGATGTGTAGGTAAAAAATACTGTTATTTTTCGAAATATCACAGTTTATTTTTGTGTGAGAACTACGCCACCGCCATTGGGAGTTAGATTCAAGTCTTTTAAAAAAGAATGTATCGATTTTTGCGTTTAAAGCAAATCCAAAATTTTGTCTTAATGTTGGCATTGTTGCTTGAGGGCAGATCTATCTAACTTACGCATTTTGCAATAGGATCAAAACGTTAAAAATACATTATCTGCCCTAGATCTACATGGTTCTTCTGCAAATTACCTAACTTCTCAAAGAGCTGCACCCCGCGCACTTAAGTAAAATGCTGACGAAGACAACAAATTAATGACACCAACCTACACTGGGCCTACTTGGTGGATTACGGCCCACGGAGAGGAGGCTTTTATCCCAGGAGTGTCGAACATTACAGACTGACAATGCTCTTCATCATCATTCTCCTGCCTCTATCCCAATTTATTTGCTTTCGGCGCAGCATGTCTTCTTCTTCAATACTTCTCTATTACTCGTCATCTCAGCAGTCACCTCCTTTCTATGCATATCATCCTTCACACAGTCCATCCATAATTTCTTTGGTCTTCCTTTACTCTTATAGCCATCTACATTCCTAATCAACATTTTCCTCATTCCTCCGCATCACATGTCCATTCCACGACAACCGATTACCAGACAATGAGAAAAGTTCAGTCACCGGCGCCACTTTCAGACTTCCTGTTATTTACTAATTCCTTATTCTATGTGACATCAAATTCTCTACAAAATCATTGAGGTTGGTATTTTCCAACAAACTAAATCAACCAAGATATACACTGTACTAAATAATCATGAACTCGAGGAGATCAACATATTTGCAACACAGCTAAGTACAAAACAGGCATGGCCGGCGCCAGAACTGTTCCATAATAATTTCTGTCATTTGAGACCGTAACAATAGAACTAAATCTAATAAGGAGTTGATTGATTTATCGATATTGATATTCTGTATCGATTTATATTGTAACTAAGACAGAGAAATGTCATTCAACTCTGACTGTGGAAGACTGGCCTGTCCCAAAATGGAGGATTGCCTGCAATGGTCTGTGTGTTGGAGGATAAGGACTGGGGTTTATCATTAGATTTGTTGGTTTGGCTGGTAGGCGTTCATTCAAAGATACGCCATACATTATGCATTGAGCCCCTATAAACAGAAATGAGTAGCAGTCGTAAAGGCAGAGAGAACAATACACTTCGGGTAGTAATAAATAAAATTGTTGCCAAAGCTGAGTTCAAATACAATGATCGAATAATCCTTGGGACTGTGAAGTGCAACCATCAAAGCGAGATCTAGGCGGTGACTGAAATGGATGTGGATGGGTTACTCTGTGATTCTACAGTGAATTTAAGTACCAGAGTTGGCACCAATAAAGTAGCAAGCAAGTAGGTTGCAAAAGCAAAAATAAGCAAGTAGGTTGTGACAAGTATGTAGAAGAGAAGTATCAGTAAGAAGTAGAAGAGAGATAGCAGTAAATTTTGCGGGAATGATTTGCTCAATGGTTTAAGAAAAGTCAGGAAGCGAAAAACCCTTCCATATAAGTATAACTTTAGCACAAAGATTGGATATTGAGACAGTAATCAGCAACGGGTCGCTTTAAATGTTGAACACCAATGCCACCAAGTACTCGTAGTAAGATATGAATTGTTGCGTACGGTTCGAAAATTTCAGATTTGTATAGATCTCGGTTCTACAGATAGTGGCATATAATTTTAAGACGGAATCCAAACAAGATCTCGATTTTGTGTTCAGTTTACTACAGAATACCAATGTAGCGCATTAGCAATTCACGGCAGACATAAAATTTTATCTCAAAATTCTACAGCCGTGTTCGTACTTATTTTCGCTACAATGTCGTTATCTGCATCTTAATCTAAGTCTGCCTTCGATTCAAATTCAGATTTGCAACTTAAACAAGTTACTTCACTATAAATTTGATGAGAACATTTGATTTTAAGGAGAATACTCACTAGAGTTGTATCAGCTCAAGTTTGAGCATTGCATCAGTGAATACGCAGAAGCGAGCTTTGCGTATGAAACAAGCATTGCAACTACCATAATCGCAGAGCAGAGCAATTTGGTTAGAGTCTTACACAGCATTACAGATTGTAAACAGCGATGCTCAACGTACCTAACAGAATCAGTTAGCTGATAGGTGAAGTGGCAGTAATGTAGCAATTTAGCCGTAAAACCGAGGATTATTGGAAAAGACGTATGCTTGAGTGGAGATCGAAAACTGGAACATCAAAATTAGGATACCCAAAGGCAAGTGGGACGACGACGATGTACTCAACTGGATGGGATTAGTCGAGAACCGAGCTCGATGGAGAGGCCATGCCAAGCTGCTAGGAGTGCTTGAATACTATTACACTCAAACGTTAAGCTGATGCCAAAATTATGCTTCTCTGTCTGTACGCTGACAGTGCAAAAAAAGTGATTTTAAACGCTACACGCAAATGCCTCCCCTCAGTGGGTACTCTCCTTTATGCAAAACTGTTAAAATTATTACAGTGTGTTGGAATAAGGCTGGAATCTATTTGTTTATGTCGTCAACCCGTTTCTGTGTTTACTTATTACTGTAGCTTTTGCGTATGGCTTTGCACGCGTGAAGTAAGCAGGAACTATTTCATCTGCTGTGCTAAGTTCAAAACTAGTTTAACCAGGTTTGTTCCCGTAAAAGCTATTCTTAGACTTCTTGAGTGACCCCAACGTATCGATCATAATGGTCTTGAGAAAAGAAGGTTTTTAAAAATTCGCAACGTCTTTGAGTCTACTAAAAAGACCGTTTAGATGTATCTGGATTGGATTTTGGTCAATTGCAAAGCGACCTAATAGCGTCGCTTGTGCCTTACAACATGATCACGAGGCTCTGCCTCTTCAGAGGCTACAGCTTACGTAACTACAGCTTCTGCAGTAACATTAACAGTTTTTAGAGTATCAACACATTAATAATTCATGCATTCAAAGTATTCAAACCAGTTATAGGTCTCTGCTTATCCCGCAAATCGATTGTACGTACACGTTTAGAGCTTGTTTACTTTTTTATTTTTGCCGACTCATTGCACCACCTCCGTCACAAGGTACTAGGCAATCACAACCTGCTAGGCGTTGCATGAAATGTTTACATTACATTCCATATCAAGCAAGACACCTAACGCTTACGGCTTATGCTTCCCTGGTGGTCGCAGAACGCCGATCGTGATGATGTCACTATTTTGCAACGAAGTAAATACCTAGTACGATTTGTGGGGTTTGACTCACGAAGTTATGGCGGCTTTCTATGATACGTGATCCCTGGCTACATGTTTTGGCTAGGGTTACATACCTACATTGATATATGGGTCTACGTGACTATTTTTTTTGCAGAGAAATAAAGTCGTTTGGACTGTTGACAAAATTATAGCAGTGTGTTTGAAAGGAATAAAAACGTGTGAGGTTGATGACTGTACGCCACCAAGGACCAGAAATGGGTAGAGTAAGTACTAGTTTTCCAGTTGAATTGATCCGGTGAGCCAACGTATCTAAGGAAGTTCGAGTCCCCACGCATAATGAAGCAATGTTGGTCCTGAATAATATCCGCACAATTTGAGAACAATCACATTCTAGAATTATTCTGAATCATAGCTATTGCATGATTTTCCATCCACCCACGTGAGACGGTATTGTGATTTGTGATCGCATTAAATCAAGTCAATTTAAATCTTTGTTGTGTACTCAAACAATTGAGCATTTCGAGGTCTACTTCAAAGGCTGTCTTGAAACTGACAATAAACCTGTCATCAAACAAAATGATATTACTAAAATACTTTGAATACAACTAGCTAATACAACCCTAATCCAAATCTAATCCGAACTTGCTTATAAAATAGATCAAGATATAAAAGGCATGTCTACAAAAAAGTATCCATACTACGAATCAGATGTGACGATAACTAGCCATGTTGAAAGGGTCCCAGATCGTTATCACCGTTGAAGAGTCGACCTCTTACACATTTTTGGGAGCCTAGTACATTGTATGAATTTATAATTTGTATAGTTGAATGTATGGGACAAATGGGTGGTAGAAAAAAAGAAACATGGTTTTTGTATAGCAATTTGAGAGGATCATAAATATTGCTTGTAGTGTACTGAGAAACTTTATGTTATGTTGTTATTCGGATGATTGATATTTGATTGAATTTAAAGGCTCTTGGTTGTTAAAAGGAAAAAGAGAAGCTTTCTTTGACATTTATATTACTTTGAACGAATTAAAGATTTGAATAATATGCTACCTATTTGAAATGTTTAAACAGAACGCATTTTTCGTGTATTTATTAACCCTGTTGATTCTTGACGAGGCGATCAGATAATCTCAGAGGCAGCACCTTCTCTCATATACCTTACCTTATATTATCATACCTTGTAATGAGTCACGATTCAAATTGACTATCAATATTGAAGATTAGACAGATTCAATTTGTCATGCAATAAACATCTCAATCAAAATCTAAGACTTGGTGATTGAATTTAGCTAAATGGACGTTGGTTCTGCAAGGCACATTCTAGGACCGCTTGATTTTAAAAATTCAAATCGTTCCAACCTAGACCGGAACTGAGTAATTAATAAAAACGTTTTATAATGATTAATCACAAAATAACCGTAGTGTTGTTAAATGCCGAACACCGAAACAACATCCGCTGAGTTTGAACGAGTAATAATTCATAGTTAAACTGTTATGCGGTAACCGCCAGTTAGTGACAGAGCGTTCATACGAGGAGTTTAAATGATTAGGTTTAAAACTTAAATGTAGGTACTGAAACTGATTTAAAAGTAAAATAGTTAAAAATCACATCATCATTTAACTTTTGGACTAAAATCACTCATAGCCAGATGAAGACAAGATGGATGGACCATACGAGTGAATACTAACTTTATACAAAGACCGCTTCCCTATTATGTTAATTTTTTATCATTTTGTTTAACACTGTGAACTTCCTTCTAGTATATTTTTCTAGGTCCTAAGGTTTCAGAACCCATAAGAACGTGGAGCTTGGCATCAGCAAAGAGAGGCCTATACCCAGTAGTGGTTGAAGTTGGGCTGTGGATGATGATGACGAAGGGTTCAGAAAGTAACCAGTTGCTCTACGAATGTTCAGAATTTGAAGTGCTGGTTTTTTTTTTGGATGGGAAATCATCAAATAACCCCCCCGCTCTGGGTGGAGTGGGAGGGAGTGTCAGACTTTTACTGACTAAAACCCATCCATGTTCCTTCTTTGTGCCCTTTGTGTTCCAAGGCCGCGGTATCTCTTTCGAACAGTCCCGCAGCCCGAAGTGCTGGTTTCGATTTTTTATTTTTAACGGAAGGTTACGGGAAGCTTAGTATAAGTAGGATCAACTTTTGATACAACAACACAATTTATGCTAGATTTGCTTTTAAAGCTATCAGCAGGAATGGTCCTATGATCCCAGAATTATAAAATTCAAACCACGTCTTTCAGCGCTAAGACCATTTTAATATTTCCAATGAATGGGACACCTCGAATCCGCAGCTAATTGCTTCACATGCCATACTTGGTGTTGGAATAAAAACCATAAACGTCACCACCCATAAACCATCTCGTATCTTCACCATCAGAATATTCGGAGACAAATCACATCTAACCTGAACATAAACAAGTGAGGTACAACATATTAATTAAAATAACACCCCAGAAAGTTCAGTAACCATATCCTTTAACGTACGACAAAATAAAAGAGACGGGCCATCAGAAAGAATGACCATAAGGTCCAAGAACAATCGCCACATGTGGCCTGGAGATTAACCAAAAGAAAAATAAAATTAATATACCCTGTCTCTTTCTTCCCGGTGTTGTTTTTGTAGCTGTGTCTCGTTCTCTCAACGAAATCATTCTTGGAAGTGCCAGGGCCGTACGCGCATACAATGCGGGTGTTGTGAGCACGAATTCCGAATTTAAAAAAAAGTGAAGGAACGAACGCGGCTGAGCGTTTGCTAAATCGCTTTTCGGTTTAATTTCTAATGTTTGGATAGTGGTCTGTTGGGTATTTCTTGTTGGGTTAGGGGTTTGATGATTCTATTAGCGTAAGTTTAGGAAGATCGCATACTTGGCTACATTTGTAGCTGTAGAAGAAATTGTAATCATCAGTGATTTTGTTAATTACTCTTAGGTAAGATATCTTCGATTTCTTGATGACGGTAGCAAGCAATTACCAAGGTTTTTCTAAACTCATCTGGATTGGTGTATTGGGAATTTCTTTCGGTGCTTCTGTTTTAATCTGATAGTTAGAGATAAGACTGCAAAAACAATTCATCCAAAAATTCGGAAAATTACTTAGTCGTGATTCTCTCTGCGAGAAATATGTTTTATTGAGGAAATTCCACTACAAACTGAAAGCATGTATTTTAAATGAATTATCGAAGAATTTGTCACTCAAAAAGATGAAGCTGTTGTCTCGACAACTTATCATAACCAAAATCATCATCAGAGACATGCAAGACACAATAACTGTGAAAAGACTGCAGTTGCCAACATGAGCAATTCCTCTCTGCCTTCACAACTATCAAGCAAGAGTGTCGTCCGCAATTGTCGTGCATTAGCTCCTCCGTCTTCTCAAGCTGGAGTGGCGATCCTCCCCGGCTGTAACCGAACACCTCCGAGCAGGCGAGGCGATGTGCACGCCAAAACGACGTCCTCCACATTATTTAACCTTTTATTAATGAAGTGTGCACTGTCCTCTTTTTACGGCACGAGACATTAGTGATGGGCGAAGAGAAGGAGACACGCTATCGATAATGTTGTCTTGTCGATAAATTGTGTTTTGAAATTTGAAAAATAACTAAGTTAACATTTTTAACCCTTGCATAAATAATATGATGCTTGTTTACCTAAAGAGCTAGGCACGGGGGAAAACCTGTACCTATAGTTCACCCATGTCTCGTCACTTATGATCAAGTCTCATGTAATAGGGCGAGCGAATATTTTAATGTCTCCGTAAAATTGTTTGTTTGTTCTCAGATAGGAAATGTGAGCACATGATTCTGTAATCTTTAAGTTATAATTTTGATGTCGTCCGGTAATCGTTAAAATGTGAGGAAATGAATACGTATTTCTAACTATAAGCGTTACTAACACCGTGGTTATTCTTTTATTTTACAAAATGTCTGTCATTAAGATTTGATTTATTGTTCTGCCTATAAAGTTATTTCTACGCTTGTTAAGTAGATAAAGACGTGAGTTATTAAAATAATATTATAGCGATATTTTTGGAGACCGGTAGGCATAAAACGTATTATAAAACTTTAAAGATAAACCGAAATAAAACGTTATGAATTATTTTAGTATTAAATTATTCATCGCTTGAGTTGACGACATAAACCATAATAATAGGCACAACAAAGTCCGCGTTAAAACTTCCTTGAACATAAAATCAGAAATTCAATATTAATTTATGGTATCAATCTAGTTAAGATTTAGACGGAAGTCACTATGCCCTTAAAGAAGTTTCTGGAAACATTAATAAACTGTTCACTGGCAAATTTTACTGTTCAGCTCTACAAACCACAACTATCGAACACTATAATTTCAGTCGATATATTTCTCAACAATGAACTATCGACCTCACATCGATATTGCGAGTTCCCATCCCTAAATCACGCTTGACTAAGCTAAATAATACCGACTTGGTCGAACCAGAGCCATAGGATTCGCAGAACCCCAGCCACCGGCACGCATCGCCGGACCACTTAGGAACCCTTTGTTTTTAATATTTTAATATTAATTGTATAAAAGTCAATGAATTGAAGGGTATTATGCCACACACTTTGCTAAAAAGATGGAATTGTGAAAGTATATTACGTTTCTCGGTTTTAAAAAATACATTTTTTATTAAATAGCCCATAATGTTCCCATTGCTGGGTCACAGCTTCCTCTCTGTAAGAGGAGTTGGACATAATCCACCACGCGGGTCCATAACAAAAACGGGGTAATAACATAACATCACGCCTGTAATCCCCGAAGGGTTAGGCTGAGAGGTATACCCATTAGTACACCCACATTTTGCCAGTTATCCTCAAGTCTCTTGTAACAGGGGGCGAGTCTATTGCCATCAACCGGGCACAAATCGAGACGCAGTGGCTGCTACTGAGAAATTCCTGATTAAAAGACCCATTAACGCTTTGTCCGACACGGAAATCGAACCCAGGACTCATGCTCAGGAATCGCGCTTGCGACTACCAGACCAACGAGGCAGTAATAGATAATAATTTCGGGAAATATGAATGGAAGGACCAAGTTTGGGAGATTAACGAGTTAATATTACAAAAAGAGGCTGTACATTTTTGATCTAAGAATGATCAAATATCAAAAGGCAATATCGTAGTTAAAAATAAGAAGATGCTAACCACGTTAATTCTCTCACTAGTTTTATGTACTGAATTCATGGTTACAGATTAACACGTCGAAATCAGCGATATTCTATTCAGCCCGTTTAAGTCATCATCTACCTAGCCTTTTCCCAACAATGTTAGGGTCGGCTTCCAGTTTAACCGGATGCAGCTGAATACCAGTATTTTACATGGAGCGACTGCCTGTCAGACCACCACAACCCAGTTAGTACAGGGTTATACGATACCCCTTGGTTAGACTGATTGTCAGACTTTTTGGGCCACTGACTACCTGTAACGGCTGTCAAAAATCTACAAATGACAGCCGGGACCAACGGCTTAACGTGCTTTCCGAGACACGGAGGAAACTCGGTATGTAATGGGTGGTCACAAATCCACAGGCTAACCTAGGCGAGCACGGCTTAACCTAAAGATCGATCCGAGCGGCTGTTATTATTTAGTCACGAGCTCCTCTTATTAAGTACAGTTTAGTAATCCTTGTTTATTTAATTTTCAAAAGGACCAACACGTAAGTCAATTAATTCTTCTGCCTTAGATTTCTCATTCATGCTTAAAACATCTGCTATTACTTCTGCTATTTACATCTCTGATTTGACCAGTTACTATTTGTACTGCATTTCATAAATAGCTACTAACCACGTTAATTCTCTCACTAATGTATACAGTACTGAATTCATGGTAACAGATGTACACGTCGATGCCCTTATCACCGATGTCCTATTCAGTCCCATTAAGAACAGTTTAGTTATCCCTGTTTATTTAACTTTCAAAAGGACCAACACGTATTGTAAGTCAATTAATTCTTCTGCCTTCTTCTTCTTTCTCATTCTCTTGCTTAAAATATCTGCTAGTACTTCTGCTATTTGCACCTCTGATTTGACCAGTTACTATTTGTACTGCATTTCATAAATAGCAGCTGTGTCTCTGCAATCTTTAGACCAATCCTCGACATACTGTTATCTCCTTATCTTATCATTTTACCTGAAATAATCCCACAGTCGCCAGTCCCTGCACGGAAGGCTTGTAAAGGGTCATCAGGAATGTTTCGACTTCATTTTAGTACTAGCTTTTACACGCGGCATCGCCCGTGTGTATGTCGAAGTTTAACCTACGGACTAAAACTGGACTACGAGGATAAAAAGTATCTCATGTCCTAACTGTCATGATATATCTAATATAACAGACATACCTGCAATTATAATATTGACATGGATTTTTTCATAAATCTGGTTTAACTAAATCTGCGCTTTCAGGGTAATCTGTGTAAACGCTCTCTCTAGGACACAATTACTGTTTTTAAAAACATTATTCCCCTTTTTATTTCATTAAATCATAATAGTAACTCCACATTTTGAGCAAGAAAGTGAGATAGGATTTTTCTAAATTGCTACACCTATTTTAATCTATGTACCACCACTCTTTGTCTCTCTGCAAGTCTGCATCATTCAAAGATGGCGGTAACTACCTACAGCATTAAGTCTGCATAAATGTACATTCGTGTTTTTAAAGAGTTAAATAAATCCATACTAATATTATTTATTTTATCGTGTGGTTAGTGCCTAACCTGGTGTCAGAGTTTCTATGCCGCCCATGGACTTCTGGCTTGGCTTTACATACCGTCGAGAAATATCTCTCAGGCATGCTGGTATACTAATCTTATAAATGCGAAAGTAAGTCTGCTTGTTTGTTACCTTTTCATGACTAAACGGACCGGATGGACTGATCGGATCGCAATGAAATTTGGCAAGGAGATAGATTATATCCTGGGGGAGGACTTAGGCTATCTTTTTTTTCTCACACATGCGCATCAAAATTTCCACACGAACGAAGCCGCAGGCAACATGTAGTACTTCATAAAGGACTGGTTCATTCACTCTCATGCTAGAAATTCACTGTTCACTCTGTAGCAAAAGTTTTATATACAATGAATTCTCACTCAAATTTAATTCCACCAACTAATTCCCAATGTCCCAAACGTAAACTGCACGAACGCACCTTATGTTTATGAATTATGATTGCTTTAGTTTTTACACTAACTACGAGTGGTTTCCAAAATACATGCGTTGGTATTTCATAAACATATGCCGTGACAATTTTATGAGATATTTTTTTGCCATGTTCATTTTAATTATAATTCACATGAATGGTTTCAGGTATATTTCTGTTGCTGTATTTAACTAGTTATTTTTAAATTAGGACCTTTGTGGAACACAGGCTTAAGATACAAATGTTGATATTTGGTTTTAGGCTTTAGTTTGTTATTAGAAAACAATGATGTATGTTTGGTACGACTAGGTAATGGAGAAGTACCTATGGAAGAAAAAGACATGCTGCGCCGACCCCAAATAAATTGGGATAAGGGCAGGAGAATGATGATGATGATGTGTGTGGGACAACATGTAAAGTAATTAATTGAGTTTGCCTGATTTCTATCGTAAAAGTTACAGATCATATTGTAAAACGATGCATACCTACAAATAACCTAACTGGTGGAACACTATGCGATACAGGTGAGACTGTGTGGTAAGCTGTCTTTTTACATCCTTAATCTTTAGGAGCTCTTAATAAATTACTACAATAATCATGGAATCAATGATTTAACCAAGAAAATCGTTTTTATTCCTCTTCTAGATTTGCCCGTGCACAATGTTACCATCGCAAAAACATTATACGTCTTAAGCGTTACCCATAATATTTCTTGCATTCAGCCTTTCGAATATTTCACCACCAGTCACTCATAACTCAACAAGACAAATAGCATTAAAATTAACACGTTTGTGTTCACCAACCCTAAATACTAATCAGAACATAAATCATAACGACTCAAAGGAAGTGAGTAATAAAGATCCGACGGGCCCAGCGTACTATCATCTTAGTGATTACTGATTATGTTTACCAAATCATTCACTTTATCGTGTTCATCATCATCATCATTTCAGACTTCCTTATGCCTTATGGAGGTATGAGGAACAGAAATCAGAACAGAAAGATCCTCAGCCTCCATTGGAAAGAGATGGTGGTTGGCTACTGCCCATTGCGCGACGCTGGGAAGGCATCTCAGTGGACCGAGGTCGAGTAATACTCTAAATCTTGAAGCAATTTTGAAAGATTAATTTCTCACCCTAAATCAAAGAGTCCAAAGTTCAGTGAGATTGCATTCCCTAGCGCGACGGTTGTTGTCTGAAATTTGTACCTACGAGTATGTACCTTAATGTCGCAGACTCTTTTTATAATTTTATTTAGTAGAATAGAATTGTTAGATTGGCAACAGACGGACAAGAATTTTTTTATAAAATAATTGATCAATAACCAATAATGACGAAGAACTTGTATTCAACTAACTCGAAACGAATTCACTTAATACATCTCAAAAGAATGCTGTATCGATAATGCAGTCAAAACCAAAACGAAATAAACTAGCCTTAAGCATTTGTTTTTACGATTTTAATCCCAATAACAATCTTTTTGCTTAAAAAGTCATTTGATTCGGAGATCACTGCATCCGATTAGACGACGATGTCCATACGGATAAGAATAAAGAAGAATCTTAAGTTTTAATAACTGCGTATCTTCCTGAGAAAGTCATAACACTCATAACAGACCGTGGAGATCTCTAATAAGGTTTTATTATGAATTATAAAGATGGCCGGGAAAGACTGGACGCGGATGGCGGAGGATGGTGTTGTGGCTCAGCTTGGGCGAAGCATAGGTCCAGTAATGGACAACAATAGGGTAAGTAAATTAATTGATAAATTACAATATAATAAACTCCTCGATAAAGGCTGGGTTCTTAGTAGCTCTAGATTGAGAGAAGTAGAAGGAAAAATACAGACTGATACGAATAACAACCGATGTGAGTAAAAATCATAATTTTATTATTAGGAGCGAATTAGAAAACTGAATTTTTAGTGGAGCCTGGATAAAGCATGAAATAAAAAGTCTTATTCGATTACCAGCGTTGATAGTAGCCGTTATAGTAAAAACAAAACCAAAGTGGAGAGAATTTGCAACGGTAAACCAGTGTAGAGAAATATATGTCAAAACTTAGACAATATGGGTAACAAGGAAATCCGTAGAATTGGATGAAAGGTAGTACATATTGGGTTATGAACACCAGAACCAGGAGACGCGGTAGGCCCAGGAGCTGGCGTGACTTATTGGACTCTAACATAAAGGATTGGGCCCAAATAACTACAGATACAGAAACAAATAGGAAAGACGGAAGGGAGGCCTTTGCCCCGCAGTGGCACAGGCTCATAATGATAATTATTTTTATATTTGTAAATGTTTTTTTATATTGTTTTTTCTAAGAAATATTTAAAAATGTATTGGATTTGTGAAGATATAAATAAAGGAGACTTAAATAGTAAAATTATGATACTTGCTGAAGTAACTAAATTCTTATAAGAAAATGTAATATGTCTTCTAGTTACAGATGTCTCTTCGCCTACAATTTTGTTTAATTCTAAAATTTTGGGGCTGTTTTTGAGGCATTGAGCAATTAAAAAGTGCCAGATTATGGATTTTCTTAATGTTCATACTCTAAAGTACCTTACTTCCACATCCGCTTTTTCAATTAATAATATTTTATTTTATTCCGCGTCATCGAAAGAGGAGATTTTTGAAATTCCATCGGTATGTAACTTCATCTACAAATCATTCAAATTCTTTGCTTTGACGTCAAATATAATATCATTATCTATATTTTTAATTCGATCTAATCTATTTAGATCTTATCTTAAACTGGAATATTTCTAATTCAAGTTTTGGACACATTTTTGTTTCATGTCTTCTGAGGCGACGGTAAGTTTTTTATATTATTACTCTATTTTCTTCAAAATGTTATCTTAATTCATGGTATTCATATAAATAGCCCTGCATCGTTTTTTTTACATAGGTAAGTATACCATCGTTTTTTACTATAGTTAAAACACAATGATAATTACTGAATAAAAATAATTGTGACCTAAAACATATTGACCTCTAAAACAAACATTTTTCAAATTCTATCGTAGGTACTATTCGAGAAAAACTAGCTAAACGATTAATTTTACCATGGTTTTTCAAATAAATATAGAGTCACTCATCACATTATTGTGTTGGTTAAAGTTAAGTATATTAGTCATTTGAGAATTAAAATAAATACATCGGGTAACTACGCATGGGAAAAATAAGACTGCTAAAAGTTTCCAGAAAATATTTACCTCTTCAATTTGCAACATGTCTCCTTCGTAAAAAACATTCAGTTTTGTTCAAAATCTATCTCCTTTACTCAAAACATCATCCAGCATGCGTTTTTGTTTTATTTTTATTAAAAAAAAATCATGCCAATTTGCCACACCACCACAAGATTTTATTATATTCTGTTAATTTCTCTTTACCAAACACAGCACTTACCTAATATTAATTTTATATATCTTCGTTCATTTCACAGTTATATTAAATTTTTAATTTATTTCACCCACTTCAAACACTAAAAAGTTCACAAGTCACAAGTTTTTTTGTTTTTTACTCTTTGTAATACTATACTGTTGTTTCGTTTAGTGCGCTTTTGTGAAAGTTTCTAACTAAGAATCTCGTTTCTTTAATAAATCCGGTTCCTATATTTCATATAAGCGATAATAGTCGCGGGGGATATTAAAAAAAATCGAATCTGTAAACAATTGGAGATCTAACAAAGCAGCGCTTCGCGGCTATCCGAAGCTGTACTGAAATTCTAAACCCTGACTTCGGTGTCCATGTCTCGCACCCCCCATTACTAAATTTCGTATCGGATTTGAAATGTCCTAACTCTAAACTTGATCCAATTCAAAACGTACTTACCACTCCATGACATAAAGACGAAAATGCTGCAACCCGGAGCGGACGATCCGACATTTGATGAAACTCCCAGCGCGCTACAAGGCTATGAGAACGTATAATTTAAAGACGGAGCTCTGCGAACGATCGGCTGTGTATTGGCGTCTCTTTCTCGCACACGGAGGAGGTTGCGCAGCTTTTCGCACAACGATGTCGGATTGCTCATTTTTTTTGCTATTCAGTATTGAATTACGTATTATTTTGTGAATTAGATTGTGTCGCGGTGTCATATTCTGCTCTGTACCTGGTGCTCTTTTAACAGGATGGATCGGGAGGCAGGTTGGTATAATCTTTCTTATCTTATAATCATACAATTTTTGAAACAAAATAAACTTTATTCTTATGAGGACTAAAACTAGGAATATTAACACTTTTATTTTTTTCGTGTATTTTCTAAATTAATACTCATTTAGGTACTGTTCGGTTTTGTCACTGAAAAGCAGCTTATTTTAAGATGATTGCAGATCTGCTGGACCTAGGACAAAAATAGTAAAATTAACACCAAAGACTTTATCATACGGCGACAAGGAAGGGCTCCGCAAGGGCCGATCCCTGCCGGGGCTGCGGAACTGTTCGAAAGAGATACCGCGGCCCTGGAACACAAAGTGCAAAGAAGTAACATGGATGGGTTTTAGTCAGTACAAGTCTGACACTCCCTTTCGCTCCGTCCAGAGCGGGATTGAGCAGGATGATTTCCCATTCATATTTCCAAAAAGAAAGACTATCATCAATAACTTTTCTATCGCCGTATTTAGTGGAGAAGTAAGCTTATGCTTATTAATAATGAACAGCCCCATAATTAATTACCTTAATCTTATTAATTATAACAACATTTTCTAACACAATACGTCGGGTGTGTTTTCTTATATCCCTACGCCCACAGCCTACTTCTTCAAAATCTTAATAAACTTACCACAGAAATTCCATAGTGCACGTGAGAAACCACAAACATAATCACCAACCCGTGGAGAATCAGACCCTCTACTTTCGGGAGGTACATAGATGTGATAATCCCCGTTACGAGTGGCCAAGTCATCCAGGACACTAGCTCACATCTATTGTGGCTCATCTCAGCGATTATCAGGCGACACTGTGGAGAATATAATCTCTTTATACAGGGTGTAAACAGACCCTTCACGAAGCCGTTAACCATAATTAAGTAACTTTACGCAATTTTTTTTGCTGGGAAACGACTTTTTTTTGGGTAAAAAATTACGTTTTACGGTAGGACTCAATGTAACGTACTAAAAACATTGTGCTGATGGATGGATTGAATAGTACGGGGGTCGTGGACCTCCACGACCCCCGTACTAAAGTAAAAATCTTAATTAAAATCATGTATTAAAAAAAAACTTGTGAAAAAGTTGGAACTTTGACCCCCAATATCTCCGTAACTAGAAGCTTCTCAGGTATGGTCTAGAACAAAATGATGATCGCAATGACGGGGAGAACAAGTGCCTTTCGGCTTCGTTAAGTGTCTTTTTACACCCTTTATATAAAACAACTCTACATAATAATGCCATCATTTAAATCACTAAGATGCTGGTTATTTAAGCGGTTATCCATTGGAGTGCTACAGGGAAGATTGTTAGGTCCTATCCTGAAAAGTATAACCACCAATATTTTATAATAATTTTAATTGAACACTACGATTATACAAGACTAGTTTTCTGGTAGATCTATGTAATTATAAACTGTTCTTCGAATACCTTAAATTATTTTTTCTGAACACGTATGTATATGTGGGTGAAAGATAAATAGATAATAATTTAGTCAAACAATGTATTCGGTGATGGCTATAAATTATATAAAGAGCATAGAGTCATAACTATGTTGCATCGTCGTAATTTGTAAAAAAATCGGATTGGCTGAATCTTATAGGATAATGAAAGGCTTTTATTTGTGTTAACAAATTTTATATTTATAGCAGTTTTATATTGTTGTGTATGTTTAGCTCAAGATGGCGCCGAAACTCTACTTAGTATCCAACTAAACCAAAGGCTACATGTTATGTAATTTGAAACTATCTGGACTTTACACTGGAACAGATAGACTACACCATAATAAAGGTCAAACAAATCCGATATCTAAACGCGAAACGCTGACAGAAAAAGTTTCAGTGTGGAGTAGCATGTCGTTCACAATCATTGTACAGACGCCAGCACATGAAGCTACCCGAAACTGTCAAATTTTCCCAATCAACCTTGAACCTAATGCTTTAGTGATAAAGTTGAAAATCTATTAAAGAAATTTGACAGATTGATGTGCTATCGACTGTACGTCAGGTCGTGAGCATATAAATATTAACTGCTAAAGCAAAAGCTTTTTCATGTACAATAAAAAAAAGCACGTTAAGTCGTTGGTCCAGGCTGTCATTTGTAGATCTTTGACAGTCAGTCAGTGGCCCGAAAGTCTGACAACCGGTCTTTCCAAGGGGTATCGTATTACCCAGTACTAACTGTGTTGTGGAGCTCAGATACGCAGTCGCTCCATGTTAAATACTGGTATTCAGCTGCATCTGGTTAGACTGGAAGCTGCCCCAAAATTGTTGGGAAAAGGCTAGGCAGATGATGAGCTTTGGAATCAGCATTTTTTTAAACGCCAAAGTTACATCAGGCAGTCATTGAAGCCGACCCTCCACCACTTATTAGTATTTTAGCCGGGAAGAACAAGTAGCACAACAAACTTCCCAGCATCACATCTATCTGTTAAAGTGGAGGCGCCAGGGGAGCCCGCGAAATTATTTTTTTTTTACGTTTTTTTGCAATTTACACGTCAGTGTCAGATTGTATGTGGATTAAGATATGATTCGCGACTGTAACAAATATGGCTTTACAGAGTTATAGTCATTAAACTCATCAATACCACCCTCTAATTTCATATAATCCCATTGAATGACTGTTTCATGAAATAGTCATTCAATGGGATTAAATGAACTTAGAGGATTGTATTGATGATTTCTGTAACTTCATACGTGTTCATTATTTTGAACTCCCGATATTTCGACGCTGTTGCAAGCGCCACGATCGCGGATTGCGGGTTGTTGTAGAATGCGGGTGGATGGAAAATAAATAGTCACGGAAGATATCCCGTAAGTGACAATATAACTTTAGTTGTAAACCGTGAAAGCTTAAAAAAGTGTTTTCATACGTGTTACGGTCGCGATAGCCTGAAACTGACCTGCAAATTGCAAAAAACCTAAGAAAAATTGAATTTCGCGGGGTACCCCGGCTTTCACCTTAAGTTCGCTATTCCAAAACTAAAACGGCGTTCATTAGTTAGTTAGTTATTTCAAATTATTATTTATAATAATTACAAAGTGGTTTAATACAAAGAGTTACAAAGAGGATCAACTTTACGAATCTAAAGAAAGTCTTAGTGACTTGATTTATTCTAATTCCCATTAAGACAAAAATTTCTTTGATGAGGTCCAGGGTCCAATTTCCAAAACAGACGAAGTTTTTATTGGGTTTTTCCATCAAGAATTTCTTAGTAGCAGCCATGAATTGTGCCCGGCTGATGGCAATAGGCTCGCCCACTATTACATGGGACTTCAAACATAACTGGCGAAATGTGGGTGAACTAGGTACATCTAAGCCTAACTCTTCGGGGATTACAGGCGTGATGTTATGTATGTTATTTTCAGTATTATTGTCATGACTTGTAAATAGATCAGGTTATTTCAAGAAGGTTAGATTTTCAGAAAACGAGACTACTATTGTTTTATGTCTCATTTTTGTAACACGGCCAACAGAATGTATTCTGACATTGGCATTTACAGCGGTCTCAGATTTCTGTAACTGACTCATCTATCTTTGTGTGAACCTGCCATTTCATGGTTAAAATTCCCTAATAAATGTGATAAAAGGCTTATAATTAGGAGAAAAATGTACAACTTTCTTGAACGGAAGAATCGACAAAATGACAGATTGTGTCGACCAAATGACAGATTTCTTTTCATAATCTGTCATTTTGTCGATTCTTCAATCAAAGAAACCCGTTTCTACGGTGGTCATGCTACGCGTGTTGGTTTTTAATTCCCTAAAATTTAACCAACAGTACTTTAATTTTAACAATAAATAACACACATTTTTTATAGAAAATCTGTTCAACTAGTTTCTTCAATGTATGTATGTTGCTTTGAAACTAATTTACGACTGAAAAATTGATCACACAAAGTCTGTTTTACTCATCTTTACTGAAGCGGTTGTTAGTGAAAGAAAGAAAGAAAAAATATTTATCTGTCGCAGGGACGCATTTGTGACGTGCATACAAACAAAATAAGTTAACAATAATCATACAAAGCATAACAAATATTATAAACGAGCTGTTCCCCGCGACCTTCGTCCGCGTAAAATTATTATAAAAATACTATTTTCCCCGTTTTTGTAACATTTTTTATTGATGCTCCGCTCCTCTATGGTCGTAGCGTGCTGTTATATAGCGTATAGCCTTCCTCGATAAATGGAATATCTAACACTAAAATATTTTTTCAATTCGAACCAGTAGTTCATGAGATTAGCGCGTTCAACCAAACAAACTCTTCAGCTTTATAATATTATAGTATAGATACAACAGGACAGAAACAAAAAAAAAAAGTTAACAGCTTGCACGTCGTGACTGCGACAAGCAGCATGATGCTGTGCTATGGGGGGGCCGCAGCACAGCGCTGGTTTTCAGTGGTCACCCGTGAAAAAACGTACGGATGCCAAGACAGCATAAATAACACAAAAGTGCTGTTTCCAATGGTTGTCAGGTGCTGGTGTAGAAGATAAAAAGGGATGAGGAGAAGAGGATCTTTACCAACCAAACCAAAAACCAACCAAAGCTGCCCTTCTGAATTGAACAACGAGCGTTTTATATAAAAGGTGTAAACAGACCCTTAATGAAGTCGAAAGGGGCTTGTTCTCTCCGTCATTGCGATGATTTTTTGTCCTTTCCCATACCTGGGAACCTTCTAGTTACGGAGATATTGGAGGTCAAAGTATTACTATTATTAGTCAAAGAATACATTTTCTTGAAATACTTGTTTTAAGGTTATAACTTTACTTTAAATACCTCCATGACCCGTTTACTACATTGAGTTTTACCGTAAACCGTGAATTACCACCCAAAAAAAAAGTCGTTCACCGGTAATAATGCTTCGTGTGCAAATACAAGGTGTAAAGGGACCCTTCGGGATCGGTTTTCCATTTTCATCGTAGTTCCCGCAAATTATAATAAAAATATATCTTTAAAATAATTAAGTTTCCTCTTACTTACCGAAATATTACTGAACAGAGTTCCATACATGAAGATGAAAGCTCTAGGACTCGCCTCAATGATGTCATTAGGAGAATAGACAGCCCAGAAGGTGACAGCCGCTGTCATTACGAGCATCGACCAAATAGGCCTGACCGCTTCTGAGATTGTTAACCTATTGCCTGTGCCATTTTGGTAAGAACTGAAAAAAAGGAAAAACCATATCATAAAATTCCTATCATCATCATTTCAACCCAGAATCACCCAATGTTGGGTATAGGCCTCCCCTTTCCTCTGCGACTCCTCTCTGTTCTGTGCGTCCCTTATCCATCCGTTTCCCGCGATCCTGACGACATCGTCAACCCAACGCGCTTTTGGACGTCCCTGGTTTCTTAGGCCCAACCTTGGCCACCAGTAGGTAAAATCAAAAATTACCATACTTGTGCTATATAATTAGAAGAGAAAATAACAAATAATAACAGCTGCACGGTTCGGTCTTCAAGGTTAAGCAGTGTTGGCCGAGGTCAGTCTGTAGATAGGTGCCCATCTACTACATACCGAGTTTCCACCGTGCGTCGAAAAGCACGTTAAGCCGTTGGTCCCGGGTGTCATTGGTAGATCTTTGACAGTCGTTACGGGTAGTCAGAAACCCGAAAAATTGTCAACCAGTCTTACCAAGGGGTATCGTATTGTCCACTAACTGGGTTGTGGAGATCTGATGGGCAGTTGCTCCATGTTAATTATAAGCATTTGAGAGTACCACTGTACAGCGCAAGAACAGCACAGTTTTCATATCAATATGTCAGCATTTTACCTGCGCTGGGCCGGCCAATTTAGTACACGAATAGCATTCATTCATACCGCGTGCACTCAACTATCATTCAATCATACTTTTATCAATAAATATCAATCAATCAGTAATCAGTGTATCAATCAACATCAACTCAAGGTGTAAGGTACCGTACATCTTAATGGTCCTTCGGGCCGGATACACGGTCCCTAACCATAAAATCACATATCTGTTTTAAATACTTACAGGTGATCATCTGTATAAGACTTGTTGTCAGAACTTCGGGCCACTGACTACATGTAACGACTGTCAAAGATCTATAAATGACAGTCGGAACCAACGGCTTAGCGTGCTTTCCGAGGCACGGGGGAAATTCGGTATGTAGGTCCCATCCACGGACTAACCGAGACAAGCACAGCCTAACCTGAAGATCGATCCGAGCGGCAGTTATTATTTAATCACGAGCTCCTATACCAGAAAGAACTCCTATAACATAATACTTTTTTTTTTTTTTGTCATCCTGTTCCCCTCTGCTAGGCAAAGACCTACCCCATTCCTTTCCAACTCTCCCGGTGTTTTGACTCCTCTTTTTTTAAAAAAAAAAAACTTTGCGCCTCACTACGAATTTCTCCTGTATCGTGGGTGCGTTTAAACTCACATACACAAACAGCCAGACCCGGAACAACTACCTGTAGGCCATACAAATATTTGTTCCGTGCTGAAATCGAACCCGCGACACGCAGCGCAGCAGTCAATCGCTCAGCCACTGCGCCAACGGCGCCGTCGAACATACATACTTACAGATATATATTATAAACAGCAACAGGGTAGCAAGTAATGATCCCCATGCCGTGGATGACGATCTCTAGCACCTGGACAAATGTGACAGAACCATAAGTGTAATGCCTGTAGTATTGAGGACCAAACAGTCCGGCCGCTAAGAAGAGACCTGACGCCACCTAGAATTAGAAAGAAAAAAAGATTTTTCTTTTGCTTGTCTCGAATAATTTAAATTGAAAATATGACATCTCTGAATTCCTGACTTAAATGATAAATGTAATGTAATGTAATTATTTTTAATTCCTGACGACACAATGTAATGTAATGTATGTAAGGTGTCATTTGTTTTAATTATCGACATTCCAATTCACCATGACTTAAAAAAAAAAAAGAAATTATATGTTCTAGTTTTGCACACCTGTTGAGGTAGGATATGGTCCTGAGCTATATTGTTGTGTTTCATCCTTATGTATACCCGTATTCAAGTAAAATAAATGATTCGATTTGATATGATTTAAGTATCATTCTGATCCGACATTTTACCCAGTCAAACAGGGCAATTACCAATTTGAATCTAAAACTAATTAAAAATATTAAAAAACCCGACTTCAAATTGTATAATGTACCTAAATATATTTGTTACCTCCTTTTAAATCCTTGATTTTGATACCCTACTCGATAGGTTTGGTTGAAAAAAAATATTAACGATTTACAATTCGCGCCAAATATCCGCCATTTTGACTTTTTTTAATCTTGGGACACTTGAGTTTTTCAGACGAATCTAATGATACCTTAATCGTCGAAATCCGTTTGGAACATACGAGGTAATAAAGAAATTAACAAAAAACAAACATAAAATACAAGACACGCGCGAAAAACATAACATTTGTCAGTCGGGTAAAAAACGCAAGGAACGTTGACTTATACCTAATCATTTGAAATCGCTTTTACAAAATAAACCTTCTTCCTTCTTAGTAAGAAGGCAAAAAGTTGGTTGACACTAAATTTCTCATTGTTTCATTTATTATTGGATGTTAGTAATTATTGTAACGTAAACGAATCGTGTCTGAAATATTAGTCTACTAGCTTGAAGTTCGATAGTTGTCCCACGGGATCATACTACGGGGATAAAAAGTGTCCTATAGGTTAATCCAGGTTATAAACTATCTGTGAGCAAAAATTCATCCAAATCCGTTAAGGAGTTTTTGCGTGAAAGAGTAACAAACATCCATTCATCCACACAAACTTTCGCATTTATAATATCATAGTAGGATTCTAGATACTATAGACCGACCGCTTTAATGAGTCCTCGCGAAGGTGTCAATTTAAATGGAATATTCTGAAGGTTGATCACGTATTGGTTCAATTAGTATCGTAATACCTACGTGGATTATGGTTATTTTGAAGCAAATAACGTTAGGGATATATAAGACAATGTGGACGCTTAAATGCCTTTGATGGGGCAAGGCGGAGGACTGATTAAAGCGGTCGGTCTATACTATAAAGAGGTAAAATTTATTTGTAAGTTTGTATGTAGGGGGTAATCTTCGGAACTACTGATCATATTACGAAAATTTTTTCACTTACGGAATATCCCCGAGTGTTATAGGCTACATTTTACACGTTCCCGTACATAAGGGGAGCAATTCCGCGAGCAAAAGCTACTAACAAATAAAGTTGTAAAATCATCACTCACCCACATACTCAGATCGTAGCTCCATGGCAGGAACAAGGTTCCCGTATTGTACTTTTCACAATGACTCACGTAGAAATTTAGCACTACACTTAGTACCATAAGGTAACCTCTGAAAATAATAATATTATTTTTTTATACAAGGTGTAACATAATAAACGCAAGACCTCCCGTGTGGTCTCTCGGACCATGAAACTGAACAACTTTTGTTCTACGAGTTCTTCGAAATTCGAAAAAAAAAAAATTACTTTCTATAGGAATTGACGCGATCAGCTGATCAACATGTATGGTAAAACAAAAAAATAAGTTACGAATTTCCAAAAGCCATAGAACAAAAGTTGTTCATTTTCTTGGTCTGAAAGACCACACGAGAGGTCTTGCGTTTATTATGTTACACCTTGTATATATAATATAATATATATATTTATAATATATAATTTTTATTTTTTTTAAGGATACTCAGCGTCGTCGGGACTTATGAAAGATCATGAATTTCATTATATTTGCTTTGTTCATAAACTTCTTCGTAGCGTGTTGATGGCAATCTAAATTGATTCCCCCCAGAAAACTACGAGTTCGTTTATATTTAAAACAAAGATGTACCAACAGGTTTTAGTTTAAATTAACAGTCAGTCAGTTTATTAGTATACAGGGTGTAAACGGACCCTTCACGAAGCCGTCAACCAAGCATTATGTACATCAAACTAAGTCACCCTACTCAAAAATTATTGCTGGGAAACGACTTTTTTTTGGGGTAAAAAAATCACGTTTTACGGTAATACTCAATGTAACGCACTCAAAACTTGGTGCGGATGGATGCTTTGAATAGTAAACGGGTCATGGAGGTAATTAAAATTAAGTTAAAACCTTAAAAAGTAGTATTTAAAAAGAAACTAGTGAAAAAATTTGAACTTTGACCGCCAAATCTCCGTAACTAGAAGGTTCCCAGGTATGGTCCAGAACAAAAAAAAGATCGCAATGATGGGGAGAACAAGTGCCTTTCGGCTTCGTTAAGGGTCTTTTTACACCCTTTATTATTTTGTAGAGAAAATTAGGAATATACTACGATTTCACGTTCCCATGTTATGCTTCCTGATAATGTCAAAAGAATACGCGCCTACTTTATTGGCAGACCGAAACTTAAAAAAATAAATAGAAAATTAATGTAAAATCACCTGAAACAAGACACGGAGAAATCAGGATCCCTTCCGAAAACGGAGATCAGAGAGAAAGGAATAAGGAACACGATGTACGAGTCCAGGCCGTGGTCGAACAGCTCTCCTAGGGGTCCGGAGACGCCTATGCGACGGGCTTGCTTGCCGTCCACACCGTCTGAAAATTATCTATTATTAATCAAAGAAATTTAGGTTTTTTGACAACACCTTTTTTGCCCTAAAATCTACGGTTGATTCGCCGTGACAGCCGGGACCAACGGTTCAACGTGCTTTCCGAGACATGAAGGAAATTCGGTATGTAATGGGTGGTCATCCGTCCACGGACCGTCTAAGGCTACGGACAGGGACACGAAATCTCACCAGTCTAGCGGTACCCGCGCGTCTGCATTGACGTAGTGTTGTGCATTTAATTTTTTGCTTTTTGACAACCGACGTTACTGAGAAATTTGTATCAAAAAGCTGTTGTCGCTAGACATTTCGTTCGCGAACAATGACACTAAGCGCGACTTAACCTAAAGATCAACACCAGTGGCTGTTATTATTTAGCTAGGTCCTCCATGATCAAACCATCTTTACTTTTCTGTTTAAGAAAATATATATTTTTTCCGAAGTGTCCTCTCATTTTAGATAACAAAATAATGAGCAGGTATATCAAGCGTCCCTGACCTTGCGATAATCGTCACCCAACGATGTCAGGGTAGTATTACGGGTACATTTATTTTGTACCACCTAGGGATAAACTTACGTAACCTGCGTTCACTATTTAGTTACCACACAAGTGTTTTTGGATAAGCAACTTTAATTCCCACGGATAAACTGCAGTTTGCGCTAAGATTTCAACCATTTTTTAATATAACTTTTTCACTAGTACTAGTCATTCTGAAAACAACTTAGTTTAGGCCAGCATTAAGTTGATATTCGCTCAATTGGACATAACGACAATTGGGAACATAAACTTGAATCGATTATAGGTATCTCTCTTTAGTTGATAGTATGTTGGTATCAGTTACCTTCCTAGGGAAATAGTTTCAAGGATTTTTAGTGATAGAATAATGAAATGCTTCGTTGGTCTAGTGATCGCAAGCGCGACTGCTGAGCATGAGGTCCTGGGTTCGATTCCCAAGTCGGGCAAAGTGTTATTGGGTTTTTCCATAAGAAATTTCTCAATAGCAGCCACAGAGTCTAGATTTGCGTCCGGTTGATGGTAATAGGCTCGCCCCCTATTACATGGGACTAAAACATAACGAGCGAAATATGGGTGTACTATTAGGTACACCTCTGCCAGTCCCCCTTGGAGCACACTGCATGATGTACTAGGTCCTATTGTTTTGTATTTATATTAACATAATTTAATATGGAGCACTATTTTAAGCTTTCACGATTTAAATCTAAACTTATACTGTCACTTACGGGATATCTTCCGTGATTGTTCGTTTTTTTTGTTTTTTTATCATGGCGGTTATTACTGACGTTGCTCAAAAAGCTGCTAAACTAAAGTGGGACTGGGCTGGCCATGTCTGCCGCATGCCCGACGAGCTGTGGGCCAAAATAACCACGATGTGGAGCCCTGACACAGCCAGAAGGCGACGCGGTAGACCTCGCAAGAGATGGTGGGACGAGCTGGACAAAACTAACGACCAGTGGTCCACATTGGTTCTGGATCGAAGAATTTGGAAGTCATGGAGAGAGGCCTTTGCCCAGCAGTGGGATGACACAGGCTAACAGGATCAGTAGTATCATGGCGCTTGCAACAGCGTTGAAATATTTATTTATTTCTTTATTTAAGGTTAGCCAACAATTGTTTACACGTAACATTTTATTGCGATTGACAGGATACATTGGCAAGTGTAACTATTAATTAAAGGCTAACACCGCATGCATAGGAAACGGATTAAACATACAAAATCAATTATTATTATTACATATTCTTTGATTATGGTTTAGGTTAGTTTTTTATTCTTAAGATTATGTTAGTTAAAACAAACAACAATATCGGGAGCATTGTTATAGGGGGCGACCTTATTGCCATTAACTCAACCTCATTGCTGAGGACGTAGACTTATTCTGTTGCACTTTGGGTGAATTCACAAGAACAGCTACCTATATAATTTGCTATGTTAGTAAATAACTGTTTAAATTTTAAGTGTGATACAATATCGGATTGGGTATTGCCTGTAAAGATATTTGTATGTTTGGAGTAAATAAATAAATAAATAACTGGATACAAATCCAGACTCCGTGGCTGCTACTGAGAAATTCTTAATGGAAAACCCAAAAAAACTTTGCCCGACCCGGGGATCGAACCCAGGACCTACACAGAGAAATATTAATTATTCTACAACACAGGTGTAATAGTAATCACTTACCCAAATTATACGCCAGAAAGATGAGCACCGCACAAAACGTGAATACCCAGTTTGGTATCTCAGATTTATAAGGAACATATCCTAGCCGGCCCCCAGTGGCATAGAAGTCGTAATCATACGCAGTGAGGGTCAGCACAACTACCACCATGCAGAGGAAACCGGCAAAGGTTATCGTATTTGGGGCTACTGATCTTGGAATCACCTGAAAGAGGGAAGGACATTGGAATTATGACGTCACGTATATAGGGTGTAAACGGACCCTCACGAAGCTGTCAACCAAGCATTCTGTACATCAAACTAAGTAACTTTACGCAAAAATTTTTGCTGGGAAACGACTTTTTTTTTTTGGGGTGAAAAATCACGTTTTACGGTAGGACTCAGTGTAACGCATTCAAAACATTGTGCTGATGGATGCATTGAATAGTAAACGGTTCATGGAGGTATTTAAAAGTAAAGTTATAACCTTAAAAACTAGTATTTAAAAAAAAAAGTTGTGAACGTTTTGGAACATTGACCTCCAATATCTCCGTAACTAGAAGGTTCCCATGTTTGGTCCAGAACAAAAAAAAATCGCAATAACGGAGAGAACAAGTGCCTTTCGGCTTCATTAAGGTCCTATTTACCCTTTATTTATGGTGTAATATAAATGAACCATAGACAGAAAGTCACATTTCTTTCCTGTTCATCCGAATATAATGACTGGTAATTTTAGACGAGTTTTACCGTAAAAGGTGATTTTTCGGCCCAAAAAAAAGTCGTTTCACACCAATAATTTTTGCGTAGAGTTATTTAGTTTGATGTACAGAATGCTTGGTCGACGGCTTCGTGAAGGGTCCGCTTACACCTTGTATAGGTAACCTGGCGAGAGTCGTGGTATCCCAGTGGTATTGGCCCTTGCTAACTACTGGCAGCCACATTACTCTATGTAATTTATTTCACCAATAATGCTCTTTAAACGATGAAGGAAGACATAGTAAGGCGCTAATTACACAGAAACGGCATAAGGTGAAGGCGCGGCACAGGCATGACGCCGCTTCAAAACATTTTCATACAAAATGTACGTAGGCGACGTGTCGTGAATTACACTCAAACGGCGCGGCGCAGGCACGCCGTTCTTTCGTTTCTATATAAATTGCACGCTTGCGCTGCGCCTGCGTCGCACCTTCACCTTATGCCGTTTCTGTGTAATTTGCGTCTAAGGATACCAGCTTTTTTGGCGAATATTTGGCAAACCCATGTTGTGCTCAACAGTTTCCATTGTCTTTCCGTTGAGTTCATTTCGAACAAGAAAAATAGTAGTGTGTATCTACAACTTACTTTGACAATACTGTTCCATGTCGGGTGCATCACATAATTACTAAGTGGGCTCGTGTCTACTGCACTGTACTGAAAATAACACAATACTTTAAAAAAAACTTTTAATGGTACATTATCCATTAAGTGGTAAGCTAGTAGGACCCCTCCTACTAGCTTACCACTTAATGGATAATGTGGGACACACTGCCTAACACTTTAGAATGTGTGGGGACACACATTCTAAAGTGTTAGGCAGACGCGCACGGTGCACCTACCTATACTTATACCTCCCTAGTACACCCACTATTTGCCAGTTCTCTTTAAGTCCTGTATAATAGGAGTGATCCCATTGCCATCAGTATGGCGTGGGGACTTATTATCCAAACTCGGGCTGATACTTAGAGATTCCTGTAATTGAGGTGACTTAACCACATTTTCGACTTGGGAATCGAAGCCAGGACGCTAAACAGGCGTGCATTTCTTTGCGACAAAGCATACAGAATTCATATTTTACGCATGTGCCTAAAAATTAATGAACATTTTCTATACAAATCAATGTAAAGTCTGTTTGTAATTTCAAAATAACTGCTTTTTACAGAATTTAAATGAAAGTATACACGGTAGGTACTTTTAACAAGACCGGTCGCCTTATGAAGGTTTCACACCTTAAAAAAAGGGTACTTTTATCAATTTTTATTTATTTTTATTTTTGTCTGTCTGTTCCGGCTAATCTCCGAGTTGACGGGACTTTTACTGTCAGATAGCTGATGTTATAAGGAGTAACTTGGGCAATTTAGAAAAAAAATAAGAGTTCCGTGCAAATTAATAAAATTCTATTCAAATAGGGAAGTAATATTTTTATAATAATTTCACGCGGACGAAGGTCGCGAGCAACACCTAGTAAGTAATAAAATAAAATAAAAAGCCTTGCCTTTTGTTCTGAAATAAGAGATAATTACACAAACAACATAAATCTTCACAACTTAAATAAAGCAAGATAGAGGATGCACAGCATGTGTTGGTGGAATATGTCCGATATACTAATAAGGGAAACGCTATACCCTACAATTTCGTCAATGGTGTTCTTACATGTCCGCTTTGTGCTCGGCGTTTTTCGGCCAAAGTTGGGTATGCTAGCTACTTGAGAGCACATGATAGAGCAGCACACCAAAGCTCTCGACAACCTCCCTAGAAAGCAATTGAATGCAGTCGCTGTGGCCGAAATCGGCTAGATGGCATCATCATCAAGGGAAACGCAGTTATCAACACGATGAAATTGTCGGTAATGGATGTTGGACTGTTCCATGGTATTATCCATACCTTTGAACCAGCAAAAATATTATATACTTTTTTATTAGATAAGGAATTAGATTAAGTTCATTCGGTTTGGGGTTTTTTATTTTTATTAGCTAAATTAGTAAAGGAAGTAAGTTAATATTTGTAAAAGTACTATGGGATTGACATCGTCGCAATTGTGTACAAAAATCCCTTAAATAAAGAAGATTAAAAAAAAACTTATAAAAAATCTCTCATCTCGGTGCCTCTTGGCATAGGCCTCCTTTAAGTCTCTGGGGTCTGTCCTGAGCCACTAGTGTCTTAGTTCTAAATTAATGAACATAACCATTAAATAAAAGAAATAAATAAATACAAGATTATTAGTTTTTTCTCGCGGATTTACTCACGTGAAGATCGATCATTACCCCACAGGAAGTTACTTCCGGCACAAGCTTTTTTATTATTTATTCTAGATTTTTTATTTTAAATTGTTTTTTTATTCACGTGGAGCGAATAAAAAAACAATTAGGAATACACACCTAGGAATTTCTTCTATATCAACTAGGAATTTCTTCTATATCGTGGGTGTGTTTACAAAAAAATTAATTCACATACACAAACAGCCAGACCCGGATCAACTACCAGTAGGCCATGCAACTGTTTGTTCCGTGTGGGATTCGAACCCGCGACACGCAGCGCAGCAGCCAATCGCTAGGGCACTGCACCAACAGGTAACAGACAGAGCTACTTTCGCAATTAAATAATTATTAGTTTGATTATAAAAAACTTACCTTATATTGATTAAATCCTCTTAAATGCTCCTCAGTCAAATACTTCATTTCAAACATCTTGAGCACAACCACTTGTCAAAAGTTTCTGAGAGAAATAAAACAAATATACGAAATTAACGAAGGTTATATTATGTTAATGAGCGGAACTACGGTCAATATAACAATAGAAAAACTGAATATTTAACGTAACAATGAATTTACACATTGCATTATATAGCCGAGTGCAATTAGACAAAAAATACTCAAAAGGCGGAACGAAGTTTATAGTGGTCGGATTTTCATGGGACTTTTTTTTATTGAGTTCGTAAAGGAGTGGAGACGAAAGTTAAAAAAAAAAATTTCGCCGCTACCGACTTTTTTTTTGAGTTTCCTTTGGAATATTTTTTTTTCGTTAATGATTAACTTCAAATTCAACGAATTCATGTTGTGGAGTAATAGTGTGACCTACTCGTACGTGCATCCATTAAACGCCAATTTGGTCTGTTTCTTTGTTCATTGTTGTCGATGTAATGCCTATTTCAAGTATTTTTTGAAAATTTCCTATTTTCTGCAATTATTTCTAAAATATCGAGTTTTAAGACTAAGATTTCTTTTGAAATTGGTAACTGATGCTTTTACACAGATACTTTTTTTTTTTCGGATCTGAAATCATCAAATGCCCCCCCGCTCTGGGCGGAGTGGAAGGGACTGTCAGATTTTTACTGACTAAAACCCAACCATGTTCCTTCATTGCCCTTTTGTGTTCCAGGGCCGCGGTATCTCTTTCGAACGGTCCCGCAGCCCCGGCAGGCATCGGCCCTTACGGGCACGGCTTTGATTCGTGTATAGAAATTTTTAAATGCGAACCTAGCTTGCTGATTCTTATGCGATTTCAGGAATTACCCTCACGGTAGAAAATGTTTACAATGATGAGTATACGATGACACAATGATAGGTTATTATTTTTTGTTTGACAACAGTAATGAGCAGGCAGATAGAGTGTGGAAAGAAGATAATAAAGATCTTCTAGTGACAGAAGAATGAATCCAAGCTCAATAACTAATCTTACCTATAACACAAAATCCTTCTCCAGAAACCAACTTTTCACACACAATATTTAAAACCCCCACTGAAACTTACACGGCTATTAAAAATAACACTGAAATAATGGTCTCCGGTTAGCCACTAACTGTATTTAATACTGATAACTTTATTACAAAAATAATTCGATGAGACTCGCATCGCGACCTAATCGGCAAAGGCGTGGGACATAGATTAGAATATTTACATAATGATTGGTATAGATGCGATGTTTTTTTTTGTGAGCTATTTTTCGGCCCGTGTTTGTACCTACATCGCAAGACGACTATGTCAATGATAAACATCGAAATTGATTGATTGATTGATGTTTCGTTACCGTGGCAAAACGCACGTAGCAAACGGCAAGCGCGACGACGAGTTCGATGAACTCTGTAGCTAGGCAGGAATTGAACAGCCGATTTCACGCGTCGTTCGTTAAATTATTTCAACATTTATTGTTGGATTTTTGATTTTATCCATATTATTTAGGTACATAAATGGAGTGCTGCGTACAGGGAATGTAATTTTACATTGAAATAAAATAAAAGAAACTGAAAAAAAAAAGCGGAGAAAAATTCCGATGATTGGAACTGAATGCACCCTGTCAGTTTGTGGAGGGCTGTCCCTTACACCCTGTCTAAGGTTATGGCAATATGGTATATGTCTTTGAACCTATGTTATTAGAGATTTGATTCTTCATCATTTTTTTGGTACAAATCTGACCTACAAAATTAAAGTTGACCTTTCTGTTTAATATAAATTATTTATCAATAAAATTTCTTATCACAATGTTTGGCATGTAGCGTATCACTAAGTTGTAGCAAGATAAGTCCAATAGATTATCTTTAAATTACTCTAAAATAGTACGTTTTGATATCAGGTTTACCTATAATAATAAGCTTAATCCAATTTTTATGAATTAATTTTTACTATGCCTACGTGCGCTGTCGATTGCTTTAACATATTCCAAAATCTGTATTATTTGATGTCTGCGATGTAGACGGTATAATTTTCTTTTATTCTTTTTATTTGTCAATTAATTGAAAAAATAAAAAAAGAACGAGGAAAAAGAAAAGAAAGGACAAGAAAGCCGCACGTAGAGAAGAATGGAAGGCTATGGGCGAGGCCTTTGCCCAGCAGTGGGACAATAGGGACTAAACAAAAAAAAAAAAAAAAATTATTGAAAATAATAGTTTTTTCAAGAGTACATCTCTATCTAACCATTCCTCGAAATACAGGCGTGATGTTATGTATAATAAGGCAAGTCTTCTGATCGGAAAAATGACAAAATCACGTGCAAACTTTTTAACCACTTTAGGGGATGAATTTTCAAAATCCGACTACAGCAAAGTTCTCGTCTTCGTAGATGGAACCCTAGCGTATCATGGTTCTGCACATTTTGGCGGTACGTAGTCTGTCAGAGAATTTCAGATTTTTATTATTATGCCTAGCCTTTTCCCAACTATGTTAGGGTCGGCTTCCAGTCTAACCGGATGTAGCTGAATACCAGTATTTTACACGGAGCGACTGCCTATCTGACCTCCACAACCCAGTTAGTACTGAGTAATACGAAACCCCTTGGTAAGACTGGTTGTCAGACTTTTTGGGCCACTGACTACCTTTAACGACTGTCAAAGATCTACAAGTGACAGCCGGGACCAACGGCTTAACGTGCTTTCCGAGGCACGGAGGAAAATGGGTGATCACCCATCCACAGACCAACCTAGGCAAGCACGGCTTTACCTAAAGATCGATCCGGGCGGCTGTTATTATTTAGCGACGAGCTCCTCAGATTTTTATTAACTACTCGTAGATAAAAACCGTGTCCTATCTGCTGTAATGTTATCTTCTTTGGTACAAATATCTGAACTTTGACTTCAGATAAATACTTTGACGTTCCGTTGACAGAACGACTGTCATCAGTCTAGCAGTCGGCCATTGATTGAGGAACTACATTGTCTACAGTTCCAATGCATCATGAACTCTTTGCTGAACTTCTGATATTTTTAACATCAGCCTATGCAACTACGTGGGTTGATCAACAAGTACCTGTGCTATGTATGAATGAAGAGGGAAAGAAAGGCTTTATTTTTAAACGTAGGTAATCTCTTTCGAGGTCTATACACCTTTCCCAAAGATTTTGCCACTTTTTTAAGCCCCCCAAAAAATACGATTTGTCAAACTCTTTTTTTTTTTGATGGGACATCATCAAATACCCCCCCCCCCCCCCGCTCTGGGCGGAGTGGGAGGGAGTCTCAGACTTTTATTGACTAAACCCATCCATGTTCCTTCTTTGCCCTTTGTGTTCCAGGGCCGCGGTATCTCTTTCGAACAGTCCCGCATCCATTTGTCAAACTCTTCAAAATAGCTTTTTGTGACCTCCTCGTTCGAGCTGATTAAAAAAAAAACCATTGTTTGGATATCCGCATAGTCTCTGGCGTATAATAATGAATCCAGGTTTCATCAAAGGTGACGACTCGACCCAAAACCTGCTGCGAATTTGGCAGTAAAGAGGTCGAAATACTGCTTCGACAATGTCAAACGTATCCGTTTGTTGCCTGCCGCCTTGAGCAATCCATTCCATATGATATGCCTATGGCCTTTGCTACTTCGCGCACTTTAGTTCTTCGATCAGCGGGAATCATACAGGGTGTAACCCTTCACAAAGCCGTCAACCAAGCATTCTGTACATCAAACTAAGTTATTTTGCGACTTTTTTTTTTGGGGTATAAAATCACGTTTTACGGTAGGACTCAATGTAACGTACTCAAAACATTGTGCTGATGGACGGATTGAATAGTACGGGGGTCGTGGAGGTGTTTAAAGTAAAAATCTTACATTCAAATCAGTAAAAAAAAAACTTGTGAAAAAGTTGAAACTTTGACCCCAATATCTCCGTAACTAGAAGGTTCCCAGGTATGGTCTAGAACAAAAAAATGATCGCAATGACGGGGAGAATAAGTGCCTTTCGGCTTCGTTAAGGGCCTTTTTACACCCTTTAATGAGGCCTATTTAACAATTTTCTCGGTAACCACCTCTGCCGGCCACCCAGGCTGCCCCTCATCAAAAACATCGGTAGGTCCACGTTTACATTCGTTAAACTAATACCTAAGGAATATCATAGAAGATGAAGAAGGGTCCCCATATCTGTGTCTAATTTCAATTTTATTTCCTAGCATGTTTTTATATCCAATAATAAAAAGCGAATTACGAAATTGCTCTTTTCAAATTTTGTCGAAGAACACGAGACATTTGTGACAAAAAATGGCGCCAAAAGAAAATGAATGTCAAAGTCAGTCTGAAATTCAATACAGCGTAGTATGAAAGAAGGTGGTATATGATAGTAATGTCAACTTTCCTTAGCAACGCCACCTGTCTGTAAACACGGGTACTTATTAATCGTTCCAGGTATTGTTGCCGATCTCAAATGTTTCCAACTAATTTCAACTTGTCCAGTACCATACCATTGATTGCCTTGTAGAGTCTATTGTCGAATTGGTGGTTTTGGGAACTCTTCAAAATAAACACAGCTTTAACAATTTAACAAAGTTTATTGGCACAATATAGAACTTACTAGTTCAACACTGGTGCGCGGTGCAAGTCAGTCATGCAGACCGATACGTTGATTTGCGCGGACTGGTGAGGCCGGTGTGGCAACCGAGGAGCGCATCTCGCGGGCGGGGAGGAGGCGGCGCATCGAACCGCTTGCCGCGCGGTTCGGCAAACCTCGTTACTGTTCGGAGATACTCGTACGTTGGCAAAGCGGCCGAAATGTAGGTAGTGTGGGTATATCTTTCCTATGATATGTAGGGTGACTGGTAATTAGTGACCGATACTTAAACACATGATAACAATCAACTTTCCCAAAGAAACTTTTTTTTAAACGGCTAACAGCTGATAGGTCACAGGCGCGCGCTTGCGTATCTGGTCTGATTCCCAGATCGGGCAAAGTATTAGGCTACAAGGTGGCTGACAAGCAACGCCACTTTTGTGTTTTTCGCCACGCACAATGTGGTCATACTAAAGGGTGTAAAAATACCCTTAACGAAGCCGAAAGGCACTTGTTCTCCCCGTCATTGCGATTGTTTTTTTGTTCTAGACCATACCTGGGAACCTTCTAGTTACGGAAATAATGGGGGTCAAAGTTCCAACTTTTTCACGTTTTTTTTAAATACAGTTTTTAATATTAGATATTTTCTTTAAATACCTACACGACCCCCATACTATTCAATCCATCCATCAGCACAATGCTTCGACATCGTGTCCTACCGTAAAACGTGATATTTTCCCCAAAAAAAAAGTCGTTTCCCAGCAATAAGTTTTGTATAAAGTTACTTAGTTTGATGTACAGAATGCTTGGTTGACGGCTTCGTGAAGGGTCTGTTTACACCCTGTATATGCACTGCAGGATTTTATAGATTTTATAGACCACAGTCCACACATCTACCTCTGCAGCCATAATTCATGTCACAGCTCACATTCGACAAATTAACAGATGTCTATTTTTACGTGTCACATATCATAGTGGCGAGAATTAATGCCAGCTACATTGCACCAGTGCATCAATTAATGTGCAAAATGAGTGGGCTAATTTTTATTAACATGTCTCTCGTCTGGCTGTAAATTGGCACTAGCAGACATGTTCACGCCTGGGGTATGCAGAGTTTGAATTGTGAAATAGTTTAGGAAATATTCCAAGAACACACTGACTTTATTGGTGACTAGCTCTTCGCCCGCGAGTTCGTCCGCAAAAATTAAGATAGCTCGGCAAATATGCATGATATCAATTTAATTTATAGCCTATAGCACCCACAAACAATGTAGCTTTCTGCCAGTGAAATAATTTTTTGAATTGGATTATTAGCTCCGGAGATTACTCCCTACATACAAACTTACAAACACGTCTTTATAATATTGGTATAAGATATGCTTCAGAAATATCAAATACTTACTCGCAACCGGGCGTGTGTTGTTATCCAAATGTATGAAGCTTATATGGAGTGTGTAAGGTTCGTTGCAGGCGTTCTATTCTGCCTTAAGTACGAGAAAAACCTGTGAAGATCGGGCATTAATTTGCAACCACACTGCATCAAAAACTCATTTGAAGTCCAAGCGTACTGGTACGATCTTTATTGTCCAAGACTGGAGTGCAGTGACACATGTGAAAGTCGACTAAAGTACTAGGACTTGATGAGAAAGTAGGAGTTCGTTCTGCATGTGCATCTGCAGCTGGTAATGTAGAACGCATGCGCGAGTGCAATTTGCACGGTTTAGGTTATTAGTGCGACGCGACTGCCAGTTAGCCGAATAATATGATATCAATCCGCTTGGCTGATGTTACTGCTTGTTCATAGTTATTGTTTAAAGCCTCTGTTATGGATACCAGAAACGAAGGAGACTTTATTGTAATGGCCTCAATTTAGAAGCTGAACCTCATCGCAACTGGTTGATACTGGGAGCTCAGAAATGGGATACAAGCTTCATAATTAGCCATAAATACCATAATGCAACAATTTGGAAGGTGAGCCCTCCTAAAAACGTTGATAAAGCACATTTTCTGGCTATGTTATGTAAACCAAAGACCTGCCCGACCTCCGTAGGTTATTCTGATTTTGAGTCTGCTTTAGTAGCTTATTTTCAAAGTACTATGCAAGAGAGTCGAGAGATTGTTACAGCAGTCATTTAATGAGACATTTTCGTATCCAAATGAAAAATGTTCGGCAACATGTTTTATATCATTCAGTCTACTTTTACCACCGACTTCCAAAACAGACAGGATACACCCTTAATTATACGAAAAGACACCCATCCCCATCCGAAATTACTCGTAATTTGGTCCGAAATAGTGGCACGCGCGCAACCCAGACATTATCGCCGAGTTTCGGATTTCAAATTACGCGCCGGTATCGGGTGGCGCCCTCCGCGTAGCTATGGCAACGCACAGGTGTTCTATCGATCTCCCGCCGATTCGTGTTCGCCTGGTGCTTTAGTACAAAAGTATTGACGATTTTACCTTCTTTTTGGGGAAAATCTTGGAAATTAAAAGTTACAATTACAAGTCACAATGAATTACGGACAGTTTGTTTTACTATCATGACTTTTTGACGAGTTACTTTTTTACTGCTTTCAATGACCGAACTAGTAAACAAGTACAGTAATGGATGGTTGGTTGACGATTGTGCTGATTATTAATTAATCCTTTCATTTATGTTATGCCTCATACTATTAACTATATTCTATGATTAATCAACCAATTTCCATCATAAGGAAGACCATTATACTGAACATTTTGTTGTTAATTATGTTCGCTACAGAGACAAAAGCATTTCAGTCTTGTTAGGTTAGAAGTAGAGAAGCCCAAATCAATCGATTACCCATTTATCTAACAAACAATTGCATATTTGCATCAACAACGCAGTTATAAACGCATCCAACACTAGCACGCTCCGTAAATTCAACTAAACTAGCTAAACATTAGTTTAAATTAAAACGGTAAAGGCCGTTTCCATTTGCATCGCACGTGATCGTCTGTTACAGCGTCTAGTCGCCTCATCAAGCTGGACTGAGCGATTAATTTGGGCAACAGTGTAGTCTTATGCATAAGCGATAGCGGGTAAAGAGCAAAAGAGGTCCGAATGCAATTTTCTTCTAGATGTCCTGTTTGAATAAGTGTTACCAGATCTTTTAAAACCATTTACATGATAATACATAGACAATGCATTTATTAGACCAGGATCCCATCAGAAGCATAGAAGTAATAAAACTAGAGCAAGCGAGGCGTTTATTTGCTTGCCCACTACTCTACTTGACACTATTCAAGATCCTTCATTGAAGTGATCTGAAGGCGTTTTGAAAAGAGTGGAAGTCCACAGACAGTTCAAATGATTAGCTAACTGTTAGTCACTTCTAAATCCACATAAATGACTCCATCTTCTACTTAGAAGTTAGACCAATAAATCAATTGCCCCTGTCCACATATAACTTGCGGCAAACGCCAGCCATTAGCGCGTCGGGCCGGATGGTCTGAGTCTCACACCTATTTACGCTTCCTCTTGCGTTCTGTACTCCTAGTACTCCAGTTATATTTACGCGATACTTAATAACGGTTCCTCATTTGGTGATGACGAATATTGGCGTGATATCATCAGATGATGAGGCTGCAGTATGATCTAGATCTAAGACTAGGGTAGGATTTATGGGAACTTCATTGCAATTGAAATTATTTAGGTCCTTTGATCATGAGGATCGTGCGTGATCGGTTTAGTCACCAGCATCGCAAAACGGCACGAAATAATTTGATGACCACACAAATTGCCCTCATAAAATGTGATTGCAATCAAAATGATTCATTTTTCTTTTATAGTTCCATCCTAACAAGGAATGTTTACCAACCTGCTATACCATAGAATCGTATTAACTTATTACTAAACAGTTATTACTAAATAGATTTTGCGTCCAAAATTGTTCGTTGACGTTAAATTCCATTAATTAGCTTCCCAAGAGACAAATTCGACGTGACAATGTCATGCAAATTATCATATCAGTCAGCCACACAGTGCGCGTGCGACTGCCACAAACTGTCGCGTAATAAATTAATTTTTCGCCACGCGGTGCATCGCGTTATTGCAGCGCCAATTGATATTAAACGCAGCTCTGATGCTCTCATCACATCGTGCTATACCAATATATTTTTATGTTATCCTGGTGGAAGTGGCACTTCCTAAAATTCCTACACTTGGTTGTCTGTTTTAGAACTATTAACAGACAAATACGGCGTAATCCAAGAGATATGGTGAATGAGGACCGTTATCATTCAGTCAGCTTTTGCTGATTGCTCCAATCGCTCCACTTCATTCGACCTTTTTCTCCTCTCATCCAGGTACTCACCAGCACCCTGCTGGAACGTCATCCTACCAAGATCAAAGGCGTCCTGGATTATAATTGCCGATGAAGGAACTAAGATAAGAGATAGGCCAAGAGCCGGTTGTGTTGTGTGTAAAAGATGATATTATTAAGAAGAAACTTTACGGGTATCATTTAAGCTATCGCCAATTTAATTAGTTTTGTGTTTCTTAAATAATAGGGTTTGCCCTCAAAATAGTAGATTTGTCACCAAAATGTAGACACCAAACAATATAAAATCAATTCCACAATAAATAACCTAAAATCATGGAGATATAAGGTCTAGTACCAAATAAATGTTTTTGTATGTATTATAATAGGTTTGTCCAAATAAGTATTTCGATTTATTTGATGACAGATCTACCATTCTGAGCACAAAGCTATTATTTAAGAAATAAAACTATTATTATAAGAACGAAGTTATGTTCATCTAATGCACTACATTTTTATTGGTAATCCATCTCTTATTTTAAACATATGTATATTAACATTAATTTGATAATTCATACTTGGGAACACTTTTTGTTTATCTGAGAACGAAAATATTTCGTGACGATATAAATTTAGGTGACAAATATAAAGAAGATTGGTTTTTTAGGGCTCAGTTAATTTCAGAAGCGTTCATCAATGAAAGTATGTACATTATATGAAGCAATAACGGAGCGTTTCTTTCCATGTAATATATTTTTTTTACTAAGCTGCACAAAGTAAAAAAAGAAGAAACACATATTTTACTAAATCTGAACATCTAAACGCAATGATTTGTAATATCGAAACGTAGAAATAGTGACGGAAGTAACGGAGTTACCATATTCAACAGAAAATGGAATTTCTATAATAATACTAATTAATGATTTTGCTGGTAGTAATAGTGAGTACCATGAGACGTTTGCTAACTAGTATTATAAGACAAGCCGTTTACATTGCTGCGATATTTTATCTGTTTTGTCTCATCTAATCTAAGCCATTTTGAGTAAGGATCCTCCTATCTTTGGAAACATATGCTTTCTTTGCTTCTAAGTCAGCCTCTTATTAGATTCGCAACAAGTTTTATGATACTAAATTATCATGTTACTAAATAAATGATTAATTAGTGACTGCTGATATTAAAAATGTAAAGTACGTACGTAACGTTTTTTTGGAGAATTTAGCTTAAATGGCAACATTCAAAGCTATGTCATCTATGAAAACAGAATATGTCATAAATGTCATAAACATTGTCACTTCTCTGTCTTGATCAATTTAAATCTAGATGTGTGGTTTTGTTGTGGATAGTTGTGCATTTTATTAGTTTAACAGTTTTATTTGTTTCGTGGTGAACTATACAAAAAAAGAAACGTACAGTGAAGGTGTATAGATATGATAGAGGCTAAAACAATACCATAAACATAAACAGTACAGTTGCTGCTAGTATGTGCGAGGAGCATCATATAGTGATTATGGTAATGATGCCGATGAGGCCGATGATGATGGCATGCCCGCGCCGCCGGTCACGCACTTACTTGAAGAAGTTGTTATAAGATTATAATGTTAAGCTGCTTAAAATAAATGTTTTATCCAACTTGTAATTAATGTTTCATTTTTGCCCCCGTCGTTCGCCCGAATTCGATTGCCCATGGAATTCGTCAAACGACCAAGTGTAAATGAACGCGGACGAGTACGTCCGCCTTCGGGCAGACTCATCCAGCTTTATTGTTTGTTTTTCGATTAGTGTAATTGCGCCATTAAAAAATAAGCCGACCAAAATCATAAGACAATGTGATGGGTTGTGCAAATGTGGGTTCCACTGGCTAAATACCTAAGTCCTTAAATGCTACGTACTTGTAATAAAATATAAGGTAAATTGGATTGTATAATAATGAAAATGTTTTTGAATGACATTACAGCTGACGTAGTTGTCTATCCTACAGTGTTACATGGATCTTTTGAAGCTCCATTGAGGTTGATAGGCGAGAGCGCTGTTGCTAAACGTTTGTGAAATGTATTGAAAAAATAAGATGGCGGCGTTAGTTCTGATTTTGCCCACGCGACAAGTGTATTTATAAATTGTGTTATTCTAGCCAAATCCAATATTATAAAAATATGCTGTGATTACCTTTTATCTTAATTTGACCGAGACCTACCTTTTGGGAGTATTTTTACGAATGTACGCGAGCTCTAAGTGTGGTCCCCAGAACCCATAAGGGTATGCCATTGTTCTTTTGGTGACAAGAAATATAGTTCCCAAACTTTACCAACTAAATTGGGGTCGGCTTCGAGTCCAACCGGATGCAGCTGAATACCAGTATTTTACATGGAGCGACTGCCTATCTGGCCTCCACAACCCAGTTAATACTGGCTAATACGATACCCCTTGGTATGACTGGTTGTCAGATTTTTTGGGCCACTGACTACCTGACGACTGTCAAAGATCTACAAATGACAGCTGGGACCAACGGCTTAACGTGCTTTCCAAGGCACGGAGGCAACTAGGTAGGTAATGGGTGGTCACCCATCCACAGACAAACCTAGGCAAGCACGGCTTAACCTAAAGATCGACCCAAGCGGCTGTTATTATTTTGCCACGAGCTCCTCAAGATAAATAAAAAAGAAGTATACACAATTAAATTGTTTACAGTCCGCAAGGTGTTGATTAATTAGAAAAGTCAACCGGCTGCTTGCTTTATTTAAACAAAGAGATTTTATCTCAATTTGTTTGGAACTATGAGTACGGGTGAGTGGCTACATTGTTAGTTTGTTTTCAAATGCAAGTTATGTTTAACCTTATCGAGACTACAATCTATCCACAACTCTTCAATATGGAGGAGCCTAGCCAAAGTACTGCGCTGTCAGACTGTTTAACGATGTAATAAAGGCAATCTTTGAGTATTCAGTTATTTCCATCTAAGGCGCGAATTACACAGAAACGGCGTAAGGTGAAGGCGCGGCGCAGGCATGATGCCGCTTCAAAACATTTTCATACAAAATGTACGCAGGCAACATGTCGTAAATTACACTCAAGCGGCGCGGCGCAGGCACGCCGTTCTTTCGTTTCCTTATAAATTCCACGCCTGCGCCGCACCTTACGCCGTTCTTCCGCCTTTCTGTGTAATTCGCGCCTTAAGAAGGCCTCGTCCAGCACTCAGAAGACCGAACATCTGATTACCAGTCTTACCAAGGGATAACGTTTTACCCAGAAACTGACTTGTGAAGGTCAGATAGGCAGTCGCTCCATGTAAAGTATTGGTGGTATTCATTTGCATTCGATTGGAATGGAAGCCGTTCAGACAAAGTCTAGGCAGTTGATGATGGTGACGATTGAAAGAAGGGAAACTTATGGGGTATTCCTCAAAGAGCAACCATGATGAACAATATCGTTAATGAATCCATCATACCCATCTCTATTTTTCATCATTGTTGCGCTTTGTGGAATAAACATATAATATTTTTAATTTGAATTTGTGAGCGCAACTAACGGTTGAGGAATAATTTAGTTGCGCTTAGTTGGTTGCGCTTTGAGGAATACCCCAAACTTATAACCTAAACAATTTATCTGTCTATCTATTTGTTGGTAGTCTCTTGTTTGCTCCACTTTCCGATCAATCTTCTTGAGCTCATGTCATTACTCGCCAAAAGAGGTTCATGGACCTTATAATCAATATCCAAAACACCAAAAAGTCTAGCAAGCAACCACAAAGTCCTATGTCTATTTCTTTCATCGGCCATGTGTCATCATCTGCCTAGCCTTTTTCCAAATATTGGGGTCGGCTTCCAGTCTAATCGGATGCAGCTGAATACCAGTATTTTATATGGAGCGACTGCCTATCTGGCCTCCATAACCCAGTTAATACTGGCTAATACCCTTCCTTCCCTTCTACACTACTAAGCCGCACCACTGGTGGTGTCGTGGGGATTTTTTTTTCCCTTCTACACGACTAGTCCAGTGGTACCGTAGGTAATTGTAAAATACATGTATATGAGTTCCCTTCCACACTACTAAGCTGCACCACTGGTAGTGTAGTGGGTATTCTTTTTTCCTTTCTGCACTACTGGTCCAGTGGTATCATAGGTATTTGTAAAATACATATATACGCGATCAAAAAAAAAAAAAAAAACGCAATACCTATAAGTTTATCTAGCATAGATCCAAAATAATTACATTTTTTTTTTTTTTCGTAAACAAATTAGGTAGTGTAATTAGGGAACGCATGTTGGTTGCGCGGATACATAGACAATTAGTTTGATGATTGGCACAGGTAATCCCCACCTCTAAATCATTCCCGCACAAAACCTCCGTTGTCGATTCCCAACGATCAATGGCTGGCTACAATTCATCGCGATCACATGCTCTCGAAACATTGATAAAGTTGGTGAAATTGGTGTGATCTTCTCGCTTTCGTCTTCTTCGTGTGATGTGCTACATGCTCCAGGAAGCTGCTTGGGAAATCGAGGTATGTGCAATCCTTCCTTATAAGCGTACTGCTCGTTTTTTCCACGTGTTCCCGTCAGCACGCAATTCCGTCATCTCTTATCTGCGCCAATTTCAATGGTTTAAATTATTAGCAAAAAACCAGCGCAAACATTTGGTCCTTCAGCCGTATAAGTGTCGTAAAATCAGTGGCAGCCATTCCCTAGGAAATCCTAGGTAGTTCGTTTAGTTAATCCCGCGTATTTGTACCAAATACTTCGCCACGAGGCAAGTTAGGTATTTAGTTAAAATCTCGTAAACTCCGCATTAGATTAAGTAGCATCGTTTATATTTCGCTCAACACCGCAATCATTTACCAATTCTATCGTATCGTATCGTCCCTGTCGTTTCGTATTTCGCTCATCACCGCGTAGTTACATACACCGCATAATTTCTATCGTATTCGTTTCGTGTCGTTATCCTAGCTAGTAATTGGTACTAGCGTTTGTCGTAATCATCGCGTTATTTAAATAAGTTTCAATTTGTTCGAAAACCGGTTCGGTAAGTAGGTCACAGCACGTGTGCGCTCGACTGTCCGGCCAGGTTAAGTTAACAAAACTATCAATTAGTACATCTGCACAATAGAATAGTTAATATTAATTCTTTCTTATATTATTTACTTTCTTAATTATTTCGTGTTTCATAAATCGCTAACATGCCCATCGACTTAACGCTCAGGCGACTGGTTTCTAAGCGAGATAGAATATTTTGTCGTATGCAAGCAATATGTGATTCGTTAAAACATATTGATTCGGAAGAATTCAATAAGGAATCCTTCCTCTGTGACGTTAAAACAGTAGATTCAATGCGTGCAGATTTTGAAAGTGTGTTGGATGATATTGTTGATCATGAGCTTCAATTAAATCCTGATTACGTCATCAACTATCAGGCGCTTTCTTCGTTCGAAGACCTATTAGGCCGTGTAAAACGAGCCGAGGAAAAACTACAGGTCCAATCTCGTAGTCAGGTTCAAAGGTCACCTCGATTACCTCCTATCGAAATACCCGAATTTAACGGAGATATTAAAAATTGGCCTTTATTTATAGCTAGTTATCGCAACGCCGTACACAATAATGTTTCTCTGACAGACAGTGAGAGGTTATATTATTTAATAGGAAGGTTGACTGCCAAGGCGCGATCTGTTTGTGCCGGCATATCTCCAACCGCTGACAACTACCCTCTTATTTTTGATTTACTTTGTAAACGGTATGAAGATAAGCGTCAATCAGCGACTTCATACCTAGACCAATTATTTGAATTTAAATCTATTTCGTCAGGAACCCCTAGTAGTTTAGAATCTTTTCTCGATAAATTCGCATCGTCTGTAGCCGCGTTAAAAAACACAAAGGTCAATGACCTATCTGATTTTATTTTGTTGCATATCGCTCTTAAAAAACTTGATCCAGACACTGCGCGTACTTTCGAATCTAATCATCAATTAAGATCGAATAATTCCGAAATTCCATCTTTTTCTGATTTAATAAGTTTTGTTCGCGAACACATAAAGGTATTAGAACGTACGTCATCTCCTGTTGTTCGAGTCGTCAGCAACAGAGGATCCGATCGTAAATCTACAAAATCTACACAGGCTTACGCGAGTACATCTGGTTCTGAGTCCGCCGCGTGTAATCTATGCAATGAGCATCATAATTACATTTATAAATGTAGGGTATTTAATAGTTATAACCCAGATCAACGTTTTAAATTCATTAAGTCTAACAATTTATGTATAAATTGCCTAAGTAGTGGTCATCGTGTTTCTGCGTGTGGGTCAACATCTACATGTAGGAAATGTAATCACAAACATCATACTCTCTTGTGTTTCGGAAGTCAAACCCGCTCCCGTCCCACAGAGGCCGCTCCCAGTGACTCAACCACTGTTCGCGCGGACACTGACGTAGCCCTGTGTTCATTATCCGATAATCATGGTGGGAGTAGCCACATGATTCGACCTCTTACCACGGTACTCATAGCAACCGCACGTATCATTATCGTGGATTCTCGCGGAATTGAACATAGTTTCAGGGCATTATTGGACAGCGCTTCTCAAAGTAATTTTATAACTCGCGAGTGTTGTCAACGCTTAGGTTTGAACATAAATAATCGACCTGCCTGTTCTACCGTAAAGGGAATAGGAGGTTCGAGTAAAACAATTCAGGGTTCCGTAAAAATTAAATTTCATTCTCGTTTCGACCGCAACATAAATTATAATATCGAGTCTTTGGTAGTAGATAAAATTACCGAACGTTTGCCAACTGCTACGGTCGACGCCTCTCTTTTGTCTAACTTCAAAAATTTACCGTTGGCAGACGATACGTATTTTTCTCCAGGCCCAATTCAAGTATTGATCGGTGCTTCAATTTTCCCGCATTTACTTTTGTCGAACAAGGTGCCAGGACAAGCGAAACATTTCTCGCCTCTCGCATTGGAAACTGTCCTTGGCTATGTTATTGTAGGTGATGCCCCGGTACGCGTTGACAGCAACACGACCGTTTCATATTGTTGTACCGCTGATCCGTTGGACTCTGCGATCCGAAAGTTCTGGGAATTGGAGGAAGTAGACGTCCCCCCGCTGCTCAGCCCGGATGACAAATTGTGTGAGGAGTTTTACAACCGCACTACCACTCGGGATAGTGACGGACGATACGTGGTTGCTTTGCCTTTCAAGGGTGATGTCGAATCCCTTGGTAACTCGCGTCAAGCAAGTGAACGTCGGTTTTACTGCTTGGAAAGGAAGATGCAAGCTTCTCCACAATTAAAGGTCGCGTATGACGGTGTCGTCCGCGAGTATTTAGGAAAGGGTTATATTTCACCTACAAATTCTGATTCTTCAGAAAGTTCATATTTTATTCCGCATCATGGTGTGATCCGAGATGATAAGGTCACAACCAAACTTCGTGTCGTTCTCGATGGTAGTTGTAAAACTACCTCCCGCGTTTCTCTAAATGATCTCTTGTATGGTGGGCAAAATCTACAAGGGAATCTTTTTAATATTATTATTGGTTTTCGTTTATTTTCGATCGCTCTTTCCGCAGACATTCGTCAAATGTTTCTCAGCATTGGAATCCGAGAATCTGATCGGCGTTTCCAACGCATTTTGTATCGCTTTTCCCCGCAAGAACCTTTACAGGTTTATGAATTTAATCGTGTCGTTTTTGGGCTCAAGTCTAGCCCCTTTCATGCGCTGCGAACTATCAAGCAGCTGGCAGAGGACGAGGGTGACTCTTACCCTCAGGCAAAAAATATTGTCGCTGAAGGTTTGTATATGGACGATTTTGTCCATTCCGTTCTCACGGAAGACCAGAGCATTTCCACAGCTTCGGAAATGATAGGTCTCATGAAAGCTGGTCAATTTGAATTAGTTAAATGGACCAGCAACTCCCAAGTCGTCTTGGATTCGATTCCGCCTTCGCATCGCCTGCCAGCTGTCAAAGAATTCGACGAGTCCGACCAACATAAGGTACTGGGCTTGTGTTGGTCGCCGACGTCGGACCACTTCGGCATGAAAGTTAGTACCCCCTTTGAAAATTGTACTAAGCGTACAATATTGTCGTGTGTCGCTAAAATATGGGACGTCATGGGATTTGTCGCGCCAGTCGTCCTGTACGCCAAACTGCTGATCAAACAGCTTTGGCTGTGTTATTGTGACTGGGATGATGCCCCACCTGAAAATATAGTAAGACTGTGGACTCGCTTTAAAGAAGAGCTTCCTTTGCTCGGTAATATAAAAATCCCACGTCACGTTAGTATCGTCGCCGATAGTGTGGTCACTATCTTGGCTTTCGCGGATGCCAGTGAGAAGGCATACGGGGGAGTGATTTACTTCCACGTCCAAAATAGCGATGGCAATATAGTTAAGTTGTTAACCGCTAAGTCTAAGGTGTCTCCTAAGAAGGTCGTTTCTCTCGCTCGTCTTGAGCTATGTGCTATTCTTGTGCTAGCTCAACTAATAAAAAATGTCGTAGTCGCTTGTCAAAACCGCATTGTTTTTCGCAATATATTCGCATTTTCGGATTCGACAGTCGCTCTCTGTTGGGTACATTCGTCGCCCCATCGGTGGAACACCTTTGTTGCCAACAGAGTGTCGAAAATACAAAACGACCAAGGTGATACTATTCTTTCGTTTGAAGAGTTAAGCACCGTGCTTACTCAAATCGAGTCCGTTATTAATACTAGACCTCTTTGTAGGACGCTCTCTAACGACCCTTCGGAACCGCTAGCTTTAACTCCAGCGCACTTTTTGAATCTCACGCCTTTAAAGTACTTGCCTGCGGAGGAAATAGAGGAAAGGACTATTACTGCTAGACACGAGTCGCTAGATAGTTTAGTACCGTCGTTTTGGAAGCGCTGGAGAGGTGGATACCTCCACACGTCGCAATCGCGTCGCAAATGGAACACGCCGGTCGATCCAGTCGCTGTCGGCACGGTCGTGATTCTTATAACCGACAATTCGCCTCCACTGCACTGGCCTTTGGGTGTCGTGGAGGAAGTTTTCCCTGACTCCACCGGAGTCACTCGTATCGCTCGGGTTAAGACAGCGACTGGATCCTACTTGCGTCCCGTCGTGCGTCTTTGCCCGTTGCCTAACCAATAGACACGTCAGTTTATCATTCAAGGTTAGGTAACGTTAGCAATTAGGTATTTTAGTAGTTTGTAGTTTCGTATTTGAAGGCATCCCTTCAAGCCCGGGGGAATGGTTGCGCGGATACATAGACAATTAGTTTGATGATTGGCACAGGTAATCCCCACCTCTAAATCATTCCCGCACAAAACCTCCGTTGTCGATTCCCAACGATCAATGGCTGGCTACAATTCATCGCGATCACATGCTCTCGAAACATTGATAAAGTTGGTGAAATTGGTGTGATCTTCTCGCTTTCGTCTTCTTCGTGTGATGTGCTACATGCTCCAGGAAGCTGCTTGGGAAATCGAGGTATGTGCAATCCTTCCTTATAAGCGTACTGCTCGTTTTTTCCACGTGTTCCCGTCAGCACGCAATTCCGTCATCTCTTATCTGCGCCAATTTCAATGGTTTAAATTATTAGCAAAAAACCAGCGCAAACACATGTATATGTATTTTACAAATACCTATGATACCACTGGACCAGTAGTGCAGAAAGGAAAAAAGAATACCCACGACACTACCAGTGGTGCAGCTTAGTAGTGTGGAAGGGAACTCATATACATGTATTTTACAATTACCTACGGTACCACTGGACTAGTCGTGTAGAAGGGAAAAAAAATTCCCCACGACACCACCAGTGGTGCGGCTTAGTAGTGTAGAAGGGAAGGAAGTACGATACCCCTTGGTATGACTTGTTGTCAGACTTTTTTTGCCACAGACTACCTAACGACTGTCAAAAATCTACAAATGACACACGGGACCAACGACTTAACGTGTTTTCCGAGGCACGGAGGAAATTCGGTATGTAATAGGTGGTCACCCATCCACAGATCAACCTAGGCAAGCAAGGCTTAACCTAAAGATCGATCCAAGCGGCTGTTACTATTAAGCCACGAGCTCCTCTCTCTCTCCATTTATCGGCCATGTCTGCAACTGAATTATACAAAGAGATTTAAAACACATATAGAGAGGACATTGGGAACATTGTCATACAATAATTTTCATCCAGAATATTTCGATTTTGACACACGAATGCTACCTGACAAGCGGGCGTATGACACAGATGACACAAGACAGAACGAATTGTTACTAAGTAGTAACAAGTTTTGGATTACGATTTTCTTCGTCATGACCCGTCTATAGCTCGGAAATATTTAAATGTCTTTGTGTCATATGAATGCGACCTGACAAGGCGACGTATCGCACTGGACTGATCGACTTATTACTAATTTGTAACAGGTTTTAGAATTGTCAGTTTCTTGGTCTTGTCCCGTCTATAGCTAGTTATATTTGAATGTCTTTGGAATTATACCTATACAGCTGTAGATCCTTACCCTTTCATTAAAACCGAACACGCTATTGATGGTAATGAGAAGTGTAGAACAATAAACGCTTGGCAATTAAAATCAATAAAGAATATGTTGGCAGTTGTTGTATGCACCCAGAAGCGGCTTATTGTGTCTAACTACTAAAAATATCGGCATTAACACATAACATTTAGTGCTAGAGGCTAGGGTTGGCACGAGGCAAAGAATTTTGATAAAACAATAACGAATTTGCCTTTTAGTGAAAAAATACACAATAATTCACAATTTGCAAATAAGTGAGTTGCAGTTGAGGGCAATGGAACGCAGCATTCTGGGAGTCACAAGACAAGATAGGGTTCGTAACTCCACGCTGCGTTCCAAAACGGGCATAGTGGTGGACGTTGGCAAGATGGCTGCTAGGCTAAAATGGGATTGGGCCAGTCACGTCAGCCGTATGCACGATGACCGCTGGGCAAAAGTCTCCACACGATGGTTTCCGGAAGACGGACGCCGAGGCCAGCCCAGAAAGAGATGATCTGGACGCGAACCGCGATGGTTGGTTCGAGGAGGCACGGGAAAAGAGCACATGGAAGGAAATGCAGGAGGCCTTTGCCCAGCAGTGGCACAGAACAGGTAGCTAAAAAAAAAAGTGAGTTGCAGCCAATAAATAATTAAACTACCAATGTTATTTTGAAATGGCATAAGCCATTTTAACAATTACAAATACCAAACAAGTATTTGTATTTCAATTAGTATTTTAATTACAAGTAATTCAAATACTGCCCAACTCTGACAACGACACGCCGGAAAGAAAATATAATTTGAATTATACAAATGATACATTTAATGGTTATTATAACATCAACACTAAATTACAAGAAAAGAAAAACATTTTCAACAATCCGTTCACAGAATTTCGCCAATAAACTCTGCCAACCCTAATTAACATTGTCGGGCAATTACTCGTTAAATCAACAAATTAGCCGCGTGCACAACACAGCACTCGTCTTTTTGCAGTCGGGCAAGTTATAAACGGAAACCGATCTGTAGCTAAATGCGTTTGTTTGTAAATGTTATAATTTTTAGTTACGCGCATGCTAGCTTAATCAAAGCATGCTTAGTACAGACGCACGCACATCAAGCTACTACAATATGTCAAATTTTATTTAATAGATTTTCCACTTTATCGCTTAAGCATTAGGTTCAAGGTTGATTGGGAAAATTTGACAGTTTCGGGTAGCTCGATGTGCTGGCGTCTGTACTTTATGGTAATTTTTTTTTTGTTTTTGTTTATGCTTATTCTTGGTATTGATGTACTATTTGTGAGGAATTTAATATGTTAGGTTTGTTTTGTTGTATTATTTTACATACCTATATACATACAAAGATCACGCCCGTAGTCCCCGAAGGGTTTGGCAGAGGTGTACTTAATAGTAAACCCGCATTTCGCCAAGCCTATTGTCATTTATTGTCTTATTTTACTTGCGTTTAAATGTAATAACTGTTTTAGCAATTTTTTCGCACTCGGGCATCGTAAAAACAAAACGATATTACTCTATGTATACACCCTGTATATAACTATGTATTATACAGGGTGGAAGGGACACAGACGCGAAAACGGTTACCATGTATTCAGTACATGATTCTGAGTACATGGGAATTTTTCATCGGTTATTTAAAAGCGCGGGTTAGCGAGAAGTGGAAGGAGTGGAGGGAGGCCTTCGCCCAGGAGTGGGACAGACTGGACAGAGCAGGAGAGGAAAAAAAAAATACAGCTGTTCCGTACATTTTGACCGTGTAGGTACTACACTTTTGTAGGAAACAGTTGTTTTTTTTTTAATAACCTATGATATTATATATACTTATATATTATCTGTGACGATATCTTTAAAGAAATACTCAACTACATAGGCTTATCCACAACATGTCCAAATGTTGGCCTTTTTTAGGCAAATATTTCAATTTGATAAAACAATTTCTATCGACCTGTATTGTCCCACTGCTGGACTCCCCGACAGCATTCCATTTCTTCCTTTGTGACAATCTTAGGCCGATCTCTCACAAATACCTCTATGACAAATGACAATACATTTCCTAGGTTAAGTAAATGCTGTAATTCTAATTTTATCATCAGAACGACTCGGCTAATTGATGTCACTCTTCTTCTTCTTCTTCCAAAATACAGAATAAATAATTAGAAAGGCTGCTGCTTCAAATGCCCAGAACGCAAAATTTTTCGATCAAGAAAAAATAAAACCATTAAAGAAGGTTCCTATTCAAACGTGTCTATGGTTCTATACTGTTACACTCCAGGAAAACTTCCAAAGTTCCTCAAACTAAACTGTCAAAGACTTCAAAAACGACCATAGACTATAACAACGTCAAAACTTCATCATCGCAGTCGAACCGTCATAATACCTCATTCGCGTCTGTTGGGTGTCCATTACAGTCACGGTTGGGATCCTTTGATTTTGTCTGGCGAGTTTCTAAAACTTTGTCGTATTATGTTACTTGCTGCTTTCGCAACAATTAGGCTTTGTTGCTGTATAATAGTGGATGGGAATGGTTCCTACCTTCGGAATAGGGAAGGCCTTGGTGTCATGTATTTGGTTCTGTCAGTGTAGGTGTCAGAAATTCACACCTTGTGCTTTTGGTGTGACATTGCCATAGTCTCGCAATTATTGTTTACTAATTTATGGTACTGTCACTGGTGATGTTCTTTAGAAAGGTTAGTACGTAATACTCGCAAGCGACTGCGTGTATGACCAGATATAAGGACATGGTGAAACCAGTCATATTTAAGAATCGTAGCAGGCGGCGGCGTTCTGTAATTTCTGCCTTGGGAGCCTGCCTGTGAGTATATGCATGGGACTGCATGTCGAAGATAGTAGAATATAGGAAGACATTGCTGCATCTTCTATTGACAATCTCTCTTTATCTTCTCAAAACATATTCAAATGTGAGATGGTGATTGGTGAACAAAGAACCTATACTAAATCTGCCGTCATATTTATTATGTTTTGACTTGTATACCTACTACTATTTCAAAAGCATAATCTTCTTTGACTTTGGCCAATTAAAATTAAACCGCCAAAATGATAAATTACTTTTAATATTGGTAACGAACCATTCTAACTGAAACAGATTCTGTTTTTTTTTCAATCATAATTTATACAGAAACTAGATGACACATTCTATTTGCTATTTTAAAGATCGGAAATGATTTAATAGTCATTTTGTGTGTGTCCAGAGCGGTCACGGTTTGCACGCAAGATCGACGGTAACCGGACGCCATCTTGCGCCGCCATGACACCGCTTTGACAGCTGTCATTCGTAGCGGACATTCGAATTTAGAATGTTTGAATCATGTTCGCGGATAGGTTTTATTTTTAATATTTCATTTTGTGAGTGATTGTTTTTATTTTTAAAACAAAAAGTTGAGAGTAACGTAATAAATGCAAATGACTTGCGTAACATGTAGGTATTGTGTAACGAGTATAATTTTAATATTTGCATGAGAAAATATTGGCTTACTCTAATTACTTGCTTCATTGTGAGTTTTGTGCGTTTATTTTTGTTCAATTAATTATCTTCCGTATTTATTTATATTTCTTGTAATAATGAAAAACCATAGTACAAAATTCAACTTCAAAAACCCGTTCTCTGCCTAATCAAGGAGTCGTTTCGCAAAAACAAATAAACATGACGTTACAAAACGTTTTCCGACTCCTACACTATAAAGTGTGAGTATCGGAAGGCGGGTAGCATAAAATTAATCTTATTTCCACTTCCTCCGCCAATTTGCGAGAGAACCAGTCGTATTTAATAATAACTTGTTCAAAGTGTAGACGTGTGACAGCCCCAGTTAAAGTAGCGTGGATTGTCTAATGAAGGCAAAAGAAAAACAATATGGCTACACAATTTTTTATTGATCCCGTCACTTTTCAGGCTGAATTTTGCCAATAATTGAGCTGATGCTTCTGAAAATCAGTCAGTAATTACCCAGATTTGATCCCAAAATTGAAATTGTTTATTGAAGTAACTATTTAAACAAAAATATTCATAAAAATAAAAAAAATAAAAAAAACTCTAGGTATATTGTTATTGGATTCTACCTGACCTAGGAATAAACCATAAAACTTAACCATAATATATTAATGATTTATTGAGCATACAGCCAACCAGTGACCGTAGAAATATAATTTCAGATTTTCGGACAAGAGACAAGAATCGTTTCAATAAAGAAAAAATACTCACACAAAACTAATATCAAGTGAAGTAAAGGCAAAAAAACGATAGCTTAGTTGTTCATGTTTCATAGTAGCTTTCACTATGTTCTTATTCTTGTACTGTCGCATTACGAAATGTAGGTACCTATTTCTGAAAACATACATAACAGTTCATGAAATGTTAGATTCGAATCATCACTGACCGAAATTCTAAACTTTCTCCGCAGCACCCAACTAAACCAAAAACTCATCATCTGCATAGTCTTTTCCCAACTATGTTGGGGTCGGCTTCCAGTCTAACCGGATGCAGCTGAATATCAGTATTTTACATGGAGCGAGTGCCTATCTGACCTCCACAATCCAGTTAGTACTGGGTAATACGATACCCCTTGATAAGACTGGTTGTCAGACTTTTTGGGCCACTGACTACCTGTAACGACTGTCAAAGATCTACAAATGACAGCCGGGACCAACGGCTTTACGTGCTTTGCGAGGCACGGATGAAACTCGGTATATAAAGGGTGATCACCCATCCACAGACCAACCTAGGCAAGCACGGCTTAACCTAAAGATCAACCCGGCTGTTATTATTTAGCCACGAGCTCCACACCCTAACAAAACCATAAAACTAAAAGTCCTTAAATCAATAAACACATCATACATCCCTAATCTTATAAAACACAATCACCCCATGTGTTGAGAATCACCCGACATAAGAACCGCCCCCTGAGAGAGGGTGAAGCTCAAGGGAGTATTAAATTGCTAACAGTTAGTACTAACACGAGTGTATTGCTGGATATCTGTCAACTTCGATAAACGTAAGATATGACTACCGTTTAATAGAAGTCCCTCGCAAAAGACGTATTCCCGTTTTCACTATACAAGGTGTAAACAGACCCTTCACGAAGCCGTCAACCAAGCATTCTGTACATCAAACTAAGTAACTCTACGCAAACATTATTGCTGGGAAACGACTTTTTTTTGGGGTGAAAAATCACGTTTTACGGTAAAACTCAATGTACTCTCAAAACTTAGTGCTGATGGATGCTTTGAATAGGAAACGGGTCGTGGATTTAATTAAAGTAAAGTTAAAACCTTTAAAATGGTATTAAAAAAAAAAAACTTGTGAAAAAATTGGAACTTTGACCTCCAATATCTCCCCGTAACTAGAAGGTTCCCAGGTATGGTTTAGATAAAAAAAATGATCGCAGTGATAGGGAGAACAAATGGCTGTCGGCTTCGTTAAGGGTCTTTTTACACCCTTTATGTATACTTACGACATCTTAACGAATGGCTAGAGAATAGCGCTCAGAGGCCCTAGCTCGTAGCAATATAACATAAAATTAAAATCACGCATGTAATCAAGGGTTATGCAGAGGTGTACCTAATAGTCCTCCCACGTTTCACTAAATATGTTTAAGTGGGCGAGCCTATCGCCATCAACTGGGCACAAATCCAGACTCTGTGGCTGCTAGTGAGAAATTCCTGGTGGAAAAACGCAATAACATTTTGCCCAACCTGCGAATCGAACCCAGGACCTCATGCTCAACAGTCGCGCTCTCGACCACTAGACCAACGAGGCAGTCAATATAACTACAGGTACTTATAAAATTAAATGAACACAATAACATCTTACATCCCTAATCTGATAAAATAAAACAGAATCACCCACCATGTGTTGAGAATCACCCGCCCCCTGAGATGGGGTAGTCTCAAGCTCAAGGGAGTATTGTTAACACTTTGCTTGTCAAATTATACGGAATTTAACAAGTACTCGAGTTTATAAGTTTCATAGGAAAACTTTGACAAGTACCGTCTGGCTTGATAACTTAGCGAAATGGGGGGAAGGGGGTCTATGCACGGGGTCTTTGATAAAGTATCGCAAAGTATTATATTCTTATCTTATTCGTCGTCACAGTCTTGGCAGAGTGGTCGTGGTCGTCACATCAGGGGTGGTGACAAGCTTCACAGTCCGTCGTCATTCTTCCCTTACTGTGGCTTTTCTAAGCCAAGAATAAGCATAAACAAAAAGAAACGAAAAAAAGGAGGAGGTTCTCATTCATTACCAGGACCCCTGTGAAAGCAATGGATGACGTTTCAAGATACTGGAACGTACTGAAAATTCACAGCTAGAACATTTAAGAAGGAAGCGCCAGGGTAGCCCGCGAAATTCAAACTTTCTTACGTTTTTTGCAATTTGCAGGTACGTCTCAAGCTGCATGTTTTACAAAATATGATTAACAAGTTGTTGCCCGCGACTTCGTTCGCATGGTAAATTTGATGAGTATGAGTGAGGAAAAAAACATAGCCTATGTCCTTCCCCAGGATATAATCCATCTCCTCGCCAAATTTCATTACGATCCAATCAGCTGTTTAGTCGTGAAAAGGTAGCAAACAAACAAACAAACAGAGTTACTTTCGTATTTATAATATTAGTATATGGATTTAATCCCACCCAATGACTATCTCATGAAAAATTCATTCAATAGGATTAAATGAGCTAAGAGGGTTGTATTCCACGACCTATTCACGCTCTTCTATAAATTGTGTTTTCCCGAAATCTTCGTTAAAAAGAGCAATAAACCCATAAAAAATAAATGGCTTAGTACGGGGTTAAAAATATCATGCATTAAAAAGAGAGCTTTATATTATGCATATCAACATGATGCTATAAGTAAAAGTTATCACAAAAAAAAATACCTCAATTACACAAAAATCTTAAAAAAATGCATATCAAAATCACAACAAATAAACAACAACATTTTTTTTAATAATTCTAAAAATAAATGTAAAGCGACATGGTCCATCATAAAAAATAATGTAAGCAAACCTATAAATAACAACTATATAAATGAATTAATAATCCTTGATAAAACAATTACTAATCCTAATGACATATGTAACCAATTTAACAATTATTTCATTGAGTTGACACAAAAAACCAACACTAATAGTCATGACGTAAACAATATTAACATTGACAATAATATAAATACTCTGTTTCTGACTCCAGTGAATGAAATTGACGTTATCAAAATAATTAATTCATTAAATAATACGAATTCTACAGGATATGACGAAGTGACCACTAAAATAATTAAATTAAGCGCGAAAAATATAGCATCCCCACTTACTTATTTAATAAACCTCTCTTTTGAAGAAGGTGTTTTCCCATCTAGACTTAAAGAGTCTATAATTAAACCACTATTCAAGAAGGGCAACTCTACTGATATGGGCAATTATAGGCCCATTACGCTGATCCCAATCTTTGCAAAAATTTTTGAAAAAGCAATGCATAACAAAATAAATAGCTTTGTAACTAAATACAATTTAATTGTGGAGAGTCAGTTTGGTTTTAGGAAAAACAGTTCAACTACTCTAGCCTGTTTTTCTTTAGTGACACTCATTACTGAAGCTCTTAATAAAAAGATGTCTACTTTATCGGTATTCTTAGATATGAGCAAAGCGTTTGATTTTGTGTCACACGAACGACTACTCTACAAACTAGAGAAATATGGCATAAGAGGCAAAGCGCATGATTGGCTTAAAAGTTATCTGTCTAATAGCCAACAGAGAACTGTTATCTCTAGGATAGAAAACGATACTAGAACGACATATTACTCAGAAATAAAAATTAATAGGTCTGGCGTCCCGCAGGGAAGTGTGCTGGGTCCGCCACTATTTATATTATACATTAATGACCTCAGAAAATGTTTAAAATATGAATGTATCCAATTTGCTGACGATACTACTTTGACGATAAAATGTTCCAACAAAACTGATATGGAAATTGATACAAACAATGAATTAATTAATGTGATAAAATGGCTGAGGGACAATAATCTTCATGTTAATATTGACAAAACCAAAATCGTTCAATTTCAAACAAGTAACTTGTCGGTAATACCTACAGCAATTAAACATAATAATGCAACTTTGCAACCAGGACCATCAGCTTTATTTTTAGGTATAGTAATTGACAATAAATTAAACTGGAAGGAGCATGTAGAAAGAGTATGCAGTAGGCTGGATAAGTTTGTATTTGCTCTTCGCAAATTAAGACTAGTGTCTAGTAAAAAAACAGTCCTTAATGCCTATCATGGGTATGTTTCGTCAGTGTTGCGTTACGGTCTAGTAATATGGGGTAATTCGGTGGATGTGGAAAGAGCATTCATAGTGCAAAAGAAATGTATAAGAGCCATGAGTGGAGCAGAATATTTTGACCATTGTAGACCATTATTTAAGCAATTAAAAATTCTCCCACTCCCATGTCTGTATGTTTTTGAAGTTTGTCTATTTGTAAAAAAATACCCTCATTTATTTCAATTAAATGAACAAGTCTCCGAAAGACTGAAGAAAAGAAATGCCGGGAAATTATTAGTTCCTGCTCAGAGGTTGCAATTATGCAGTAGAAATGCCAGTTGTATGGCAATTAAAATTTATAATAAATTACCACCAGTCTTGAGAATGTTACCAATTAATAAGTTTAAAAGTAAAATGTTTGCTTGGCTCTTAGACATGTGTTTTTACTCCGTCAATGAATTTTTAAATCACACATTTTGATATTGTAATTAAGATCGTAATATGACATTAGTACTTTGACATTATTGTGAATATTTTTGACATTGTAATTTTTATTTTAACATTATGATTTATATTTTTGACATTGTGATTTATATTTTTGACATTGAGTTTTTTTTTTTACATAATCATTTATATTCTTAAATTCGATCGTAATAAAATGACATTAGTACTATGACATTATTGTGAATTTTTTGACTTTGTAATTTTTATTTTGGCATTATGATTTATATTTTTGACATTGTGATTTATATTTTTTTTTTTTGACATTAAGATTGTTTTGATTTTTTTTTTTAATTATGATTTATATTCTTAAATTACCCATTGATTTTTTGTTATTATAAATGATGCATTTTTAATCTTAACTAGTCTAAAATATCATATCTTTATATAAAATTCTTTGAAAGTAATATTTGATTTGCATGTACCAAACTTACTATTTAATATTTCTACACCAGCAATGGTAGTATGTGTGAAACAAAGTTTAATGTAAGATCTCTATGTACCATATACTGAGAAATAAATAAATATTATTATTATTATTGATGATTTTAATGATTATAACTCTGTAAAGCCATATTTTTTACGGTCGCTAACCAATATTTTAATCAACATACAACGCGATACTGACCTACAAATTGCAAAAACGTCAGAACATTTGAATTTCGCTACCCTGGCGCCGAATTGATCCAAAGCATCTACTTACAAATTAATTCCACAGAGACCCCTAATCCTTGCGGACAAATTGTTACAACTCCATCCATATTCATAACGCATCCTACCATATGGTGATATCATAAAAGGGGGTGTAATAATGACATTAGGCGCACAATTGGCCAATTAGGCTGCGATAGGACTCGCGAGGTGATGATGAGTACTATCGGGGTACTTTATCACCCCTCGCTGATGGTATCTGTCTGTTGCCGCCTTCGGTTGGGGACAAGTGGGGTTGGCGTGGGTGGTGTAAAATAGGATTGGGTAGCTGACTTTGTTAAAACTGTGTATGTAGTATCAATCAATATAAGATGTATTTATTATGAATATTTACATTATTTACAAACTACAAATCTATAATAGTAAGAAAAAAAATATCTACAAGTATCAATACGGTTATAGGGCGTCAAAAAATTCGTCCACATCGCTGGCAACAGGAAAAGTGCCCAGAAGGCTGGTAGCATTGCCACGTTGGATGGCAATGCTGATTCTTTTGCCAAAAAATAGGCCCGCCCTCTGGTCACGTGAAGACTCGACAAACCGCTAGGCGATTTCCCGAAACACTAGGTGGGCACTCGGAACCCATGGCCCTAGTATTTCAACCCGAAACGGCTCAAACACATAACTACCAATTAAATTATTGTATTTGCGCCGTAATCTGAATTAAAAGATAATTTACATTAATTGTGGGAAACGCGCTTGTATTAACTTTAACAACACAAAACAAAGAAAAAACTATCTTAGCGAAATATTTTCTCTGTGGCCCACTGGCGTAGTTTAAATGGTAGGATTTAGACTCTAAGTAATATTAACTAAATCTTAAATAAGTGAAACACTGTTTTAAGCTTTCACGGTTTACAACTAAACTTGTAAGTGCCATGGTCGCGGGCGTTGAAATATCGGGAGCTCAAAATAACGAACAATCACAGAAGATATCCCGTAAGTGACAGTATCTTTTCAATTCTGAGGTTCTTTATCATTCACAACACAACAGAACAAAGTCTTATGTTACCACAGTTTGTTAATAGTCACATACCCAATTTTGAACCATATCAGTCGAGTAGATCCCTGAGGTACACGCCCGCCGATTTGTCAGGTTTCATATCAATTTGATAAATCCCATTGTAACATCTATTTTATTGAAATTACAAATAATAATTCGGTAATTCGTGATACTGTTGATTGTATTTGTTTTTGGTTTTTTTAAATTCAGGAAACTATAATGGCTGTTTCTAGAAGTTATTTTTACTTTTTCTGACACTTCCAGAAAAACACCGTAGTTTTAAAATTTGTTTTTTTGTCCGAGTTCGGTTAACTGCCCCACTTTGCAAATATCCATACTAATATTATAAATGCGAAAGTAACTCTGTTTGTTTGTTTGCCACCTTTTCACGACTAAACAGCTGATCGGATCGTAATGAAATTTGGCGAGGAGACAGATTATATCCTGGGGAACGACAGAGGCTATCTTTTTTTCCTCACTCATCATACTCATCAAAATTACCAAGTGAACGAAACCAACAGCTAGTTTAATATAAGTCTGTACAGATTTCTGCAGAAATTGTTGTTATATTTTTGATCCAGCATATTGTGTCCCTTATTTTTCAGTTTATTCATTAGTTTCAATTGCTATTGCAGTCTACAAACATAATAAAACTAATTCTCAGTATTATCTGAAACGTCATTACTCCTGACACCCGGATACTCCCCGCTATCCCGCTATCCCGCGTCCCGCGGGACGGCAGGACAGTTCACACCGGCGGATTTGTCGGCGCTAATCAGTTTTACACATCGTGTTGGAACCCGACACCGCTCATGTGGGAATAAATTAAATCGCCACGAGCTTTATGATGCCCTATGAATATACGATAAGTTATTATGATAGGAAGTCAGGAAAATGTTAAGTTTATGGTCTAAGTGCTACTTGTGCGTATTTTTTTAATTGGTATGCTCGATGGTGTGGCAAAGATAGTTTTTCTGAGATAGATGATGCCCACATAGCTCAGCTTTCTAGACTGCTAGATGGACCTGAAGCTGATGCAGACATGACTATCAATTTCCAAACAAAAGTATTTTATACTGATGCAAAAATCATCATCTTGTACGATTATTGAAGATGGAGTCATCACAGTAAGCCTTCAGCAAGCAACAATTAGTAGCAAGGATTGATAACTTTTCTTTTTTTTTGGCAAATCGAGATTCGGCGCCAGTAATTTTTAGAATAATCACAACAACGCCTTTATCAAGCAGTGGACGCCTTTAGCCAGATATTAATAACGACTTCAGAGTAACTTCATAAAACAAAACGCACACGATCCCTAATCAAATCAGACCCACCTCCCATTGGCCGAAAACCTCCACCGATTTGTCAACATTAATATCAATTTTAAACATCCCAGGACCCAGTATAGAGCCCAGTGAAACCCCACACCGGCAGCTTTGGGAATAAATTAAAAGGCCGCGAGTTTTATCGCTTTGCCGGCGATGTTGGTGGCGCCTTAGTATTTATATCGATGCTTGAAGATAGTATCTACATGTGTGTGATAAACTTGTAATGACTGGCTGTTGTGTGGAGGTAGGAGGGTGGTCTGCGGTATTGAAGAGGTTGGCAAGAGGAGCTGGTGTTTGGTGTCAGTTTCGCGGGTGGAAGGACATGGCACAGACAAGCAGCGATCGGATTTTAGTCCACAACGACGGTCAACAATTTGACATAACGATTTTGACAGCTTGTCAATGTCATAAAATTGTTGACATTTCCATGTTCGTTGTCGCTGATAGAATTGTACTTTGTTTTCGTTTGTTTTTTTATGTGCATAACGCCGCATACCGCTTCTGACGAGTGCGTCCATCAGTCACCGAAAGAGGTCTGGAACTCTACAGTACAGAAGAGAATAATATAATGTCACTTAGGAAGTTAGGTGGATAGATGCTCCCATCAAAGTGGATAGTCATGACACAAAACCACCAAAAACAAATTTTGAAGAGACCTACACTCAGCATTGAGAGGTCAAAGGTAAAAGAAGAAGAAGAAGGAATTGAAGGGATTGCAAGGAAAAGGTCATATCTTACCAGATGTGACCTTTTGTGTATTTGAAACGGATCCACAATACACACGGGAAGTCGCAAGATATTGAGGGTTGGCCTCTTCTGGACTGTGTGACTGATAGCTTAGTTCTAAAATAGTACCACTCAGTACAAGATATGCCAACACCTCTGCTTCTGAACACTTTTCTATATGTATGTATATCCAGACTTTACAACAATAAAGTTAGAATAGTTATTTTTCCTGTAAATTGTAATCTGATACATTTCACAATGCTGGGGCAGTTGTTTTAAATATGTCATCGATACGTGACGTCAACAGCACATGGCTCTCGATAAGTAAAATGGACTATTAGTTTTTATTATAATTGTTACAATCAGTAGGAAATTCCGAACTAAATTAGATTTTAGCTCATTCCTTTTCCAGCTCATTGCCTGTTTCAATGCTAATGTCTGATAAAATTTAACGTTGCTCTGCAGCATTTCTATTCAACTTTTAGATTTAATCGAATGCTGTCTATTTATACAAGGTGTAAACGGGCCCTTCACGAAGCCTTCAGCCAAGCATTCTATACATCAAACTAAGTAACTCCACGCAAAAATTATTGCTGGGAATCGGGTTTATTTTTTGTGAAAAATCATGCTTTTCTATAGTGCTAAATGTAACGCACTCATAACATTGTGCTGATGCATTGAATGGTACAGGAATCATGGAGGTATTTAAAGTTAAGTTATAAAATTAAAAATACGTATTAAAAAACTTTAGGAAGTTTTTGGAACTTTGACCCTCAATATGTCCGTAACTAGAAGGTTCCCGGTACGGTCTAGAACAAAAAAAATATCGCAATGACGGGGAAAAAAAGTTCCTTTCGGCTTCGTTAAGAGTACTTTCTTCACCCATTATAGAGGTCTCAAAAATGCAACTAAGCCACAGTACAATTTGCGTTTCTGTGGCGGGTAATTCATTATTAGGTATTTCCATTAAGAAGTTTCCATTAGCAGCTTGGAGTCAGGATTTGTGCTCAGTCACAGCTGTATCCTTCTGCTTAACCAATCAACTCAACCGATAGCAGTCCACTACGGGATTTAGTCCTCTTCTAAGCTGTGCATCAACACCATGTTCTTCCCCTTCCACATCTGGTCGACCCATCTTTTGAAGATTGTCCATCCACCTTCGTCTGACACGCAGTCTCCACTCTAGAACTCGTCTGCTCCACCGGCTATCTGAGAAATGGAAAATGGCGGAATATGGGTTTCATACGCCTTTATTTACTCTTTAGAAAATGAGGACCATGATCCTATGTTATATGTACGTTCTGTTGACCCCACAACATCCCCATACGCACACAGACACCAAGTGAAGCCCAAACACGTCCTGTTCAAGGAGCCCGTAGAAAAGCCCCGTTTCCACGCGGTGAGCACCTGAGCCATTGCGGTTGGATAGGACCTGACGGCCGGTGATCGTCCCTATGGGCATGTTTTTGTCTATTTATTGAAAGTATAGTAGCTTGTCGTGGTTGAGCATAGGTGATATGGATTGGTCGTTGGGTTGGGTCGTTTCTTATGATCGTTATAGTAGAGGTACATCAACTTTTAAGGCACCAAAACGGGGTAGAGGTTGTGCTTAGTATGCATCACACTCCTGTAATCTGCCAATGGGTTGCAAGGTTATTGAAGTAAAATACGACTACTTGGTTCACCCACTGACTTGGTTGACTGCCTCGTTGGTCTAGTAGTTGCAATCGTAACTTCTGAGCATAAGTTCCTGGGTTCGATTCCTAGGTCGGGCAAATTGTAATTGATTTTTTACATCAGGAATTTCTCAGTAGCAACCACGGAGTCTAGATTTGTGCCCGGTTGATGGCAATAGGCTCGCCTACTATTACATGGGATTTAAAACATAACTGGCGAAATGTGGGTTGTAGTATTAAGTACACCTCTGACCAACTCTTCGGGGATTAGAGGCGTGATGTTGGTTCACCCAACGCCCAGATTTCACCCAGACTTTGGGCGAGCTTATTAGCATTGACCGGGCTCAAAACCAGACTCCAAGCTTCTAATGAGGTCAGCTAACGGAAAACAGAACACTGTCCAATTCGAAAATCAAATCGAAATGCTCAGCTTGCGACCACGACCAACGAGGTTAACATCTAGAAAAAAAATCCCATTTCCAAAAAGGTTAGACTCGAAACATATGTTGAACAATCAGCACTAATTATTCTCCTTACGCTTAAAATAAAGAAAACGCTTAGTTACAAGAGTTACAAGGAAGGCGTGATAACGAGTCTTTCCCACGGTTCGCCCTGACTGGCACAATTAACGCTACGGCAGCAAGTACAGGCAAGCGGTTTTGTACCAAAGACTATGGAAATGCAGAGGGTAATACTAGGAAAACAGAGTCACGTAAGATTAATAGAAAACTTGGTATAGTTTGGCACGCTATGTGAATTTTGATGTATTTGGAATGGGGCTTCATAAGGACTGCTTTTAATTACGTGTCTTCTCCTCCTCCTCATCGGTGCCTCAATGTTGAAAATTGTTACTCGGAATCTGCTATTGTCTGTGGCTTGATGGAAAGGAGTTGCTTCAATACTTGGTTTCATAATAATAATCGTTTCGTTAATAATAAGCAGTACTCCTGGACAAGAAACGCATAATGAGGAGGTTCCTCTCTCTGGAGCCCGGACCCTCACCACCGGCAGCTTAGACCGTGTTCCTCATGCCGATGGGCCATCTATCTTTTATATTTTTAAATGTTTATTATACTTTTGTTTTTAAAAATATTTAAAAATGGAAAAAATTAATAATAGAATAATCCTTTCAAGTTTTGTGGTCTATTGCAGAATTCACAATCCTAACGAAGTCGGGGTCGGCTTCTAGTCTAATAAGATGAGGAGCGACTGCCTCTATCAGACCCACAACCTATTTTATACATATTTTTGCGTAACTTTTGACACTATGTTTAAAAAGAATATTTTGATTAGCAGTTTTTTAGTGATGGAATAAATCCGGTGTCTCCTACGTCAGGAGTCCTCTGCTGATCATAGGCCCCTTCACTCCACTGGGCTCTATCCCGCTCTGCATTAAAGCCCTACATTATTATTATTAGTAAAGCCCACTTAAATACTTTTCACACTTGCCAACTGAATTGTCATTGTCCAAAGTGTCGAGTCTGTTTCAACTTGCTCTATAACTAACGCGTGTCATCAAATCACCATTGCCAAGGTTAGAATTTTTACAAATACGTAATTTGTATGTAAACTATTGCAAAACTGGGTTACCAGTCGGCCACAATAAAGTATTAAGCCCTGATAAACAATTCTATTCTAAGAATTACTACTAAGTATTAGATTTCAGGTGGAATGGAAACACTTTTTTTGCATATTTTAGTATTTTTTTACATAATAAAGCGAGAAACACATTGTTCTTTTGTTGTTTGCGATTATTACGGTATTATTGACATTTGGTGAAGAGATGAAATATATTCTTTTAGTCAGGCCTAATTAGGGTCTTTTCTGCGTAAATGCATGAAATCCCCAAGGACCATTTTTGCAAAATATCGGTAAAGTATGATGTTGTACATCTGACCAAACACCAGATGATGAAAGATGAATTTAAATGATAGAAAAAGAAACACTGTTTTAAGCTTTCACGGTTTACAACTAAACTTATACTGTCACTTACGGGATATCTTCCGTGATAGTTCATTATTTTAAGCCTCGTTTTTTTTTTATAATGGTAGATTTTTTTGTAAAAAGGTCCAAAGAAGAAGTTGCGTGAAGTTGTGTGAGTTTTGGATAAAACGTTCAATTAGATAGACTATTGATTTAGTCCAGGGGTGTACCTCTTCCTAGAAGCATTAACTCATTGTAGGAGTCATACTAATCCCATAACCTTTAGTAATAGATATTATTCTGCCACTGAAATAGCCCCCAATAAACCTAATCTTATTATTGTCGGTTGGTAGCAATTCAGCTGCTCCGCCCAATAAATAAACAATTCAGACACATTTGCATAAACAGTCCGGGGATAACCCGAATAATTATTAAATAATACAACCGAATAATAATGTACTAGGGTGCAATAAATACAAAAGGCGTTAGCTGATACCGTGGTGGCGCGGCGAGCAGGCGCCGCTGGCGTCGACACAACTGCAACGCTGAGTCAGATTAGCGGAAACACTACTACTAACTTGTGGGCGCCTGGTACTTTCAAGAATTGATGGTAAGTGGACTCTTTTTTTTTGTTTTGATTAAATCGATTCGCGTCGTCATAATCGGTTTTTTACGGCTTTTTACCAACCTTTAGTAGTTTTCACACTTACGGATTGGAAATCATCAAATAACTCCTCCCGCTCTGGGTGGAGTGGGAGGGAGTGTCAGACTTTTACTGCAATATGTATTTCGCTCTATAAATCTTGCCCACTTTTTAGTTGAACTTGCTCATTCGTGAAGACTGGGGATGAAAAATTGGGTTAAAGAGAAACGTCTCTAAGGGGCACACAAAGCTTGCATTGGAGGTCATCCCTTTATTTGGTACTGATCATAATAAAACAACTAAACTGCATTTTCGTCACTCCCTGACACTAATTAACGTAACTTCAGACTTTTACACTTTCTGTCAAAATACCCACCATTACACGAATTCCCAAAAAAATATCGTAAATATGAAATATAATTTTAGTACTAAAATAAACCATTAAGTGTAGCCACTAACAAGATATTTCAATAAAGAAAATTATATATTTTTTATAAAGCCCATCGTTCGAGAGCTAACGTAACTTAATATCGGGGAAACCGGATAGCAGACAGTATGGCGCGACCTTAAGTTTACTTTTTAATTTTTCTTTTTTCATTTTATCTAGAGAGCCAGAGCGGTGATGCTGCAATGGCAGGTAACTTGCACTTGGCAGGTAGGTGCGTAGTCTTTTAAAAATTGGGTTGTTAGAAACACATTTCCAAGATTTTTTATTAGTTTCCTTTTTAGTGCATCACAGCTTCATTTACCAGAAAACCATAGAAGGAAAGAAGAAAGAAATAAGACCAAAAACTCCATACTTTCGACGCCAGTTAGTAAACGAAGGACTGTTTTTTTCGCCATCCTGCGCTTTTCCACTCCTGCGCAATCACCTCCTACCACTACTTCCATCTTTCACAACCCTGCGACATAAAGATCATCTTCAGAAATTACAGATACACCCATCTCCATTACCAACCGCTCCAAGTCTTGTCTCTCGTAGTTTTGTTTCAACGGAGGCACTTTTTGGATCGTGTGTGATCCCGTACGATGACGGACGAACAGCTACGGACCGCTGCGATCCAAACACTGATAGCGCGTGTATGTTTGATAAACGGCCTTCTGTTGTATAATGCGAGTGCTTTGATGAATGGGTGAGGCTCTTTGATGATCTTTTTAGACCAGTTTGACCGGTGACGTCAGATATTGGGGTGTAAACATATATTTAAGCCTCGATATTTTAGGTTTGGTGTAGATTTTTAGTCATCATCATCTGCCTAGCCTTTTTCCCAACTATATTGGGGTCGGTTTCCAGTCTAAACGGATGCAGCTGAATACCAGTATTTTACATGGAGCGACTGCCTATCTGACCTCCACAACCCAGTTAGTACTGGGTATTACGATATCCCTTGGTAAGGCTGGTTGTTAGACTTTTTGGGCCACTGACTATCTAACGACTATCAAAGATCTACAAATGACTCCCGGGACCAACGGCTTAACGTACTTTCCGAGGCACGGAGGAAACTCGGTATGTAGTAATAGGTGGTCACCCATCCACAGACCAACCTAGGCAAGCACAGCTTAACCTAAAACCGACCCGAGCGGCTGTTATTATTTAGCCACGAGCTCCTCGGTGTAGCTTTTAGTATCAAAAACATGATGTTCAAGCGGTTTTAAGCTCATATAGCACACACATAAGTGCTGCACCGGATCGACACTGAATTTATCACACGAAATTATTTCATATGTTTCGCATGTATTGTTTAATACGATTCGTGTGTAATCCGTACGATGCCGGACAAACAGCTACGAACCGCTGCGATCCGAACCCTGATAGTGCGTGTATGATTGAACGGCCTTTTGGTCCGTGATATGTGCTGGTTGTAAGTATGATGAACGCTTTGATGAATGGATGAAGCTCTTTGTTAATGTTTAGCTTATTAATTTCATAGATGAAACTTCAATGGCCGATAGTGAGGGTGTGTACATAACGTATGTCTTCTTGAATAGTTAGTAGTTTATATTTATAGCTGATTTATATTCGTCATCTCAGCAGTCACCTCCTTTCTAGCCATATCATCCTTCACACAGTCGATCCATTGTTTCTCTGGTCTTCCTCTACTAGCTACTGTCCTTAAATACTCCTTTTGCTTTTGCCGCGTCATTTATTTGTCCCACTGTAAAGCAAGTACCTTTACTGAAGTTGATGCCAGTAACTGGTATTCAGCTGCATCCGGTTACACTGGAAGCCGACCCCATCATAGTTGGGAAAAGGCTAGGTCGATGATGATGATGGTGTCACCGGTACGGACAAACTGCGATTCGCATCCGTAATCTATCCGTACCGTTTGACCGATCCTTTAGCAAATTCAGAGTCTATAAGTTAGGTGACAGCGCAAAAGAAAACTGCAGTAGGCCTAATCTTGCAATGTTATCGTGAAAGCTACTTACCTCAAAAAAAATTCAAAGCTACTGCCTCGTTGGTCTAGTGCTCGCAAGCGAGACAGCTGAGCATGAGGACATGGGTTCGATTCCCGAGTCGAGCAAAGAGGTGTTGGGTTTTTGTATCAAGAATTTCTCAGCAGCTGTCACGGAGTCTGGATTTGGGCCCGGTTGAGGGCAATAGGCTCTACCCCCTATTACATAACTGGCGAAATGTGGGTATGCTATTAGGTACACCTCTGCCTAACCCTTCGGGGATTACAGGCGTGATGTTATGTTATGTGTATACTTACTTCAAAAAGTCACCACGTTATTCCACGAAGACCATACGTTGAGACTCATCTTCAATGTTTATCTGTCTGTCAGTCAAAACTAACCCTTTAAGTGATACTAATAATATTTTGGAACACAACACCCAACACAGAAGTTTTGTAAGAACAACTTTAGTTTGTTTGTAGCCAAATGTGGTTTGTTACTGGGTCCCACAGCTAAGGGTTACCGTTTCGGAATTAGAAGTCTTGTCAAAAAGCCGACATTTGCAAAATTTCCGGCCATATTTCTTTTAAACTTTCGATTTAGTACCTTCAGTTCTAATTTAACTTTAATAGATATTTTCTAAATAAGTCCCCGAATGTTGTAACGTCCGAACAACAAGGCCGGCCTTACAAACGGGAGGCCAAACAGCGGGTTATATCCTGACGGATCCAGACGGATGTTAACCCTTGTCTCACTTCACAAGTTTAGAATAGCCGTATTGCAATCTTTAATACAAGAAAAGTATTTCCTAAGTACATACATACTTTCTTTCAGCCATTCATGGTAATTTTCGATGACTCCCGATACCCACCACCAGCACCCGTAGCATGACCACCGTAGAAATGGGTTTCTTTGACGGAAGAATCGACAAAATGACAGATCGTGTCGACAAAATGACAGATTTCTTTTCACAATCTGTCATTTTGTCGATTCTTCCGCCAAAGAATCCCGTTTCTATGGTGGTCATGCTACGCTTGCTGCTTGTCCAACACTGGTAGACAGCGACGCGATTGCTAAAAATAATTCTCGATGTCCTCCAGGTCAGGTGGTGGACAGAGACACAACTTTTTAAAATTATCTTTCTATGCCCGTAACACAGGCCCATTTCTGAAGAATAGAATACCTGGAATAGACAACCGTAACCGCTACAGACTTCGGAAACATCTGATAGACAAAAAACGTTCTCAAAATATCCGTTACGAAGTTCAAAAATATACAAAGATTGACGTTTCCTTTGTTTTCCGAAAATAATTCGGTCGTGCACATACCTACATCACTACCACATGTCCGAAATCGAAATCGGCGACCGAAAACCGAAAAATTAACAACGAAACCCCTAAATAGACGAAACACGATATTTTCGCATGGAATCAGGGAATATTGTTAAAAAAAACCTTTTTTTTATTTTTCTTACAAATCATCCTCGCATGTGCATTGTGGTTTTAAGTTACGTACGGATGGACAAAAAATAAATATTTTTTTATTACCTGCCACCTTTTCATTTGAAATATGGACAATCAATAGAAAGGGTCAACTTTTTTCGCGAATTGTCGAAAATTAAAGTCTTTTGTTAACCCTTTCAATGATTGACCCCTTGGGAATTACAGTAAAACGATATTTTATTGATTGTGTTGTATTGACCTTTGCTTAGAAAAAGTTTTGAAAAAAAATTTACAAAGAAAACATTACTCAAGGTTAACCCTTTATTCGCTGTACCCATTGAATATTAACAAATGTACGACAAATTAAACGGTAAAAAGTTCTTTAAAAAAAAACCTTAACTCTTGGATTGTATTACTGTTAGTTTTTCTTGTTTCCGTCAATACAGTCCGAACTACATATTTTACCTTTTGGAGAACAAAACAACACTTTTCGATTTTGGGAACTTTTTTTTTTTAAACTAGTCTTTTGCTAACTTTTGGTACTTTAGTGTGAGTCTCTATTTTACGATTACTCAGGCTGTCAGTATAACAGCCTGAGTAATCGTAAAATAGAGCAATCTAGTTTCAACATTAAAATAAGCTACAGGATGTATTTTTTAATTCTTAATTTAACAACACCTTACACATCTTCACGCTTGTGGACAGTTTTCAATTAGTACCCATTTAGAATTAAAACTAAAGCAATCCGTCACCGGACACAGCTGGCCCATTTCTAGCCACTATTTAGTTTAGTTCTGTCTTGTTAGTCATTCATTACATTAGTGATGTTTTACAACCTTTATATTACCACTCAAACATACTATCTCCATTTCAATCTCATCCTTAACCACTTAAAAATAGAGACGTAACGATTTTTTGTACGAGGAATGCATACGTTTGTTGAAAGCAATGAGATAAACATGGCGGGCCAAACGCGAGTGAGATGTCAATCACCTGTCAACGACGTCCCGCCTTCCTATGCACTCCTGGTACTGCCAAACGTAATGTACTGGGATTCTTCGTGTTTTTTTAATACTGAAAAATGTTTTCCTGTCTGTCCGTCAGTTTTAAAATGTTTTAAGAATGTGATGAATGTTGTTATTGTTATATTGTTGTAACTTGTTAATTGTGATGTCAGAGAAAATGCTGAGAGGCAACTGTCAACGGGTTAAAATTGTTCTGTAGTTGTCATGTTGGGGTTACTAATGAGTTAGTTAAAAATATTGTAGCAATTAGTTTCAATCATATTTTAACTGAAGCAAAGCGAGCATTTCCTTCTGCGAACTTGTTCAATCATGAATATGTCCAATATAACGTTCAGACGTTGTTCTCTATCACATAATTCGTAAAAAATGGTGTGCGTAAATCATCGAAATGGTTCCAGTATCAATTGGGTGTAATTTATCGTCGACCGCAAGTCAACGCGGCTCACACTGGGCCTATAAAATAATATTTTTACTATAACTAGCGGCTGCGGCGTACCGCACGCGCGTTGTCTCACGAATATCGGTTGGTTTTCATAAAATTCTCAAGTAAGTATGTCATATTTCTTGGGATAATGAAGAGAATTAAATGAGGGTAAGTGACATCTACGGCCTCGGAGTGTGGGTAACAACGCTACATGGATAGCCTCTGTTTTCAGAGCTTAATTGCTAAATGATCGGTTGACAGAGTTTTCATTGTAACTCCCAGTATTTGGTGAATAGTTATCTCGGCATATCGACTGAACATTACAGGAAAAGAAAAAAATATATGACTGGAAAACGAATAAAGCTCACAGATTGAAACAACAAGTTTCTCTCTACCCGCAATATAGCATCATAGCAATACAATCATTCAAAGTTTGTGGTTTTTATTCTTGTACTTAACTTCATTCTTCAAAATAAAAAACGTTTTAAAAAAATACTGATTTAGTTATATTTTGTTTCTCACCAAATCAGGTAAAGGGTTATAACAACAAGACAAGGTGTTCCAAAAAGTAACAAAAAAAGAAAAAAAATCCCACCATTTTTTATAAAGTTTTACGCAATAGTTTAAAAATAATCTTAAACACTTTGTACCCCGTAATATCAAAGACGCTAACGAGCACAAATTGTTGACCCTTTCTTTAAGATTTTTTCGCAAAATGTCAAAGTTCACAAATTACTTTGCAAAGGTCACGATTGTAAAGTCTTTGAGTAACCCTTTCTCTGTCACCCTCGAGTAAATGTGCGTTTAAGAAATTCATGGTTTTTCGTAAAAAATGGCAATAAAATTAACAATGACTCAGTGTAAAATAACTGTGGGCTTCGAGAAATTCTCATGTAGTTTTTATTAGGTTTTTTTTTCAAATAATGTGCGCTTCAGGTGCGTTAAAGGGCTAACTAGTAAATGGGTTGGATTGTTTTTTGGATACATTCATTGTTAATTTAGACATAATATTTAACAATATAAAGGGTTATCTAACTAGGTAGGTATAATAATATTTTAACAGATTTTGTGTTTTTGTTACAAATTCTCTGAGTAAACTTGACGCGTACCTTAAGGTACCTATGTGAAATCCATATAAAGTGATATTTAACTAGTCGTAGATATTTCAGCAAAAATATCAAGGTCACAAATAGGATATTAGCACAGGTCGTTTTGGCCCACTGGTGTACAGAAACGCGCCGCTGTGCACACACAGCCGAGTGTTTAGCAAACATCGCTTGCCAGCTATGGGCTCCTGGTATTTCGCAAGACGTTGGTAAACCTCTTTTTATTCCTGTCTTGCTTAAATCTTGCATTAGCGACTTCTTTTTTTCAGTTAGTACTTTTCAGTCGTCGAATGTTTCTGAAAAGAGGAACTTTATTGAAATTGAAGATTTTAACAAATATTTTTACAGAAAATATCTACAAAAATAAAATTAACAATAACGTAGTATAAAGGGTGTAAAAAGACCCTTAACGAAGCCGAAAGGCACTTGTTCTCCCCGCCATTGCGATCATTTTTTTGTTCTAGACCATACCTGGGAATCTTCTAGTTACGGAGATATTGGGGGTCAAAGTTCCAACTTTTTCACAAGTTTTTTTTTTAAATACATGATTTTAATGTAAGATTTTTACTTTAAACACATCCACGACCCCCGTACTATTCAATCCACCCATCAGCACAATGTTCTGAGTGCGTTATATTGAGTCCTACCGTGAAACGTGATTTTTGACCCCAAAAAAAAAAGTCGTTTCCCAGCAAAAATTTTTGCGTAAAGTTACTTAGTTTGATGTACAGAATGCTTGGTTGACGGCTTCGTGAAGGGTCCGTTTACACCCTGTATATAAAACGATAAGATTTTCCGACTTTTACAGTTGTTCATCTAAGTGAATTTTCATAGTGAAGCCATATCGAGCTTCTTTTGTGAGTGTTGAGAATACAACCCCTTGACATTGTTGAGCTCCTAGTAGTTTGCAATCTCTTTATGCAAAAATTTCGCAACATTTCCGCCTCTGTCTTTGTATAAAATGAAATAGGGAAGCCGAACGAAACTTAAAGGAGTTTTCCATGTTATTATTTACTTGGAACTAACTACACTACTAATAATGTTTCAATTATTTAATATTTTTCCAAGAACATCATAATCCCGAAATTAACATTTTGGAATATCGCATTTTGCTTCTTTTTGAACCAATTTTGAATGTTCGTATCTATCTATTGTTCAATGTTTTTGACTTTTAAAATATCTTTTGCCTTTGTCTGGATTAGCTAATAATGATGATGAGCTTCTCCATGTTGCTCAGGGTTCATTATAGTACCTAACCGTGCGTCCAATGTCTACATTCAGTCATATAATCGCAAGATGTACTCTCAGCTAAGTCCACAAAGCTTGCAGGCAGGTGGTTGCGCGACGTGGCGGCGCCCTATGTTTGCCCACCACTCTGCCGACCGCTAGCGAGACTTGCCGCCCTGGTACTTTAGGGGATGAACGCAAACATTCGCAAAGAGGAGAGAGGTTGCAAAAAATAATTGTGATAGCTGTGAGAAATTAAACAAATTGGACTCTTTGTGAAGCAAGATGTTTTTTATTCTGTACATACTATCTTACAGTTATAATCTTTTCAAATACATAGAACAAAACCTTGGTGCTTAGACAATGACATAATAATGCCCCATGATTCAGATTCGCTTGAATCAATCCATTTATTGCCTTTTTCACAAACTGCTGTACACTGTGACGTAGCACTCACATAGAAAATTTTCATATAACCGTTCTTGTCACATCTACGACCGATTATTACATATTTTATATAGATTGGACTTGTCAAAAATGAATCATTACGTTGTCCATTTAGCCAATTATTTGGGGCGTATCGATCAGCGCTAAAATGGCGGTCGGCGAGGCCATTAAAATGTTTGTTCTATTAAAAGGGGCAATGGAAACAAACAAATTTCCGAGATTCCCTCTGTTTGGCCACTACTCGAGGGTTCGTGTGACGCGGTACGGAATAGGGTGACTGTTTTGGATATAGCTCATTAATTTTAGTAATCATTTTTGGTTTAATATTTTATAGCAAGAAGAAGTCATAGATGTACATGTGTGTTTTGATCGAATCATTGTCAGATAAATGCAATTTTAATTTGGACAGCCTACAGACTTTTCAATTGGTGATTTTTCTACTCTTAATGTGGTGTGTGTGTTTGAAGTAAATTCAACACAAAATGATAATTTAAATTAAAACGAGCGTAGGGATGAAACTAAATGCTCTTTTCAATCAATTCCTTTTTAGTTTATCACCGAGAATGCTGTGTAAACCTTAATTGGTACCTACATAAGAACCCTAACCTATATACTTTTTATTAAACGTTACCCGCGACCTTGGTCCGCGTGAAATTATTATAAAAATACAATTTTCCCCGTTTTTGAAACATTGATGCTCCGCTCCTATTGGTCGTAGCGTGATGTTATATGTATATAGCCTATAACCTTCCTCGATAAATGGGCTATCCACACTAAAAAAAAATTTCAATTCGAACCAGTAGTTCCTGAGAATAGCGCGTTCAACCAAACAAACTCTTCAGCTTTATAATATTAAGTATTGAAGTATTGATTGTTATGTAAAATGTTACATACATTTTACATAACACTGTTGGCGTACCTATTTTAAATAAATTAATTGCATGGGTTTTTACATTTCCGATAATGTTACGTAGAATATTCTTTGTTTCATAAACCTCGTGTTTTTTTGCATAATTCCAATTAAAAATAACATCCCACAACAATAAGCTACCAGGCGCCCAGAAACATCAGCACGTCAAATTATGTTGTTAACAATACAGGGGGATGTTGTTCGGGATTCGAATAATTAATTCTATTTGTCGGCGCGTGGCGCTAGATGGCAGGCCCGTAATTGTTAGACGTATTAGCGGCACGCTCCCTGTATTAATGATAGTTGGTGATTTCTGAGAGGATTTCCTAATCTTTGGATGGGTGAAGCTGTTATAGATCTTTGTGTTGAACACTCAAAAACAGTTGTTTGTTAAAAATATCTTTAGGGTTTAACTAATTCAGGTAGTTGTCGTTAAATATCTTAAGGTAGTGGTCGTTTGCCAATGATGCTTAAAATTAAATAACCTGATGCACGTCTCAACTCTTGATTTCTGGAACAAACTTAACGACATTTCAAAATTAAACACAAGTCAAGTGATGCGATTGTTGTTAATTTATTCAACAATTTACGCGCGCTGGTGGGTGATAGAGGATTTTCGTTGCAGAAACCGGGAGTTACTTATTTCCACGATATCCTATGCAGACATTAATTCATTCATCACATTACCATCTAGAACCAAACACATTACACTATATACTCCAGTACATGGCAGCCGCACATAGTACATACATGCGGTGAGTAAGTTCTAGGTTTCACGCGGTCCCGGTGACCGCAAGGCGTTGTCGCCTCACCGCAGCGCTCCGTCACACGCTCTGTACACAGGGGTACGCAGACATTGTATGCTGGGTACAATGTTTTCTTTTTTTTGTTTTTAATTTTTCCTGGGGCTTGGCTTGTAAGTTCAGCAGCATACAAGTGGCAATCTCCTTTCGTATTTTTGCTTGCTTTTCGGTAGTTTATGTCAGTCCCATACAATCTTGATTTTCTTCATCTTCGTTGTCGCTGATAGAATGTCACTTGCCTCAGCAGCAGGTCGTAGAGATACCAACAAAAAATTCTAATTTTTTAAAGTTTTTTCGGCTTTCGTCGCTACATAAACCACGATACCGGGTGCTGCCCGTTTTAGCTAACACTAGGTGAGACTTAAATGAATATCCAAATAAGAGCAAATTTTTAGTCATTGATTTCAGTGTCGTCTTAGTGTTTGGCTAAACAGGATACTACCTATATTTTCTACTGACGTACCTTAAGTACCTAGAACTAAATAAAAATTATACGGTAACTCGTACTAATGATTTATAGTACACTAGCGACTTGCCTCTGCTTCGCACTTCGCTACCTATCGGGTCCAAAACTATCCTATTTTTGAAGCTGAAAATAACCATACTCATTTACAAAATTTCATTAGAATTGGTTGGGTGGTTCCGGAGATTAGCGTGTACGAACATAGTGACACGTGATTTTTATACAGAGTGAAAGAATAGAAAACAAAACTGCAATACCTACACAGCCAAAATGTATAGTGTATGAACAGCTGATTAAAAAAAAATTATCGATGAAAAATTTCTTTGTGGAGGGGTCCATAATATAATAATAATACCAGCCTGTTACTGTCCCACTGCTGGGCAAAGGCCTCTTCTCATACAGAGAAGGCACGAGCATTGATCACCACGCTTGCTCAAGACGGGTTGGCGATTTCAGACTTATATTAATTATAAGTCCAGGTTTCCTCACGATGTTTTCCTTCACCGATGTCTGTGATGTCCAAGATAAACTTAGAAAAGTACATATGAATTGAAAAAGTCACATTGGTACTTGCCCGGATTTGAACCCACAACCTCATGCATGAGAGGCGAGGCCTTAACCTCTGGGCCATCACAACACAAGGGGTCCATATGATGTACTAAATACGTGGTAACCGTTTTAGCGTCGGTGTCCCTTCAACACTATATATTTAAGATTACATTGCAGACTCCACAGTGGTGCTAGACAGAGCATGACAGTCGCAGTATAACGGGCGGTCACGGGACGCGCGCACTGTGCACTCGGCCTGACCACACCCCACACACATCCGTCTACATAACATGTACTCAGTAGTGGTACCTAACCTACTGCCTTCCTCTCAGTAAGTTTCTCTAGTACTTTGTCGGTATATTCTTACAGTGAAGCAGAAGAAATAATAGAACAAAATCAAAGAATGACTGAAGAATGGAACCTATCTAGATATCGACTCAGTCTATCGTAGTCCACTGCTGGATATCCCTGTTCTATTGGAGGATACAGGTGCTATGGCGCCACCGCGTAGAATGACGTGACGTATTTTGTCGACGGAAGAATCGACAAAATGACAGATTTCTTTTGTTGACTGTCATTTTGTCGATTTTTCCGTTGACAAAACCCGTTTATACGGTGGTCATGCTACGCGTGCTGGATGTCATTAGCTACCGAAAAACCGAAAGCTTACTAATCCCGTTGAAAGTTGTTATAGAAATACGACGGAATAAAATAGCGATTGGTCTACATCTAAATAAAGTATAGAAAAAATAATAGAACAAAATTATTATCAGTCCAATATGATGACTGATTGATACTGCAAGCAATTGAGTAGATAAAGGCTAGACGGAGGGCAGAATATAAATAATTTAAAAAAAAAAACAAATAACGAATTGGCCTTCTTCTACATATTACTTCTGACTACTCGAATGTATTAGCTGTAAGTTTTCTTAAAATTAATAAATAAAAAATATCTAAACAACGTTGTTCAACACAATGCCATCGATTTATTTATATCTATGCCCTTACGTCATGCATATTTCGAGTGACACGATCAACAATGATTTCTTACACCTACTTTTTTTCCTAAAAGATAAAAGCATATCGCCACCACTTGTCTATTAAAACAAAAATAACCAAGACCGTGATTTCTTGTCTCAAGAAAAAAACTAGCAAGCGTACCAACAGTTCAAAAGCCTCTTTCATCCCCGACCGGGAGCGGAAAGCTTGTACCGTCAAATAAAAAAAAACACGCTGTATATCAAGTTACCGTACATCTGGCCGCCTGGCGAAAAAGCACGATTTTATGAAAGGAAATTGTATTTGGAACATTTCTTGGAGTTCGTGTGTTCCTAGTACTTTCATTCTTTTGTTTCTTTTTTCTATCGTTTTCACTCCACCTGAAAATAGAGATTATTAGACACTATAAATTGCTACGAAAAATACTACATAGACATACTAAACTTTTAGTAGTAAACACTTTTTGCATAGTGCCTGCTTGTAATCTAAAACTTCAGAAAGAAACATTTTTCAAAAAATCTTGCAGTGGGTACGGTAGAATTTCGCGTGCAAAAGCCTAACTTGACTTACTTTCAATCCTGAGTTAGGGAGGATGTGCTAAGGTAGCCTTTTCTTACGTTTTTTGCAATTAGCAGGTCAGTATCAGATTGTATGTTGATTAAAATAGATTCGCGGCCGTAACACGTATGTATTTACAGAATTATAATCATTAAAATCATCAATACAACCTTCTAAGTTCTTTGAATCCCATTGAATGATGTTTCCATGAAAAAGAGGATAGTTGAAATAAAATTTCTCTGTCATCGAGGAACAAGCAGGAAGTCTTATCTCCCATAAGCTTTCCTGTACAGTCTTGAGCACCAATATGTTTACACTTTCCTAAATTTAAAAGCAATTTTCGCCAAAAATAACGATTGTAACTTGAAGATAGGATCTTTTTCATAAAAATATGAGCTCCAGAATACTATGTTCGCAACAACATGAAATTTTCATCAGAACAGTAGGAGAAAAACACTTTTAAAAGTTGTCAAGTGTTAACATATTGGTGCTCGTGACTGTACTGGATTTTAGCCTTTAATAACACTGCAACTGCAACTACAGCTTATTAAATTCAATAAAAAAATAAGATTTTGCGCGTTAACTCCTCATGTTTGCGCGTTAAAGTCTAGTTTAATTTAAAGCCTGTCCAGTTAACGTTCTCGTCAATTCTGGAGGCGTCTACTATAAACTATACCGACAATGTTGTTGAAATAATCGTAAAGTTTACGTCATGTCACCAGTTTGGCACCCACGCGAAATGGAGTTGTCATTTTGTTGCTACAATGTTGTACACAATGTACCTACGAGCTCTTTTATTGAAGAACTGTTTAAAGATTGCTCATAACAAATTGCAGACCTTTTTGTAAATGATGGTGCTTTGTCAAACTAACTTAATAATTTAACATTTAGATTATTATGTTGACATTGGTAATTGTGTGTTAATATGTAAATAATTGAGTTATTTCATTGGGTGTTTCTGTTGTTTTCAATGTAGATTTAAGTTATTAATTGAACATTTAGATCCTTTATTATTATGTTGACATTGGAAATTGTGTGTTAGTATGTAAGTAACTGAGTTGTTTTATTTTAAATGTGTGTCTGTGATTTCGACACAACAAATTTTATTATTATTATTTGTATGCTCTCGAGTAAAATGTAGCGAACTGATCATTTTATTATAACACCCTATTGTAATGAAACCTACATTTACGAATAAATTTGATTTGATTTGACTTCGGTTGCATGCATCTTGTTATTTCGCACATTGCTTATTGCTGTCTCTGAATTAATATGCAGTGCGGGGTGAGATTTCTTCAGAATTTGCTTTCATTAGTTACAAGTTCCTGAAAATCATCGGCTGCCCACTCTTTTCCTGAAGATTAAAAAAAAACAAGGATTCATCTCGTAAACATGGTTCACAAGCCAAGCAATGGTCTCTAAACTATTCTATCACAAGCTATCTTGATACCAAATTTCATCCAAATCTGTTAAGCTGTTTGAGCGTAAAGGAGTAGCAAACATACACACATACAAACTTTCGCCTTTATAATATTAGTGTGATGAGATTCATAGGTCGCAGAAGAATTAGAATATCTAAACACAAAGTACCAGGGCGACATAAGCTCAAAGGAAGAATTCTCGCGCTCCCACAGGAGTAGTCACGTGACCCTTTCATTAAATCCTTGACAGGTGATTTGGCTTCCAAACTGCGTGACGTCTAAAAATTATAAATTCTATCTGCGTTCACAGAACTCAATGTTCAACCTTATTTTTGCAACACTAAGGTAGCTTATTGTACCTCAGTCGTTATGATAAAGGGTTGTGTTAAAACTGGGTGTACTATTGTTTGGTAGCAACAAAAGGGATGTGCCGAGAGCACGTGACTTCGACCATTATATGGGAAAAGTTCATAATTAATGGGAAACATTATGTCGTTAGTTTAGTAAGGATTATTGAAAGATTTTGTTGTAGAGGCCGGTTGATGGCAATAGGCTCGCCCTCTATGACAACATGTACTATGGGCTTGATGTTATGTTTGTTTTAGAGGTTGAGCAGCAATAGATGTTTTGACAAAAATAGAGGAAATGTGATCTTTCCCTGTCGCATTTTCGAATATCATTAAAGTGATTCTGCTCTTGTTTGACACCCCTTGCAATAGAATGAAACAAATAAAAACCGGCAAAGAATTCCCAAAAATTAAAACTTACTTTTGAGAGTCGTTTTCAAAAAAGAAATCCAAAATAGTAGATTTTTTGTAAAGTTTGAAGTTGCGGTAGTGAATCATAGCATAACATCACGCCTTTATTTCTCCGAAGAGTTAGGCAGTGGCGTTCATGTTCCACGCGCGCCTCAAAGAGATGTCAGCAACCAGGAAGAGGTCCGCAAGGGCCGATGCCTGCCGGGGCTGCGGGACTGTTCGAAAGAATGGATGGGTTTGAGTCAGTGAAAGTCTGACACTCCCTTCCACTCCGCCCAGAGCGGGAAGGGTCATTTGATGATTTCCCATCCGAAAAAAAACAAAAAGGTTAGGTAGAGGTGCACCTATAGACACACCCCATTACTCTTCGTTTTCTAAATTAAAAAAATATATCTTATCAACTCTTAAAAACCTTAGTAATTTTAGAAAATATAGGAGCAATATTTTGCCCACAATAACTCAAAACGGTCTTTAAAAAACTAGTTTTCGACTTAAAATACAGACGCTTATTTTCTTCGAAGTCCCAATATTGACAGTAGTAAGCTCTCAAACATATCGGTAGGTATAATTAGTGCTTGCCACCGCCAATTGCCCAGTGTATGGGCAAATATTTGCCGCCAATACTTACTGAGGACGTTTTGCTGTCTTTAGGTTTTCTTTTGGTTTGGGCAATAACAAAGGATTTAAAGCTTCGTTAAAGGTACAATTTCATCAGGGAGATAGGTAAACCAGAGACGTATTAAAAGCTAGCGAAATATGGACCGTGTATACCACAGTACATGGTCCATATTTCGCTAGGTTTTAGATCCCTTATGGCCTTTTTATTAGAGGAGCTTATTGCCATCAATCGGGTGTGAATGCAGAGGAGGTATCTTTTCAAATGGTAGGGATTTATAACTTCCTCGTTGGTCTAGTGGTTGCAAGCCCACTTAGATCCAGCCTGTCCCTTTGCTGTCCTCCCCCAGCGACGCCCTAAGCCGAGGCTCGTACCCCACAGGGGGTGCCCTTAGCGTGTAGTCGCTTAGTTTGTAAGTTTTATTTGCCCTGGCTGGAGGCCTTACACTCAAGGCACCCACAGGATAGTCCGGTTAAGCAGTCGCCAAACTCCTTGGTCGAACGGCGAGAAGCCATATCGAAAAAAAAATAAAAAAATAGTGGTTGCAGGCGTGACTGCTGAGCATGAGGTGCGATTCTCAGATCGGGCAAAGTGTTATCTGTTTTTTCAATCAAGAATTTCTCAACGGCAGTCTAGGAGTCACCAATGTCACCAATTTCTTAGACTCCTCCAGTTGTTGTGGCGTTTCTGTCAGTATTGAGTCTTTATTTTTGAGTTATTCTACCTATTTATAAACTACAAAATAGATCTAAAATAATAATAAAAATATGGTTCCTCTCTCTAGAGCCCTGACCGCCAGTAACTTGGACCCTGTTTCCGATACCGGTGGGCTACAATTTTTTAAATGTTTTATATTGTTTTTATTTTAAGGAATATTTAAAAAGGCATTAGATTTGTATATAAATAAATAAAGGAAAAAATATGTAAAAAAGGAAAGAAGGAAGAAGAAGGAAGGGAAAATAATTAAAGTTCATCAAAAAATCGTCTCCGACTCCGTACTCCAACCCGCACTGGGCCCGCGTGGTGGATTATTGCCCATTCCCTCTCATAGAGAGGAGGCCGTGTGTCCCAGCAATGGGAACATTATAGGCTGATTACGCAAAAAATCGTCCACATCGCGGTCCATAGGAAAAGTTGCCAGAAGGCCAAGTTGGATGGCAATGCTGATTCTTTGGCTAAAAAAGGGCAGCCCTCTGGTAACGCAAAGAGTCGACCAACCGCTTGGGCAAATAATGGGTTTGAATCAAATATTTTTCTTTAACATTTCGTTTGCCTCACCAAAACTTCCCGAATACGTGTACAAACGTACACCTGTACATTAGAATAACAAAAAACAATATAAAACATTGCATATAACGTCACGTAGCTAGTAGGTACCTACGTCTTACCGAGGGGTATCGGTTTACCGGCCGGTAACCTGATAGACTACCTATGTGTTTTGCATCGTGAGTATCATGGATGGGAGATGAGGTGTGTTTCGCTTGGTGGAATGAGCTACCGATTATTCTGTAGATATACAGGGTGTAAACGGACCCTTCACGAAGCCGTCAACCAAGCATTCTGTACATCAAACTAAGTAACTTTACGCAAAAATTTTTGCTGGGAAACGACTTTTTTTTTTGGTTGAAAAATCACGTTTTACGGTAAAACTCAATCTTACGCACTCAAAACTTAGTGCTGATAGATGCTTTGAATAGTAAACGGGTTTTGGAGTTAATTAAAGTAAAATTAAATCTTTAAAAGTGGTATTTAAAAAACATGGAGAACAAGTGCCTTTCGGCTTCGTTAAGGGTCTATTTACACCCTTTATAAAATCAAGGCGCCAATATACAAAAAGAAAAACATATTTACGAAAGAAGTATAGTAACACCATGACATACTTCAAATCAAATAACGAGTATACAAGGTGCGGTGTGCGTCTCAAGGTTGCACCAAATGGGAGTCCGGCTCAGCATGTGTCAGGCATGCACCTGACGCTGATTTCTGTTGTGTAGACTGTATTTTAGGTTCACTTTCCTAGAGAAGGGTTTCCATGTGGGGTTGTACTTGAAAAGGGTCAGGTCAGGGATGCAATCAGATAATTTTGTCAGTTTTAGAGAACACTGTCACCATCACAAGTAACGGTAATAAACGGGCGTCATCTTTAGCTCGATGCTGTATATTAAGCTTGTATAAGTGCCTCAGGACTAACCTTCATATTAGATTACTAGCTATTGCCCGCGACTTCGTTCGCGTGGTAATTTTGATGAGTATGAGTGAGGAAAAAAAGAGATAGCCTGTGTCCTTCCCCAGGATATAATCTATCTCTTCGCCAAGTTTCATTAGGATCCGATCAGCTGTTTAGTCGTGAAAAGGTAGCAAATAAACAAACAAACAGAGTTATTTTCGCATTTATAATATTAGTATGGATAGCAACAATTAAATTACAGGAATTTGTCTCACCAACATAAATCTCTTCTTTCTAATCTAATTTCTAAGCATCAACTATAATCAACCATCTAACAAAAGTACCAGGGCCACATGAGCACCAAGGAGTTCGCCTCACCAATATTATTCCAATACATTTCCCCAAATGTTCCCCATTGTTCTAAGGTTAATCTGTTTGCTCGCGTGTTTGCGGTCGCCGCTCGAGTCCGGTTCAGTCAATATTATCGCGATCGACTTAGCTTTGTGTCTTTGATTCTGAGTGTTACCGGTTTTTGGGGCGTTAAAATGGTGCTTTTGACAGAACAGTCTGAAAGCGTGAATTTTGTAACATAAACGTATCACCACGCCTGTAATCCCCGAAGGGTTAAGCGGAGGAGTAACTTTTAGTTCACCCACATTTCGACAGTTATGTTTAAGTCCCGTGCAATATTGCAATAGTGGGAGAGTCCATTTCCTTCAACCTGGCACAACTTAACACTCCGTGGCTCCTACTGAGAAATTCCTGTTTAATTTTGACGTCTATGAAAAATCCAAATATCTAAGTACTTTGTTTCTAATGAAGGTTCAAGTCACGTTTAAGGAGAAGGCGTTTGTTAAATCATCGAGAGCACAGCTGCTCATAAGTCCATTTTAGGTGCCCCAAAAAGCCCAATATTCATCTGAAGTGCGTGTACTTTATGTTTTGTTTGTCGGCTGCACCGAACTGATGATGTTTGTCAAACGCATTGTGGGCACAAGTGGTAGTGAACCGTGCACATTACATTACTGTTGGCTTTGAGTGTTTATGTGTTCCTGGTACTCATTACTGCGTTAATGAAGGAGATGAGTCTTCGTTACTGATGGATTTTTTAACCATAAAGTTCGGTACGTACCCCTTCGGGGGTCTGACACATAAACCTCCGCCGGCTTGGTAGATACCCCCGAAGGGGTCTGCGTTTAAGTCATCCGTCATCCTCATTATTTATGTAAATATTTAATATTCTGATTATCAAATACTATGAGTGTGCGTTAATTAAGAGAGTTGGATAAAAAGTTCATATGACATCGCCATTAAAACTTCAGTATTTAGCGCGCAAGTTTCTTAATTTATCCTTATAAAATCGAAGTGCGTAAATACGGTCATCGCCATTTTGACCGCAGTGCCGGCCGAGGCTAAAAATCATAAAAATTGTGGTTTTCGGACATCCAAGCTCCACTATGTTGAGAATGATTAACTCGTCATTAAATTATGTGACGAATTAATCCATAATTCAATTTAAACAAGCAGTGGTAACGATGAATTTTGATATCTAAAGTCGAATTTTCGCGCCAATCGTGCGTGTTTACATTTTTATTTTTCACATTACATCACACAGACGCGAACAGATTCGATAACAAATATGACAAATATCATCCAAATATTATAAACAACATGAAAATGCCCAGATCTTAGCGTAATTTACTAATACGGGACCAATAACTCGTAATATTCATTACCACTCCTCAATTTGTAATCGAAATAGACGGCATTTTTTTTTTAATTGCTGCTTTTTATGGATGTGATTATTTCAATCGATTCGTTTTTTGTAAATTTCGATCAAATCGAGAAATTAAATTAAGGAATTTAAGAAATCGATAGATGGAAATTAAAATAATTTTGTTTTAAGCTTAAAATACCATAAATAAATACAATAATATTTTTTAAGCTTTATAATGGTAATTTTAATAGTTTTTCGTACATTATAGGTACTAAAACCGAAACAACAAACAGCACAGACTGATCTATGGCTAAATTCGCGCCATTTTTTTTTTAAATAAAAATTTAAGTTATGAACGCATTCGCTGTTCAAATTACATTGTATTTTACTAGATAATTTATAGTATTTTTTTATATTACATAAATATGCTTTTATTTAACTTCCCGTGTTAGTAAGTATTGGTCAAATGTTGCAACTGAATTTCAAACCAGTTCCCCTATACTGATTGAGCTGAAATTTTGCACATGCCTTTGGTTCTGGTGACAATACATTTTTATGACAAACATTACTATTAGTCTTGCAGACAGGATCGTCTCCTCGCGACAGAACTCCTCAACGGTTAATAGCGCGGACACGAAACTTTGTATACGCTTTTAATTTTGATAGATATAGATGATTTCTTTCATGACTTCATCCTGCAACCAGGATCGTCTTCTCATGAGGGAACTCCTTAACAGTTAATAGCACGGATACGGAAATTTGTATGCGCGTTTATATTTGACGAATATTCATGATTTCTATAATGACCTCATCCTGCAGCCAAAATCGCCTTCTCACGAGGGAACTCCTCAATGGTTAATAGCCCAGACACGAAACTTTGTATAGATACGCGTTCAATTTTGATGAATAAACCTAATTTGTATCGTATTTGACCTACAGCTAGGATTGTATTTTCATGAGGACATTCCTCAACGGTGAATAACATAATATAGTGATGCGGTATCAGAAATGTACAGAATACGACAAAATTAAAAATTCCGAAATAAGTATTTTTTTTAATGACTTCTTAATTTTATTTTTTATTGTTGTTGGTCGGTTAGATATAGAATGCCCAGGATCTTATACGGGGTGTAAACAGACCCTTCACCAAGCCGTCAACCAAGCATTCTGTACATCAAACTAAGTAACTTTACGCAAAAAAATTTGCTGGGAAACGAAATTTTTTTTTGGGGTCAAAAATCACATTTTACGGTAAAACTCAATATAATGCGCTCAAAACTTATTGCTGATGAATGCTTTGAATAGTAAACGGACCATGGAGATAATTGGAGTAAAGTTAGAACCTTAAAAAGTAGTATTTAAACAAAAACTTGTGAAAAAATTGAAACTTTGACCTCCAAAATCTCCGTAACTAGAAGGTTCCCAGGTATGGTCCAGAACAAAAAAATGATCACAATGACGAGGAGAACAAGTGCCTTTCGGCTTCGTTAAGGGTCTTTTTACACCCTTTATATCTTAGGCACAGTAAAAATTTATTTGGTTCCCAAGATGAATTTTATTTAGTCTACAAAATTGGGTTTAGTTTGGTTGAGTAATTGTGTTACGTTGGATTGGTTATTGTGGGATTCACCACTTACAAATACTTCTTTTATCATCCTGTTCTTTCTCAAAAGGGCAAAGACCTGCCCATGGCATTCCATTTTTCTTTATCTTTTGCCTTCTCCGACTAATACTTTTAATGGTGAATATTTTTTATACTTAATGAGCTTGGTTTAGTTGCAGCCCAAAAAACTAGATATGAAATTATATTTCTAAGAAAACTACAAATGCGAGTAGGGCTCTTGCCATGAGGGTTCTGTCGCATAGCTGTTCACGGCTTCACTCAAGTGACACGGCCCACGGCCTATGATGGATAATCTGAACTTTGCAGTTGTAAAAGACGTTTTTAGAGTGGATAGTGAACCGCTTTCAAAGAATAAACTAACGTTTCTTTAGGATACGGCCTATGAATTGCCGATTGCGAAATAAAAGACAATAAGTTTGTCGGTCATCGTTACCGAGGCAGGCCCAAGAAACGCTGGCGTGTCGATTTAGACTCGTTCTTGGCTGATTGGCCAGAGAAGGCAAATCACCGACAGAGTAGGACAGGAATGGAAGAGGCTTTTGCTCAACAGTGTTAAAGAATAGGCTAAACAAGAAAAAAAGTTTGTCCTAATCTAACACAATAACCCAACCGACAATACGCTGCCAACAATTTTTATATCTTTTGCGGATCAAACAAATTTTTTTTACCAAGATTCTATATCAAACCTTCAGATATTTCAAAACAAAATTCGCAATAAATGATAATAGTAAATAATACACTTATAAAGTAAGAATAAATGTGAAATGCTAGCGCATTCCTAATTTAAATTTTGAAACAAAAAAAAAACCCAACCGTGCGTATTTATGTACAATTGAAAATCAATCCATTTCCAGATATTTTATTTGCTTGAACTGTTAGACTTTATTTCTTGCCAAATCCCACGCTACTAGTTCAACGGAAAGTTAGGAGACTATCTATAAGTTTTTAAAAGAAAGATAATCATCAGAATGTTTATTGATGTGTGATTACACATTTCTGTGTTTCTTATCATTTATAAGTCTCCTTCTCTTGAAGTCAACCAAAAACATCGAGTAATTACTAAATGAAATTATGTAAACAGATAGCTTGAAAAAGTTAATTTAAAATTTAAATAATTTTTTGAAATTATACCAAAGAGTTTTTATTCCGTTTCAACTCTTTTTTTCAAACTTGATTTCAATTCGAGTATCGATTAGGCTGAATCCAACTTTTTAATCGAATGATGAACCTTGGGTTTACGGTCAGCACTAAGACTTTTTAGTTATATTTGTCAAGACTTTGATCGTGCCTTTTTATGAAATTATGTATGAATAATGGTAAAAATAAGAACGCAGATAGTTTGTTACTGTCTTTATTTTGCCCTTTTGAGTTTTTTTAGCAAACGAGAACTTTTCTATGTACATTATTTCCAGCGCAACTAAGTTACCTATTTTTTGGAAGGGTGTAGCGGTACGTAATTTACACATATTTGGAAATAGACTGACGCCGTTTTACTGATATCAACACGTTATTGGAGATATTAACCATAAACTTATAGTATGAAACAGCTTCCGCGACATATTTTTCATTAAAAAATCGAATGCTGAAAGTTCACGAAAATTCTTGAATTTCATGACAATTCACATCTCCCCGCCGATTCAGCTGGTGTGTCATGTGTCAAAATCTTGTCGAGCATAGTGGTTAAAGAAGTAGCTCAAATTCTGCTATGGCAAGGATGACTGATGGTTTAGTTAGATTCAGGATAATATCATCATCTTCATCATCGGCCTACAGCAGTCCACTGGTGAACATAGGTAAAGGCATGTCTAATCGCATTCTCAGCGACTTTCATCAAGCTGTTACCAGTGTGTACCCGCCACCTTGTTAAGATCATCACTCTACCTTACATGAGCGAGTGGTCTACCTCAACTATGCCGACTTGCTCCACTCAATCATTGTAAAGTCAGCATAATTATAGTTTTAAAATTTTGATTCTATACATTTACATATGGGAAATTATAAGTCTAGCCACAAAATTATTTATAGGACACGTGATTAAACTTCTAATTTTATAACTAAGCAACGGTGAAATGACATAGCCTCTAATAAACTAATTCGTCTTTTTTACAATGCCCACTAAATATTCTATAGGAAGCGTCAAGTAAAGATCATCAATTATTTTGACTTGTCCTTCTTATTTATGCATTGCCACCTAATTTACTAACTCGGCCACGGATTTTACATCTCGTCACCATTTTACGTTTTACAGCTTCAAAGCAATGTCCTCAAAAAAATATAATTCAAGCTTCTACAGAAAGCATCATTTATTATAACTTAGCATGTAAAATAATACATCATATTCTTTTATCGTGAAAATAGCCACTGCATGATTTGGCGCGAGTACGCGAGACGACAGCGACCGGCCATTTGCACCAATCAGAGAGCGCCATTCGATTCATGTGACGACGAGTTGAGTTGTTCACGTGGCAGTACGCACTACACATATTTTATTTTTTTATTCAAAGTCATATCTTTAGATTATATTTAGATAGATTTCTTTGTTTAGACTTAGCAAAATTTAGCCAAAAAAGTGTCATTTTTGCAAACCGTTTATTTTCTAGATTCTATCGTATAAAACACCTAAATGTAAGGCTAAAAGTGTCTTGGTGTTTTTTGTCTCCGACTAACCGTTTGTCGTAAAAATGATGTGGAAGGAATCCATAGGTTAGGTTAGGTTAGAACTGTGACCAACTACGCGCGAGCCGAGCGAGCGTAGCGAGCGGTGCCGCGGCAGCGGCCGGCGAGCGCTACTTCGAAATTGGTCGCGAAATATTTCCAAGTATTTTTTTCATAGTGCCCCCAAGACGACAATCTGACCTGTAATTATGTTTAGGAATAAAAGCGTTATGATAAAAAACAGTAGGAGTTTAAATATATTTACATTAATGATATTATTGATTACAATTTTCGGAAACATGAGTGTTATGAACATCGCCGGTAGCACTACAAATAGTATGAATGAAAACTTTAGGATGAAAAATTTTAGGAAGAGTGATCATTCGGATTACAAATCGTTAGGAAGAACAATTTCGGGTAAAGAACTTTAGGTGAGCCAATATGGACCCCTCCTCAATAGCTTCTGATAATATTAGTGGCCAATATACCGACTATTTGATGACATTTTTAGCAAAATTTTGACGATCAATTAATATGGGATGAGTTACATTTTAAACGTACTGAGTTAAAAAGTTAGAAGCTAAATAAATATATTTTTTGATGTCATTTAATAGTATTTTAGAAGTTTACTGTTAGAATGCATGCTACAAATTTAGATGCTAAAAAATAATCATTATGCTGAGTTGTATTTAGAGTGGTTTACACAGAAGATAACTAGTGGCTAAGATAGTATTATTTAGATGCTCGTTAATTGTGGCTGACTTAGTAATTTAGAAGGCAACATAAATTTTTGGGGGCGAATAATGATATTAAAAAGAAGCCTGTTTAATTAGCACCCTTTACATATTACGCCGCAAAATGAAGAAGTAAGTTCCTCATGGGATGCTAAATAAGCTGCTTTGCTCCCATCTCTTACGAAGTACTGTTCTTGAATCTCGGTGTAAGAATTTACAGTAGGAAGTCATGTGAGACACTATACGGGGTGTAAACAGACCCTTCACCAAGCCGTCAATCAAGCATTCTGTACATCAAACTAAGTAACTTTACGCAAAAATTTTTGCTGGGAAACGAAATTTTTTTTTGGGGTCAAAAATCACATTTTACGGTAAAACTCAATATAATGCGCTCAAAACTTATTGCTGATTGATGCTTTGGATAGTAAACGGACCATGGAGGTAATTGGAGTAAAGTTAGAACCTTAAAAAGTAGTATTTAAAAAAAAACTTATGAAAAAATTGAAACTTTGACTCCCAATATCTACGTAACTTGAAGGTTCCCAGGTATGGTCCAGAAAAAAAAAATGATCACAATGACGAGGAGAACAAGTGCCTTTCGGCTTCGTTAAGGGTCTTTTTACACCCTTTATTAGTTAATGTAGCATGCAATTTAGCAATACCGACGTAGCCCAATCTTTTATTATTTGCCATTTATCTAGTTTGCCAGATGCACTCGAAGATGACATAAAAAATGCTCAACTGTTAAGCTGAGCATTTCTACGCTTGAAAATGCCCAACTTAATAGTTGAGCATTTTTTATGTCATCTTCGAGTGCATAAAGTTTTTTATTGATATTTGTTAACGTTGGTCCACAAATATAATCAATAAAAAAACTTGAGGAGCTAAATAAAAACTGTAATTAATGTAAAAAATAATATTTGCATAGACTACCAGTCATCAACCAAATAAAATTGCGTATAGCTCCCCCAAATAGAAAAAAACTTTATCGAGCAAAAAAGAAAAGTAAAAACAAAAGACAGTAAAATTATTTTAAGCTTTTTATTTACTTCACAAAATGGGGGAGGTGCTTCCTAAAAGGTTTCCGTGTCGGTGTACATTTTCCGTTTGTTTATAACTTTTCCCCTACCCACCCTACGGAAGGGTTGTGAAGCCGCGCAAGTGTGGTTGGCCCTTTATTTTTATTTTTGTAAACAGTGGTAATTTTAAAACATTTTTTTCTGTTTTTGAAGGAGGTTCAAGTTTCAGTAGAACCTTTTTTTGTATGTTTTTTTTTTTTATAGATGGTTAAGTTGGTAGTAAGTTGTTTTGAAGTTGGTAATTGTTACTAAAATAGCGGAGATGTTTTATTTTATAGGTCTTCCTTCGTTTATACGATACTTTGTGTAATTTATTTCATCACCACTGCTCTCAAAACGGTGAAAGAAAACATCGTGAGGAAACCGGCATGTCCTAGAACCAATAATTCAAAGACATGTGACATCTACCAACCTGCACTGGTGGTGGATTTGAGTCCATTCCCTCTCTTAGAGAAGAGGCCAGAGTCCCAGCAGTGGTAACATTATGGGCTGATTATGCTGATGCTAGGTCTTCCTCTTCATTATAGAACCACCTCGGTTATTGTATAATATTGAAAAATATTTTCACATAAAGAGTTGGAAACTGTTTCTGATATTAGTAGTCATCAGAAGCGAAGGGTCAATTTTGTAACAGGTAAGCCGGGAGTACATATTTTTAATGTGATCTATAGAAAGTATTCTATAGACCAATGTGCCATTTTTCAAAGGGAAGCCGGTAGGAATCGAGTTGTATGGAACCTTCGCCACTGGTAGTCATATTATACCTCTCTTTTCGTTATACAACCGCCAGGTAATCAGTAATTAACAAAATGGGTCTTTTATTTTCATTTCGTTGAACTTAACAGAAGTTGGAATTTGTTTCAACGAATAGTCAGTTATGACAGTTCTCGTCTTTTGATAGGCTTCGTTATTCATCGTCCGTCGATCGATCTGCCTTACCTTTTCCTAATTATGTTGGGGTCGGCTTCCAGTCTAACCGGATGCAGCTGAATACCAGTATTTTACATGGAGCGACTGCCTATCTGACCTCCACATCTCGTTGGTACCCCTCACCTTGGCAAAACTGGTTGTCAGACTTTCGGGCCACTGACTACCTGTAACGACTGTCAAACATCTAAAAATGACAGCCGGCACCAACAGCGTAACGTGCTTTCCAAGGCACGGAGAAAACTCGGTATGTTATTGTTGGGATCCACGGGCCAATCTTGACAAGCACTGCGTAAGCTGCTTGAAGGTCGACCCGTGCGGCTGTTATTATTTAGTTACAAGCTCCTCGAGTTATTCGTCATCCGTACATTGAGCAAATTCCTCTTATTTTCTTTAGTGAACATCACAACAGGTCATAAAATCCCCCTGTCTTAATCTCCATTAGGTACATCAAGTTCTAATGCACTTTTTAGAGAAGCTACTTACAATGCAAACAATTAAACTTATTCAGAGGAAAGTGTAACCCAAGCACTTTCAATTGGACCCCGAGTGTCACCCGATACACAGACACAAAGGTGCACTCGCCCGCGAATAAACTATAATTGCAGCAACTAAACGCATTCCAATATGGCGCCGAAATCATGGCGCCAACTGAAACAATTATTTTAACCTGAAAGCAATTAGAGAAATGGACAAGTAATTATTGCATCGAAACTTAGATAGTGCCCGGTGCAAGTCGTTCGTGTAAAACAGAAAATTGAGAATGTTGAGAACATTAGTATTACTTAATGTTGTCAGTTTTATAAGATAATGCTAGTCAATTTGTGTTATAAAAGTAGTTCCACCAGGCCACAGACCCTAACATTTTTGGACTAATGTAGGCTTTACCATGAATAATTTTATCTGACCAAAGTATATACATCGGCAAACGTGGAGATCGATGAGACGACTGCTTAAAAAAATAGAATAGACCTCGGAGAAATTGAATTTGAATTGAAATTGTGGTGAGGTAAGAGAGACCTTTGACTAAACTAGCATTGAACAACCATACAGGCTTTTCTTTCAACCTTCACCGAAGAATTTAGTTGCACAACTTTTTGGAAAGCTCAAAGCCCTCGGATTTGGACGGACAATATAAATAGTTGTCAGTAAAAAAAACGTCATTGGAACGTGGTCTTCATTTCAAACTTTGTCAACCTAATGATTTGCATTGTACACCATTGCGCACTCCTAATCTTTGTTCCTAATCCAATACAATACGCAAAAAGTGAAACACAAACGAAATCGAAAAGGACATTTTACGAATTTAATGTTGCAGAAATTGGAAAAAAGACATTATTTTGAGCAGACAAGCGTAACTGACGCAAGGTTTTGGCGCCAACAACAATGGTTGCCATTTTGGAGTGCGTTTAGTAGCTGCAATTATTGTGTATCGCGGGCGAGTGATTCTTTGTGCTAGTGCCTTGTATCAGGTGTCGTATGAAAGTGCTTGAGTTACACTTTCTTATTTTAAAAGTGGATAAAGTAGATGGTATTGTTGTAGAGGAATGATACGAATGGAATCCCGATGTAATATAGGTACAATGGTTATTTGTGCTCCAGGTGACTATTGTTAAAATTTACGTTTACTTTAGTCGTTTTGGTTATCATCGACCTTTTGTTTCTTTCCCATCTAGACAAAATTCTTCTTACTTACAAGATAAACAGGGTGTAACAAGACCCTTAACGAAGCCGTCAACCAAGCATTATGTACATCAAACTAAGTAACTTTACGCAAAAATGATTGCTGGAAAACGACTTTTTTTTTTGGGGTGAAAAATCATGTTTTACGGTAGGACTCAATGTAACCGACTCAAAACATTGTGCTGATGGGTGGATTTAATAGTACGGGGGTCGTGGAGGTGTTTTTAAAGTAAAAATCTTACATTAAAAACTCAAATGTATTCAAAAAAAAACATGTGAAAAGTTGGAACTTTGACCCCCAATATCTCCGTAACTAGAAGGTTCCCAGATATGGTCTAGAACAAAAAAAATGATCGCAATGACGGGGAGAACTGTGCCTTTCGGCTTCGTTAAGGGTCTTGTTACACCCTGTATTAGGGTCCTGCTGAATCTTACCAGCCCACAGATTCGGGATGTCCGAAAAACACGAACAACACCAGAGAATCAAGCAGTGTCAAGTCACGACAATTGAAGCAGCTCTGAAGACTAAAAATATAATCAAATCAATGTTCCAGTAAGTACTTAAACCCCTTAATTAATTGATTGTATTGTAAAGCAATCAAAATTTAACCTTAATTAATAATAGTTTAAGATTAGATATTCGATATCCGAAGCACCGAAGGGCTGATTGATTAATATTAAGTTTATTGGAAGCTCTTTATGTGCTCTAGTTGCTGTTACCAAAGCGCCCGGTTGATGGCAATAGGCTCGCCCCCTATTACATGGGACTTAAACATAACGAAGTGTGGGTGTACTATTTGGTTCACCTCTGCCGTGATGTCATGTTATTATTGTATTATACCTGCTTAAAAATAACCACACATACAGACACACACAGAAAAAAGCTTACATCATCATCTGCCTAGCCTTTTCCCAACTACATTGGGGTCGGCTTCTCCCAACTACATAGTCGTCGTAGTCTAACCGGATGCAGCTGAGTACCAGTATTTTACATGGACCGACTGCCTATCTGTCCTCCACAACCCAGTTAGTACTGGGTAATACGATACCCCTTGGTAAGACTCAGCAGTGGCGTGCAGTGGTTCAACACGGAGGGTAGGCCACCGCCACGCACATATATCGCGGGTATCGGTATCCAAAAAAAAAAAAGAAAAAAAAAATGAAAATGAAAAAAAAAAAAAAAAAAATGAAAATCAGCCTGTAAAAACAAAAGTTATAAATAAAGAACTCACCACTTTATTCAAGGTTCAAATCACTATTTTCTGACAATGCAAACAGAAGAAAGATTCGGCCACCTCAAATATCTAATCCAAGTGGGTGGGTGATAGTTACAGAACACGTCACTTGCAAGATATCCGAAGCGGCCTGTTAAAAATGAAATGAAATGAAAAATATTTCTATTCCTATCTACTTTAGAATTATGCTTTTCTATATCTAACCTTAACTGACCGTTAATACTAGTTTCAATACGTGATTTACCAAATGTATTTAACTTTAAGCAAGCCTCTAGATGTTTTTCTGATAGGTCATGCTTTTTTGCCGAGGAATGAAAATTATGCAAATCAATGTACCCCTCACTCCACTTACTGGAAGTATTAAACAAAATGCACGGAAAACAAAATAATTTATTTGTGTGTATACAACCACATAGCCAGCTGAATGTTGCATAATTTTGAGGTTTGAAATGGCGGGTACGAGCTGAATTATCAGATTTTTGGATTAATTCTCGTAATTCGGGTGTACATCTACCTTTCGACACCACAAGAATCTTATCATTAAACGATAATTGCGAAAACTTACTGCTTTTAACTTCTAACAAACACACATTTTCTGCGCAAGTATCACAACAGAACACCATTTTTAAGTAAATAAACAAATACTAAACAACAAATCATATTTACATTAATGTTCGTTTCAAAACGAATAACTGATAAGGTTTAACTTGGTAAGATATGATAACATTCAAAATCGCATTTAAATTTGCTTGTCACATGAAATAATAATGGCGTGACTAGGAAAAAATTAATTCGTAATTTGTTAAAAAAAACACTTCCAAATTAAATTGCATCATTGTCATACCTAAATCATATGTAAAATCTGTTAACAAAATTTTGCCGGATAATACTGAGTCTGACAGCACGTGCTTGTCATACTTATTTTAAAAACTCCCCGAAAATCAAAGCGAAAAATAAAATTCATATAGTTTTTAATTATTTTTATAGGCCTTTTGCTATTTTTTAGGTATAAATTCAAAAATACCACCCTATTTTTTTAACTGGTTATAGTAGTCATTAAGAAAACTATCGTGTTTGTGTGTAGTCTGTTTCTCGAATTCGCCGGAATTTCGGTTTAATTTCTACAAATGGCAACTCTGATCTTCATTCATGTTAATCTATTTAACCAATCACAGGCCGTCTCCTTTCCCGGGAGACACGCCTATTATCTAGACATGTGTGCCGTTTATACACACGAAAATATGCACCAGTGTGCGTAAATTTATGAATCAAAAATACTCTACAACCGATTTCGCCTTACAATTGACGACGCGAGGTTAGCTCACAGTATTGTGTTAGTGTTACGTCACACGGGCGCGACAAGTTGCTATAAGTGTTATAACAGGAGTTTTAACTTTTAAAATAATTTTTATTACAAAGGTATAATAATTGCACTTGAGTTGGCGTTTATGATAGGATTGATAAGGTAGGCTAGGCCTAATTGCCTCTATGGACGGCACGCCCCTGTAAGACTGGTTGTCAGACTTTTTGGGCCACTGACTACCTAACGACTGTCACAGATCTACAAATGACACCCGGGACCAACGGCTTACTGTGCTTTCCGAGGCACGGAGGAAACTCGGTATGTAATGGATGGTCACCCATCCACTGACCAACCTAGGCAACCACGGCTTAACCTAAAGATCGACCCGAGCGGCTGTTATTATTAAGCCACGAGCTCCTCAAAAAAAAAAGCTTACAACACCCACTTAATTTAACCAACCCACCAGAGAGTACGAACGCCTCATCTCATTTCTAATCCATAACACGACCACGAAACAAGATAATCCCTCAAAATAAAAACACCCCCAGCTCTAAAATAATTGACTCCAGCAACCCTCAAATGTCATTACGGAAAATGCGCATCAAAAAAGCTGTGTGGGGTACAATCTACCCCTATATATTATAATTGTATTCAGGCATATTGGCCGCGTTACTCGCTGCTCACATAATTCTGGTGTAATTTGATATTTTATTAGTGAGCATTGTTTAAACAATTGCGTAAGTGATTGTTGGGGCCGTTGGGATCTGCACCTTGCAGGGTGAGGGTCATGTTGAAGGGAGACAGTCAGGACCAGATGGACAGTTTTTGTGTTTTTTTTTTTAACATTTGTATTGTTAGTATTTTTTTTGTCTCAAACCATGAGAAAATCTTCAGTTATTATGAGCGTCTAACACCCGTATCTACAAAGAAGTCAAAGTGATTACTTGAGTAAAAGTTATTATTTAAGATACGATTGTTATTCTGTGGTTTAGTAACTGCTTGAAGTTAGAACTGTCAAAAACTAGAATACTTAACTTTGCTTTCTTTGACGGTTCTTACTTCGTTTAAATTATTGTCTATTGTATACAAATGTTTGCATCTTTACTTAAACTCAGGTTATTACTTTAATTTGAATTTATATACGAGTGTAAAGTAAAAGATTCAATTCAGACAGTTATGTAAGAGGTCAACTATTTTGTTCGTTCAAATAAAAAAAACTAGTGACAAAAGCATTGCTGAATGAAAAACCCAACAAGTGAATGACAAGGACAATACTTGAAAAAAAAAATGTTTGTTCGTGCTCGCCTGCTATTTTTGCTACATTTTTAAAGAGCTCCCCCCTCCCCCCTCCCCTCTCTCCTCTCTTTCTCTCTGAAACAACTCATTCAGTGAGGTGAGAGTGAGGTCCAAAGATATCAGAAAATGAATTACCGATGACGCCGTGCGCCGTACCGTCTCTGAAGTGAAGTGGACGTATCACGTTCCAAAACTGGTGTGTGGGTTACTCTTGTCACTTTTATGTTTTATATTGCATGCTTACGTTTCTATAGATCACCATGCTTATTTTGTATTGCATAAGGTTGGGTTTTAGATATTGTTATGGCAGAAATCTTAGCCAGACATAGCTCAACCGGATCCAGGTTCTCATTTTAAAAACTTGCAGATAGGACTCTCTTCTGAACCCGCTGGGGTTCATAATAGGTGGGGAGTTTGGTTAAATTGGTTTTAAACCAAATTTTTGTTCTAGACCATAACTGGGAACCCTCTTAATACGGAGATATTAGGGTCAAAATAAAAACTTAATCACAAGTAATTTTTTTTTAATCGAAGTTTTTAATGTTATAACTTCATTTTAGATACCTCCAACCCCTATACTATTCAATGCATCCATCAGCACTATGTTTTGCGCCCCCAAAAAAATGTCGTTTCCGAGCAAAATTTTTACGTAGAGTTACTTAGTTTGATGTACAGAATGCCTGGTTGACGGCTTCGTGAAGAGTCCGTTTACACCTTGTATTTTGATCCAGACAACTGAAAGGTTCTTACCACCGCTAGACTATCTGGATCATGAACTTCCTTCTCCTCTTACTCCATCCTCCCACATAACACCATCCACAATCTATCGAGTATCGAGCGGCATACGTTGCGCGTCGGGGGTGCGCGGGGCGCGAGCGGCTGCGGGAGGGGAGGGGGCTGGAGGCTATCGAGTTACACCTCCAGCCCATGCTCTCCTGGTTGTCTGACGGCTTAGATCGTTTTAGACGCGCTTGAGATGCGGGATGCGTCCCGTTGCGGTTGTTTGTGGAGTGAGGTAGTCGTAGTGCGGATGGGAAGTTCCTTTTTTGTCGCAAATCTATACCTAGTTACTAGCTATTGCTCGTGGCTTCGCTTCCGTTATGTACGGAATGTACTCATAGGAACGTTTTAAATGTAACCTATAACACTCGGGGATAATGTAGCTTCCCGTTAGTGAAAGAATTTTCGGTATCGGATCAGTAATTGCGAAGATTACCACCTACATACAAACTTACAAATAAATTTTACCTCATTATAATATTAGTATAGATTATTTCAAGCAAAATATACTTAGAGTCTACTAACCTCCAAGGAAGAGACTACAGCAAACTTACTACAAGTCTTTACCCAATTCCCAATAAAACGAAAACCCAAGAAATTCCAATAAAATCCCTTTTCCGTCGCACACATTCTAATAATTTATCCAAAAGGACAATACAATGTCTGAAAATTGCCATATTTTCGAAATAAGCAAGCACTTTCGCTTAAAATCATTCATTCGAGTGATCGTGTTCAATAATTGTTATTACAAACACGGGAAATACATTACTCTGCTTTACTCTCACCAAAGCACATTAATTTCGCAAAAAAAAAACTGTTTTTAATTTATTTCAGCTCCCAACCCAAAAACAATTTCATCATGGCGCCGACGGCTAAATGTTTATCTTTAACCTGTCACAAATAATAGCAAATACCCGTAAAACATGTCCGAACAATAACAATAACTTTAGTTAATACTTTGGTTAACAAATAACTCGAATAAATACTTTTTACAATAATCTCCTTGTCTACTCGAGCGCAAGTTCGCTCGTCGAGAGAAATGGCGCCAAAATGCAATGCAAACTTTTTTTTTAAAGTCTGGTGCAACGTTCTATATTTGAAAAGGCATCGTGAGATAGTAAACATACATTTTTTTTTCTACTTCTGTAACTATATTACAATAATCTCTTAATAATCTTTTTTTTTATTACAAAATGGGCCCCGCTCTTGACCTCGATCATGCCTGATGGAAAGCGATGGATGAGGTCTATGATGGAACGAGCGTGTCTAGAAAATGCCTGTTCACTCTTACTTTGAAGGCAGACGGGTTAAATGTGTCTTCATTATTTTATTATATTGTGTTTTGGATAATTTGACATCTTTTTTTTCTGAATTTGGTATGTACTCTCGCAATAGGACTGAGGAAAAATCGCGGTGGCCATTTTTCCTTTTCTAATCTCAACGATAAAATTATATGTGAAAATGCCAATAGCTCAAACCTGGAATAAAAGTACTGGTCGAAGTAAGGACCGGTCAATGTGGAGAGATTTGGAAGATCTATATTCAGTTCCTCCAACAGCGCTGCGGGCTGCAGAACTTATCTTTAGGCTGATATGATGATGATTGATTAAAAGAAAACCAAGTCAGTAAGATTGATAGAGAGTTGCACTAGAAATGGTTAAAACCGGCAAGATATACTTAAATAATATGTACTAAGTATCTATGTTTGTTGTTAAGGAAACCGTGAGGAAACCAGCATGTCTGAGAGATATTTCTCGACGACATATAATGCCGTCAGAGGCCCGTGGGTGGCATAAAAACTCTGGCACCAGGCTAGGCACTGACCACACGATAAAGAAAGAAGACTATCTATGTACTTATTGAAAAACCTCCTACATACGTGAGTACCAATTAGGAATACGAGAATTACCTGGTACTTATTAATATTCCGCGGTATTTGCTTAATTTGTTAATAAGCATCTACTAATTAAATTATCTAATAGACACACGATAGGTTGTTATTTTAATTAGGGAAATTCTTTGTAAGTAATAATAATTGAAGCGAACATATCAACTCATCTTAGCTATTAGGAGATAGGTACCTAATCTACATGCTTATATTTTTAAGTAGTTTGAATTAAAACCAGCAGAATTCTGATTATTTCAGAAAATAGTTCGATGCTAAAAAAATGTCTAGACCAAACAAACAACGCAACTTTCAATGCAAAACACAAAAGTTGCCAACGCAAAAAAAGTCCACAACTTTTTAATTTCATTTTTTAATCGGCCACGGCAACGCGCATTCTACCTCATTGGTTCTCTGACGAGGTTTGACGTAATGCAAGGAGCTGGCAACACTGGCGACCACACAGCCACGGGGCCCACGGGTTATCACATATTAACCAAAATCTAATTTTATGGTGGTTTATTGTGATTCATTCAAGTGTTTAATGTGTGGATATTGGTTATGGTTTTTTTATTTACGCAATTTTGATAGAAAAGCAGATGTTTGTGGGTGTTCTGTAGATTAACGTAGATAATGTAAGTTAACAGATATGGCGGATTATAATGTATTTTTGGTTGCGAAACCATGGGATTTGTTCAAGGTGACCGACTCTCATATTTTACTATCTGACTGAACTAATTTTTCTTTTTCAAATAATTTACCAAATAGCTAGTAAAAATATAAGCCATTTTTTGTTCATATAGAGAGGTTGGCTGTGTTCCAGTAATGGGCATTATACTTAAGTCTGATTATACTTGCATATCACGTATTTGACAAACTGACAAAAAAAAAATAGGAGGAGCTCGTGGCTAAATAATAACAGCCGCTCGGGTCGATCTTTAGGTTAAGCCGTGCTTGCCTAGGTTGGTCTGTGAATGGCTGACCACCCATTACATACCGAGTTTTCTCCGTGCCTCGAAAGCACGTTAAGCCGTTGGTCCCGGCTGTCAATTGTAGATCTTTGACTGTCGTTACAGGTAGGGAGGTAAGGAGTATCGTACTACCCAGTACTAACTGGGTTGTTGAGGTCAGATAGGCAGTCGCTCCGTGTAAAATACTGGTATTCATCTGCATCCGGTTAGACTGGAAGCCGACCCTAACATAGTTGGGAAAAAGCTAGGCAGATGATGATGATGCTTGCATATCATGTACCTATTTGACAAACTGACAAAAAAGAAAAAATATCGGCAGATACAGGGAGTCACGAATAGAGCAAATATGATAAATCTTAACAAGATCACGACTTGCTTCTTTTAGAAACAGTTTTAAAAACACTGCTCATGTTTTCTTCTAAAAAAACGTCTCCTTTTAACAAAATCTCTCTCTCTTCATCGCTAATATTAAACACACATCCATTACTGCTTTTCTACACAACAACGACACCAATCTACGTGGATACCAGTCAATGAACACTGAAAAGATAAAAAATTGCTGATAAAATGGAACAACAATAGGATCAAGCTCATTGTCCCATTATCTTCATCCCTGCTAAGCGGATAGGGGATAGATAAAAGCGAAATCTGTCGCATTGTCATCCCTGTAATGTTTTCTGTGTACTAGGATATAAGCAGAGGAGCGAGAAATTGGTTTAAAAGCGTAGGTACCGAGTTTTGATAGCGTCGCCTTTTTGAGCGGTGCCGTCGGAGAACGCAGTTTTGACAAACTAAAAAATGTTGCTATTTTTAATCATATTAGGCGGTAAATCATCAGTTTTTGTGTTTTTAATTATTAAAATGTTGCCAAAATTATTCAATAATCTCATAACGTAAGGATTGGGGAACACTGAAAAAGTAAATATACTTAAATGAAGTTATTATCAACTGAAAAGTACGTTTTTCAACAACAAAAAACTAGAATTTTTCACCAATGTCTTTTTACTTACTACAAGCAAACAATTATCAAACCTTGTTAAACTTTGTAGTGTTTTTTGCCCGACTGTGTCGGGATTAAGTGCGGTGCGGCGCCATCACGGCACAAACACACCACGGTGCAAATATTTTTTCTTTCTGTCCTAAGACAACATGGCGGAGAGTTTCAATTGTAATTATCATGTCCTTTATTTATTTTCCTTACATATGATTTTACATTATTTTTTAAACGTTTCTGTAAAAAAATCATGAAAAAATATGAAAATAGTAGTTTTTATATTTTTAAATGTTTTTTTTTTCCTAGGTTTTAGAAATATTTTATATATTTTTTTAAATTATATGTAAGGAAAATAAATAAAGGATCCACCGGTATCGGGAACAAGGTCCAAGTTACCGGCGGTCAGGGCTCCAGAGAAAGGAACCTCCTAACAATACGAGCCAGGACTACCGCTTTATGAATCAAACCCTTGATCCAGCTGCCTAACGAGAGCCTCCTCAGATGTTGGGTGAGGCTCTTGGCAATTAAGTCATTGGCTGAAACGACTATGGGCACAGTGATCGCTGAGTTCACACCCGACATGTCGACAACCTCGTGGGCCAAGCCAAGATACTTGATTTAAGAGATGTCAGTAAACAGGAAGGGGTCCGCAAGGGCCGATGCCTGCCGGTGCTGCGGGACTGTTCGAAAGAGATACCGCGGCCCTGGAACACAAAGGGCAAAGAAGGAACATGGATGGGTTTTGGTCAGTACGAGTCTGACACTCCCTTCCACTCCGCCCAGAGCGGGAGGGGTCAGGAAAAAAAACAAGTTGAATTGCTTATCTTTCTCGGCATTGAAATTACTGTTAAGTTCTTTCTTTGGTTGGTTAGGTTTCAAGTGGAGTTCTGCAAGGCATCTGGCTAAACACGGAGATGAAGAGTAAAGGCTAAGCCAAAGAAACCAGGGGGTCTACTCTCTAAGTCCGTCAAAAAAGATACGGGCCCGTCCGAAGGTAGGTACTTAGTTCGTAAGTTAGGAGTACGCCCTACTCCCGATTGATTTCGGATCGCCCAAAAGCTTGTTGGGTTGATGATTTCGCTAAAGTTGTGGACTGGATGAGGGACGCACGGATACGGGAGGCAGTTAATGATTCCCGGCTAATAATATGGTGTTAATGATATTGAGGTTTTAGAGGATCTGAAGAGGGATAAGAATTAAGAAGTTATTAGGTGCTTACGTAATAGTATATATTTTGGCGGTTTGGATTTTTTTTTTCTAGAGAATTGTAAGACGCGTTGTTTCAGCCAATCACAGAAACAAGTGTACGTCTCTAACTAATTTGAAGTGAACATAAATTATAAAATGGCTGTACAATTACTTTGGTATAACCGTGCAATTTTTTCACTCTCCTGTAAAGTTTCTATTATTGACTTAGGAACCAACACCACACCGAGGTGTTAGAACTTCTACTGTGCTATGCTTCCTATTGAGTAGGTACTACCGAAAAGAAGCCCCAATAGGTATGCTAAACATTCCAAAGTGACTCACTAAACACTTATAAATTCTTTATTTGTTATCTGATACCAAATCTTAGATTATCTGCACAAGATCTAGCTCTCCGTTGTATACACTAAACGCCATGTGGTCTTACAGATGTGGATTGGACTGTATAATCTACTAATATTATAAAGAGGTTAATTGGTTTGTAGGTTTGTATGTAGGGGGTAATCTCCGGAACTAATAATTTAATACTAAACATTGTTTCACTGGCAGAAAGCTACATTATTACGAATAATGTACACTTAACACACACAAACTGCACTGCACTTTTGTCACATAACTTAGTCAAAAAATGACGACGATAGACCGCATCAAAGTTCAAGAGAGAGGACTTGAGACGTCACTGGACAGTAAAAAGTAACAGAAATTGTGACGTCACGCGAAATTTCAACGCGCTGTATCGTGGTAATTTTTCGTTTACATGACAAAAGAAAAAATACTTGTGCAATATTTTTTGATCATCTAACTGACGGACTAAATAGATTTTTCAGACAAATATAAGTCCCGTCACGTAAAAAGAACTCTCTCAGCGACAGTGGAGGGGGTGTGTTTGCGCACGTTATACAGCCGCGTCCTTAAGTACTAAGCAATTGTTTTATAATATAAGAATAGTAGTTTCATTGTAGAATAGTAATAGGTACTTTACTAGCTACTTTGTACTTTGGAAAAGGCTGGAATAAAAAAAAATGAGAAAGTTTATTTGAGCGGTCAGCGTTCTTTTTACGTGACCGGACCTAAAGAGTGTAAAAAGACCCTTAACGAAGCCGAAAGGCATTTGCTCTCCCCGTCAATGCGATCATTTTTTTGTTCTAGACCATACCTGGGAAACTTCTAGTTACGGAGATATTGAGGGTCAAAGTTCCAACTTTTTCACAACTTTTTTTTTAAATACATGTTTTTAATGTAAGATATTTACTTTAAATACCTCCACGACCCCCGTACTATTCAATGTGTCCATCAGCACAATGTTCTGAGTGCGTTATATTGAATCCTACCGTCAAATGTGATTTTTGACCCCAAAAAAAAAATCGTTTCCCAGCAAAAAATTTTGCGTAAACTTCGTACGTACTTAGTTTGATGTACAGAATGCTTGGTTGACGGCTTCGTGAAGGGTCCCTTTACACCCTGTATACCCTACACTTTCCCACGAGAATCCAGCCCTGCACACCCTAATTATCCCCACCTAGGCACACCCAATTACCATTTTCATATCTAGGCCGAAAACAAGATCTTATCTGCTAATGAGACAGTCTTATTAGTCCGCAAGACACCCGACCCGCCTCGCTATCATAATTAATTAATAAACACTGCTTACCTACTTAATGATGGGCGTAATGATATGCCTAATAGTGGGTAGGCAGGGAGGTGTGTTTGGGTATCATGTTTGATACGTGAGGCTTCATTATAGGATGATAATTATTATGAGTCCGGGAAGGACAGCAGTGGCGAAGGCTCCATACAACTAGATTCCTACCGGATTCCCTTTGAAAAATGGCACAGTCAGTATTCTATAGACAAATAATATAATCACATTAAAGATATGTACAGTCACGAGCACCAATATGTATACACTTTCCTAAATTTAAAAGCAATTTTCGCGAGAAATAACGATTGTAACTTGGAGACAGGATCTTTTTCATAAAAATATGAGTTCTAGAATACTAAATTCGTAACAAAATGAAATTTTAATCTGAACAGTAGGAGAAAATTACTTTTAAATGTTGTTAAGTGTTTACATATTGGTACTCCGGCTTACCTCTTACTAAAATTGACCCTTCGCTACTGAAGGACAGTGATTTAATTATTTTATTTAGATAAGTACATACCTATAATAAAAAATAAAAAATCTATAGCTACACGGTGAAAAAAGGACATCGTAGCACATTTTTTACCGGGTCCATATTGGCTCACCTAAAGTTCTTTTCCCGAAATTGTTCTTCCTAACGATTTGTAATCCGAATGATCACTCTTCCTAAAATTTTTCATCCTAAAGTTTTCATTCATACTATTTGTAGTGCTACCGGCGATATTCATAACACTCATGTTTCCGAAAATTTTAATTAATAATATCATTAATGTAAATATATTTAAACTCCTACTGTTTTTTATCATAACGCTTGTATCCCTAAACATAAGTACAGGTCAGAGTGTCGTCTTGGGGGCACTATGAAAAAAAAAACTTAGAAAAAAATCGCAACCAATTTCGAAGTAGCGCTCGCCGGCCGCTGCCGCGGCACCGCTCGCTACGCTCGCTCGGCTCGCGCGTAGTTGGTCACAGTTCTAACCTAACCTAACCTATGGATCCCTTCCACATCGTTTTTACGACAACGATTAGTTGGAGACAAAAAACACCAAGAAACCTTTATTCTTACATTTAGGTGTTTTATACGATAGAATCGAGAAAATAAATGGTTTGCAAAAATAACACTTTTTTAATTTTTCTAAGTCTGAACAAAGAAATCTAAACAAAAAATATATGACTTTGAATAATAGTGTAAAAGATGGTTATGTTGAGAAAATATAGGAAAACAAATAAAAGTATAACAGATGTTTATTGCTACTGACATTATGAAGTTGAATGCTTCGGAATTATAAAATTAGAGACAGAGTAGTTAGTAATTGCGATTGTTAGGATGAAAAATGTTAGGAAGAACATTTTCGGATTTCCAATTATCGGAGTTGAAAATTTAGGTGAACTTTGGCGCACCCTTTTTTACCATAAGTAGATTCAGTAAGTACAAACTTTCTACTTGGGGGTCTAGAATCAGCCATATGTGCTCGATTGCTGGAAATAGGCTCGTTCCCTTTACATGGGACGCGAAATGTGGGTATGCTATAAAGTGCACCTCTGCCTAACCCTTCGGAGATTACAGGCGTGATGTTATGTTATACCTACACGTTATCTAGGTATGATAGTGCCTAGTCTCCAATCTTTTCAACGTAATTTCTTAGCGAATCTCTCTTTATGACGTACCGACCTTCGAACTACGAACTTAGGTCCTACATAGGGCTGCCATCCGTCCGGGTTTCCCCGGATTTGTCCTAGTTTGAAGGGCGTCCGGGGGCCGTCCGGCCGGGGTTTTAAAAAGTGTCCGGGTGAAACCCGGACACATTTGTTGTCAGGGGAAACCCAATTTTTATTTATAAGCGATCAATTGAAATAAATCTTAGTAAAAAATTCATCCATAATAACCCGCATTCAAGAGGCACGGCAAAATAGTCAACGATCGAACGGCCCCACCTGTGCCCCCGTGCCGCGTGCTTTAAAACCAATGAAGGACTTTGACGAATTCAACTGGATGATGTTGCCAAACATCACTGAAAGTAAGCCATGATCTGATGTCGAAAAAACAGTCCTATTCCTCAAGGAAATTAACATCGAAATCGATGAAACGAAGATTGACGAATGGACAAACTTAAAGTCTTATAGCATGAACCTTACTGACGGCGATAAGCTTTTAAGCGCAAACCACCAGTGGCTGATTTTTTTTTAAAACACCTAATTCCCATTTATATTCTGAACTGCTTAAAATTGCACAGTATTATTTTTGTATACCAGCTCACAATGCGAACGTAGAGAGGGTGTTTTCGCTAGTCACGCAGCAATGGACGAAAGAAAGAAACTCGCTAAACATACACACGGTTTCTTCTCCGATCAAAATCAAGTATAATTTCAAGGACCTGAGTTGTTCTGACTTTTGCATTTTTTTGTTGGAAAAGAAAGATATTTAAGCGAAAATTGGGAAGACTGAAAAATACCAAAATAAGAACTTGTGAAAAAGTTGAAACTTTGACCCCCAATAACTCCGTAACTAGAAGGTTCCCAGGTATGGTCTATAACAAAAAAATGATCGCAATAGTGGGGAGAACAAGTGCCTTTCGGCTTCGTTAAGGGTCTATTTACACCCTTTTATAAATGAATAAAAATTTAAAAAAAACGATCTTTTTATTTTTGTTGCAACAAAAATAAGGTGTCCGGGGAAGAAACCATATTTCGCCCTAATGTCCGGGATTTTTGCCGTGTTTATCCGGGTTCGGCAATTTGGGTGATGGCAGCCCTAGTCCTACAACACGTAAGTCGAGGGCTTTACCGTTGAGCCACTATTATTACCATTTAGGTTAGCAAGTACTATTCTGGAGGAGCTCGTGGCTAAATAATAACAGCCGCTCGGATCGATCTGCCGTTGCCCCCGTTGAAGCCGTTGGTCCCGGCTGTCATTTGTAGATCTTTGACAGTCGTTACAGGTAGTCAGTGGCCCAAAAAGTCTGACAACCAGTCTTACCAAGGGGTATCGTAGTACCTAGTAGGTACTAAATACCATATCAGAGATTAATCTGCATGGTCCTCATATCATATGTCTTGATCTATGTCTGGACTTTAAAAGAGACAGTGACCTCTGAGTTTGTTTCGGATGTTTCTTCTCAGAGTAGTCAGGTAGGTACACACTACACCGGCCCCATCTAGTTTTAAAACAACATGATGACATGTAAAAGTGTTTTGTAAGAATTTATAGAAATAAATATGATTTATGATTTAACTCGGTTGTGGAGGTCAGATAGGCAGTCGCTCCATGTAAAAATACTGGTATTCAGCCGCATCCGGTTAGACTGGAAGCTGACCTTAATATAGTTGGGAAAAGGCTAGGCACTTAGGCAGATGATAAGGTAAGAAGGTACTATTTTCAAAAATAACCCTGAACATATAGAAAATGTCCTAAATTAAGAAATAATCCTTCAAAGGTGTACCGATCATAAACCAAATGCCTTATTTTTAAATACTTTTTAATTAAGGAACAGTTCAAAACGGTTCCTACAATTTATTGACGTTCTCCCTTCGACATTCAAATTCAAATGGATTCTATCCGTAGGCGTAGCGTTTTGAGGCGTTGTCTAAAGCGACCAATCAGAGCGAAAGGATCACCCTCCAAGGATAATGCTTCATTGTGATTGGTCGATTAGTTGACACCTGATAGTGATGTCCTGGCGATCCTTTGTTGGTTGTCTCTGTCTCTTTTGTAGTCATCATTGTTAAGCCTACCATCTCTTTTTATTGAATGAATTATTTTTGCCGTAGGGTACTATTTAATAATCTTATAATTTGGAATTTACGGGAATAAATAAGAATTTTATTTTGAAGGTTTATGGATACTTAAACCAAATTATTTTATGCCTGGGTGCTCGAAGCCCATAAGTATCTTCATTAAATATAAATCAATTCAAAGAGAGAGGAACGCTTATTTTACATCGAAAATATTCACATCTTTAGATATCACAATCAACGAAACAAAATATAGTTAGGAAATACGAACTACGATCACATAAAATGTGCTACGACAAAGCTACGAAAAAACTATGCTGAGATAGCGCCCTCTACTGGCTACGATGACAATTAAAACTGTGCTAAAGACATCTATTGCCATATCAGCAAAGCTAACAACGCTATCTAGTAGATTTTATAAAGAACAGTTTGCTGTTAAGTAATCTACATACAAATTCTACTCAACGCTAGATGTCGCTATAAAGTTAAAAAAGAAGGCAATGGAATTTATGTATTCTTATTTTTTGGAGGTAACTATTTAACTGTAGCACCAATTCGAAAATTGAACTTTCGTTGGTTTTATAATTTAAAACATTCCTTTTTTATTTTACTATATTATTTTGATGTTTTGTTATGTTGTTTTATAATTTTGCAACACTAACTGACGCGTGTCTGGTACATGCGCAATACAACTTGCTTTTAAATGACGCGTTTGACATTTCTGTCATTTCACTTTTTACATACGTGTCAAGTTAACTTGTGCGTTTGGCTTTAGCGGCCCTTAATTTTAGGAATTAATTGTGAGTAGAATTTTATTTTCGCTATTATTCTTGTCTAATATACTTGTGTCATTATTGTGCATAGTTTATGTGCCATTTTTCATATAAAAACTTCAGTTTAACTTGTAAGTATCGTCGGCCTGTTTACACTATAGTTTCTATAGGAGTATGTAATAACATTTTTCTCGATAACAACGGCTGATTTAGTGTGTAATTCGTGTTAAAACCGCGACCGGAGCTCGTTACTATATAAATCACGCATATTGTGGTATTATTTTGTCTCAGAAGCATTCTGACGGCTTTATTTGGCATCCAGCTGTGCCAATAGAAAATTGTGTGTTTTCCTGTATTTCCACCGCTTTCGAGAAGATTTAGGGTAATTACGACATAAATAAAAGGTGAAACTTTATAGATTAGTGTAGATTAACGTGTTGACCTTCGCTTTGCAGTTTTAATTGAGTATTTATCATTAAGTTTAATCACCAGCATTGTTATTGATAGATAATGAGAATCTTACAAAATCGACACGTATTCAACGTGGAAAGTCGATTACTTTAGTTTAGTTGTTTTACTAACGTAACGCATACGTTTATGTTTCGACGTGTATTTTTACTTGTACCTTACAGTTATAAGTTAAACATACTGTGCCACTTTTAAGTGACACAACAGTTAGGTCTGTTGACATATTTTTGAGGTGAACAACTTGTAAAACGAGCCTTTTCTGTATTTCCGAAAGGGATTTCATATTTAAAGTGAAAAGTGGGTAAATTGTATTTTAATTTCATAATTAATTCTCAATAGGAAGACAAAATGCGCCAAGTTTTGTTAGAAACTTCGATATTTTTGTGATTAATTTTGGTTCACTGTGTTTGATCAACCATATGTTTATGTTGAACTGCTAACATCATCATTTTCCTTGAAGAAATATCGTATTTTACTGCTATAGCAATACAACCATAGATGAATCACCCATTAACTAATAAATCCACCAACGGTCACTATGGATTCTTAGCAAAAATAGCAGCAATTGTTTTAAAAAAATAGAAAAACATGTTTACTTTAATCCAACAAATGTTGTATGAACCAATGTACGCTTCCAACTTTTAAAAGTGAAAGTTTGTTTATTTCAAACACTTGTTCATTAACTTCACAGTCTTATTTTAGTAAAGTTCATTTTCAATGTAGTTATGCATCAGTCTGGAATCCGTTACATCCAAATTTAATAATCATAATTAGCAATACCCTCAGCTAAATTATATTTTTCTTTTTAAAAGTACCTTAGTTGTTGACAAAAATCTGCCTGTAAAGATATAGGGTACTTTTCTCTGGGAAAATAAAAAACTATGTAGGTATTAATAATTAAGATTAAGCAACAGACTAGTACCATAGTTACCACACGTATTTGGAGCAGCCGTGAGGCACATAATATTCTCTTTTTCTTTTCTGTTTAATTTACGTTTTATATTGTGTAGATTTAAGTTTTTTATTTTATTTTTATTTGTTTGTTGTGTGCACTTGTGGCATGTGCCATATAAATGTGTTTTCTTTCTTTCTTTACCACGTAAATACTCACAACAATCTATCATCATCATCTGCCGAGCCTGTTCCAACTATGTTGGGGTCGGCTTCAAGTCTAACTGGATGCAGCTGAATCTCAATATTGATGATAATCCTAACAAAGAATCTCGTCTAATTTCCAGGACAAATATAACTGCAAAACATTCAAAATGGCCCCCAAACAGAGGATGCGTATCGCCAACGAGATTGCCAGCAAAAACATTACCATGAGAGGCAATGTGCCTAAGTCGACCAAGGTAGTAAGTACCACCAATTAGAGTTTTCTTTATTTTTCTTTAACATATTACTAAGTTACTAACTTAACTTCGACCTGCCCCGAGGGTATAGACAATCTGAGATACTATCAGCGAAAACAAAAATGATAAAACCAAAATGTATGGCATTAGCTAGTCCTTTCAGTTATTGTTTTTACATGTGATTTTGTGTCACTGGCAATATAATAGTGATCTTTAGGATTATTAAAAATAGTGGATTATTGTCATTTGATTATGTTGCCGAGCGATGGACAAGTAATTATTTAAATACATTAGATCTCACAACTTTTTACGGTAGAAGAACAGTTTTGCGAGACTTGCATTTTTGTACAAGTTATATTGATATTGTTTTTACATGTGATTTTGCGTCACTGGCAATATAATAGTGATCTTTATTTTTAATGCAATAAGGTTGCTGTCGCTGACAAGTTTGCCAAGGCATAGAGATCTTTCTCATTACACTAAGGTTCCTCTCTGGTTGCTGGTGTCAAAGGTAAAAATAACTGAACGGACATACAGCCCTTCCATGGAGTCTGTACAAAGTGACTTTCTACCATCGGTAATAATGATGTACAAGCCAGAAATGAATGGGTCTGACTTATATGCTGCCAAAAAGCTGACTCCTGTTGAAAATCACTGTAGAAATACTACACTACCGTTTTGATTGTGATTTCAGCTTGTCTAGGCTCTCGGTACTAATTTAGTTCCTTCCAATTCTTACTAGGATAGATTGTTTTTCTTTTAGTACATTTTTGTGTGTTCGCAATCTTCTTTGTGAATCGATTTTACTAAAATTTTATCTGACCCGTATGTAGCGCACATCTCTAACATTGATTTAAATTGTTTTTGAATGTGGCTTTCTTTCTTTTGTGTGCTATTTCTCTTGCAAGTAACATAATTCAACACATTCGAAGCATTTATTTCATATAAACTAGTTATGGGAACTTTTGAATTGTTAAGGAGTTAGTCACTTAAAAACAAAAATAAATCTAAATTATTGCCCTTTAAAACCAAAATTATAATGACATGGAAGTAAAGCTCGTCCCCTGTTAAATGGGACTTAATCATAGCTGGCTAAATGTGGCTGCACCACTGGGTACACCTCTGCCTAACCCCTCAAGTAGTACAGGCATGCTGTAATGATTATGAAGTAAATCTTAATGTATGGCCTATAAAATAAATCCATCAACAAAATATAGGGTGACTGGTAATTAGTGACCGATACTTAAACACGTGATTGTAGCCATGATAACAAACAACCTTCCCAAAGACACATTTTTTAATATACAGACTTTTATCACAATAACACAACAGAATGAAATTCGCACGCGCGCGCCTGTGCTGTGACCTATAAGCTGTTAGCCGTTTAAAAAAAGGTTTTCTTGGGGAAAGTTGTTTTTATCATGAGTATCGGTCACTAATTACCAGTCACCCTATATACAAAGTTGTTTAAGTATACCATTTCACAGATAACCTAAGATTTAACATCTTGCAATGATTATTATCTAACAAACAGTTCATGCTTGAGTAATCTTTTAAAAGTGAAAGTTCAAACTATGAGGAGTGCTACAAACTAAGTAAAAGTGAATTAAATTGATGCTGAAGCTAACTTAGAATCACTTTTTGTGACCAATGTAGGTTACTCTTACACAGTACTTACTGCTATTATTTACTACATTATCTGTTTTGAATAGATTTTTGATCTTTTGGTCCAAAAGGTTAAGTTTTATCATTATTGGACTTTTTGACATAATTATTCACTATTGTAGAGGCTTACTTACCAAATAATGCCATAAGCAATACAAATCGTGAAGAGTTCAGAGGTACATGAGATTTTGTGAAATGCTAAAAAAAAAAAAAAAAATTTGTTTGCAAATATTTTCATTATTTCCCTTTAGTATGAATAATTGCGCATAATTTTATTGTCAACATTCCACACCGCATGAAATGAATTAGTAACACTTGAAGTATGTGTTGAATATTAAAACCATAACTGAATAATCGTTTTCATGGTGAAATTGTTATGGAAATATAAATACTGTGGCCACTGTGGCAATGTTGTGGCAATTTAGCGAAGCTATGTTTTTTTTTCTTATCAATTGCAGCACCAATCAACACAAGCCATTTATTCAAAATTGGCGGAAAATCAGCACTTTTTCCCGCCATTCTATTAGTCGTCATCTCATGACTTCATTTTCTAGTTATATCATCTTCCATGCATCGTTCCTTTAGTCTTCTCCCTACTCTTATGACCTACCTACATGAGATATCACAATATATTATACCTACCTGATCAGAGCAATAGAACAGACTTCTAGAAACTGAAGTAAAAGACAAGTCACCCTCAACAAAACCATAAATCACACAATTTTTGTGAAATACCTACAACTTATTTTCTTTGTTTATTCATATGTTTCACCTCTTTCCAGGAAAAGGACGACCAGTACCCCGTGGCGCCCTGGTTGCTCGCCCTCTTCATATTCGTAGTGTGTGGATCAGCGGTGTTCCAAATAATCCAATCCATACGACTCGCCTAGATCCTTCTTGTGATTCCCACCCTGACTGATACCTTACCATTGTGGCTTGAACCGTTTCTAACAGGCTTTTCAACTTCTTACACCTCTGGAAGCCTAGTACTTTTTTGAACGGATGACAGCAACTAGCGTTAATTGGAGCTAAGTTGAATGTTCTATGCATTTCTGATAACCTAGTATCTTAAAAGCTATTTAATCGGTTGTATCTATTTAGGCTCAATATAGTCTTAAAATATATAGCGAATATCAAAATGTATGTTATGTTTCGTCCAGTTTCTTTATGCAAGACCTTAGACATTTTCCATGTTTATATGAAACCTTTCAAGCCACGAATCCCGTAGTAAATTACAATAAATTTTATAAATATTGTGCATACTAGGAGGTTTTGTCGAAACCTCCTATTGTGAACAATGACTGCGCAACTCTCTATGTAGCTTTCAAAGTTGCATCACTTTATGTTAAATTATTCTTAAGCGCAGGTTTTAAAAACAATATAATCTCAAGAAAAAAAAAACATAATTGTACGTACTATATTCTTGTATATTGTAAAAATGAATTTAATGTTAAGGTGAAAAGATAAAAAATCGAGAGCATTTAGAAAAATGTTTTTGAAATTCATTCCTTTAATTTTTATTTGAGACCAATATGTGTAAACGCACAAGAACGACTTTGCCCTTCACAGTCGTTATTTTATAATTATTATTTGATTTTAGTTCAATTTTTTATTAATTGTAAAAATATAAAAATTATTTTATATCCGCGCCACGCTAACGAAATTATTTGTCGGTACTATTTTTAATTTTAAATGTAATTTATTTGATTAAATACAGTATATTTGTCATATTATAAAACTTTTTTTCATTTTTAATACCTTCTATACCTATACATACAGAAAGAGCTCCCAATACACATTCGTTGCCCATAACAATTATCAAATACAGTCAGTCAATTGTTCATCAAATTGACACACGCGAATTTGCCGCCATAAAGCCATTTCATACATTTTTCAAAGAATTAAATTTGGCAGTCGATATGTTAAAAAAAAACTGATTAGGTAAGACAGATTCGACCACGTGTCACGGTCAAGGTTAAAAATATAAAGGTCGTCAATTAATTTGTACTAAAACTCAAATACCGGATTCTAAGTTACCCATTTTAGGAGAAACCATAAACTAGACACTTATAAAACAAAACAAGGTCAGTCGATCACTAAACTGAACATGTTGGACGTTGGTGAGCATGTATTGGGAAAAGAAATGGTGGGTGGCCGTTCGGCAGGGAGATGGGCCGACGAGAATATTGCTATTGGGGGAAAACATGGTCACCTACCACAGGAACGAGCAGATTGGCATAATAAAAGAAAGGCCTATAACCAGCACTGGGTGAATTCAGGTTGTAAATGATGAGCATGTGTGCAACAAAAGCGTGGTGATTTCACGCAACCAATGTCTAGTATTGAACACGATAAGGGAATGCTCACATTTTATTGTATTATCTGATATCTCAAGTTAACCTTTGAGACACGTCACATTGTGTAAGTGCACGTGTGGCTCCTAGTTGCTTATCGGTAAATATTTTCTGTTAGTTTATACCTACGTGAATGACGTAGGTATCGGAATTCTTTTCTTCTTTACAACCTGATCAAATATAAGCATATTTGTTACGTGTATGGAGTCTGATTAGTCCTAAATATAAAAAAACGGCAGATTTATTTCAATAATTTGTATAATTTCGCAAAACATTTCAATTTTACATTTTTCTTCGAGAGAACTTTCGATAATTATAATACAATGTTAAAACTATATAATACAAACGCTTTTTACAATTATGTCATGTCGTATGTGGTACTTATACCATAATTTGATGGATTTCACCACTACCAAAATGATTTTTATTCGTCAATTTAAATTTTGGCACACAAGCGCCTCTTGTTGTTGGCGGCGATTAGCAGTACTAGTGAAACAAAAATGTAAGTTCAGTAAATTTACATAGAGGTGGTACCATGCCCCATTTATATCCGATTTGATTACGATATCATCATCGTCATCTGCCTAGCCTTTTTCCAACTATGTTGAGGTCGGCTTCCAGTCTAACCGGATGCAGATACCCGAAACGATAAGATTTGATGTACGATATCCGATAATTATAATCGTTTTTCATTTTTTTAATTCTATTCTCCCTTCTTATTTTACAATTTTTACCAATTTGTATTATTAACATTGCAAAGCATTTTACTATTTTTGGTACATTTGGTAGTGGTAGAATCGTAAATCAATCTAGACTAAAAATTGAGCACCCTATAGCACCAATTGTGATGAATTTCTTAGTGTGAAAAACAGTCTATTTTATGTGATTTTAGTTTCAGCGATACAATTTTATTACTACAAAATTAAATCAAACGTATTCGGCTTTGGCGCCCTAACAGTCGACAAGACTGTACGCTCACTAGCGCCCAATTATTGTAAGTGGCAAGTAGCGGAACTATCGAAGTTGAAGTGATAATAAAAGCAGGATCAAATTTACGCATACATTTCGATACAAACACGTAGATTTATTGCATGCACCTAAAGATAAGCAACTGATAATATTATCAGGTATCGTTAAATCTTTGTGTGGAAATTTCAATTTTACGCTTTGAGATTACATATATAATTAACTGAACCTATTTATTAATGAAGACTGTCACAACCGTTATCTTCAATTTGTAATTTTATTTCATTTTATCAAACTGATCACGCAGCTGCAATATAAAATAATCACGGCCTGTATTTTTTTTTAAAGATTTTTCGACATTATTTTTAAAATAATTTTGTAATAAAAAAGAAATCGCTGAATAAGCTATAAATAAGTATCTTGCCTTGAACCATTAAATACAGTGACAAATTAGTAGGTGCCATATAATAAGAATCACGTAACTAAATAGTGCATTTTTACATTATGTGGTATACACTTCGTGTCAAAATAAGTATACACTTTTAAAGATAAATTATGAACTAATTTTTACATTTTTTATCACCCCAAAATCTTGTTCAGAAATAATGTTTACATCGTGTTTTAATATTTTTGAATGGTATGACTAAGCAGGTAATGTTAGTCTTAAGTGGTTTTACTAGATGGGCTGTCTAAATATAAAGAATCCATTTTTTTATCAGAACATAGACACAAATGACATCTCATCTCTTGGATCCGTAGCAAATTCAGCCAATACAAACCTATTCAGTTACTGCTACCATAGTAATTCATGAAAATAATAGGTATAATTAGACCGCCAATCTAGTTTTTTATTTCCGGCAAAATATTCTGTTAATTCCTTTTTTTTGCAAATGGTATTTGATCAGAACTTATTCAGTGTATTAGAAAATGATTGAGATTCAATATTTACTACATTTATGGTGATATGAAGCCAAAGTTATTACATCTATCATATGCCACTTCTTCACTGGTTGTAATCACATACTTAATATTGTTTTACTATAATGACTTAAGTACGGATAATATAAAGCATTTATACACTGAAAAAAGCTAAACTAAAAAAAATCGGCATCACATCCAAGGTGACTTTTCTAAGCGGAAACTGTAAGCTATATTTTTATTGGTACATCAAAAATATGACTACAAGACACTATTTGTGGCCGCCAGTGTAACTATACTTAAACTTAAACTATTTTAAAGTATCATAGATGGCTTCGTTGGGATATGTACCATTCAAATGTATGCTGTTACTAAAACTTAACGAATTATCTTTACTTAAACAGATTTCAGTTTTTTCTATATTATTATCATTCTCATTTGGATATTCGTCATTGTTACTTGTTATTTCTAATCTGATCGCATGGATTTTGTTCTCTGATTTATCTTTATCGCGTTCCCACGAATCGATTATTGAGACATCGTTCTTACTTCCCATTTCATCAATATCGCTCGAAGTAACACTGGAATTGTCCAAATCGAAATCTGTAGTCTTTTCAATGACGACAACCTCTATGTGTCTGAATGGATTTTCTTGGTTTTCTATCATTTGTCTCGCTCGCTCATCGTTCCTGATGATAACTTCTTTCTTGACGTTACAGATGACTGGATCTGTTGCGAGAACATCGATATTGTTGTCGTAATTTTCTTCGTCGCTAGTTTTGTGACCGTTGGGGGTACAAATCTCAGCATAAATATTATCAGAACTTGCATCAGATTCAACCTTTTCTTCTTCCACGTGAACGGCATCGGCCACTTGTCCGTATGGTAAATCCTCTATGACCGGCAGCTTCCTTTTTTGTATAGATGAAATAGATCTGCGGATTTTGACTTGCATTTGTGGTTCCTCTTCAGAAATGTCAATCGCTGTAATGTCGTCTTCGATTTCGGACTTCGGTGTCGGGGCTCGTGGTTTATCGATTTTCTTTCTAAAGTTTACAATTTTCTCACTGTCTGCCGATCGTTCGGTTTTAGTTGGCATGCTATTGCTGTTGCTGCCTTCTTTCTTATCAGTAGCCTTTTTAGGGTGAAGGAGATTGGACGTAGATTTGCTTAGTACTCTCTTAGTTTTAACGTGAAACTCGGAGCATAGTTTTTCTGTTATGTAAGAGTGTTGTTTGTAGTTAATTTCGAAATCGCTGTCGTTATACAGAGATCCGACGCCAAACATGTTGATTTCTTCGCAGCTTTGTATTTGATTGTAAGATTCGGACTTAACCATGGCTTTTTCTGGTATCAAATCTGGTTGTATCCTTTGTCTCCTCTCAAGATTCGTAGACGATTTAGTAGCTGATGATTTTTTGAGCATATTTTCGTCCAGACTCTTTAGTTTTCTTCCAGAGCTGGCATCACTCTCCATAGAACCGCAGTAATTGATTTGGTCGACACTAAGGTTTTTGCGACCATGTTTCATGTTGATACCGCTGTCGTCTTCCGTGTAGGAATTATCGGGCATTCCTGTTTGCACGGAGACTGATTTCGTCAGCACTGGCTTTTTGTGATTCGAACTGCACTGACTTGTTCCCATGTCCGATGAAGATGTCGTTAGACTTTTGTAAGAATGACTCTTTTCAGCCGTTCCATCATTCTTTCTCGTGCAGCCAAATCTGTCTTCAATTAGTTTAGCCATATCTTGGTACCGTTCTATGGAACTATGCTTCTCACCCAGAGGATCGAAAGGATCTTTGACATCTCTGGATTTCTCACTATTCTCTATCGCTGTTATCTTTTCATCAGTGAGTTTTTCCGTGCTCTTTAAGAGTTTCAAATTCTTAAACCATTTGTTCTTTTTTTGTCCCGAATCTTCTCTAAATACTTGCATTTTATCGCTAGAAAAATGTTCATGTTCCATTTTCTCGTCTGGTTTATCTTCTTTTCCCTCGTCGTCGCTGTAAACGTCGTAATTCATATGCTCGAGTTCGTTTTTACTTAAAAATATGATTGATCCTTCAGTCTCGTCCGGAATATCTTTCAATACCTTTTCGCTTTTGCCGAATAACCTAGACGTGTCAATTTTGAGACCCTGTAAAGTGAATTTTCGTTCTTTTTCAAATTTAACTGGTTCGTGGTCTTCTTTGATGAGGTCTTCGGCAGTTTTCGCTTTCCCGACTACTGTTGAGTTGGCGTAGGAAATCTGCCTGATCCAGTTGTCAACATTGAGTTGACAGAAAGTTAGAGCTTTCTGAAGGCGTGCGGAGAGGAACATGCGCTTCTCGTTCTCGAAGCCGAGCTGAGTGCGTCTCACTTTGATGGAGCTGTTGAGGGGGAGAAGCTGAAGGGTTTCCTTGGCGTGGTAGCGAGGGTCCACTTGCTTGCTCGGGCTCGAGGGCATTGACCCATACTCCGGGAGGGTGCACATCACGAGAACTGGTTCTGTTGATGCCGCTCGCAGAAGAAGGTCATCTGAAATTGAAACAAATGTTTCTATAGGTATTGCATTAGTCACTTCGAAGGTTTATTGACGGTGATATTGAAATAAACTTTAAATCAATGTTATAAATTATGTTTGGAGCCAATGCATTGCAATTTTAGTCAGTCAAGGTGAAATTTTTGGCTCCTAAGCTTTAATCTTAATGATAAACCATAAATGATTGAAACTCACCTCCAACATCATGTGCCATCTCGATCGGCACCGTCCCTGCCAACAGGCGCACCCTACAAGGCAGCCGCCATATGCTCAGCAAGTGCGGTAGGCGGTGCGCCCGCGCAGCCACGTCGGGAGCCACGCCCCGCCCCTCCCCCGCGGGCTCCCATTCCGCCGGCGACAGCTCCTCCGGGCATACCTCGTACAGTTCCCCTTTAGTGTTGATAGGCACGAAGAGCTCCTGAAAAAAAAATAAGCGCCTGGTAAGTAATATTAAAAACTGCAGATTTTTTAAGACGTTGTGAAAAGATGGAATCTGGACATCTTTTTTCCCGATATCTTCATCTGAGCAATAATTTGAGTTTTTGATATATTTTTCATACAAAAACTAGAGGATGTCATTTTATTCCGAAAAAAACCTGTTGATGGCAAAATGATACTTAGATCATTATTAGCATTTATTAGGTACACACGGTGGTACATGAAGCTGTACATTTTCAGTATAAATTGGCCTCGCTTTTTATGGATTTCCTATACAATGAGAGATCCGTATAAACTGGTTTGTATAGCTGATATGATCAACCGTCGTGCGTACTAGGTACACATACGGTTATCTTCTCAAGCACTCTAATGTGTTTTTATAAATATTTTATCGAGCCTATCACACGGAAAAGAAATGTCGCAAAAAGAAAACCAAGTGCGAACATTCCCATATTATTTGAGACTGGCAAAATTGTTCCTTGTAAAGCAACTAGCGTATTGTCTGCGTGTTTTATTCCTCCCCATTTATTTTAATGTATTCTCTGTCACGGCAAGCGTTTATTGTTTATGCTTTTGCACATTCCCAATCCAATATGGCGGAACTTGACACTGGTTTGGTTTGTATGTCCGCCAGTGCATACGTGCTTGTGGTGTATGTTTCATGGTTTGTTTGCTTGTCTGGAAACCCTGTCTTCATAATCCCTTATTTTGATTTGTTTTAGGCTGTACAGATTAGTACTTCAATCACAAGTTGTTAAAATAAAAGAAACTTAATTTAAGTATCGCTACTCGATAAAAGATGGCGCTACTATCTTAAGTTAGATTGTAATATTTCTCCACTTGTACACAGTTACAGTACAAGGAAGAGTTGTTAATTACGTGCTTATCTGATTACTCAATTGCTAATGAAGGCTTATTTAAATGCTAATTACGATTTCTTGTTTCAAATACAACAGCTGCATCGCATAAGCCATTGCCTGATTATTATCAACTGTGATACCTATGAGTGATGGCCCAAGACTACACTTGTATTGCAAGTAATAATATCAACCTAAATAAAAACTAGGCTTCATCAAACACAATGGTGCAATTTTAAGTCTATCTAGATTTAAATACAGGTTTGTTACTTAATCGATTCTGGCTGAATGTTAGGTGCGAGCTCGCCTATTGTGTGTTAAAAAGTTAGCGTTTGTCTATTAGTTGCACGCGGGTTCTGTAATGCAGTTTGAAATTCGATCTGTTTTGATACCTATAAGCTTTTTTTAACATTAACCTACTTTTTGTAGGTATCATTGTAGTAGCTAGGTAGGTTTACATGCCTTCATTGCAATCTCTTATGCTTAATTGTATCTTTATAATAATTGACGGAATTCTTTTGAGGCCATATTGCAATAAGGCTTCCGCTAGTTTATTTTATGGTAAGCAATATAAAGATTCTTTGAGCAATTATAACGACCAATTTTGGTGACGTAATAATTTCCCTACCTCAACCAGTTTACAGCCTACTCATCAACGTTAAATAATGCTGAAGGTGTTTGTTTCCAAAATGAAGGCAACCGATGTAGGTGCTTATTCTAACTTTTTTTGCAATACTCTTTCCCGAAAACTGGTTCTTATCGCACTACGATTGGGTTCAACGTGCAATGTATTTCACACGCGTGGATTTTTAATATTTATCCGCATAAGTATTTGAATTTTCTATTTTTCATATTAGGCTGTTTAGCGGCATCATACCTTTGCTTCTTAAGGAAAGTGTATTGAAAAAGGTCGTTTGATACGCGTGGGGATTTGTTACTGCAGTTCTCGGCTCCATAACACCTTCGCCTGCAACTCGGGTGTTAATTCCGCCTCGAATGCAATAACAAAGTTTCCCCACTTATATCAAAGTGTACTATTTTGACTTAACTTACTGAAAGTAAGTTTTTATTGCCCTCAACTGGTTCCATCCAGCAGCTAACATAAATCTAATCATTTCCCTAAATCAGAGCTGAACTATCGCCATTTAATAGTCCCTGGATTTTGTATAGAATCTATGCATATCTTACAAATGGCCGGGCCTTATGTAGATAGACCATCCAGTTTTCTCACACAAAACGTTTTCCAACTGATCTATCCATGTTCACACGTTCCCTTTTACTTCAAGAGCTTATCTAATAACTTAAAATAGAATACGACGTCCACTTACAATAAATAATATAAAAGACTTTCGATGTAGTAACATAACCTGTCGATAGGCAGAACAGGTTGTTGTCATAACCCTAAAAAAGTAACACCATTATTTATGCAAATCTCTGGTCGGGTTTTGCGCTTAGCTGTCACTTGCTTTGACAGTAAAGTGATTCGATCGTACTACTTTTTTAATATCACTTGTTGCAGTTTTAGTACCTGGTAACATTAGAGCATAATGCTAGATCAGATTACTAGATTCTAGTTACAAGTAAATGAAGTAAACGGACTCCGGTTTTTTTTTATACACAAGTAACTTGAAGTGGTTCGTGATAGCGGCATAGCTCGCGAAAATGCTGGTAGTCGACATTGGCTCGCTTGCAGAAGAAGAAAAAAAAATAGCTCACGAGTGTGTCTTCGCCGAACTTGTCTCGACACACTGCCGTTTGTCTAGATTAGATGCATTGCGGTTATTATGTGGCTATCTTTACTGATCAAAATCTTATAAGGCGTGCTTGCCTTATGCGATTCAAAAAACTATAAGGCACAAATTGTTAAACACAGGGCTTTGACTTATTTGGCCTGCCTTTCTTCCGCAATTTTTTTTAATTTCAAAATAACGGCCACGCATTAACCCTGTATTAATAAATAGCTGGCATCAATTAAAACAAGGATTGTATCAGAGACAATTTACTGCTGCACTGTAAACTCATGGTATTGACAAGTTCCAAAGTAAGTAAACGCGCAGAAAAATCTTTGAAATAAGAATAAGTTGGTGTTACTAATTTATAGTTTTGTTTTCATGGCCAAGATGAAATGGAATGGATTACAAATGAATATCAATAAAACGGAATAGTGATTTTGTTTCATTCTTCATCAATAGATGGCGTTGTTTGGCAATATTGAATTGAGTTTAATTTTAGCCGCTAATTTCAGTGTTTACCAAAAGATAAATTATCTTTGATTATGGGTATATTTGCTATGAAGATCCAGATGAAAGTCCTGATGGTCTACATTTCGCAAGCGAAGTTTACAAGCAAGTTGGTTTATAGGCAAGATTTTATTTCGCCCCAGTAGTGCAGCAGTGTGTCCATTGAAACGAGAGATGGTACGCACTCTCCTTGACAAAGATCTAACACACAAACTCACAATTGAACCACATTATTTAGCAGCAGTATTTCAAAAATAAAATAGTATAAATAATTAATTCACACTAATATTATAAAGAAATAAAGTTTGTTTGAAATTAGAGACTGATCATATTGAAAAAAGTCGTTCACTAGTGTCAAGCTATAATTTCCGAATGCCTTAGGATAATTATGTTTCTCCAACGCGGATGAAATCGCGGAAAAAGAAAAAGCTTATAAAAATAAAGTAAGCAGGTATTATAAAAGTTTATTGCACAAAAGTAAAACTAAACCCTCATAATAAGAAAACAATGTCTAAATACTACAGTACAAAAAAAAAGACATTAAATTAATAGAAATAACAATTAAACTAATTAAAACATGTTCAAATGAAAAATTACCACAAATACATACATGTCACAAAGTAAATAATTACCAGTATAAATAGCAACTCAAAGTCAATAAATTCATCCCCAAACATTACCACTACCTGCCAAAAAAGTAAAAGTCCTGTCAAGTAAAAAGAACGCTGAGCGACAGTGGAGAGGATGCGTTTGCGCACGTTATACAGTCGCGTTCTAAAGTACTAAGCCATTGTTTTATAATATAAGTATAATTGTTTCATTGTAGAATCGTAATAGGTACTTTACTAGTTTAGTACTTTGGAAAAGGCTGGAATAAAAAAAATGAGAAAGTTCGAGCGGTCAGCGTTCTTTTTACGTGACGGGAACTATACCAGGGAAACAGATGTAAATAAGAAGTAAGTATTTCTCAATAATTGCACTACTCCTTCCTCCAGCTTTCCTGATTCACAACTGACGTCGAAGGTTGATCCGTTATCGCCCTATCGCTGAACTTTCTCAGATAACTGGGCTTCTCCGCCTTTCCAATTTTTGAATTTAAATACTTCCATTCTGGACCATACATCGTCAACTCCTTGCTTAACCTCTTGGGTTTGGTTGAGGAGGCTGAAGTAGACATCCAAGCTACTAAAGCATTCATCCCATACACTTCGAGGTCCATAATTCCGTGGGAGGAGACAATTGTTCCGTCTGCTCTTATCACCACGAGATGAGGAACAGCGGTGATACCGTACAGGTACTGCAGTGTGGGTATCAAAAGATCGTTGAAGTTGAGAGTGAACCAGTTCGCTTGTTCTTCGTAACTCTTATGAAAGTCTTTTTTATTATCATCCATAGGAATGTTGATCACCTCAATGGGAAGGCACCTGGCATTTTCGTAAATCTTGTAAAACTGGTGTATGATGTTACGTCTATCCACGTTTAGCATGGAGAAATAGAGGACAATGGCGTCCACTCTGTCCATGATCCACTCATTGGGAACCTTCTCCAACTTTTGGTTGTATATCTTGGCTTCTTTCAGCCAGTTATAAGGTGGCAGGTTTAGGATACCGGGTTCAACTACGTGTTCACCCATGTTTTATTTAGTTTTTCCTAACAATTTATAAAAGATGTTTCGTGTAAAATTCGACTTCAATTCTTCATTAAGCCCTCGTGGTTAAAACAGCACTGCATTGCCAATTTTATTAAGTACTATGGTGGTTTGATTTTGGCAAATCGCTTCAAATGTATTGTAAGACCTATGACATTGACAAGCGAGTCATTGATTTTCAGTTACCAGACATTTTTTTTATTATAAAAGGTTCAAGGAGGATTTCATTGTAGATGAGAAAGCTGGCATACTCGATCCTGCAGGTCTATGGTAGATGTTCAGAATAGCTACAAAAAAAAATCATTTTTTTTTGTCAACTGACAGTAGTAACTGATTCAAGCAACTCCTTTTGTTCATAGAGATATTTTAATTTGTTTTAAGTTATACAAACAAAAGAGTCATGGAAGAAAAGACAGAGAGTGGTGATGAGGAGAGTGAGATCCCCATCAGCCTCCCGATTTGCGACTGGCTGAAAGACGCCAATATATTCAACCACAAGCTCAACAGGATTCCTACTTCCTTGCTCATAGACAGAGTGGATGCGATAGTCTTATATTTTTCCATGCTAAACGCGGATAGATCCAACATCATACACAAGTTCTGTGAGATCTACAAGGACACAAAGCATATCAACCTGCCCATAGAAGTCATCAATATTCCAATGGATGACAAGGAACAGGACATGTCAAAAAGCTTCGAAGAACAACCCAACTGGTGTACTCTCAAGCACGGCGATCCTCTAATACCAACCCTGCAGTACAGGTACGGCATTACCTCTGTTCCTCATCTCCTGGTAATGCATCCTAATGGGACTATTATCTCCTCACATGGAATCTTAGATCTCGACGTGTATGGGATGAATGCTTTGATAACTTGGATGTATACCCGAGTCGTCTCTACCAAGAGATTGAATAAGGATTTGTCTTTATTTGATGTGACAATAAAAACGGTGAAGAAGTATCACTATCGAAGGAGGTTCGCTGCAACACCGGTGACGACGGTCAATGAATCTGACACCATTATGAATTAAAAAAGAAGAGTGTCGTTAGAAACAGTCTTGCTTTAGAGAATTTGTTTTTCCTTGTAATTTCTATTATCCTGGTACATTTTTATAGTTGTGTTACGCTTAGAGTTTTTGCAAGGCATTTTGCAATAAAAGACCTTAATAGTCGCTGGCGATGAAGACTGTTGAAATGGTTACCTTTACTTTATTATATTTTTTAGGAATAATCTTCAACATATGATTACATTTATCTTATTAGTTTTTAAATTATCTTTTATTTTAGATATCTTACTTTCATCATTAATCTACATTATTCATAGGTCATTTGATGAATTACCATCCGGAAAAAAAATGACACGGACATGAAACCTCTTTCGGGGCTCAAGTGGATTCTACATCAGTAGGTGTAGTTCCTCAGTTTTATTCGTATTAATCGAAAATACTGCTAACCTTTTTTTTTTGGACACCATCAAATGACCCCTCCCGCTCTGGGCGGAGTGGAAGGGAGTGTCAGACTTGTACTGACTAAAACTCATCCATGTTCCCCTTTACACAACAGTCCCGCAGCCCCGGCAGGCATCGGCCCTTGCGGACCCCTTCCAATTTGCTGACATCTCTTTGAGGCGCGCGTGGAACACGAACACACCGTCGATAAGACGGACGGACGGCGAGCTAGCCCACCGTCCACAGGCTCGCGCCTACGGTGGCCGGGAGCCACCAAGTTTCCTCCCGGCGTAGTGCCTCCGGCAGGAAAATACTCCCAACCTTCATTCGAGGTCTAAATGCAAGGATTGAAGATACTATACCCTTTTGAAACGAAGTGAAAAATACTACAAAGGCCGTCAAGGAAACATATCTCCAAGCATGCATAATTGCATACATTAACACAGCCTAATGAAGTCTACTCGTGATGTACCAGGGTCTAAGACATGTCATGGAGTATGCACAATGCAGCAAACGACAGGTGCAGCTAATTACATTGTCATTCGCAAAGCGTTTAGCAACATGGTCGGAATATGTTACGGCGTGAGCTACTGGGGATAAATATTAATTGGCATCTCTTTGCGGTTTATGATTTCCTGGTCACTTGGTGGAGAATGTTTTTCTTTGATTTTATTGTATTGTTGTTATAAAATTATTTTCATAGGTCGAAAAAGAGCGTTCCGGTGGCATGTTAATCATGTTATGGTTTGTTAAAAAATATATTTTTAGAGTAGATGACAGCCTCATTGATATAGTGGTCGTGAGCATGAGGTCCTTGATTCGATTCAGAGGGGATTTGTCCATTAAGACTTTCTCAGTGGCAGCCGGGATTTGTGCCTATATTTATACTAGCTGACCCGCACAACTTCGTCTGCGTCACTTAGGGGTATGAAAAATAGATAGTAGCCGATTCTCAGACCTACTCAATATGCTCACAAAATTTCATGAGAATCGGTCAAGCCGTTTCGGAGGAGTATGGCAACGAAAACTGTGACACGAGAATTTTATATATTAGATTTGTTTTTTGATGCTAGAAGCTAGCCCCCTGTTACAAGGGACTTCATTAGTACCTCCTCTAACTACACCTCTTCTTTATTGGAGCAAAAACTATTTAAACACTGTTTTAAGCTTTCACGGTTTATAACTAAACTTACTGTGTCACATACGGTATCTTCCGCGATTATCAATTAACCTGAGCTCCCGATATTTCGACGCTGTTGCAAGCGCCATGATCGGGATGACGAATAATCACGGAACCACGGAAGATATCCCATACGTGACAGTGTAAATTTAACAACTATTGAGTTATGTATTGGATGCATGACGATCAATCAAGCTATACAAAACCAGTTTATGCGGATCTCTCATTGTACGGAAAATCTATATAAAGCAAGACCATGTTATACTGGAAATGTACAGCTTGATGTGTCACCGTGTGTTATAGATATCGTAGGCGGTTTATTCCGCTTTTCAATTTTCTGTCATCTATACAAATAAATAAAATTGAAGTGTCTGTTTGTAATTTCAAAATAACAGCTTTTTACAGAATGAATATGAAAATATATACGGCACTTATAAGTTATAACAAAACACTTTTTTTTTTCAATTTTTATCTGTCTCTCTGTCGGTCTGTTTGTTTCGGCTAATCTCCGAAACGGCTGCACCGATTTTGACGGGACTTTTACGGGCAGATAGCTGGTGTTTAAGGAGTAATTACTTCTATTTTGGAAAAAGAATTAGGGTTCCGTGCAAAAAATTATAACCCTTGAAATGGGTAACAAAATCCGATTCATGCATACGGATAATCTCCGAAACGGTTGGACCGATTTTTATGAGGCTTTTATTGGTATAATTATAGCTGATGTTATGAGGAGTAATTAAGGCTACTTTAATATTAGAATAAGAATTAGAGTACCGTGCAAAAAAATGAAAACCCTTGAAATTGGTGACAATCCGATTCAAAAAGGGAAGTAATATATTTTTTTAATAATAATTTCACGGGGACGAAGGTCGCGGGCAATAACAGCTAGTCACAAAATAAATTAATCAAATCTTTTATGGACTAGAGTAGGTTAATAGTTCAAACATTCGAAAAAAGCAATCTAATATAAATTTAACGACACAGGAAATAGGACCCATTATTGTATATTAGCGTTACGAGCGAATTTGAGTTTCCTTTATAACGGGCAAAGTGACACAGGTCTAATGTATGTGTCTGCCTTCCTTTTACGGTTCAAAGTTGAGCGACACAATAGCATTGACTAGAAACCAACTTAAATATGCATCAGAGAAACTTATAAACAACCTGTATTCCCTTGACGTTGAGTCCTAATTCATTCGAAATTTATTTTGCAGAAAGGATTATTAATTGTGTCGAACAGGATTCGAATTTGCACATTCGTTTGCGGTTGTTAAAATTCTTCATAGAGCGTATTGCTGGGTGTTAAAATTCAAATTGAAATGTTTTTTAGTTGGTGGACTGCAGATTTGAATTGATTCGATGTTCGATGCATAGGGAATACAAAATAAACTATGCCAGTCGGAGTCGACGCGCTGTAATCAAATCGTGGCTATAAAAACTTTGATGGAATACCAATGAACTAAGATAACCTTAATTGTAATATCAACTCTATTCACCATTACACTAAAGATGTTAATACCTTGGCGGAACATAATGGACAGGTGATGATTATAATCCCAAAGATCTTGTTCCATCTTTCAAACACCTCAATATTGAGACTTGGCAGTTAATAATCTAGTATATTTCTTTCTTTTTCTTTTTAACTTTTATCTTTTATGAGATTATCTCTGTACAGATGATTTGCGATGTCTTGCGTATTCTGATGGAAATAATGTTAGTGTCAGAATAAATCAAGCCATCGCGTATTCTTCACAAAAGATACCTAGATGCTGCTTATTTTCTGATGAAAAAGTATTGCATTCCCATTTGTACTGACTAATACCAGGTGTAAACGAACCCTTCACGAAATCGTCATCCAACATCAAACTAAGTACTCGCAAAAATTATTGCTGATTTTTTTAAAAATTTTTTGTTGGGTGCATAATCTCGTTTTACGGTAGGATTCAATGTAACGCAGTCAAAATATTATGCTGATGGAAGCATTGAATAGTGCGTGGGTCGCGGAAATATGTAAAGTTGCAACAGACATGAAAAACTTGTATTAAACAAAAAAAAACCTGTGAAAAAGTTGACCCCCAATATTGCCCAGAAGGTACCCAGGTATGTTCTAGAACAAATGTTCGCAATGACGGAGAGAACAAGTGCCTTTCGGCTTCGTTAAGAGTATTTATTTTTACGCCCATTATAAGACTGGAGACTGCCTATCTGACCTCCACAACCCAGTTAGTACTGGTTAGTACGATACCCCTTGGTAAGACTGGTTGTCAGACTTTTTGGGCCACTGTCTACCTAACGACTGTCAAAGATCTACAAATGACACCCGGAACCAACGGTTTAACGTGCTTTCCGAAACACGGAGAAAACTCGGTATGAAATGGGTGGTCACCCATCCACAGTCCAACCTAGGCAAGCACGGCTTAACCTAAAGATCGACCCGAGCGGCTGTTATTATTTAGCCACGAACTCTTGTCTAGATTCTATTCTAAAATCAAAATAATTCTTACACAACACACATTTGCACATAGGATATTCACTCGTCGAGAATAAGATTGAAAATCATAATTCTCTCCATCGAAAGCCAGTGAAACCTTGAGCCGGCGGCAAGAATACTACAAAATGTCGAAACAATCAGTAAACATATTATTTGGTGAGAAAAATCGTGATTTCAAAGGAAAGTTAGTTTGATTGTGCGTCAAAAGTATGGGAAAGGTGTAAATTATGGTAGTTTGCAGTTTGTTTGGTACCTACTTGTAATTTACTCTGTGGTTACGAGGTCAGGTGACGTTGAATGGAAACTGCTGATTTTTGTCTATGGAGGTTTTTTTTTTATTCTGTTTCTGAGGAGCTGTGTAATATTATAGTGGTGATTGACTTCACTGTCATTAATAGGCTTTTTAAATTATGTTTTGTACCTTTTTTTATTTTTTGGGAAATCATCAAATGACTCCTCCCGCTCTGGGTGGAGTGGGAGGGAGTGTCAGACTTTTACTGACTAAAACCCATCCATGTTCCTTCTTTGCCCTTTGTGTTCCAGGGCCGCGGTATCTCATGTTTTGTACCTTCATGCCTTCTTGAATAAAAAGCCACATTTGAGGTCCCCGTGTTACTCAAGGGCTGTGGCATAGGAGTATGAGTTCCACTTGTTGCATACTCGCTTCATGGACTGCTGGTAGAGATGATGCCTGGGAGGGCTGTCTTTCAGTTATGCTATTCATAATAAACAAGAGGATACTGGTGTTTCCCGCGATTTTGACGATATCTTCGACCTAACGAGCTTTAGGACGGCCCTGGTTTTTTTGGTCTAACTTAGGCCACCACTCGGTCAAAGTCTTGCTCCATCGGCCATCTCCGCGTCTAGTCAGATGTCCTGCCCAGATCCACTTGAAGCGCACCGCCCGGTCTCCGACGTCGTAGACTTTCGTCCGACGGCGGATTTCGGTATTACGCTCTCGATCTAAGAGGGTTAAACCGAGCATGGCTCTCTTGCTGGGAAAACACGTAGATATGGGACGCACGGAACCGGGAAGTGTGGCAGAAGAAAGGGGACGCCCGTACCCAGCAGTGGGTGATACCGGACATTATGACGACGATGAAGAAGAGGATATAAAACTAGTTTGAGCCAATGTACTTATCTTCAGCCCGGCTTCATTCACCACTTTGTCGCTGATAATCCTGCAATACCTACGCCCTTGTTCTAGCAACTTCCAGATTCTACCCGCTATTTGGCAGACAGATCGTCCCTCTTGTCTGCCCATACAACCCTTTCTAGCTTTTTGATTTACATTCCGTTGTTATTGGGGTTTTGCATTCGAGTTGGAGTCTGGATTGTGCCCAATTGATAGCAATAGGCTCGCCCTCTTTTTTATTGGATTCAAACTTATCTGGCGAAGTGTGGGTCTACTTAACCCTGTGGGAAATTTCCGCATCTTGGTACGTTACCGTTGATTTTAGAGCTTGCTGTATTATATGTATTACTTTCATGTTTAGCAGTAAATCTGAGTCGACTAATGATAACTAAGCACGTCCGGTGCTCCCTGGACTGCCTCGTTAACAACATGTCGACTTGATCATTTTTTACCACGGCATGCTACAAATTATAATTATGTTTTATACAGGGTGTAAACGGACCCTTCACGAAGCCGTCAACCAAGCATTATGTACATCAAACTAAGTCACCCTACGCAAAAATTATTGCTGAGAAACAATTTTTTTTTTGGGGTTAGAAATCACGTTTTACGGTAAAACTCAATGTAACGCACTCAAAACTTGGTGCTGGTGGATTCTTTGAATAGTAAACGGGTCATGGAGGTACATAATTAATGCAATGTTAAAACCTTAAAAAGTAGTATTTAAAAAAAAAACTTCTGAAAAAATTTGAACTTTGACCTCCGATATCTCCGTAACTGGAAGGTTCCCAGGTATGGTCCAGAACAAAAAAATATCGCAATGACGGGGAGAACAAGTGCCTTTCGGCTTAGTTAAGGGTCTTTTTACACCCTTTATATCAGGAGCCAAGAGGGGTGAACCAGCATCTGAGAGTTGATAGGAGTAGTACTCCTTTATTTTAGGAGTGTCTGATCAATTTACATGCCTGATAAGATAAATGATCAACTAACATTGACTTTGCGAAAGCTCTGAGAAACGTACTTCGTTTGAGTACTTCGATTGAGATACAAGGGTTTCAAGGGCGCTTGAATGACGTTGACGGGGCGGGCGTTATTGGAAAACGTTATGAAATGTATTGAAAGAACAAGATAGCAACGTTAGTATCTACTTAGGCCAAACGCTAAAATAACCTCGAACTTATAGCCAATCATATGCCCAGTAGGACGAACCGAAAGTGCATGACACCAAAACATAAAATAAATTGCGTACTGCGATTGCGCGTTGAAATCTTTTGTTCAACACAAAACACCCAAAAATCGTCAGCTCACAGCGCGTTTACCAAAGAAAATCGCAATATTATTGCAAGAAATTCTCGCTAAACCCACTTGACACTTTGTACTAAACACAGACAAAGACAAGCGTAAGCGCATGTATATTAGCTAAGTAGCCATTTGTTCCGACGTGTACACTTTGCATGCGACGAACACAAATGTTAATTCTTCGCCTAACGTTCTTAGTAACTTATAATAGTGTTCGCAAGGGAATAACTATAAATTTTCATGGTAATTGGCAGTATAATGGAAAATCTTGACCGTTTCGTGTTTAAATTCTGCTGTTTATGTCAACTTTGTGACAGCGACATCTATTGGGGGAATTGGGAAGTGTTTCAACGCCATCTAGTGGTCAAAATATAATTTTTTTTTTGTTTCTCTGCAGAAAAACCATGATGGGCTGAATATAAGTTTAATGCAGCAATCTCTGCTAATAGATTGTTACTAAAGAGACATTCTACATCATTAAAGGGAGTCTCATGTTCAAAATATGCATCAACCGAAAGACGTCCAATGCAGCACGTAAATAGGCTTCCCCAAACATCGCCACCTTCTCTGTTTCTAAGCATCCAGCTGCTCTCCACGTTTTCCACCAGATCATTGTTCCAACTTCTTGGATGCCACTTCAGCTCATTTCGGCGTCATCGAGCAATGTGCCCTACCCACTGCTAAGTAATTATGTAAATTTTTCGGGCTATGACAGTTAGGTACCTTGGTCCTCATACATATTCTCTTCCAATCTAACAGTTTCTAGGTACAAATTATAATACACATGCTACATGTTTCTTTTGCCGATATTTAGGCGAAATGGCGTCGCTATTTTCGAGTATGGTCACACGCCAGATTATCTTTGTACAGATAAATACGTACACTAGCCAGACAATCTATTATAACGATGTTGTCGTGACAGTTTCGACACCTTTAGAAGAATAGTTATAAAATATGTATGAGCACATCGGTGACAATATTTCAGACTAATTCATAAGATTGCATGCAACATAATCGTGTGATTTTTTTAACAATCAACTACTTAAAAGCGTTGAAAAATTAATGCTAACAAGAGACAAGTTGATTTTTTGTTCTAAACACGTTTGTGATCAAAAAGCGCTTCGCCTACAGTAACGTAAATCATCATCATCATCATCATCTGCATAGCCTTTTCCCAACTATGATGGGGTCGGCTTCCAGTCTAACCAGATGCAGCTGAATACCAGTATTTTACATGGAGCGACTACCTACAATGACGTAAATATTTGATGAAATAATCTATTGATCAAACCTCTATTGCAAGGAAAATAGCTCTGCCGGCATCATCATCATCAGCATCTTTCTGTCCTTGTCCTATGTAACTTAGGGTTCATTCTCGTCTGTCAACCGTCACGCAATCATTTAATCCTTTCTCTTTTACATCATTCCTCACTCAACCCATCCATTTTTGTTTGGTCCTCCATCCCTCTGGTCTGTCTATCCATCAGCATTTATATTCCTCACTCTTTTAGTCCCAGTCTGACAACTAGTCTTCCCAAGAGGTATTACCCAGTAGTGAGTTGTGGAGGTCAGATAGGCAGTCGCTCCATGTAAAATACTGGTATTCTGATGTATCTGCTTAGACAGAAAGCCGACCCCAACATAGTTGGGAAAGGGCTAGGCAAGTGACTCTTTTAGGCGCGAATTACACAGAAACGGCGGGAGGTGACGGTGCGGCGCAGGCGCAGCGCAGGCGTGGAATTTTTAAGGAAACGAAAGGACGGCGTGCCTGCGCCGCGCCGCTTGAGTGTAATTCACGACACGTCGCCTAAGTACATTTTGTATGAAAACGTTTTGAAGCGATATCATGCCTGCGCCGCGCCTTCACCTTACGCTGTTTCTATGTAATTCGCGCCTTTAGTCAGGTGCGTTCATCCCTCCTCATTACAATCTCATCCCAAGACAGACGAACGAGAGCAGCTCTACCAACCAAATCTTAAACCTGCAATTTCCTCACATCATACACTTCAAAAGCAACCTATCCACAAAATTAATGGTTTCCTACCAAACAAAATATAATAAAACGCCCTCCTAGCTAATTTATATCCCGCAAATATTAATTAAAACTGTCCCATTAACTGCGCGTACGCACCATCAATCTTGCGCCGTAAGGGGTCTCTTATAACCTTAGTTAGCGTTCATCAGTTATCTGAAGATTGAAACTATTTTTCAAAGGTGTCTAAACGTTTAGACTGTTCCGTTATCTTAGATTGGACTAGTTAGTTTTGATTAATGTGGGATTTAAATGCAGAGAGGGAGACATGGTACAGATGCCAGCAGATCAAGCTACTACAATCTGTCAAATTTCTTTAATAGATTGTCAACTTTATCACTAAAGCATTAGGTTCAAAGTTGATTGGGAAAATTTGACTGTTTTGGGAAGCTTGATGTGCTGGCGTCTGGACAAGAATATGGAATCTAGTTTTGCATTTCGTTAATTTAAGGTAAGTGCTAGTATAACTATGCATCATTATTCGCTTAAATTGTGGTAACGAATGATGTTACATTTTCTTAAAATTCAGGACACATAAACATAACATCACGCTTGTAATCCCCGAATGGTTGGGCAGAGGCGTACCTAATAGTACACCCACATTTTGCCAGTTATGTTTAAGTCCCATGTAACAGGTGGCGAGCCTCTTGCCATCAACCGGGCACAAATCCAGACTCCGTAGCTGCTACTGAGACATTCCTGATTAAAAAAACCCAATAACAATTTGCCCGACCCGGGAATCGAACCCAGGACCACATGCGATTGCGATGACTAGACCAACGAGGCAGTACGTGTACTTAACATCTAATGTACCTAATTTAAGAAACACACAGCACAGAATCCGAAGATAGAAGAGCCCGTTATTTGTAGATCACTATCTGGTGAGAAGCTCCAGTGCTCACTTAAGTGCTTAAAGTGGTAGGTATTTGCATCTATCCGTAAGATGGAGATCTGCAGAATCTTAATCATTGCAAATTAGGTAGGTGTGTAGCTGTAAAAAAACGAACCACTATATTTTACTTTTTTTTTTATTATTTATTAATTAAAGATAAAACAAAATATAAACAGAAACATCACAAAAACCTCAATAGGTTTGTCCGGATGCTGAAACACTTTTAAGCTAACGTAGCAAATAATCATTGTTAATTTATAGTTAACACATAGTTTATAACAAAATGTACTTGAAGTGGACTAGCTTTTTTTATGGGCACAAAAAAGTTTTGGGTAAAATATTGCCTTATAGCAGGTCATCATCTGCCTAGCCGATAATACGATACCCATTGGTAAGACTGGCTGTCAGACTTTCGAGCCACCGACTACCGGGACTATCGGATTAACAGGCTTTCCGAGGCACAGAGGAACTCTGTATGTAATCGGTGGTCACCCATCCACGGCAAGTGCGGCTTTGTAGCAACAATTAAAGACAATAATTTTAATTTACACAAATATTTAAAATTATAAAAACATGCTGGTGGAACACATAACCTTCTCCTTTTTTACGTAGAAGTCGGTTATAACGAAAACTAATAGCCATTCAAAATTACCCATATTCGTCGTAGCAGGACTCGTCTATAATTCTCCAGCATTTTTCTCCGACCCTAGCAATCTATTATTCACCTGTGCCTACATTATTCAGCACTCATGTCCGACCCGTTGTCCGTCCGTCCGACCCTCTGTCCGTACATAATTAAGATTCTCATTATACTCATAAACAAAAGTTGCGCGCGCGTCATTTTTCGCGAAGTTTCTAATAGGGCTGGCCATGAATTGTTATAAGTAATTAGACGTTTAGAAGTGTGGTTTTAAGTTTTTAAATGTGATTGTAGTCTATGCCTGTAGTGTTGTTATACAATTAGGCAAAGAAAAGTGCCTAAGTATTTTTATAAGAAAATAGATGATTTTGCTAACTTATCTATTTTTAAATTCCTCATTAAAAAATGCAGTTTCTACACTTAAAATAATTGTATTTCATTCATAAACAAGGACATTAAAAATCCCATCATTCCCTTAGGCAAAATCATTTCATAAACATTACGACGAAATAATAAAATCTTTCTTCAAGATAATAACCAAAGTCAAAAATAAATCCATATTCAAATAAAACTCAAAAACTTATTTAGTAATCATAAAAGCCGTTTCACGTAATACCCGAGAGAGTCCTGCACTCCTAGTACACGTCAAACAATAATTTTACTTCAGCCAATAAAAACTGAACAAAACAAAGGCTTCATTTTGAAATCGTGACAACCCTATAGGAGCGTCCTAGCAACACGGTTCACCGAGGACACTGCCCCGCGACGGTACGTCTTACCAACTTAAACATACAAACTACTCCCACCTTATTTCAAAGGAATAAATTCCATTTTGGTTTGACTAAACTACTTGAATAAGCTTTGTCGGGTCTATGCATTCCATTTAGAAATACAGCGGTCTTTCTGAACCGTATTGTTTTAGTTTTAAGGTTGGTTTTAGCTTATTTTGAGCAGGTTAATGTCAGATCTTTACTGTCAAGATCCTGTGGCGTGTTACTATGGGTTGTCGAACAAAAATAGACAATAGTAGATTATACAACAAGTGAAAAAAAAGGGAATTTAATTCGAGGTACTAAGTTGGATCCCGAGAGCAGCGAAGGATTCTAGAGTAGAATCCCGAGCGTAGCAAGGGATTCTAGAGTAGAATCCTGAGCGGAGCGAGGGATACAAGAACCGAGATGAATTTTTTTTTCACGAGTTGTGTACTCTACTTTTTACCATTGACTGCGAGAAAATAAATAGAAGTATAGTATTTATATTTCTCTTGGGTGAATAATAACAACAACCAAGCTGGGCTTGCCAAGGTAGGTTTGTGGATGAGTGACCACTAATTAATTAAATATCGAGTTTCCTCCGTGCCTCGGAAAGTATGTAAAGCCGTCGGGCCGGCTGTCATTTGTAGTTCTTTGACAGTAGTTACAGGAAGTCAGTGGCCCGAAAGTCTGACAACCAGTCTTACCAAGGGTACCGTATTACACACCCAGTGCTAACTGGGTTGTGTTCTGGGTCAGATAGGCCAGGAAGGAATAGGTTAGGAATTTTAAAATACTGATATTCAGCTGCATTCGATTAGACTGGAAGCCGACCCCAATAAAGTTGGGACAAGTGTAGGCAGATGTGTATTTATCACATTTTATTATATCATCGGTAATTAAATAAGAGAAAAAAGGATTAATAATATGAACATTAAAAATGTAGGTATAGTGAAATTAGAACAATTTTCGAAGTTCAGTCTTGTCACCACGTTTTGTTTATTTTTTGTTCATAATTCGTGCATGTTCCAAATTCAAAAAGTCTTTATTCACTCAGTGAGTAAAAGAGCGTTTTATTCACTGTTATCGATGAATAAAATGCTCTTTTTCGAGTGGCAATGGTAAAAAGAATTTAATGTTCTTTCGAGTGTAAAGAAGGCTTTTCTCTTCTTTTATTTATTTTTTCGTGTATAATAATCGTAGTGTTCTCTCGATCTGAATATAATTTCAGGTTGAATACTGTAAGGGGATTGGTATTATTTTAGCAGCGTGTAATTTTTGTAATAAGTAGGTGTGTATAGCTGTAAAAGGTTGTTGCTATTTATGCCACCCTGGTACTTTATTTCTTAACTACAAATATATTGGCTGAAAATACGCCTTTTTCTCATTCCAGTTTCCAACCGGCAAATTGATGATCTTTATTGATCTAAAAAAAGTACCAAAAATTGTTTTTCTTATTTTCTCAAAAAAAAAAAATATAGCACCCAAATCAAATTTCTATAGGATATTACCAGTGTGCAATTATTTCATTCCTGAAAAATGCATGACAGTAAAAAAGCGACTGATCGGCTATTAAAAATAATTGACACAATTTTAATTGAATTTGTCACATATGAACGCATGGCTAATGGTATGCATGGCTGATTAAGTAGCAGCCACGGAGTCTGGATTTGTGCCCGGTTGATGGCAATAGGCCACCTACATGGGCCTTAAACATAACTGGCGAAATGTGGGTGTACTATCAGGTACACCTCTACCCAACCCCTCGGGGATTACAGGCGTGATGTTATGTTATGTACAATTCTGAATTCTTTTGGTCTTTCAATGAAATTTATCAGGAGAGTGCTGTTCGTTATGAGAGAACATTTTGTGAATTTCAATTGAAAAAAAAAAACAAAATGGCGGCCGTATTACCAATTAATGTCACGCGCCAAAACACCCATGTACAACAACAGCAATAAATGCTAGTAACAAGGGCCAGACCATTAACATTACGGCATAACAAGAACCTTGCCTTCGTCCCCTTCAATAAGGAATTGCAATGGGCCACGTTAAACGGCCACGGGCCCCACATTGGCCCATAATGGCCCAGTAATGTCATCAGCGGTAATGTAAGAGTGGGTGGAACATCTCGCTGTGAGATAATAACAGGTGCAATAAGATTATGAACGTACTATGTGTACTGTGACTAGATGTGACAAGTGTCAGGGTTTTGGAGGAAATTGTGACATACAGGGTGTAAACGGACCCTTCACGAAGCCGTCAACCAAGCATTCAGTAGATCAAACTAAGTAAACTACGCAAAAATTTTTGCTGGGAAACGACTTTTTTTTTGGGTGAAAAATCACGTTTTTTGGTAAAACTCAATGTAACGCACTCAAAACTTAGTGCTGATGGATGCTTTGAATAGTAAACGGGACATCGAGTTAATTAAAGTAAAATTAAAACCTTTAAAAGTGGTATTTAAAAAAAGTTGTGAAAAAATTGGAACTTTGACTTCCAATATCGCCGTAACTAGAAGGTTCCCATGTATGGTTCAGAACAAAAAGCATTGGTATGGAAAAATAAATACGTTTTTAATAGAAAAACTGAGCTTTAGAAAATTTTCTTTATACACTAACTTCTCCTTATGAAAAACAACTTTTCCTGGTCTTTTTCACAAACCTCCACGCCAGGATAGCTTCCATATTTTATTTATTATTCTAACAGCTATCACAGCTTTGACAAGTTGCCTACACATTTATCAATACAAAGCTTACAACTTTTTAGCTAGCTCGTACATCTTAGGAGTAAATATAAGCAGTACGTCCTATGTTGTATATGTTATGTTTTTTCTATGGCTCCATACTTCCATACTAATATCATAAATGCTAAAGTAATTCTGTCTTTCTGTCGGTGGATCGGTCTGTTTGTCACCATGTCATGGATTTTTATCGCGGCTTAACCTGAAGATGGATCAGAGCGGCTGTTATTATTTAGCCACGATTGTTATAAATGCTATGTTATAATAAATCCATCTCAAGGGGAATTTCTCAAAGCGCAACTATTTTTAAGCGCAACCAAGTAAGCGCAACTACATTATTCCTCAAAGCGCAACCATGATGTAAAATATCGTTAATGAATCCATCATACCCATCTCTATTTTTCATCATGGTTGCGCTTTGAGGAATAAACATATAATATTTTTAATTTGTGTTTGTGAGCGCAACAATGGTTGAGCTTCGAGGAATACTTTAGTTGCGCTTAAAAATAGTTGCGCTTTGAGGAATACCCTTATCTCAACTACGTTAACACACATGCAAAAAGAAATTAATGTATCTTTAAAGCAACATCTACAAACTCCCCCACAAAAATAATCGCAGACATAATTACATACGACAAACGTCCTATCAATCGCCTGTGAACGATTAATCGCTATGTTGTCGAAGCCCTTAGTTCAGACTGAGCCTTTCTTTTTAACGTACGTGCTCCTTCGGCTTGATTAATAGATATTACTACTGGTATAAAGTTCTAGTATAGTCGTTGTATGGAGAACGCGTGTGGGGTGCGGTCTAAGGTTGAGGAGGATGCGAAAGTTTGATGGAATTGGGCTGCGGGACTGTTCGAAAGAGACACCGTGCCCTGGAGCACAAAGGGCAAAGAAGAGACATGGATGGGTTTTAGTCAGTAAAAGTCTGACACTCCCTTCCACTCCGTCCAGAGCGGGGGGGGGGGTTATTTGAGGATTTTCCATACGAAAAAAAAACAAAAGGATGGTTGAAATTAGGCACACAGTTTATAAAAAAAAACCTGGATTAAAACATAGGGTACTATTGTATGGTAGACCGGTGGTACGACCCCGTTGGACAATTACCGAACTCCAAGCGGGCGAAACCGTGGGCATAAGCTAGTGATTAAATGATAGTACCCACTGCATTTACCTTGCCTTGTCTCAATGATCAACACGCTTGTTCAAGGCGGTTAGCGATTTCAGATTAGAAGACACCTGGTCTTCTTTCTCACGATGTTTTCCGACAAAATTTTATGCTGCGAAAACTTTAACCTCATCTTAGATACGTTAAACTTTTTCTTATATAGACTATCGGTTAGAAATCTCAGTTCATTGCAAATAAATTTAAAAACGAAGGCTTTGGACTCGTAACCAACGATAAAAAATATATATATACGTATATATTGTATTTTATATCTCTTTACTTTGTGTATTTTGTTTGTAAGTATGTATTTATATATGTTTTTATTATTATATTTTTATTATTTTCGGAAATTTTCTGTACTATTGCACCTACTGTTTTGTCTCTGTGTTTGCGCTGGTTTTTGCTAATAATTCGAATAACTAGAAAATTGGCACAAGTAAAGATGGAGGAATTGCGTATTGACTGGAACCACGTGGAAATGAACAATACGCTTATAAGGAAGGATTGCACATACCTCGATTTCCCGGAGCAGCTTCCAGACCCTTAGCACTTCACACGGAGAAGACGAAAGCGAGAAGATCACACCAATTTCACCAACTTTATCAATGTTTCGAGAGCGCTTGTTATCGCGATGAATTGTAGCCAGCCATTGATCGTTGGGAATCGACAACGGAGGTTTTGTGCGGGAATGATTTAGAGGTGGGGATTACCTGTGCCAATCAACAAACTAATTGTCTATGTATCCGCGCAACCATTCCCCCGGGCTTGAAGGGATGCCTTCAAATACGAAACTACAAACTACTAAAATACCTAATTGCTAACGTTACCTAACCTTGAATGATAAACCGACGTGTCTATTGGTTAGGCAACGGGCAAAGACGCACGACGGGACGCAAGTAGGATCCAGTCGCTGTCTTAACCCGAGCGATACGAGTGACTCCGGTGGAGTCAGGGAAAACTTCCTCCACGACACCCAAAGGCCAGTGCAGTGGAGGCGAATTGTCGGTTATAAGGATCACGACCGTGCCGACAGCGACTGGATCGACCGGCGTGTTCCATTTGCGACGCGATTGCAACGTGTGGAGGTATCCACCTCTCCAGCGCTTCCAAAACGACTGTACTAAACTATCTAGCAACTCGTGTCTAGCAGTAATAGTCCTTTCCTCTATTTCCTCCGCAGGCAAGTACTTTAAAGGCGTGAGATTCAAAAAGTGCGCTGGAGTTAAAGCTAGCGGTTCCGAAGGGTCGCTAGAGAGCGTCCTACAAAGAGGTCTAGTATTCATAACGGACTCGATTTGAGTAAGCACGGTGCTTAACTCTTCAAACGAAAGAATAGTATCACCTACGACTCGATATAAGTGAGACTTTAAACTTTTTATATTAGCCTCCCAATTGCCGCCGAAGTGACTAGCAGTCGGGACATTGAGTGACCAATCTATACGATTCTCAGCTAACATATGACCGAATTCGTTGTTATGATGTTTTGAGCAAAGAAATTCGTGAAGTTCCGAAAGTTTGCGCTTTGCGCCTATGTAATTAGTCCCGTTGTCCGAATAAATCCCACTCACGGGGCCACGCCTAGACAGGAACCGCTTCAAAGCGCCCATAAAACTAGCTGTGCTAAGATCACCAGCTAGTTCTATGTGCACCGCACGCGTGGTCAAGCAGACGAACAGACACACGTAGGCCTTGGTGGAACGAATACCTCGACCGCGAGACATAGTGACCTTAAACGGACCGGCGTAGTCTGTGCCCGTGTGGACAAACGGTTTGGCGGTTTGAACGACGTGACAAGAACGATGATCTGCCATCTCAGGGAAACTTGGCTTAGGGCGAAGACGAAAGCAAGGAATGCACTTGTGGATCCTATTCCTAATTAAATTGCGTGCAGAAAGTATCCAGTATTTCTGACGTAATAGTGACAACAGCAGGTCGGGACCTGCGTGGCAGTTTAACTTATGATGATATTCGACTAACAAGTTCAAAATAAGATCCTTACTTGGAAGCAAAATAGGGTATTTCCGATCATAATTTAAATCTGAGTTTCTTAAACGGCCTCCGACTCTGACGAGTCCGTCTTTGAGGAACGGTTTTAAGTGTCTAAAGGTAGGACTACAATCTTTGCCTTCCCTGATTCTAGCGATCTCAGTGGAGAAATGAAAGCGCTGAAGTTCACGAAGGACGAGTAGTTCAGCGAAGTTGTAATCTGCTGCTGACATGCGATTTCTAGGAGGTAATAATCTAGCGAAGCGACAAACATAGATTACTACTCGAAGCAATTTACTCCAAGACGAGATACGATCGACCAAAGAAAGAATAGGAGATCTTTCGTTTGGTGTAGCGGATAGCAACGAATGCTTCTTCTCTTCGGGTGCTTCAGACACCGAAGAGGGTTTGAAGGGAACGACAGGCCACCGTGAGACATCCAAGTGAGCCCACGGAGGACCACTGAACCAAAGCGGATGGTCAATAATTTGAGAAGGTGTGAGTCCACGTGACAGACAATCTGCGGGATTTTCCGTACCGGACACGTGATACAAATTTTGTGGAGATAGGTCGTTTTGTATTTTCGACACTCTGTTGGCCACAAAGGTATTCCACCGATGGGGCGACGAATGTACCCAACAGAGAGCGACTGTCGAATCCGAAAATGCGAATATATTACAAAAAACAATGCGGTTTTGACAAGCGACTACAACATTTTTTATTAGTTGAGCTAGCACAAGAATAGCACATAGCTCAAGACGAGCGAGAGAAACGACCTTCTTAGGAGACACCTTAGACTTAGCGGTTAACAACTTAACTATATTGCCATCGCTATTTTGGACGTGGAAGTAAATCACTCCCCCGTATGCCTTCTCACTGGCGTCCGCGAAAGCCAAGATAGTGACCACACTATCGGCGACGATACCAACGTGACGTGGGATTTTTATACTACCGAGCAAAGGAAGCTCTTCCTTAAAGCGAGTCCACAGCCTCACTATATTTTCAGGTGGGGTATCATCCCAGTCACAATCACACAGCCAAAGCTGTTTGATCAGCAGTTTGGCGTACAGGACGACTGGCGCGACAAATCCCATGACGTCCCATATTTTAGCGACACACGACAATATTGTACGCTTAGTACAATTTTCAAAAGGGGTACTAACTTTCATGCCGAAGTGGTCCGACGTCGGCGACCAACACAAGCCCAGTACCTTATGTTGGTCGGACTCGTCGAATTCTTTGACAGCTGGCAGGCGATGCGAAGGCGGAATCGAATCCAAGACGACTTGGGAGTTGCTGGTCCATTTAACTAATTCAAATTGACCAGCTTTCATGAGACCTATCATTTCCGAAGCTGTGGAAATGCCCTGGTCTTCCGTGAGAACGGAATGGACAAAATCGTCCATATACAAACCTTCAGCGACAATATTTTTTGCCTGAGGGTAAGAGTCACCCTCGTCCTCTGCCAGCTGCTTGATAGTTCGCAGCGCATGAAAGGGGCTAGACTTGAGCCCAAAAACGACACGATTAAATTCATAAACCTGTAAAGGTTCTTGCGGGGAAAAGCGATACAAAATGCGTTGGAAACGCCGATCAGATTCTCGGATTCCAATGCTGAGAAACATTTGACGAATGTCTGCGGAAAGAGCGATCGAAAATAAACGAAAACCAATAATAATATTAAAAAGATTCCCTTGTAGATTTTGCCCACCATACAAGAGATCATTTAGAGAAACGCGGGAGGTAGTTTTACAACTACCATCGAGAACGACACGAAGTTTGGTTGTGACCTTATCATCTCGGATCACACCATGATGCGGAATAAAATATGAAATTTCTGAAGAATCAGAATTTGTAGGTGAAATATAACCCTTTCCTAAATACTCGCGGATGACACCGTCATACGCGACCTTTAATTGTGGAGAAGCTTGCATCTTCCTTTCCAAGCAGTAAAACCGACGTTCACTTGCTTGACGCGAGTTACCAAGGGATTCGACATCACCCTTGAAAGGCAAAGCAACCACGTATCGTCCGTCACTATCCCGAGTGGTAGTGCGGTTGTAAAACTCCTCACACAATTTGTCATCCGGGCTGAGCAGCGGGGGGACGTCTACTTCCTCCAATTCCCAGAACTTTCGGATCGCAGAGTCCAACGGATCAGCGGTACAACAATATGAAACGGTCGTGTTGCTGTCAACGCGTACCGGGGCATCACCTACAATAACATAGCCAAGGACAGTTTCCAATGCGAGAGGCGACAAATGTGAGGCTTGTCCCGGCACTTTGTTCGACAAAAGTAAATGCGGGAAAATTGAAGCACCGATCAATACTTGAATCGGGCCTGGAGAAAAATACGTATCGTCTGCCAACGGTAAATTTTTGAAGTTAGACAAAAGAGAGGCGTCGACCGTAGCAGTTGGCAAACGTTAGGTAATTTTATCTACTACTAAAGACTCGATATTATAATTTATGTTGCGGTCGAAACGAGAATGAAATTTAATTTTTACGGAACCCTGAATTGTTTTACTCGAACCTCCTATTCCCTTTACGGTGGAACAGGCAGGTCGATTATTTATGTTCAAACCTAAGCGTTGACAACACTCGCGAGTTATAAAATTACTTTGAGATGCGCTGTCCAATAATGCCCTGAAACTATGTTCAATTCCGCGAGAATCCACGATAATGATACGTGCGGTTGCTATGAGTACCGTGGTAAGAGGTCGAATCATGTGGCTACTCCCACCATGATTATCGGATACTGAACACAGCGCTATGTCACTGTCCGCGCGAACAGTGGTTGAGTCACTGGGAGCGGCCTCTGTGGGACGGGAGCGGGTTTGACTTCCGAAACACAAGAGAGTATGATGTTTGTGATTACATTTCCTACATGTAGATGTTGACCCACACGCAGAAACACGATGACCACTACTTAGGCAATTTATACATAAATTGTTAGACTTAATGAATTTAAAACGTTGATCTGGGTTATAACTATTAAATACCCTACATTTATAAATGTAGTTATGATGCTCATTGCATAGATTATACGCGGCGGACTCAGAACCAGATGTACTCGCGTAAGCCTGTGTAGATTTTGTAGATTTACGATCGGATCCTCTGTTGCTGACGACTCGAGCAACAGGAGATGACGTACGTTCTAATACCTTTATGTGATCGCGAACAAAACTTATTAAATCAGAAAAAGATGGAATTTCGGAATTATTCGATCTTAATTGATGATTAGATTCGAAAGTACGCGCAGTGTCTGGATCAAGTTTTTTAAGAGCGATATGCAACAAAATAAAATCAGATAAGTCATTGACCTTTGTGTTTTTTAACGCGGCTACAGACGATGCGAATTTATCGAGAAAAGATTCTAAACTACTAGGGGTTCCTGACGAAATAGATTTAAATTCAAATAATTGGTCTAGGTATGAAGTCGCTGATTGACGCTTATCTTCATACCGTTTACAAAGTAAATCAAAAATAAGAGGGTAGTTGTCAGCGGTTGGAGATATGCCGGCACAAACAGATCGCGCCTTGGCAGTCAACCTTCCTATTAAATAATATAACCTCTCACTGTCTGTCACAGAAACATTATTGTGTACGGCGTTGCGATAACTAGCTATAAATAAAGGCCAATTTTTAATATCTCCGTTAAATTCGGGTATTTCGATAGGAGGTAATCGAGGTGACCTTTGAACCTGACTACGAGATTGGACCTGTAGTTTTTCCTCGGCTCGTTTTACACGGCCTAATAGGTCTTCGAACGAAGAAAGCGCCTGATAGTTGATGACGTAATCAGGATTTAATTTAAGCTCATGATCAACAATATCATCCAACACACTTTCAAAATCTGCACGCATTGAATCTACTGTTTTAACGTCACAGAGGAAGGATTCCTTATTGAATTCTTCCGAATCGATATGTTTTAACGAATCACATATTCCTTGCATACGACAAAATATTCTATCTCGCTTAGAAACCAGTCGCCTGAGCGTTAAGTCGATGGGCATGTTAGCGATTTATGAAACACGAAATAATTAAGAAAGTAAATAATATAAGAAAGAATTAATATTAACTATTCTATTGTGCAGATGTACTAATTGATAGTTTTGTTAACTTAACCTGGCCGGGCAGTCGAGCGCACACGTGCTGTGACCTACTTACCGAACCGGTTTTCGAACAAATTGAAACTTATTTAAATAAGCGAACCAACGCGATAATTACGACAAAGCGGAGTACCAATTACTAGCTAGGATAACAAAACGAATACGATAAAAATTATGCGGTGGTGAGCGACATATGAACGATACGAGATTACGCGGTGATTACGACAAGCGGATTATTTAGCTAGCACCAATTACTAGCTAGAATAACGACACGAAACGAATACGACGAAATTAAATGATTGCGGTGTTGAGCGAAATATCAACGATGCTACTTAATCTAATGCGGAGTTTACGAGATTTTAACTAAATACCTAACTTGCCTCGTGGCGAAGTATTTGGTACAAATACGCGGGATTAACTAAACGAACTACCTAGGATTTCCTAGGGAATGGCTGCCACTGATTTTACGACACTTATACGGCTGAAGGACCAAATGTTTGCGCTGGTTTTTTTGCTAATATTTCGAATAACTAGAAAATTGGCACAGATCAAGATGGAGGAATTGCGTATTGACTGGAACCACGTGGAAATGAACAATACGCTTATAAGGAAGGATTGCACATACCTCGATTTCCTTGAACAGCTTCCAGACCCGTAGCACATCACACGGAGAAGACGAAAGCGAGAAGATCACACCAATTTCACCACCTTTTATTAATGTTTCGAGAGCTCGTGTTATCGCGATGAATTGTAGCCAGCCATTGATCGTTGGGAATCGACAACGGAGGTTTTGTGCGGGAATGATTTAGAGGTGGGGATTACCTGTGCCAATCAACAAACTAATTGTCTATGTATCCGCGCAACCACTCTGCATCACCCTAAGGTAGACAATGCCCAAGGCATTAAGTCCGCCTTTGTACATTATGTGCATAAAGTTTAATAAATAAATAAATAAATGACGAGAGGGAAGAGGAAAACTAGTAGGTTTATAATCCTTATAATCGACGATTCCTGTTAAAACGAACATGACAATGGACCACACAACGCTTTATTAGCTAAACAATCTTTGCTCTGCAAGCTTGGATCAACTGAGCTATTAGCTCACACTCATAAAAATGACGACTTCAATCATAAACCTCCAAGGAAAACTAAATGAACCAGCTGCGTCCAGCGGAAATCGTAAAAGTCGACTGAACGGAAATGTTTCAACTGTTCCAAACTACGCATCAACTGCTCTGATTCCCTGATTTTTTACGATGATTATCCGGTCTATTATACTCCTCTACTCCATAATGAAAGTCAATAAGAACCTTCATAGACAATTTTATATTCAATTAAATTCAATTCATTTATTGCATCAAATATGGTAGGTACATGAAGTTCCTACATAAAATATTTAGAAACACACATTTGGCCAATATATAGCATGCAATAGTACAAGTTTACAGTTTACACACTTAAGATATCGGTTAAATAAATATATGCTTTAATGTATAAAATTTACAGGGACACTTTTGAAAGAACTCATCTATTGAATAAAAACACTCTTGTAACAACCACTTCCGCAACGCAACACAAAACATATTGAAGGGTAGTTGAGTAATTGACCTAGGCAAAGCATTATAAATTAGGGGAGCCATATAAACGCAGCTCCGCCGATATAGTTGGCTGTCCTGTTTTGTGGCCACGCCAAATACAGAGGGGTCGGTAAATCATAGATTTTAAGTTAGAATACTCAATGGATAGCCAGATAGCAAAAGAGTCCTTTGCTGCCTGGAGAACCTGACTCACAATATTAAGCTCTGATATTTTAAGTTTGTTCTATTTTATTTTTCTTAAGTCTTATTTCGTTTTTCCGGCGTTTGTGTATGGCCAGATGTGGACGAGGCATAAGGAGGATCGTAGCAGGTGGAGTTCTGTTACTACTGCCTACCCTCATGGGAAAAAGGCTTGTCTTAAGATTTGTATCTTCAGTTTTATCAGAACCTTTACGATAGTAAGTAAGCTTGACACCGGCCTCTATCATCGCCCTCTATAGAGACTCTTTAAATCGCTCCCCGCTTATCCTTTACCCCACAAGATTCATTACGCGGCCAGACTATAAAATCAGTGTAGCTCCTGTCTGTCCGTCTATTCGTTTTAAGAAGACAGCTTTAAACCCAGTGTTACCTATTACTGCATTGTGTGCTAATTATATTTTGTCACAAATTCAATTGGTGCATAAATCCTCATAAATATGGTCCTTCGTGGTCGTAATTTTGCGCACAATTGGTTTAAATTTTAACGGAATAATGTGCAATTGTTTATCTTTAATGTCACTAGATGGCATTAGTAGTAAGGGGTCTTAGTAATGTTTATTAAGATGGGTTATTTGATATAGTGGAAACTAATTTGGTTTACCGTTAGGGCGATTAAATCTAAGGGGTTTGTTTATTGTAACGTCTGATTGTATTTCTTTTGAGATCGTACATCGTGGTAGACTGTTGTCGCTTTAAAAAAGTTCTTTATTAGATTGACATCGAAGACGAAGGACAAATACAGAGCGCCATTATATTATGAGTCAGAAATCAGCCACTATGATCAGCTTAGGATATTAATTTGCAATAAATTATCTTGAGGGACCATAATAATCACGGCTTCATATTATGGTTATGGACTATCGTGCTTTTTATTCGTGCGTGCATATCCGTCAAACTCTTTTCCCAGAGTACCTTCTTTACTGATTGGATTGTTGATATAACTACTGCATTTAGCTATTTCCAATTTGCAAGTTCAATTTCTAACAACCTTTTTACAAAACATAACATGACGCCTGTAATCGCCAAAGGGTTAGGCAGAGGTAAGGCTGATTAGGTAGACCTTACACCTCACCGTGGCGTACACCCCATTTCGCCAGTTATGTTTTTTAAGTCCCATGTAATAGGGGGCGAGAATATTGCCCGCGCAAAAATCCAGAATCCGTGGCTGCTGCAGAGAAATTCCTAAGGAAAAACACAATAATACTTTGCCTTTTTTTTTTTTTTGGGAAATCATCAAATGACTTCTCCCGCTCTGGGTGGAGTGGGAGGCAGTGTCAGACTCTTACTGACTAAAACCCATCCATGTTCCTTCATTGCCCTTTGTGTTCCAGGGCCACGGTATCTCTTTCGAACAGTCCCGCAGCCCCGGCAGGCATCGGCCCTTGCGGGCCCCTTCCAAAATAATGTAATACTTTGCCTGACCCGGGAATCGAACCCAGCAACTCTTGCTCAGCCGAGTCAGCAACCTTTTTAGGAAGAAATACTTATTATTCCAAGTGATTACACAATATAAACCACGGACTATTTATTTCGCTTTCACTACAGCCTAGACTTTAGGAAGTCCCGTGTACTAGGCTGCCATAAATATCAGGAGTAAAGGTCGTGGCGGACGTGACGAGCCAAACAACTGCCGGCTTTTAAACGAGAACATTCCTTTTAAGAGGAAAGGGTAATATTTTATCTGTGGCGTAAAGAAGTGGACTTTTAAATGAAGATGGAAGATCTTGTGACGATTTACAACGTTTTTGAAATTGCCAATCAAGGCTGAAATTTGAAAAGAAGCTGTGATTAGCTAAAATGACAAAATTGTTGAAAATATTGAAATGAGTTTGTACATTTTTGTTACTTTCAAAAACTGGAAGTTAATTTCAGAAAATATTATTTGTTTCCCTTCCTTATTGTAAGAACCATCTCCTTCTCTTGTTTGTCTTTCGTATTTAGTTAGAACAGTGTATAATATATTCTTAAATAGGTTTTTCAGGGACTATCAATCATTAAATTCTAATGAAGTTTTTGTCTGAAGGAAACAAGACAATATTCGTTTGTCGGGAAAGAGACAAATTATGAACGAAAGCCGTTTTTGCGCAATGTAGAGAGGGCAATAATTTCCTACTAGCATGTCTCCTATGAACCTGAAACATGCTGTCCTGAAGAGCCTCAATAGAACATGAACAAACAATATTCACAGAAACAAATAATTCCGTAAAGTCACTGACAGATAATGCACAGCCAAAATTGAGTAAAAGGAATTAAAATATTTTATCGAATACTTTTTATTTTATGTTTTATTTTTTTTAAATAAGGAAGTTCCTGCTACGCATCCTGTATAACGACAATGAACACTCCGGATTTAAAAAAATCACCTATAAAGGGGTTATGGCAGGTGAAAGTTGGTATAAAGTTCGTCCTTTTAACCGATGGACATCGGGCGCACGACTTCAACACGACAAAAATAAAGCTAGGTACTCACATTCCCCTGCGGATCGATGAGCTGAGCGTATTTAGGCGCCTTCGCCTTGCTGCCGTCTGCGAACACGCCAGCCAGTCGGAGCGGAGTGCCGGGCCGCGCCGCCGCCCGCTCGTACTGCGCTCCTACGCGCCCGCTCTCTGTGGGACCGGCGGTTTATGGGAATTAATACATCGAAATCCTTATTCTGAATACCCGCATTATATCAATCGATCAATCTTTTTATTTCACATAGGCCTGCATGGGCACTTATAAAACGTCGAGAAAAGGTGTACGGTTTGGGTTGGTCCTTTCCTATGGAGAAGAACCGGCAAAACTTTATGTGGAGCAAGTGCCTATCTGACATCCACAACCCAGTTAGTGCTGGGTAATACGAGACTCCTTGGTAAGACTGGTTGTCAGACTTTCGGGTCACTGACTACCTGTGACGACTGTGAAAGATCTGCAAATGACAGCCGGGACCAAGAGCTTAACGTGCTTTCCGAAGCATTAAGTAAATTCGGTATGTAATGGATGATCACCCATCCACGGACCGACCTTGGCAAGCGCTGCTTGACCTTGAAGATCGACCCGTGCGAAGGTTGAAAGGTGAAATTACTGTCCCTCCCTACTCCTTACCCCTGTAACTGGCATGTCAGTAATACTTTCCCGGAAAAGCCATTTCAAGAGCGCTCTACTAACAATGCTAACTATAATAAAATAGTAACAGCTACTAACCGGAGGCCGGCCGCGCTCGGTACGCGGAGATGGCTCGCGGCGACACGAGGGCGAAGGCCCGCGCCCGCAGCAGGGCCGCGATGGAGCCCCGCGGCGCCGCTAGAGCCCCGCCTCGACAGCCGCATGCTGAGAACCAACCTGGAAGAAGAAGAGGACATTATTTAGTTATCTACTTAACTATCGACAGATAAGGCACAGCCTAAATCGCTGGGTCTAGAAACATGAAATACACAGTAAGTAATTCCATTTATAACAAACTAGCTGTTGCCCGCGACTTCGTACGCGTGGTAATTTTGATGAGTATGAGTAAGGAAAAAAAAAAGAAAGACGCCTATGTCCTTCCCCAGGATATAAACTATCTCCTCGCCAAATTTCATTACGATCCGATCAGCTGTTTAGTCGTGAAAAGGTGGCAAACAAACAAACAAACAGAGCCACTTTCGCATTTATAATATTAGTATGGATGAAATCAAAATCAAATAAGTATTTATTTCGAACAGCAAGGTCCATAAGGGTTAGTGAATAAGTACTTATGTACTTTGTTAGTGACAATAAATTTTAATTCTTCCACTCGACAACAGATGTCATTAGTGGCGTGATCGCATTTTCAGGTTCATAATAAAAATAAAATGCTTTAAGAAGATCAAGATACAAGGCATCCACAGGATTAGCTCGGTTAAGCAGTAGCCAGCCTCCTAGGTTGAACTGCGAGCCGCCATATCAAAAAAAAGAAGAAGATCAAGATAGAGAAGAATTTGATTTGCCCACGAATTCATCGACACACTCAAACTAAAATGGAAATGCAGAAATAGGTAATGGGGATCTACGGGGTGGAAGAGACACCATCGCAAAATCGGTTACCACGTATTCAGTATATCATTCTGAGCCTCGCACATACGGATTTTTCATAGGTTATTAAAAAAAAAACAGCTGTTTCGTACAAAAGTGCAATACCTACACGGTCTAAATGTATGGAACAGCTGTTTATTTTTTAATAACTGATGAAAAATTTCTATATGGGGGCTCAGAATGATGTACTGAATACGTGGTAACCGTTTTCGCGTCGGTGTCCCTTCCACCCTGTATAATCTAAGAGAGATAGAAGTTATAGACCAACAAATTTTCGCTCCTAAGAAGCTTAACTTTTTCTTTTACTGCTACACAATGGCCGATGCTGGCTCATTTAAAACCCTATTGATAGACAGTCCATATTAAAGTCTTTTATATAAAAGGAGCGATGGACGTTGGCATGTAATTACCTTTTACAAATTACGCAAAATGAGACGCAGCTGCCAGTCTATACATTCTTTTATATCGAGACTGGACTAAAGAAAAAGTAAAACAGTTTTACGACCTACACTCGAGGGTTTTAGGGTTGCTTCATTGCAAATTATAACGTTGGAATTAACAAGAGTCAAACGGGATGACTTTTAAGATTGGACTTTGGATTGAAAAATAGAATCGTCTGATCCGGCCGTTAGTACGGATATAAAATGAATCGGCAAACGCGCCAGTGGGCACTGGTGACATGACGCGACCTACTTACCAGTCTACAAACACCACAGCGTGTTTCTACAGAGCCCTGATGTTCAGCTCGAGTCGAGGGCGACATTCAATGTCTGATCGCGGCGGAGTTGAGACGTCTTGGAAGTCTACCATTGTGCCCCGTGATATTGTGTTAAGTTGTAATATCAAGTAATTCGTTAGTTTTGCTAGAAACAGTGTATCGCACCCAATGTGTTTTCATAGCACGAAACCCATCGTCTGCCCACATGATGTACGAGCTTAACGGAATAAATCCTGACAAACCCGACATAATAAATAGAGCAAAGACAAAGGGACCGTAATCTCAATTTTGTTCATTTGGTAAAAATTTAAAGTTTGTATCCAGAATTTAAACTGGACAATTTTTTCCAGGGTTCGAAGTGTTATTATACCTTGATAATTATCTCGGTAATAATAACTTTACATGTGAGCGACAACCCTACCTCAAAATACTGACCATGACTCCTTTGCCATTAAACTGGACGAAAAAAAAAGGAGAAATGGTGAAATGTCACGCGAAGTCATTACCACGTAACCCTTGTAATGCGCTGACGTAATTAAAGGTCGAGTATTAACCCTGCGAGCGCCGCCTTTTTATGTGGCTGGCTTTTTGAAGGACTGGCGAGCTTTGTGTTGAGGTAGGTTAGGGACGGGGTTTGGAAAGATGAAATATCTTGTTACAATACACAAGGGGTAAGGGTCACCAACGTTTAAATGGTTACCACGTATTTAGTGCATCATTCTGAACCCCCCAACATAGAAATTTTTCTTCGCTTTTGTTTTAAACAGCTATTCCCAGCTTTCATTTTGACCATGTAAGTATTGCAGTTTTGTAAGAAACAGCTGTTTTTTTTTATATTACACGTCAAAAGGCGTCATGTATTAGGTGTACTATTAAGTACTCGTCTGCCCAGACCTTCAGGGATTACAGGCGCGATGGATGATGCTGTGTTTTGTATCTGTTCTGTAACCGCTCTTTTGACGTGAATTCGTATGAACGTCTATTCGCAGTGAACTGGGGGTGCATATCAGAATTGACTGTACTTTGCGAGCTTTACACGGAGTGGAAGGGACACCGACGCGAAATCGGTTTCCACGTATTCAGGTATCTCGAAACGTATAATAGATGGCGAGACGGAAGATATACCATCGTATTAGCTAAATGAGCCCAAACGAAAAAATACCAGGTACGTGACCAGGACGGGCGTAGGCTTGGCCTAGCAGCATCTTAAAATAGACACAAGAAATTCCCTTGTACATACCAATTCACGAAACAATAACGGCAGTGTCGCCCAAAGGGACACTGGCAGCCGAATTTTTTCTTACCGTCAACAGAAAGCACGAAAAATTCGACTTGCAAAAATACAACCACCACTCTTATCCCATGGCCCAACCGTCACTTGTTACAACAGCCCCACACTTCGCGATAAGAGCGGTCGCACATAACGCGGTTGTTCGCCGCGCCGGCATAAAAACGTCCCGACATGAGAACCACTCTCACTTGTACAGAGTAGTTAGGGGATGGAGTTGACACGATTTTTAATTTTTCGTTGCCCAGTAACTGGATTGTGGAGGTCAGATAGGCATAATCCTGCTGCATCCGGATAGACTGGACGCCATCTCCAACATAATTGTGTATGTAGTTGAGAAAAGGCTAGGCAGATGATGATGTGGAGGATTCGTTATGCAGTTGAAGTTATCGAAACTTAATTCCTATATTATTTAAACTTGCGATATTTTTGTAATTTCTCTGCTTGCTTTTCCTAAATAATTCTTGGTTTGTGGCGAATAAAAGGGATTATTCCAACAATAGTGTTACCCTGTGAATTAGCTATAGATTTTTGTAGCCAATTTCATAAAACACAAGAGGCTATTCATCTAAACGCGGTAGCCAATAGTAATATTTTATTCCATAAACATTTTGCTCTCTACACCAACACTATTTTAAAATCAAGCCACACAAAACCAGATATTTTCTGATCTCATCAACTCAAAACTCAATAAAAATCCCATAACCATAAACACGAGCTTTCATTACGAAATAATTCGAATAACACAAAAAAAAGCTATAAAAATGTATTATAAAAATCATTGCACGACGCACGTATATTTTTACAACATAATTTACAGTTCATAAAAATTGATGGTGAATGACGCCTCTGTATATTTCATTACTCTGTGTAGGAACGCTCACCGTTTTATGGCAATTTTTATGGGGAAAAAAAAACTATGGGCGAGGAGGCAAGACCCAAGTCGTCCGTCCTTCTGCCAAGGTCGACCGGTTGGAACCCTTGCCCTTAAAGTGGTGCCAAGAAATTGTGGTATTGTCTTTTGGAAATATAGAAAGTTTTTTATGCGTGTGAGTGTTTTATTGGGAGGGTTTTTTTGCTTGCGTGTTTGTTTTGTAGTAGTGAGCAATGACTACGTTTTGTTTGGCTGCGTAAAAGTTTGACATTAATATTGCAAAAGCTGTTAGAAAAAAAAGCTAGCAAACCATAATTTTATGATTTACTAGCTTATGCCCGCGGCTTCGCCCGCGTGGATTTCGGGAATTGCCCACGAGATCATATTTTTGGGATAATAAGTAATCTATGTATGTATATTAAATACAGAGACGACTCCGAGAGCAAAAAGTTTCACAGAAAATTCAAAATCCCATTTCACCCTCTTAGGGGTAGAATTTCGAAAAACCCTTTCTTAGCGGATACCTATTCACAAAGAATACACCCTCCAAATTTCATGTCTCTAGGACCAGCGATTTGGACTGTGCGTTGATAAATCAGTCAGCCAGTCAGAACATTGAATTTTAAATTGGGGGATGATTTTGGCAAAACTGTGATACATGTGTCTCATAATTTTAATTGAAGAGTATGTACACAAATTTTCAAGTCAATCGACTCAGAGAACAAAAAGTTTCACAGAAAATTCAACATCCCATTTCACCCTCTTAGGGCTGGAGTTTCGAAAAACACTTTCTTAGTGGATATGTACTCTTTACAAAGACTACACCCCCCAAATTTCATGTTTCTAGGACCAGCGGTTTGGGCTGTGCTTTGATAAATCAGTCAGCCAATCAGGACATTGAATTTTAAATTGGGGGATAATTTTGGAAAAACTGTGATACACGTATCTCATAATTTTATCTGAATAGTATGTACACAAATTGTCAAGTCAATCGACTGCGAGAATAAAAAGTTTCATAGAAAATTCAACACCCCATTTCACCCTCTTAGGGGTGGAATTTCGAAAAACCCTTTCTTAGTGGATACCTACCCTTCACAAAGAATACACGCTCCAAATTTCATGTCTCTAGGACCAGCGGTTTGGGCTGTGCGTTGATATCTCAGTCAGTCAGTCAGGACTTTGAATTTTATATGTATAGATTATGATTTTATTTGTTAGGTTGATGTTTATTGTGACTAAGAAACACTCATCGTTGTTTTGGATTGTTTATGTCATTGACAGGGACAAAGAAGAGACTTTTACGACTTGAAGAACAATCACGGAATTACGGGATAGAAGAGAGACGGACGCGAAAACAGTTACCTTACAACATATTCAGTACATCATTTTGAGCCCCCCACATAGAATTTTTTATTTTATAACTCCGTCATATATAGACGGATTTGCAAAATTCTTTTTTTGTTCGAAAGGGGTTTATTCCGAAATGGTCCCATTTAAATTTCATACATGATCTGATGATGAGTTTCGCAAAAAATAAAACCGACTTCAAAAACACAAAAAAGTGAAAAATAACTTTAGCTTCAGAAGTCGGTGACAAAGAAACTAAATCAAACAAACAAAAGTTTTTTTTAAACATATAAGGTTATTAAAAAAAATCAGCTGTACCATACGTATAGTCTGACAAGCTTTTGCCCAGATGAGATATCCCAGAGGCGAGGATTACAAAGTTATATGCAAACTTTCACTCATAATGAATTTTCAAGAATACTCACCTTCGTTATGTAGAAACCCAGCGTTTCAGGCTCTGAGTTGTCTCTCAGTACAATCAAGAAATCTTGAGAATTTATTCCAATTATATCTACTATTACTTACTACCTGAACGTATCGTATTACCACTACTAACCAGTAATCAGAATATAATCAGTACTAACTAGGTTGTGGAGGACAGATAGGCAGTCGCTCTATGTAAAATAATAGTCATCTGCATCCGGTTAGACTGGAATCCGACCCCAACATAGTTGGGAAAAGGCTAGGCAGATGATGATGACATACTATTTACTACCTGAACTTTGATCTGCGATCTAGACCAGTCATATGTTCACACACACATAATATATTAAAACTGCACAATATTGATATAACAGCAGTAAGCGTTGCACAAAGTTACCACTCATCTACACTTCTACACTAATATTATAAAGAGGAAAACTTTGTTTGTTTGTTTGTTTGGTTGTAATGAATAGGCTCAAAAACTACTGGACCGATTTTAAAAATTCTTTCACCATTCGAAAGCTACATTATCCACGAGTAACATAGGCTAAATTTTATTTTGAAAAAAATAGGGTTCCGTAAGATAATTGGGTTTTTCGGACACAAGGTGTAAAAAATCAACCAGAAAAGTTACTTATTTTGCGTACGCTGCCTAAACTATAAAATATAGAACCATAAAATGTTCTAATTAATTGTAGATCTTATAAATATCTACAAAAAAACCGCATCACACTATACCTATCTATGTCGAGTGAGGTACAACAACCATTTTTTTATCTTTAATTTTTTTTGGACTACATTTGAACGCATTTATTTTACTCATGCTATAATCCTTATCAAAATAAATTATTTCATCACTAAGTAAAGTTTATGTAGATAATATTTGGTCCTTGAATGATTAAAATTGGACGTTTGGTTTTGAAGTTATGGCGAAATTAAAATATTACGATTTCTGCTGCACGGCCCGTTGCGAAGTCGGCGTGGCGGGGTGCGCGTGCGGGAGGGGAGTTTAGATCTATGAGTAAGGGTATCCCTACTGATTTGCCTATACCCTTCAAAAGGCTCCAATTTCCAGTAAAATTTTCTTTCGCACTAACGATAAACAAATCCCAGGGCCAAACATTCAAATTAGTAGGAATTGATTTACGAAAAGAATGTTTTACGCATGGGCAACTTTACGTTGCCCTATCACGGGCTAATAAGCCCGCGGGCTCCCGACCATCAGTATATTTTGTTACCTGAAAATAATTTAACGTCAAATGTTGTTTATAGAGAAGCTCTACAATAATCGCTTTAGTTATCTATCCTAAAACAACGGGTTGCACTCCGGGACTGCTGGCAGAAGTGAAAACTTAGTATTAATTACACAATTTAACAACTTTAACATCCACATAAAGACGATCTATGCAGCCTGCGGATAATGACTGCGTCGTCGATGTTAGTGTCGGTGTCTGTGAATTGACCTGGGAATCATTTTGCTGACCGTGTCTTTCCTGGGTAGGTTTTTTGCAGCGGTAACCGACATCAACGCGGGCGGAGCCGCGGGCGACTGCTAGTCAGAGATATTTGCGCAATGCTCCAGTCTCTAGTGAATGCCAGATCGACGATCAGCTGTTATTGATATAACCAGGTGTTGTAGGTGTTGCATTTATAGTTAAACTAGCTTTTGCCCGAGGCTTCGCTCGCGTTAATTTAGAATTTTATAGTCAATTCGGGTTGTACTCTGCTTGTAATAATATAATTCAATCATGATTCGAAAGACCAGCGGCGCTATCTATTATCATTAGGAAGTTATTGTTGTTTTCCTCAGGAACAGTTCTTTTTATCACGATTAAAGGTACCCTATGTCCGTTCCTATACACTTGACAACTTATATGCAAAATTTCAGGATGATCGGTTCGGTGGTTTAAGCGTGAAAAGGTAACAAACAAACAAACTTACTTTCGCATTTATAATATTATTAAGGATTTGTAATGGGATGGTTTGTTTTAGTGTTATATTCTATTGGAGGATGTTAAATATATATAATCAGCGTCTCAAATCGCAGAAGTGATGTGGTATGATGACCAGGGATCGGATATTCGGATGCATATTTACCTAAAGTTTAAGTGTTGACAAGTATAGAGCGCGCGTCAGTACGGAAAAAGTCCAGATTTATTTAAATACATAGTCTTTTTTTCATTTTAGTTCAAATGAATTGTCATATTTACCATTTTGTCCCATACGAATATTCAGCAGCAAAATTTAAATCGTATAATTTTGTGTTTTTACGTGTTATTTTCAACAAATTTCTTGCCTGGTTTTAAATAGATTTTAAATATTTATTATGCTTATGAGTACAACATTTTATACACTCTGTATTATTTCTAAAATACCGCGATCCCGAGAAAAATTGGCATTTTAAGAAGCCGCTTCCATACTTTCGTACCTTAGGCCGGGAAAAAACGTACTTTAGGTGAATATGCATCCGAATATCCGATCACTAATGATGACCGTTGGACTGACAAGTCATATTGGTATCAAGTTCGAAACCAAAACACTCACTTCTGATTTTTCAGATTCAAGAGCTTATAGTATAATTATCACTTCCTTCGGTGAAGGAAAACATCGTGAGGAAACCAGCATGCCTGTGAGATATTTCTCGACGTCATGTAAAATCACTGACACCAGCTTAGGCACTAACCACACGATAAAGAAGAAAGAAAGAAGCGTCTAAAAGAAACTTACTTATTAAATCTTTCGATGTATACATTGTCAGCAATTTTAAAATTAAAATAGGATCACGTGGGCCCAGTGTGGGCAGGTGGATGTTACATGTCTTATATTTTTCGGTTCTACGTCATAGCAGGTTTCCGCACAATATTCTCTTTCACCGTTTTCAGAGCAGTGTTGATGAAAGAATTTATACAAAGTAAATTGTGACGGTGTTCAAGCGAGAATCGTGGGATCTTAGTGCCCAGTTATAGACCGACCGAATTAGTCCTCCGCCTTGCCCCATCAAAGGCACATTAAGCATGCACAAAGTCCTAACAATATCCCACAGGTTATTTGCTTTAAAATAACCATAATTTAAAACCAAACTTCAGAATATGCCATTTAAATTGATACCTTCGCGAGGACTCATTAAAGCGGTCGGTCTATAGTTGAAGACAGGAATGACAACGCTATCACAGACAGCTATTACTCTATTCGACGGTCGCATTTCAATTTCCCCAAGTACCGTACTATCTCAACCGACAATTCAGCACCAGCCTCTAATTATACAATCCGAACAGTAAATAGACCAAAGACAAGTACCTAATTCACTATAAACCCTTATCACTATCCGAATTCCATCGATATCCGGTTCTGAGGTGAATGACCTGCTTTCGTACAAAAGATCGCAGCGGATAGTGCGCGCGCGCAGCTTATCGGCGGCCGCTGGGATCTAGGCGACATGACGGGCTGGGGAATTCTGCTGATCCACAGCGCTGATAGCTGGGGCTTTGATTTTGTGAGGTTAGTTTCAGTTTTGGAGTGGAATGGACGATGGTTTTAAAGCTAAGTGGAGTAGACGAAATGGTTCTGTATTTCCGACTAGCTGTGCCCCGCGACCTTCGTTTGCGTGAAATTATTATAAAAATATGGCTCCTATTTGAATCACATTTTGTTAACAATTTCAAGGGTTTTAATTTTTTTTGCACGGAACACTAACCCTTTTTCTAAAATAAAAGTAGCCTAAGTTACTTCACTAACATCACCTATCTAATACTATACTAAAAATAAATACTACTATTCTATCTGCCAGTAAATCCTGTCAAAATTGGTGCAGCCGTTCCGGAGATTAGCCGGCAAAAACAGACAGGCAAAAAATAAATGTTTTTTTTGTTTTTAAGTAGGTACCGTACTTAAATGTATATTTTCATATCCATTTGGTAAAAAGCTGTTATTTTGAAATTTCAAACAAACACTTCAATTTTATTTATTTGTATAGATGTTTGAAAATTAAAGACCTCTGAAAATGTAGATAGATAGGTGCCTAACTTAGCAGGGATCTAAATACTTTTAAAAATGTAAAATGGTGAAAGCCGTTTGGCCGTTTGTGGACTTTTATTTTGAACCGAGAAGAGAGCTTTTCAAATTCTGAAAACAGGTAATAAGTTTCTTATGTAATTAAAAATCTTTTGGCATTAAAATTACTTACGCTGGATTTAAAGCTGATCCAAATAAACATTCCGCCAAAAACAAACTTTTTCTGTAACGTCATTTAGGCTTTCAAAATAGCCAGACCGGTTTAGTTACCTGCCTATTTAAGATAAATAGATGAGTCTATCTATGGCTAAGACATCATAAACAATTTTGGTCCTCCAATAAACTAATAATGAAATTGATCGTTAAAACTAACTTACAGGCTATAAAATAAGGCTTCATTTCAATGGTTTCAGTTGACTCCTCGTTATATTATACGTTTATTACATACATTTACAAAGTAAATTTATGTTGGTAATATCCTTATATAACCTTTGTCGGGTACGAAGGTTAAACATCAGCTATTTAGGAAATTACTATTAAGAAAATGCTTAGGAAAATGCTATGACTGCGTCGATGATCTAGTCGTCACGAGACTGCTGACTGCTGAGCTTGTGGTCCTGGGTTCGATTCCTGGGTCGGGCAAAGAGTTATTGGGTTTTTTCATCAGGGATTACTCAGTAGCAGCCATGGAGTCTGGTTTTGTGACCGGTTGATGGCAATAGGCTCGCCCCCTATTACAAGGTGTACTATTAGGTACACCTCTACCGACTCTACCTTCAGGTATTACAGGCATGATGTTAGGTTTAATACAAGGTGCAAACAGACCCTTCACGAAGCCGTCAACCAAGTATTCTGTACATCAAACTAAGTAACTTAACGCAAAAATTGTTGTTGGGAAACGACTTTTTTTTGGGGTTGGTAATCACGTTTTACGGTAGGACTCGTGGATGCTGATGGATGGATTGAGTAGTACGGGGGTCGGGGAGGTGTTTAAAGTAAAAATCTTACATTAAAAACATGTATTTCAAAAAAACCTTGTGCAAAAGTTGGAACTTTGACCTCCAATATCCCACCCACCTACGGACCAACCTAAGCAAGCGCGGTTTAACCTAAAGATCGACCCGAAACTGCTGTTTTTATTTAGCTACAGCTCCTGCGCATTGAATATACATAGATGTCTAATTTGGCTGTCTTTATAACCTCTTCATAAAAAGGTCAATGATTTTTAACTATTTACTACATATTATTTTATTCCAAGAAGATTACCTACACTGTTATGTATTACTTACATCAGTTACATCACAGTTTCCTCAAGTATTCATTTAAGCAAAGTAACTGTTTACCACTTTGAAAGCTAACTCCTAACTTAGCTCTACATAACATAAGAAGGATTTAAAATGTCATAAATATTTAAATTAGCATCTAACCCGAGTGAAAGCTTGTTTTAATACAAAACAGGGCGTAAACTTAGGCGAAGCTTATTTATTATAGGTACATAAGTTTTGTTTTAGTTAGTTTGCTTTTCAGGTAAAACTTACTTTCGATACAGGGAAAATGTTGGAAAGTCACATACTAGTGCCAACATTCGCAAAGAAAATCACATTTGATTCGTGCAAAATAAAATATTAAAAACAGTAGTAGCTAGATTTTTATTACAAGCTTTTATTTAATTTGGAATGTGATGTATGTATGTGTGTGTGTTTAGGTCAAATCTTGCAACAGAATTTTAAAACAGTTATCCCCGACCGATTGAGCTGAAATTTTGCGTACATGTTTAGTTTGGATGACAATGCATGGTTAGCTAAGTGACGTAATTCTAAATCAAATATGATGGACTCCCAAAGATGGCGGACTAGTTATTTTCCCCCATTAAATGGGTATTAATTAAAAGGGTTTGCTGAAAAGAATACAAAAAAAAAATGATGGCACACCTATATTTAAAGGCTTGTTTTTACTTAAAGCATGTTTTCTGACAAGGGACCAGCACTTTTTCATAATAATCATCCTCTTGCCCTGTTTGGTTAGGTCGGGGGACCTGAAAACTTCAAAGTATCCAAAGTGACCTTTTTTGTTTTCGGGGGGAAACCTTCAAAAGGCGACCGGTATCGGGCTTCACTCAGTACTAGGGGTACATAAAAGTAGAAGAGCTCCCTCTTTCGTCAAGATAAAAGCTATATGGGGCGGTGGGGCGTTCACACTTGGCTCTCTCCCCCAAGAATGTACAGCATTGATCTGAAAACGAAACTTGGCTGCTGTAGAGAGGGTACCAGGGTTACATAAGAGTAGTAGATATCTGATGCGTTTCGGTCGCCCACTGGTCTAACATTAAGTAGTTCTGCTAACAAAGATCGGATTGAGTAATATCGTGTGTTCGTGTCGTTGTTGACATAAGAACTGTTCCGAAATATACGGGACGGTATTGTGAGACGAAGCGCCGCGTTTTTTTAATTAATAATAGGTTTTTCCGAACCTCTAAATTCTCCCCTAACTCCTAATCCATTGCTTGCTTGATATATTTGAAAAATTACGTTACTAATGACTTGAAATCGAAAGTAACACAATGATCGTTGCTGAATTGTCAAAATGAAGGGCATCGGGCCTGTGGACGGTGAGTAATGGATTAGCTAGTTTTCTAGATATTAAAAGAATGTAAAATATGTTTTTTATAGTCAATAATGACATTCTCAGATAACATTATCTGTTAAAGTATTTAACGATAAACTCATTAAAGAGCTACGATGACTCATAAATTGAAGTAGCATGGATGCATTCCCCTTCGTTCCAGGTATTTATTGGGATCATTAGATGCAGCTTTACGCTCCTTTAGGGACGATATAAAATGTCTCGTTGAAAAGTCGTAGAAAACTACGGTAAGAGCCTTAAGGTAGACTGCTAGAAAATGCCCAGGGCATTAAGTCTGTCTTTGTACAGTTTTAACTTGTGTTGTTGTGAAACATTTAAGATCAGTTCTTCTGCAAAATGTTTCTCTCCTAAAGTTATTTCTGTGAAAGAATCTTATTTATTTTCTTACTTTTTTACCTTTCTTCCCTTATCGATTGTAGAAACTCAAGAAGGTTTTCCGTAACACGTTACTTAACACTTGCAATTACGTTTACATTAAAAGTGAAAACAAAAATAATAATAATAACAAGGTGCGCGCCTTCAACGGTTGGGTCATGCCGGTTTTGATGTATTCTTTCGGCATACTCAAATGGACTCAGACGGAACTTGATGCCCTGGATAGGAGGGTCCGTGCACTGCTGACCGCAAATCGAATGCATCACCCACGGTCGTCGGTAATGAGACTGTATATCCCGCGGAAGTGCGGAGGTCGTGGCTTCTTAAATGCTAAGACCCTGCACAACCGTGAGGTATGCAGTCTCAGGGAATACTTCCTAGAAGCCGACGTGGGGATGCACCGAGATGTGGTCTCAGTGGACAAGGGCCTCACCCCGCTCTCGCTGGCTAACGGGAACTGGCGCAAACCTAGAGTATTAGACACTAATGATCGCAAGGAGGTATGGCAGGGCAAGAAGCTTCACGGACGCTTTTACCGGGCTCTACATGGTCCCGATGTAGACTTCTTAGCGTCCGTATCTTGGCTGCGCTTCGGTGACCTATTTGGGGAAACCGAAGGTTTTGTCTGTGCAATAATGGACGAAGTTATGATGACGAATAATTACCGGAAATACATTGTGAAGGATGGCACGGTTGACATATGTCGGGCATGCCACCGTCCGGGAGAATCGATCCGACACATTATTTCTGGGTGTTCTCGTCTGGCTAACGGAGAGTACTTGCATAGACACAACCTCGTAGCCAGGATTATCCACCAGCAACTTGCTTTGAAGTACAACCTTGTGGAATCAGAAGTGCCATACTATAAGTATGCGCCCGACCCAGTTCTCGATGATGGTAATATCACGTTGTACTGGGATCGATCTATCATCACTGACAGGACTATTGTTGCCAATAAACCTGACATTGTGGTGATAGATCGATTGGAACGTCGCGCAATGATTGTTGATGTAACGGTCCCTCATGACGAGAACCTCGTGAAAGCAGAGAAAGATAAACAATTCAAATATCTAGATCTGGCTCGCGAGGTTGTCGACATGTGGGACGTGAGTACGGCAGTCATTGTGCCGATAGTCGTGTCCGCCAATGGCTTAATTGCCAAGAGCCTCGACCAACACCTGAGGAGGCTCGCGCTTGGCAGCTGGATCAAGGGCTTGATTCAGAAAGCGGTACTCCTAGACACGGCGCGTATTGTTAGGAGGTTCCTCTCTCAAGAGCCCTGACCACCGGCGGCTCGGACCCTGTTCCCAGTGCTGGTGGCTTACTATTTTTTATATTTTTAAATGTTTTTTATATTATTTTATATTAGAATATTTAAAAATGTAAATAATATGTATATAAATGAATAAACGGAATAATAAATAATAAATATCTTTATTTCCCAAAAATACAGTTATACAGTTTAAGTTTACAATTTTGAAATGAATGCACTTACATTAAACATTTGGATGCTTCAGAAATCTGTACACAATAGATTGAACTCTGCCTCTTAAACTAGGTTATCCTGTATCTTAAGAGACAGCGAAAAAGAAAACTTAAAAAGAAAATAATTATCAGAATTGAGGATAACGCTCTACCTTATAAACCTATTCATAAAAAAAAGCATTTCAACTCATCATCACGATTATCATTTAAGATATCTGTTCTCTGCAGCCACGCCTAGTGTCGCTTCCCGTGTGTTTTCAAACAAAGTTATGTTTGAAGAAATTCATCGATAGTACGTGTATGAGACAGATCGTATGCACATATTCGTTTAGCACTTGAATGCATTCGTACTTTGGTCACAGAGTAAATTAAACAACAGAGGCCAAGCTTTAAAATCACGTTGCGGACGGTACACTACACAATAAACACCACAATCATAAACACCCACCGGAAACCGATGGAGCAAAGAAGAACTGGAACGGAGACCGCGTATTGGCTAGTATTGTGTGGGATGCCTTCAGTTAAACCGACACCCTTAAAAATGTGGTTGGGACAGGATGGATACGAATGGCAGAGGACTGGGTTTTCTGGCGCAGTTTTTGGTAGAAGTTTCTCCTGGCCACCGATGAAACAATAACACCTGCTAACACCTTCGAAACCGCCGCAGGCCCAAGGAACGCTGGCGAGACGATCTGGAATCATTTTTAACGGATTGTTCGGAGACGGCAAGTGATAAACAAAATTGGAAAGCCTTGGCCAGCAGTGGGACAGAATAGGCTCATGTAAACAAAAATCTGCTGCGAGTACAGTAAAGTATTATAAGTGCACAACGTTTGTATGAAGTTCAGTCTCTGTCACACATTTACTCTATACTCTGTGGCCACTGGTCAGCAACGGTTGTTGACAAAAGAATGTCCGGTATGTTGCTTAACTAACCGCTACCGGTTGAGGAGCATTGAATGCAATGATATGCGTTCTCATGGTTTATTAGTCGATGGTCAATAAATATGCATAGTTTAATCTTCTCTCATAAAATCAACAGTCAAATATTTGTTCGTTTAGCTTTGGGAACATATCTCCGGAAAATCGACAGGTAGGATCAGAATCTACAATTATGTAATTTATGTAAAAATATTTCATAAAAAGGTGGGTTAGAGAATTTTACAGCGGCAGGTAAATATATCTTCCCCGGATACGTATTGTACATTTATCCCGGCCTATTTCAAAAAAATAGCCACAGAAATAAATTGTTCTCAGAAAGGAGTCCCGATCAGCCGTTTTCATTAAAAGCTTTTCAACGCCAGACATCCTTTTACCAGTATATTAACCAAGTCCTTAAACAGAATTCAGAAATCTCTCAAAAATTCATCAACGTCATTCTCCTGGCCTTCTTCTACCATACTTCTCTATTACTCGTCATCTCTGCAGTCACCTCCTTTCTAGCCATATCCTTCTTCACACAGTCCATCAATCGTTTCTTCCTTCAAACATCCACCAAAATCTCTGCCACAATTTCCTATCAACATGGCAACATCTATCCCATAAAAGACAACTGCCAACAACAATCTCTTGTTCAGACACGAATATGATGTCAATAAATAACTATTACACAACGGTACGCCCACCGAGAAGCCGGGTCAAGCTGGTGATAATAATTTGCATCTCACAAACCGGGAAGCTTGGTTATCAATAGAACAAACGTACATCAGAGCTTTCTCTACTTAAAACACGCTAAACTGACCGTTATTTCGGAGATTTGTAGAGTTGAAACTTGCTTGGGGGTGTTCAGAGAATAATTCTTAGAAAATAGAATGAAATTCAGGTCTGTTGTAGGCTGAACGCCTAAATATCTTGCTGGGTAGATAAGGCGCGCTTCGGCTTATATAGGTACCTGCCTTTCTGATGATATAATGTTTCGAATAAAGTTTGTGTTTTCAATATAATTTGATTTTGTTGTTTGAATTTGTAATGATGCCTTTAGGCGAGCGATTGGATATTGGATTTAGAATCCTATTGTCTTTGACGTAAAGTTTAAGCTTGTTAAGTTTTGTTCGTAATTAGCGGAATAGTTAGGTTCTCTGTTATCTATCTTATCAGTAAGTTTATATCGCATTTGAAACTTAAATTGTACAACGAAGGTCACTTATTATTCTGGTCTCTAAGAGAACCAGTCTGGATCGGAATGTTTTGGTAATGAACCAAATCGATTGCAAATCATTGATGATGGTAAAATTTTCATATTTTATTATGAGAATGAGTTTATGCATGGTATGATGTCAATTTCGTTTCGATATTAATAATATTACAATATAATTATGGACAAGTTGATACGGCTACTGTAAAAAATTATCTAGCAGGGGCATTTTGACGAGTTGTTGCGGTGACGAGAAATGAAGTCAGTGAAGATCTCGTAACTAGAAGAATGAATGTGGATGATGAAACCAAAAGGAGCAAGTCAAAGGAGTTATGGAATAACTGTGTGGAAGAAGCTCTGGGAAGGAAGTAAGTGAATAAATTGCGATACTGGTTAGTAGCGATGAATGGAAAGAGAAGACGTAAGTAATGTACCTATCCTTTGTAAGTTGCCGGGATAAGGACAAGAAACAATGACTAGAAAACGCATGGCGTGACGACTTAGATGAGTTTGTGAGAGATTGGCAGAAAAAAACTGCACAGAGAGAAGAGTGGAAGGTTATGGGAGAGAACTTTGCCAACATAATATGTAAAAATAGCAAATTCGAATCCTTAAAAGTCCGAACCGAAGAACAAATGTTACTGTCAGTATGTAGGTCACTCACATTACAAAATATTTGTACAAGACGACAAAGTAATAAATAATATCAATTTAATGAAAAATTGTTCTCATTACCATTTCGTCTCGGTTCCGATCTGATCATGCAATTTGCAATCAAATCCGATTGCGTAACTGTTGCTAAATTCTGTCCTTTCAATTGTTAAAACAACCTGTTGTTGGCTAAACGGTTCTTTTGGCGTTTCATTGATTCATCCTAACTATGTATTATTATCAATGCGAAAGTTTGTTTGTTACCTTTTCACGCCTAAACCGCTGAACCGATCATCCTGAAATTTTGCATATACGTTGTCAGGTGTACAGAAACGGACATAAGGTACCTTTCATCCCGAAAAAATTACTATACCCGAGGAAAACAACAATAACGTTCTTATGATAATAGATGGCGCCATTTGTCTTTCGAATCATGTTTGAATTATATTATTATAGAAACTTTAGTAGTGCGAATTTGATTGTCAAATTTTAAATTGACGCAAGCGAAGTCGCGGGCAAAAGCTAGTTGATTGATAGATTAAAAGTTAATTATAGATTTCTGTGTTTCTATTGTTTTTGCATCTCATTTGCTTTATTGCGTTCAATAAAGCTGTTGTTTGTCAGAGGAGCTCGTGGCTAAATAATAACAGCCGTTCGGGTCGATCTTCAGGTTAAGCGCGCTTGCCCGAGTCCGTGTGTGGGTGATCACCCATAACATACCGAGTTTCCTCCATGCCTTGGAAAGCACGATAAGCCGTTAGTCCAGGCTGTCATTTGTATCTCTTTAACAGTCGTTACAGGTGGCCTGAAAGTCTGACAACCCAGTCTTACCAAGGGGTATTGCATTACCTAGTACTAACTGGGTTGTGGAGGTCAAATAGGCCGTCGCTCCATGTAAAATACTGATATTCCGCTGCATCCGGTTAAACTGGAAGCCGACCCCAACATAGTCGAGAAAAGGCTAGGGAGATGATAAAGGTGTTGTTTGTCAATGGATTTCGCAATATGCTAGATTCTTCTAGAGCTCGCCGGAATTTCCATATTCGACTCATTACGATGTTGATACTCTGAAATGAATACGTTGTATTGCTGACAATCTGACTTTTGATCGATCGTTGGTGTGAAACGACGGTGTTTACAAAAGTTGGACAAAACAATCAGATGTGTATGTATCCGATTCGATACCGAATCCATACAGGCTTGTGGTAATCCGAAATAGGCTTGCGTTTGGCCTGATGTGAAGCGATGATGCGGCCTAGGGTGGAGCACGCTTGCCTGGAAGAAACCGATTCACTCGAGCTTTGAAGGGACCCAGATTATATGATCGGGGTACAGAGAAGGCGGCAGTGAATTCCACAGTTTCAACTCTGATGTATATTCCCGATCTTAGTTCTTTTATTATGCGCTCTGAAAAAATATGGAAGTCTCTGGTAGCGTCTGTGTTCCCCCCTCCCGCCTTTACCGTCTAATATTCCACGTCAGCCTTCATAGCAAGAGTGGACAATAGGCTTACCATGACAGTATTGTTTTAATCTTATCCCAGAGTGGGAAAGAGGTGACGCTAGACGTTCTGTACATACCTCCATCTCTATCCCACTCTGGAATAGTCCACCAGGCATCTTCAGCGCATGCTCGTTCCTTCGCGAAAATGTGAATACATATATGTATGTTTGTTACACTTTGACGCTGAAACAGCTGGATGGATTTAACTGAAAAAAATATAGACAGACTTTGACCTGGAATAACACAAAGGCTAATAAATCGACCAAAGCCGTGCGAGCAAAGTAGGAACCGAAAATGCTCTTCGTATTATACTTATATACCTTTTCACCAGTAAAAAGGCACAAAAACAAACTTGTTCCTATTTTCTTGGAAAGTGAACGTTGAGCAGTTAAATCTGTCTCAAATGGACGAGCAGAGAATACTAATCCTTTTGGCGGGAAAGCGGCTGAGACAACGAACTTTGGCATTCAGATGGCATTATATGGAGATCAGAGTCTGGGCACGTTTAATCTTTTCTTGAGATAATCAGTAAGGCTAACAAAAACATCTATACACTAGCCAAGTGGTCATCTATACTAATATTACGAGTATAAAGCTGAAGAGTTTGTTTGGTTGAACGCGCTAATCTCAGGAACTACTGGTTTGAATTGAAAAATTATTTTAATGTTGGATAGCCTATTTATCGAGGAAGGCTATATAATATCACGCTACGACCAAAAAGAGCGGAGCGTTAATGAAAAATGTTGCAAAAACGGGGAAAACAGAATTTTTATAATAATTTCACGCGGACTAAGGTCGCGGGGAACAGCTAGTTCCCTTATACTAGTCAAAATACTTAAGTATTTAGCGGTAAATTAACTCGGTAAGTACCACGTAGAGGAAGACATCCATTTTAGAGACTGATCTAAATGATTCCTTAGCAGACAGACAGTCGATAGATTTGAACATTAGGTGGCGGTCCACCTAGCATAAGCATAATCAGCCTATAATGTTCCCACAGGTGGGACGCAGGCCTCTTCTCTATGAGAGCGGAATAATGTCTTATGTTAAATTAAAACGAAGCCGAAAGGCACTTATTCTCCCCGTCATTGCGATCATTTTTTTGTTCTAGAGGATACGTGGGAAACTTCTAGTTACGGAGATATTGGGACTCAAAGTTCCAACTATTTCACAAGTTCTTTTTTTAAATACATGATTTTAATGTAAGATTTTTACTTTAAACACCTCCACGACCCCCATACTATTCAATCCATCCATCGGCACAATGTTTTGAGTACGTTACATTGAGTCCTACCGTAAAACGTGATTTTTCACCCCAAAAAAAAAGTCGTTTCCCAGCAATAATTTTTGCGTAAAGTTACTTAGTTTGATGTACAGAATGCTTGGTTGACGGCTTCGCGAAGGGTCTGTTTACACCCCGTAGGTTTCTGTCAAATGGTAACTCATTTTCGGCTTAGGTAAGGAATTTAAACGCAACAGTTACTATCTCTGTCGCTCTATGAATACAGCACATATTTGAATTAATCATATATTTAGCGAAATGTATATTATGTCAATGGGCAGGACATGTCGCAAGAATGAACGACACAGTGCCCTTCCCATGAGTTTGTAAAAAACTGTCCTCTATATCGAAAACTATCGGATATACTTCTCCTGTCGTAAAACAGTCGATGAATATGAAAGACACAGGGCGATAGTATTCGATAACGAATAATACATTTTAAACTCATTGTAAGCCCACAGAACACCCAAATCTTTACTTGACTGTAAAGCCGATTGGTCGGAGAAGTCACAGCCAGCCCAAGCTCAGGTGGTTGGATGGCGTAGACCAAGATTCAAGAACTGTTGGAGTGAGAAATTGGAGAGAAAAAGCCAGAAATAGGTCACAGTGAAAAAATATACTTGACCAGACCAAGGCCCACCCTATCGTAAAGCTTCAGATGATGATATGTCTATGTTCACAAAAGGCTAGGCAGATGATTATATAGTAAACAAAACAATACAATCAAGCGTACTATTAGGTATAATTTGTATATAATTATGACTAATATAAGACGCACCCATGTATGTTAATGATCAACCATAGACTACGTTGTTGGTCGTAAACAATAGAATGCGTTCACGGTTGGCTGGTTGATATGTTGGACAAAGATTAGTTCATTTAGATGGAAGAGTTTCAATGTAAGGCTGTATAGATACATAAAGGATGCAACGTTCAAGGAGGATCTAGCACCCTTGCCCATCATGACAGTGCATTTGAGTCAGAAACAGATCTTTAAGGAAGTGCTCGGTTTAAGCTGGACAAAAAGAGGTTTATGTCCAAGCAAAGATATTCAAATATTTACGAGCGATAGACGGGACTACAAATCGTTCTGTCTAGTGTCATTCGTCCGCTTGTTCTATCTAGTAGCATTCGTGTGTCAAAATCGAAAATGTTCGGGATCAAAATTGTTGTATGAAAATATTCCCAATGTCCGCTGTATAAGTCTTTTCAATCTCTTTATGTCCAAGCCATAAAAGTGAAAGAGACGTCCTTTTCCTCGTTTCGTTTGGGTCGAACGCGAACGCGCCTTATCCCAATTTATTTGGGGTCGGCGCAGCATGTCTTCTTCTTCCATACTTCTCTATTACTCGTCATCTTAGCAGTCACCTCCTTTCTAGCTATATCATCCATCGTTTCTTTGATCTTCCTCTACTCTTATATCCATCGCGTCCGCGCTGAACTAAATGCGATAAATCTGTCGATACGTGATCATCTTTCAGCCCATCGGCTTCTAGACAATTCCACGTCGATAAGTATGGTTTATGTGATAACTTCCTTAAGCTAAGTAAGCACTGTCTACTAAGGCAGGTCAAGTTGACAAAGCAATGTTTCTAACCAATTGGGTTGTGGGAGAATACGTTGAAGAAACGGAAGGAAATCGATGATAACGCAAAAAGGTTTTACGTTATTGAAATTTACATAACATAACATCACGCCTGTAATCCCTGGAGTGTTAGGTAGATGTGTACCTAATAGTATACCCATATTTCGCCAGTTATGTTTTAAGTCTCATGTAATAGGGGGCGAGCCTATTACTATCAACCGGGCATAAATATAGACTCGTGGCTGCTACTGAGTAATTCCTGTTGGAATGGAACCCAGGACCTCATGCTTAGCAGTCACGTTTACGACCACTAGACCAACGAGGCAGTCAAATCGTGGAATTGAAAGTTAGTGGTACTTTATACAACCTTAACATTTTTAATTCGGTTCTCGCAGTCAACCATAACGAAACAGTCGTTCAAGTCAAAGGCTGCGAAGATGATGAGATACGATACGACAGATGGACGTAAGCCAAGATTACGAGCGATGTAAGCCGTGCCCATCAATGTTACGCACGCTGTACGGTGTAAACAATAGGCTTGGCGCACGCTTCGCTGGAGGAGCGTTGGTCACAGAGTATGGTTAATAGAGATAAGTCACTTTGATCAATCAGTGCAGCAGTGGAGAAGGTTCCATACAACTTGATTCCTACCGGCTCCCTTTGAAAAACAGTCAGTATTCTGTAGATAAATAATAGAATCAAAGAAGCTATGTGCGGCTTACCTCTGACAAAAATTGACCCTTCGCTACTGCAGTGCAGTGAAGCTGAAGGCTGATAGTGTCATTTGCAAGTTACGAAGAAGTCCTGATTGATTGTCTGGGTTTGCCCGGTTGATGGCAATAGGCTCGCCGCCTGTTACATGGGACTTTAACATAACTGGTGAAATATGGATGTACTATTAGGTAGACCTCTGCCCAACCTTTCTGGGATTAGAGGTGTGATGTGATGTTAAGTTATGTGAAGAAGTCCTGGAGTTGTACGGGTTCGCGGATTATGTTGCTTCGAAGCAATACTTGGACCCAAGAGGTTTCCGTTAAAATCAAATCATTTATTTTTATCAGATCATAAAATCCATTTTGTTAATAATCAACACACCTTAAAACACTAGTGTTAGTACGTACATAATTATATTTGGAAAAATTTTGGTAATAATGTCAAAATGATTAATAATAAAAATGTCAAAGTCATAAGCAATAATGTCATAATCACCATCAATCATGTCAAAATCATTACCAATACACTAAACAGGAAATAAATACAGGAAAAAAAAAAAAAAAAAAAAAAAATATCATTCTCTTGCCCTTATCCTTATCTTATTGAAGATTTAAGTAAGAGATCTTCAGAAGCCGTAAGAAGATAACAATTATTTAGCAACCCAAAACGGGACATTGATCGAGAACCTTTAATCTACTCAACTTGATAATGACGATGTAGAACTAAATGATTTCAATATTTGAAAATGGTCGATTCCAAAGCGTTCTATTTCTGTAACACTTTTCATCGGTGTTGACGTAATCTTTTCGATAGCTTATGTCAAATCCTTTACTTTCCTTAGGTTTTTGAGTCTCTACTGCTGCTTGCCAGGTCATCATTCTCTTGCCCTTATCCCAATTTATTTGGGGTCGGCGCAGCATGTCTTCTTCTTCCATACTTCTCTATTACTTGTCATCTCGTCAGACACCTCCTTTTTTGCCATATCATCCTTCACACAGAACAAGTAATTTGCTATTTGCCAGGTGTTAGGCAGAAATGTAAATTAATACTGTCCTCTGCCCTCTCTACAAACAATAACATACAAATCTTTGCCCACAATTATTATGGATCAATAGTTCTTGATAAATGATCTTTACTATATGTTGTAACATTATAATACCAAGTATGTTTCATGTCGTTGCACATTGTCTTACTGATCTACTGGTTTTTGTTACCTAGGTACATGAAGCTAGATGTTATATTGTCTTGGTAATGATCGTTTACGTATTACTTAACACAGGCTTAGTCGTTATTACATTACTGGCCACCATATCGTCATCGACAATCTATGGGCGTAATTCTAGCTCGAATATTTAGCAATTTTCTTCTTTCGTAGAGGTATACACGGTGATATAAGCTATAAATTTCCAGTATAACATGGTCTCGCTTTGTAGAGATTTTCCGTACAATGAGAGATTCGCATAAACTAGTTTTGTATAGCTTGATTGGTCGCTGTGCGTTAGAATCACGTCGGCTTGCGAAGGATTATTTTTTATCGAATATCACATAATAGAAAAGCATTACCCTCACCTTGTGTAGAGCGAAACAAAACCGATTTCACGTATCCCGTAGAAATGGTGTTTCCAAGGCAACATGCCACATTTCGTGTGTCATTCAAATATTTACGAGCGACAGACGAAACAAGAAGAAGAAAATTTAAATGCAATACTTGTTACTACTTAGTAACAAATCGTTCTGTCTAGTGTCATACGCCCGCTTGTCAGGTAGCATTCGTGTGTCAAAATCGAAAATGTTCGGGATCAACATTTTTGTATGAAAATATTACCAATATCCGCTCTATAAGTCTTTAAAACGAGGCAGTAACGCGACTGAACGTGACCATCTTTTAATGTGTGTCCTGTTGTTTGTTCACTACAGGAATTGATGGACGCTACCGAAAGCGCCAAACTAGTGGCTCAGTTCTGAGCCGACACAATTTAGTTTGCCATCGACACGCTAAGAAGAAGAATGCGGTGTACATTTCACACCTAAATTCATTCACTATAAATAAATGCTACAAAGAAATAAGTACTACAAACAAGCATCCAAAACACAAACATTACATAAGCATCTATGTACATAAGAATTATGCATATTTGTGTACGCTATGATTCAGACAAATAGGTGTGTCAAGTACCTATCATGTCAAACAAATGTTAGACATGTCTGCATAAAAAATGTGTCTTGTTTTGAATAATCTCTCATTATTGTTCTTTTTGATTGCCTCGTTGGGCTAGCGGTCACACGCAACTGCTGAGCATGAGGTCCTGGGTTCGATTCCCGAATCGGACAAAGTGTTACTGGGTTTTTCCATCAAGAATTTCTCAGCAGCAGCTACGCAGTCTGGATTTGTGCCGGGTTGATTGGGATTAGGCTCGCCCCCTTGCATGTGACTTAAACATAACTGGCGAAACGTGGGTGTACTTAAGGGTACACCTCTGCCTAATCCTTCGGGGATTACAGGCGTGATGTTATGTTATTGTTCTTTCTCTAGATAATTTTACGTTTCACTAGAATAAAACATGGATGGAAAACCCATCAATACAAGTCTGGCACTCCCTTCTGCCCAGAGCATTTGATGATTTCCCAACCGGAAAAAGAGGTAGGTAGGATAAAGGATAATAACACAGAGAGGAGGAACATCATGTTCTTAACACTTTCATTGTTCGTGAAGCAGACACAATAGCTAAACAATGGTCCTGAACCATATGTGGTTTATGGGACCGAAAAATTGTTCAATTCAAACAGGTAATTGGGAGAGGAATGTGTTTAGCAGTAGACTACAGTTTTATTTGAATTTTTAAGTTCCCTCATGACGCACTCTTCCTTCACTACAAATCTAGTGTCCGATGTGAGTCTCTGGGATGTGTTAAACTACTGACATCATCATCATCATCATCATCTTCCTACCCTTGTCCGCTGTCAATCTTCACGCTACCATTTACTCCTTTTTAGTTCATATCATCCCTCACACAATCCATCCATCTTTTTTTTGGTCTTCCTCTCCCTCTCGATCCATCAACATTTATATTCATTACTCTTTTAGTCACATGCGATTCCTCCCTCCTCATTACATGCCCATACCAAGACAGTCGATTCCCTTTCAACTTTTCTGTTACTGGCGCAACTTTAAAAGTTCCTTTAATGTACTCATTCCTTACTTTATACGTGGCGTACGTCATGCGTCATAATATTGAATAATATGTTTATTTTTATATTATTAAAATCTCATAAATACCTTTTTTTTATGAATGCTTAGTAGTCATTGGATACATGAAGTGGGCTGCCGTTGTAAGACGGCTAAAAAGTCAAGGTGTAGTATATTCTTGTCACACCACGCAACCATTTCATCATTCTCATTCTCAACATCCAAACTACTGACGAGTTATCAATATCAATATTGACACAGTCTGAACTATCTTACGTTAAGTGTTGACATTACTTTAGCCATCAATATTTGACTACCAGTCCTCTACAAATGTTGATTGACTATCTTTATTTTCGTAGCGTATCGATCATATCTCGTGCACCGTCGATAAGTAGACATGGGAAATCAATATTAGCAAGAAAACATCCGTCTTGAATCTGTGTAGAACTTTATCTATTTTTACTTGCGTCCAAAATATTTGGTCCATTGGAATCTTCTTCAAGTTAACCAAAGTCCATCTATGATCAAATGAAGGGAACAATAAGCCATTTTGCTTAAGATAAATCTCTACAAGACTCCATGATTTCCTTTTACCACAATTTCAGCAATGAGCATCCTTTCTCCATGGTTCTCCATGCGTCCATAAAAATAATGATCAATCAACAATTCTATACAGAACAGTAACAACTGAACCGATCAAAAACCTACATACCCTTATATCGAAACAATGAACTGTATCTGTCATTTGGCATATGCGCGTCGAATCGCCCGACGATCGGCGCGTGCGCGCTTCGTCGGTGATTGCGAAATATGGAACGACGTACGCGCATGTCTCAGCTGTAAATTTACGAATATCGCCCTTATTACTGCGATTTCAAGGAGTGTCCAAGGGAAATTGTTAACAACATGAGTGGTTGTTTGTATTTCTAATGCGGTTCGAATTGTTTCAGGTGCAGTGAGAGGTAACTACAGAAGTAGGTATTTAATAGATTAGTGTATGTGTCTTACGCTCTGTTCACAACCTCAGGCGATGCAATTTACGGTAGCGGAGCCAAGAGACACGTGCGTGAGTCACTTGTCTTGTTTCCTTCGCATGAGTACCGTGCCCGCACGCGTCGTCGTGTCGCAGTGACTCGCGAAGTCGTAGCATGCTCTAAGCAGTTTCGGCGCAGTGGCTGTCGCAAGATGCGTGCCGCTTGATCGTATAGCTCGTGGCTAAGGGGTTAGAGATTAAGTTTATGTTACTGTCATATTATTTTGATAGATCATTTCGGTGATGTAGATATAACTAAGAATTTTCTTACACGGTATCTAAATGATTGGCTGTATGTTAACCCACATTGGCAAGTATCTATGTGACACATATTTAGGCAAGAAATAACTAGCGTATGTTAAATTTAAGTTATTTGACAGCAGCTGTGTATGTAATATCTTTAGAGATTAATATGCTATGAGTTTATGACATAAGCTTTGGGCTGTGCCTACGGCATTTGCTTGCTTCAAACGAATTTAGCCGAAATATTTTCGCATTATATTTTATGATCAGTAGTAGTGATCAAATATAAATCAGACCAGAAGGTCTATTTTCCATTTTGGTTCTGATACGACAGAGGAAACAGACTGACAGTCAAAAACCAGGACAGTCGTTATGAGTGGTCTGAAGGAAGCTTGAAAGTCGGACGACCACTTTTAATAATGGGGATCCTGTCGCCCAGTAATTGGGCTGTGTAGGTCAGATACGCAGTCGTAGTCGCTCCAAATAAAATACAGGTATTCAGGGCCATCCGGTTAGACTGGAAGCCGACCCCAAGGGAGTTGGTAAAAGGCTAAGCGGCTGATGATGAGTCAAAAAGCAGGAATAGAGGAATTAATTTTGAGAAAGATGTTCATGTATGGAAGTCCCCTATTCTGAATAAGAAGAGCAGGAAAGATGAAAAGTAGCATGATGTTCGCTCGTAGAACACAATATAGAAATACCAATGAAATATTATATGGAATACTCTGACAAAAGTATTCGGTCTAAATACGTTGCACTAAATCAAAAAAAAAAAATCTAAATCAGAATGACAGTACCAGGCAATCATGTCGACAAAGAAGTTCACAACACCACATCCTGGTTACGTAACACCGAAATATTATAACATGGTGTTGCAAACCGACGCCCACGCATCGCCGCCATTGTTTGACTTCGATCAATATCTGACGGAAAATATGAGCAGTAATTGTGTGAAAGTGATGGTAAGCTTTGAGTGTAACAACAATGTATGTGCCTATTACGTATGTGTAAACAGTGTTATTGTGGTCGATTATAGATACAATGAGATAAAGAGTTGGGTATACCAAAGAGATTTGAGATACTTTAACTATAGAAGACATGTCATGTAAAAAATATATCCATATATCATACTAAAAGCACTATACTTTCTTAGAATTTTGATTAGAGTTGGTCCTTGGGCTGGTCCTTGTGGCAGTCGCTTTCGAAGCGTTTCGTCAATAACTGCGTTGAACAGGATTGACATATTAAGCTTTTCGATAGCTTATGTCAATTCAATATCCACATTTTTGACTTTCCATCACCGTTATTGCTGTTTGTGCTTGGGATCTGTTTAAAAAAAGCTGCTAAAAGTTATTCAACCTCTAAACAATGTTGCTTATTCAGTTTCAATTACCTTTAAAATACCTTTCATTCAAAACTAACATTTCCCCTTTGCCATAGTTTGTATTTCCTAAAGAACCAAGTTCCTCGGATCCTAGGAAAGTAATCTACACAAAGCAAACTTTCCATAAATAACAAACATTCTCCCAGTGACCTCTGCTACCCTAGTAATTAAAGCGAGGTTAGTATACCAGGCTCCCAGCTCTTGAGACACTCTCAAGCTAATTGCTAAATGGTGTAACTCTCGACATTTCTAAGTGCTTATGGAAGCCTGGTACTTATGTTACATGTGCGTGAAGATTTTTTGTTGTAAAAGCAGTGGAAATGCTTACAGAGAGACAATTCTATTAAAGAAATAAACATTTGCCTATTAATTCTCTTATAGGTTCGACTACGTGGTATCCGTCACGTTTCTCAACACTATACCTTAAAAGGACATACACTGACCCTATTGGCGATGACCTCAAAATGTTTAGGTGCTTTCTTACTGTCGACCTTCATTTAGGAATGTGTCTAAAACCATGCATGATGCCTACAATGTAACTGCTGGAATATAAACCCATTCTCTGTTAGAGGGAGTGGGCTTTAATCACTGTCCCATTTTTAGAATTTTTAAATCTAGGATATGCCGATTTCCTTCAACGTTTTGGGGAGCAGTAAAATCGCCTACCTTAGTTGTATACCACGAACTTATATATAACACATAAAAACCGTTCGTTGAAGATGAAATATAATACAGTTACTAACATCGGTTTCAGGACATCCTCTATCATTAAGGAATTGACCTAATTAACGCTGCATAAAGATAGGTAGTTGTTTAAGTCGTAAAAACCAATTAAGTAGAACTGTTACATAGCGGTTAAGTACTAGTAAAATTGATGGTGTTACACGCAATTTATTACCTGTACGGTGGTAGTAAATAAACATTGATGAAACAGCTGTTCTGGTTTATAGAAAACATTGTAAGTAATACATTTAATGTTAAGTAATTTTGTTTTTGGTCTTTTAGTCCGCGGAAACAATCGAACGGGTTATCTATTTTCAAAGGATTATAATATTATGGAAATATTCATTTTGTCGTTTTTTATCAACATAGTCTAAGAGCTAGGTTATATTTTCCGAAATACAAAACGGTCATCAAGCAGAGTTCTTCGGGCAAAAAATTTGTGTTCGCCGAAGAAAAAAATCTTGATTGAGAAACCTTCGTGAATGATTTGGAACGAGTGCTGAGCTGTTTCACCTCTCAAAGGACAAGCCGAAATTTTCGGAGTTGATGGCCAGCCTTCAGTAATTGGAGAGGCAGTAGAAGAAGAAGAATACTAGAATTTAATAGAAAAAATACTTCTTCCTTCACATTGATTCTTTAGAAGCCAATCCACGTGAAATTATTTGGGACAACTTATCTAACAAAAAAGTCGGAAATATTAACACGGATATTCAAGTCCATAATCCAAGCACTGTTATATATGTTTGACAGCTCAAACTTGACTTATCTACCTTGAACTGTTTGCACTCGGCTCGCCTTTCACTGTGTGTTTTGAATACCTAATGCCGGCTCACTGGGCAATGCACGTAGTCTAGGAGATAGTGACACGAGTGCCAGTTGGCACGGCAAGAGATAAAACTGATCTTTTGATACAGAGGTGCGGAGTAAATACTAATGAGAAAAGTAAAAGTGAATAAAAAGTTCTAATGTTGTCGGATTTTCGCTTGCCGTCTAGACATAATTATGCAGTTCGTTGGAAATATTTTGTTGTTTTCAAATACAAGTTGTATTTTGTCGATAGCAATAAGTGTGATTCCGTAAATGAAGTTTTTTTTTATAGAAGGAGATTATGAAACAGACAGTACTATAAAAAAATGTTTAGATATTAGATAGATGTTTTATTGAACGAAACGTTTTCCTAAGTTTATTGGAGTCGGCTTCCAGCCTAACCAAATGCAACTAAATACTAGTGTAAGGGCCTCTTATATTATCATATTTGAATATAAAACATTTAAGATTTCTGGTACAATCTAACTGTAACTAGCATGAGATTTGAATTTGCATAAAATTGGTCGATTACAAATAAAATCACCGTACCTAAAAATAAACTCGAAAAAGAACCTGTATGTTTGTAATAGTCCTCATTGTGTAACAAACAATCGCAATATCTTTAATGACAACTCACCAGTACTAAACCTCTTAATCAACTCCAAGTAGGTGAGATAACGTAACAATCGACATCGCAGACTCCTAGACTACACTTAATACAGATTATTCGATTTGATGGATCGTTTATTCTTTCACAACGATTGTGCTGAGTTTTATAATTAAAATGATATATTTAGGTACTCATGTCTGGTGTAACTAAACGAGTAGGTACTTTCTAAATGATATGGTGTCAGTATTTAAGTAAGTGCTTCGGTTTAACTGTTATCAAATCATCAGTTTCGTTATTCATGAGAGTTGGATATGGCAGTAGTGTTGCTTCATAACTTAATTAAGACATTTTGCATGGTAGTTAAATACAGGGTGTAAATGGACCCTTCACGAAGCCGTCAACCAAGCATGCTGTACATCAAACTAAGTAACTTCACGCAAAAATTTTTGCTGGGAAACGACTTTTTTTTTGGGGGTGAAAAATCACGTTTTACGGTAGGACTCAATGTAACGCACTCAGAACATTGTGCTGATGGATGGATTGAATAGTACGGAGGTCGTGGAGGTAAAAATCTTACTTTAAAAACATGTATTTAAAAAAAAACTTGTGAAAAAGTTGGAACTTTGACCCCCAATATCTCCGTAACTAGAAGGTTCCCAGGTATGGTCTAAAACAAAAAAAAAATCGCATTGACGGGGAGAACAACTGCTTTTCGGCTTCGTCAAAGGTCTTTTTACAGCCTTTATTATTATATCCATCCATCGTTTCTTCGTTCTTCCCCTACTCTTATACCCATCATACTCAAATCAAGGTCGGCATGGCAAGAAAGGAGGTGTTTGATGAGATGACGAGTAATAGAGAAGTATGGACGAAGAAGAGATGCTGCACCGACCCCTAATAGATTGAGATAAGGGTAGGAGAATGATAAGTTAAATATTATTATGTAAGTGTAAGGAACGGCACATGTTTTCTAAGGTTCACTATAAGCTGCTTTACTAGACCGACAAGCGTTGAAATTTTTCAGGGTAATAACAATTCAAGAAGTTTGTTTTTTCCTTACATTTTGACCGTGTTTTGCATTCTTGTGTAAAACATCTGGGTTTAGTTTAAAAAGCGACGATTCTTTGCTACGAGGGATTAGAATCATTTGTATGTATGTATATTGTATGTACGAGTATTAGATATTATTTCGCCTAATACTCGCTGTAATTTTAGTTGTAGTTTCTTTTTAACTAAGTACCTACTGAAATGGATCTAATTCTCTAAATTATGTAGTCGATGATTTTGGTGCACGGTAAAACTCTAATGAGTTTATGTTGGCACCAACTTAAATGAATAAAATGTATGTGTAGGTACTACTAAATAAATAAATAAATAGAATAAATCATAATAAGAACATCAATATCCCGATACCGTTGCACAGTTTATATAAATGTAGGTAGGTCAAAGAATGTATTGCCTATTTTAGGTGAAATGGCGGCTAAAGGATATAAAGTTCCTTTAAGGCAAGCAAACAGATTATAAAACCATAATTCCTTATTAGATTATTGTAACCTACTTAATTATGGTAATTATCACATTCCTGATATAAGGATGGGCACACCACATTCTATGTTGTAGGCTTAGGTTAATTATTTAGTAATTACAAGCCGTATAACCACTCCCATTATCAAAAAATACTATAGCGACTTATATAAACGCCTTAAAATTAAAATAAATACTTTACTTTAGAATTACTTAATTTTATTTCTCGCCATATTGAATTTAGAATGACATCACTTAGCCATGCATTGATATCCAAGCTAAACAAACTATGCAAAAATTTTAGCCCAATCGGAAATCGAGAAGTGGGTCAAATTTAACTACTAAGGTTTTTTACAGGTTTTTTACATAGTTACATGTGAAGTTTGTTAAAAAACCTAGATCGAACACCCTCCTTCTTGACTGGTAAATACCAGGGAAGCATGGCGCAGTAGCGAGAAGCTACGCTCAGCGCTCAGCAGCGGGAGGAACAGGGCTACCAGTGATGAAGATGAAAAAACGACTATAATAAATCAGCCCCACAGTCTTATCATTTGGCTTAACTTTTAACACTAAAAAGTCAATTATGTAAAATTGTAACCGTTATCAGTTACAGATTAACTTCACTGACTTGACCATACACGCAATGTTTAAACCTAACTGATAATAACATAATCAGGTAAAACAAAAGAACACAGGCGACGTCCATACTTCTACAGCAACCTTATCCAACAAAAATGGTAAATTTAAAAAATAAAACGCTTGACCATAACCGCATCGTCAAGTCCATGAATGCGCAACCGCACCGGATGGGCGATACCGCCATTTTAGGTCTTTAAGTAGCATGTGACATTATGTAGGGACACCATTACATGGTACACTTTGAGGTACATGGTCGCTTTGGTACAAGGTCTTAGGAGAATTAATGCTCGAGGACCAGATGCTTGGGAAAATGGGGTATTTTGTACCGTAAGTTTGAAAAATTGATATTAATGTTGATGGATGGCGAGGGAGAGGAAGGCCAATGAAAATGTGGCTGGATTGAGAATATTCGAGGAAGTTTGAAAGTTGCGCCAGTTACAGAAAAGATAAAAGGGAATCGACTGTCTTGGTATGGACAAGTGATTAGGAGGAACGAATCGCATGTGACTACAAGAGTGATGAATATGAATGTTGATGGATGGAGAGGTAGAGGAAGGCCAAAGAAAATATGGGTGGATTGTGTGAGGAATGATATGAAAGAGAAAGGAGTAAATGATGCCGTGACGTCTGACAGGGGAGAATGGAAGAAGAAAACGTGTTGTGCCGAAGATGATGATAATAATGAACATCACGGAATGAATATCATAATGAATATCCCGTGACAGTTTATGTTTAGTTTTAAACCGTGTAAGCTTAAAACAGTGTATGATATTGAAGTTTGAAAAACATATTGTTATTTAGGGATTTTTGTGAGCAGTAGTTGGCTTATTTTACCTGTAATTGTTTTACTTTTAACCTACATTTACTTTTATGTGTGGGACAAGATAGTGGGGTAGATAACACATCGTAATGTAAACTTTTACGTGTTTTAAATACACTTTCACTAAGGTTTTATGTTTCAAACTACATACGTTAAATTTGGTCTTTATGTACTTAAACCCGCACGCAAAATACGCGCTTTGTTTTCTATACAATACAATATGTACTTAAAAGGTTTAAAAAAATACACACAGTCGAACCTCCTCTTTTTTGAAAGTCGGTTAAAAAACAAACGACAGCACGAACGTTACAACACGAACCGTATAGCCCTGAAAACTTCAACATATCTAAATGATTGAAAAAAAATCAAACAATACTGTAAGCATGATTTTATATTCAAGCCTTAAGTTGAATCAGTATTTGAAACGACAATGTATAAAATGTTCCATTGACATGTGCTACTCTTGTGACATAATCAATAATCAAGTGGTAAGCATTGACCATGGTGATTGACATTCGATTACTATTTGCTTACTACGACTTCATCAATGGTGTGATGATTGTGTTATTTGATCGTCATAGAAAGTTTGAAACATGACAAGTGAGTACACATGTAACATACTCCAAAGTGTTTATTACGTAACAAGACTGTCTAAAGAAAATAACTAAACGGTTTATTGAGAATTTGACGGTGCATGTCCATGATGACTTGACTTGACTGGTAATTAGGTTACTGCAAAGGTGTTTGACGCAGAATGTGCACTTTGCAAAATGTGTACTTCTCAAAATGTGCACAAAGAAACTACTGTTATCGTACTAAAAATCGAGCAAAATATTTTTTTTAAATACTAAGAAAACGTTTATTATTTTGACCCATTGTCTTAAAATTCACACTCATTTTGATAAGTGCACATTTTGCGTGCACATTTTGCGTCAAGTGCACATTCTGCGTCAAACCCCTGCAAAGATTTGAATCTGCATTTTGTAGTTGGGATGGCATTTCCTTCCATCAAGATATTGCAGTAAATATTTAACATTCCATGATTCGTGATTTTCGATTCAAATTCTCAAACGTCTTATTAACACATTTTCTTGAGTTTCCCCTCCGTATTATTCAATGACGTCACAGAATTTATCGCCACCAGGGAAAGTCTACACCATAGAAAGTGTTCACGTTACCAGGAAAGCATAACAGTGGGACGTTCACACGTGATAGGTAATTGTTGCCTCAGTTCCCCGTCGGGTGAAAACACCCGGATGTCGCAGATAGCGTTTTATCTATTTAGTCCGCTGTTTTTATGCTAGCCTAGTAATTTGAAATGGTTTTGTTCTAGTTTTATAATGAATGAATATGGAAATAGATATTAATTACTTACATTGTTTTTCAGTTATTAGTGTTATTACTGGTGCAAAATATAATTGCGAAGAAACAATGTATTTTCGCTATTGTTAAAAAAAGCCAAGCAAAACTAAGATGCATTTTTTACCTTAAGGTGTTTGGTGCTTTGGTCCGTTAGTACAGTAAGATTCACGAAAGATGACCACGGCGCAGAAGGCATATTTTAGGTCCCTTTGGAGGTGCGGGGTGAGGCGCGGGCGGAATGCGTCAAGCCCGGAGCACACACAAATTATTTAACTAACATTAAAATATTATTTTGTTTTAAGTCTTTTCTTCATGAGTAAACGTGCGCAGACGGCCGCCATTTGTGGTCATCTTTCGTGAATCGTACTGTACTGGGGTATTCCTCAAAGCGCAACTATTTTTAAGCGCAACCAACTAAGCGCGAAAAAATAGAGATGGGTATGATGGATTCATTAACGATATTTTTCATCATAGTTGCGCTTTGAGGAATAAACATATCATATTTTTAATTTGAATTTGTGAGCGTAACTTATGGTTGCGCTTCGAGGAATAATTTAGTTGCGCTTAGTTGGTTGCGTTTAAAAATAGTTGCACTTTGAGGAATACCCCTTAGTACTGATTTGCCGCCTCGATTAGTTACTAAAAAACTTTATTTTGTTTGCGACAATTCAGAAAACATGACGAAAACTTTCCCAGAAACTCCCAAACCAGCTCCTTACCCAATAACTGAACTATGACTACATCTTACAGTACCACAAACATGTTCCCACTTCCAGATAACATGGAAATATAAAACACTTGCGTAACCGGTGCGTTTCCGTAGGTAACCCGTAAGTTTTAACGGTTTACTAAAAGAAATCGCTCTGTCATCCGTGGTACTAGACGAACCGGTAAATCTTAAGGGCGTACGGGTATTAGGTGCCCCGTTAACTAAACATTATTGTCTCAACATGTTGCGACAGAAAGTATCTGTTGATCGTAATAATCAATATCGGTCGATGGTCTTGAGCGGCTCAGTTAGATGAGACATTTGCGTCACGTATCTTTGTCAAACTGATTATTTTAACAGGAATTTCTCAGTAGCCAGCTTGGAGTTTGAATTTGGGCCCGGTGTTGGCAATAGACTCGCCCCCTATTACATGGAACTAACACATAACTGGCGAAATATGGATATTATAGTCTAGTATACATAAAGGGTGTAAATAGATCCTTAACGAAGCCGAAAGTCACTTGTTCTCCCCGCTATTGCGATATTTTTTTTGTTCTAGACCATACCGGGAACCTTCTAGTTACGGAGTTATTGGGGGTCAAAGTTCCAACTTTTTCACAAGTTTTTTTTTAAATACAGTTTTTTGAGGTTATGACTTTACTTTAAATACCTTCACGATCCGTTTACTATTCAATGCATAAGCACAATGTTTTGAATGCGTTACTTTGAGTTTTACCCTAAAGAGTTATTTTTTACCCCAAAAAAAAGTTGTTTTTGTGTAGGGTTAGTTAGTTTGATGTACAGAATGGGGTCTGTTTACACCCTGTATACTATCTACTATCCTTCGGGAATTACAGACGCGGCTTTGTGTTATGCTAACTTATTATTTCCTGGTCCTTTCATCCGATTTGCTTTCGCCCACATGATGGACGTAGCGTGAATGCGTGATAGCAATACGCGCGATTCCATAATCTATGATTGAGTTTGAATTTACACGTGAGTTACCTTTCTTCCGGAATAAGATGGACGTGCTAACTAAGTAAAGGAAACGCGGTTCTTGATCGAATCAGGAAGAATGTATTTTCAATTGCACGCCTCGAGGTGGTAATCAATTCCTCTAAAGCAATAATTGAGAAACAGCTTTCACACAGAAAAACATCAGATAACAATTATTACCAGGGTCATCAAACTGCATCAAAACACCGGCGTGTACCAGGACTTCATAGATTCTCAGAGCACAAAACAATTAAGAGCATGCTTCCTCTCTCTCTCTCTACTCATGTATCGCTAGCTCACTCTAACCCCCTAAAATCTAGCACAAAATGCAGACAAAACGAGGGTCGTCAAACCGTACCGAAACACCTGCCGGTACCAGGGCGCCGTAGATCCACAGAGCACTTCCATACTCTCTGTATCTACAAGATAAAAATCTCTATGTAGCTTTTGATTCAATTGTTTCTTATCTCGATGGAGATGTAGCGGACGCGGGTTCGATGCCCAGTTGCTGTATCGAGATTGACCTGAAGTTTTTTTTTTCAAAGCATTTTCCTGTGTGTTGTTGTACTTACTTTAATTGTAAAGTCCACAGATTGAACTGAATGATTACTTTTTTTGATACAGATGTTGTGAATGAAAGTTCCTGTTTAAATCAGTCCGTTACGTCTAATTATAGGTTTATCTTATTTGTTTAAAAGATTGTATGACAAGGAGATACTTTACTAGTTGTTTTTTTATGGGCTACCGTCAGTTGTTAATTTTAGCTAGTCATTCAGTATGCTCTAGCTGTTTTTAAATCTTGACCAGTATTAAGTATGTCGAGTAATGTGAAAATCTCATAATGATTGGTTGGGTGGTCGCCTACTCTGGTATTTATCATGTCAAAATCTAAGGACGGACCAGAGAGAGTCTTCTTTTTGTCGTAAATAAGTTTTGTGGAAAAATAATCGAGGTATTATAGAAAATAATTCTATACAGGGTGGGGTCTAAACCCCCCCCCCCCTAATAGATTTTTGCTGTCGTTCCATACATTTTGACAGTGTAGGTATTGCATTTTTGTAGGAAACAGCAGTATTTAAAAAAAAATACCTGTGAAAAATGTCAGAATGATGTACTGTATAAGTGGCGTTGCGCGTCGGTGATCCTTCCAGCCTGTATATTTTCTGTAGTATCTGTCATAGTCCGGTGACCGTCGATTCCTAAATCAATTATGCTGAAATATCTTTAAAGAATTTGGTAAGTTGGTGACTTGAAACGAAGCCCTTAGAACTGCTGTCACACCACCTTGTACAATCCTATAAGCCACCAACCGCAGCAATGTCACTGCACGGCTCTCAAAGTCGCGTCAAACAGAGCGGGACCGTCACGGTGTCGCGTCATGAACGAGTGACGTCATGAGATTTGAAAATTATCGTCATCTTACAATGACAACGTTAATAGTGTGATTTTACGGCTGTTTGGCTGGAATCTCATTCGATTATTGCCGGTTTTTAATCGATTTCTGAATCGAATGTTTTGGTGATTGAGTGTGTGTAGTAACGATTGAATATTTTCTTTGATATGAAGTAATATTGTGTATGGTTTTATGTTTGCGGAAAAACACGCCCAGTCCGTTACATTCAATATTTAAGAATGAGGATTTTTTGTAGACGAGACCTGGTAAAATGGTCCTTCGTATACAAATATTCGTAGGTTATTGCGAGTAAAGATTACCTATTCATTTATTGCCTTTCTTCGGCAAATTCCTACAAAAATAGAACGCGTAAAACACGCTAGGTAGCTGAAAAACTTGTACTGTAACTAAATTATATACAGCACGCCTGTTACTAATTAAATCAATTATGTCGGCAATTACTTAACATAATTGATTTCATGACAACACAAACTACTTTAACATAAGCTACTTATGTATCGACAAATACATAACACGGGTAGGCAAAGTTACGCGTCAAGTACCAGGCAATCATAAATTGTAAAGACGTTAATCGATCACCTCATATACCTACGGCCGTAACACTTCATATGTGAGCCCATCAATCAATTTTAGACTGTAATACCTTTTGATTGAGATCTAAATAGCGTGTGTAACAATCGTTATAATGTGGGTGAAAATGTACTAAGATTTCTAATAGCGTAACTAAAATACGACCACGTAAACAGTTCAGTTGTATAATTTTGTTTATGTGTTTGGTACCATATAACTATTGTTATATGATTGCGTTTCGTATATCAAGTCTGAATGCAGCAACATTTACAATTGGTTATGTAGTTAAAAACTGAAGGAAATAGATGTGTAGATAATGCGATATGAACTCCTCAATTTCCTGATTTCCAAATCGTGGAAAACGTTTTTTAGGGTTCCTTGGAACATGCAGAATAATTTAAAAACCTTTTTCAATAAGGAAGCAATCTAGGTACTCATACAAAATTAATGATAGGCGATTTAAATAAAGTAGTGCTACCAATATTTTAATTGTACTACTACTGCTTAATCAGGCTTATATTTTCCTCGTTCTGCTGGCTAGTGAAACCTGGGTAAGCCGCAGACCAAAGGCAAACGAAGAACACTTAGTAGTTTTTTAGTTAGATAGGGTCTGATTTTAAAACGTAAAAAAGCATTGACTACCCGCCGCTTGAGCTGATAGTGTTTCAATGCTCCAATTTCGATTGTCAATGTATTTTTAATAGGGAAATTACTGCAATTTCCCTTACTATGCACACATACACATACATATTTTTCACGAGTACGAACGCACAGTCAACAGCGTTAGAGCTCAGCAGGTTAAAGACCCATACAATCTTAAACTAACAATAAATTGTAACAGTACTACGGAACTCTTCGCTAAATTCCGTGCATACTTGCCAAAAATTAATGTCTATTCACAAGGAGATATGCTTAGTGGTTATTTGGGTTAAAATATTCATACGATTATTAACTTACCGTTCGAAGGATTCGGTTTGGCTTATAATTGTTGTGTTTACGTACCTGAAACAGAGGATAAATGATATTTAAAATTATGTTTAATAGTTAAAGTTAATACATAACATAACATCACGACTCTTATCTCCGAAGGGTTAGGCAGAGGTACCTAATAGTACACCCACGATTCACCAGTTATGTTAAAGTCCCATGTAATAGGGGGCTAGCCCATTGCAAACCGGGCATAAATCCATACTCCGTGGCAGCTACTGAGAAATTCGTGATGGAAAAACCCAATTACACTTTGTCCGACCTGGGAATCGAACTCAGGACCTCATGCTTAGCAGTCGAGACCGCTAGACCAACGAGGCAGTCGACGTCCTCCTTTCAGTATAATTCTTTTAATTACATCCAAATGGCAACATTATGTACGACTTAAAGCTACCTCACATATCCAACATTCCAGATCCCTAATTAAGTATCGTGAAGCAATAGAAACTCCATGACATCTGCGTTTTGCATTCAGTTATTATGAAACACCGTCTATGAACGTTCTAATAGAAAGCAACTGTCGCTAACTCGCCATTCTATGCTAATTGCTAATTGTAGACTTGTCAGCTGACTTATTAGTCGTATATTAGTCTTGTTGCCACCTGAACGCGGCTTCTATGGGGTTTAATGTTATGTAACTGGAGAACTTTGTTTACTTATGAGCGTTGACCGCGATTTCCGACTGTATACGAAATAAAACCCCTGTTTTAGTTACCCAAGTAAAGGTGCGGTCAGACTAACCGGAGTCCGAATCAAACTCCGGACTAACCGCGGTGCCCGGACTACATTATCTGTCTCAAAATCCAGCCCGCATAGTCCGGTATGGTCGTTTTGACCGCAACTTTTGTAAATAAGTTTGTCGAAGGTATCAAACTTACAGCAAATCAGTGCGGTGGAGAATAATGACACCCAAAAATCGGCCATAGCTCAACAACTTTTGGAATCAGGATCGAACCACTGGATTGAGTTACATAACCCTCAGGTCATCTCGACAGAACGCCACTATATTCCTGGACTGGCGAGAGAAGCTATTGATATTACCAAATAAAAGAACCTCAACCGGGAGGAAGGGTTTCAACTGTCGAGAGCCTGGAATCCATTGATTTAGACACCCGAAAAAGTGCCGAGAATTCAAGTTCGCGAGCGGACACAGGGAATTTTGTGTGTCGGTAACAGAATCGAGTTGTGAGTGACACTGGTAGCGGTACCGAGTGTAAAAAAAACAAACAAGAAAGAGGGTAGACCGATTTGTCTGCTCATAAACACCCGCAATAACTTCAGTTTATCTGTGATCATGGTGCTTGCAACAGCGCCGAAATATCGGGAGCTCAAAACAAACAATAAACACGGTACATATTCCGTTTTTAGTGTTAATGATAATACTTTTAAACTGTCAAAGAGTCGATCAGTTCAGATCAGTCGAACGTAGATCTCTAAAGGGAAAAACGGACAAGAAAGTCCGACTCCACCATACCTTACCAAAACCAAGGTTCACGACCTCTACCAACAGCCAGACTAATCTCAGTTCCGGGTTAAACACACACGTTTGTATCCGTGAAAACAAAATGTGTAATAACGTCTAAGACCAATCGCTGAACATCGAAACAGGTTTGTTCGAAACACCATGTAAGTGGCGTGACACGTAAATTCGCTGGAACTAATTCAAGGCTGCGCGCGCGCAAGGCACGCGATTAGACGCACCATGTGGATGCTGAATTGCTGAGCTTTGTGTGTGCATACGGGTGGTAATGTAAGTTTGAAAATTCATTTGTATTAGAGAGAAAATATTGAGATAAATATGTTACATTACGGCGTTTTGCACGGGGAAGCCAATGGTCGGGGTCGGCTTCCAGTCTAGCCGGATGCAGCGGAATACCAGTATTTTACATGGAGCGACTGCCTATCTGACCTCCACAACTCAGTTAGTACTGGGTAATGGGATACCTATGGTAAAACTGGTTGTCAGACTTTCGGGCCACTGACTACCTGTTACGACTGACAAAGATCTATAAATGACAGCCGGGACCAACGGGTTAACGTGCTTTCCGAGGCACGGAGGAAACTCGGTATGTAATGGGTGGTCGCCCATCTGCAGACTAATCTAGGCACGCTTGCCTAGACTAGTCGGCGTAACCTGAAGATTGATCCGAGCGGCTGTTTTTATTTAGCCACGAGCTCTTGGAAAACTGAAACTTCTTGACCAAACCAAAAGTCATTTATTTAAATTGACTGACAGACTGAAAATCAATACTTTTAAAACGTCAAAATTACATTAAGACAGTTCCTCAAAGAGAGCACATTTCACCACTTCCGGTTGTTTTAGTTTCCAGCGAGACATCTGTCTGTCGGGTAACTTTGTCACATTAACAAAACAAAACAAGTCAATCTACATGGCCAAGCACAGTTCGCAAAAAAATGCAGACGGCATTGTACTCTGATTATAAAATGAGCAGAATTTTCTTATAAACTCTGAGAAACTAACTAATGGACATCTCCAATTCTTTGATTTCCCAGGCATTGCGTTTAATCAAATCATCACTCAAAAGATACCTGCATTCCTTACAAAATATCTCAGAGTTACCATACCACCCAAGATCTAAGCCAACCCATCTGTATGACAGGGTCACAAGGCCAAAGTATTAAATCATCCTGTAAAGCCTGGACACACTCGCACAAGAGCGAATGGGGACAGAATCCGGGGGGTCGCCATTGTACCTCAACTTAGACTGTACAATGATGTGTTCCAGCCTTTGTAACGAACCTAAACAGTTAGGCGGCAGTTCTATGAAATATCTCCATTATAAAAGCTGGTTGTTAGTTCCTGAGTGCGCATTTCCTTTGGTTTGAGGGAGCCTCGTTCGTTTATCATGTTTGAAGGGGTCATTTTGGGTGAAAACTGATTTAATGCTTAGTTTGAGCTATGGGATAGTGTAGTCAAGACTTCTACATCGTTCTCACATAAATGTATAGTCTCCAAACGAATGATGTAACCAAGATTTTGTAACAATATTCTGATTGAAAAGAGTGTCCATGGAGTTTCTTGCCCATTCTTCTCCATAGAGATCTACGCCTTGGAATGGGCAACTACAGTACTTTCGCAAGTTATTATACCTTGTGTCTGTGACTGTAGCTTTGCTTTCTTTGTTTTTTGTGACATTCAAAAGTGCCTGTAATTGTCTAATTGAAATAAATGCTTTGAGTTTCAGTTTGAGTTTATAAAATTTGCTTATTTGTATATTTATGGATCATAAGATGGTACTAGATACTTTTTTGGTTTTAGAGTGACAAACATTACGGCTCAACTAACGAAAGATCATTAAGAAAGCAAGGAGTTGTCAGTTGCTGATGCATTGCCAATCTAAAGGTACTGTCGGATTGCGAACGTGCTGAACACCTGATAAATTTTTCGCGATCGCGATCGTGGGACACTGACACACTCAAGCATTTTCATTTTGGTAACACGCATTCATTCCGATGAAATTAATAAAATGGCGGGCCAAAACTGGCAAGAATCAGAAAGAAATGGCAACAAATGGAGGAGGTCTTTATCCAAAGAGGGATCCTTAATTGATTTTAAGAAGTTTCATATGTATTTATCTTGTATTTTTTAAGGAAAAATAAAGCATAATCAGCCTTTAATGTCCCCACAGCTGGGACATAGGTCTCCTCTCTATGAGAGGGAATGTGCTATAATTATAAATACAGGGTGTAAACGGACCCTTCACGAAGCCGTTAACCAAGCATTCTGTACATCCAACTAAGTAACTTTACGCAAAAATTATTGCTGGGAAACGATTTTTTTTTTGGGGTCTAAAATCACATTTTACGGTAAAACTCAATATAATAATTAATTGTATAGGTAATTGAAGTAAAGTTAGAACCTTAAAAAGTAGTAAATAAAAAAAAACATGTGAAAAAATTGGAACTATGACCCACAATATCTCCGTAACTAGAAGGTTCCCAGGTATGGTCCAGAACAAAAAAATGATCACAATGACGAGGAGAACAAGTGCCTTTCGGCTTCGTTAAGGGTCTTTTTACACCCTTTATTAATCCTTTGTGTAATTACCTTGTAAGCGGACGAATTTTTGATTTTGATTCGAAGGTTTTCATAAAAGTCTATTACGTAGGCAGTGGGTAGACTGCTGGTCACCATAACATAAGATGTCATGTCTATACAAATATTTTCCATAGCAAGTCTGGAACTATTCCCAGACACAACTATTTGTGATTACATGCAAGTCTAGTATCCCATTTTGGATAACATTTAAGTGCACCACGCCCTATCTAGCCCTTTGCTCTTCAGTTATCTGTTTCTATTAACGCAAACGTGCGCGTAACCCGGTGTTTACGTAGTTTCCACCATTGCGTAAGTCTGTAATCAAATAATAAGGTCCCATCGAAATGGAACCTGTTTAGTCTCTGTGCCCGATGCGAGATTGGGAGGCTGAGGTTGGAAGATGAGTGCGCTCCAGTGGATGAGGCAGTTGGTGGCATTACAGGAAAATAGTTTGGAACTTCATTTACCAAGTATTCCATATTGGCTTTCTTTCTTTATTGTGTGGTTAGTGCCTAACCTGGTGTCAGAGTTTTTATTTATGCCACTCATGGGCCTCTGACTTGACTTTCCATATTGTGTAAGCTTGTAGATATTATGATAATGTGCCCATTATTTTTTAAGGACAGAAGGCGTCAAAGCAACTTAATTGAAAAAAGGCACTTTCCTATTCTGCATCCTGAAGTACCATCAGGCCTAAAGACCACTGACACTTGATTTTTCTATTCCAATTAAGTATTTAGTAAACCCGGTATCAGACGCGTCACTCGAGAGAACGCCTACCACTACCTAACATTAAAAAAAAAATAATGTTACATACATCACCATGCTGAGATAAGAGCCTTTTGGCCTAATACAGGACCAATTTCGTTTGTCTTATTTTTGTTCTTGTTTCGTTTTTATATAATTTTGTTTTATTGTTAATTTAACTATTTTTGTTTCGTCCGGTGTAAGACAATACTTTTCCTTTCTTTTGTTTCGGAAGACTGTTATTTTTTATTTCATTCCATGTTCACATCACAATTCAATCAAAAATTACATAGCAATGAATGTTAATTGAACCGACAAAAAAAAGTCTGATGACGGTGTAAGAACACGTGTCAAATAAAAGATGATCAGTTTTTTTTACCTTTAATAATCAAAGTCTAAAGATAAGAGCAAAGAGGGTAGGGAGGCCTTTGCTCTGTCAGTGGGACACAAATGGCTGATAATAATAGTAATCAATAGCCCTGACCATCACCGGTAGTTCGGGCCCTGTTCCCGATGCCGGTTAGCTACTATTTTTTTATTTTAAATGTGTATTGCAATCAGCATTTTAGCTATAAGCAGGTAAAGGAAAAAAAATGTAAGAGATGTGTTGTTAGAATGAATACAGGGAATAATAATCAAACTCTTGTTTTCTCATTCAGATTACTTTGAAACAATTTTTGGTAACACGTTCTTGCTATCTTATAAAGGGTGTAAAAAGACCCTTAACGAAGCCGAAAGGTACTTGTTCTCCCCGTTATTGCGATCATTTTCTTGTTCTAGACCATACCTGGGAACCTTCTAGTTACGGAGATATTGGGGGTCAAAGTTCCAACTTTTTCACAAGTTTTTTTTTAAATACATGTTTTTAATGTAAGATTTTTACTTTAAACACCTTCACGACCCCCGTACTATTCAATCCATCCAGCACAATGTTTTGAGTGCGTTACATTGAGTTTTACCGTGAAACGTGATTTTTCACCCAAAAAAAAAAAGTTGTTTCCCAGCAATAATTTTTGCGTAGAGTTACTTAGTTTGATGTACAGAATGCTTGGTTAACGGCTTTGTGAAGGGTCTGTTTACACCCTGTATACATACCTAAACATACCTAATTAGAAACAAAACTGTTTTATGTCCGTCACATCACCATCTCGGGTCCAGTTGAAATCCAGCGTTGGGCACTAGCTGCTCAGCAGTTTGCTGAACTGGGCCTATTTGGCGCAGCCGTGAGACACACAATATTGTCTCTTTTTTTTCTGTTTAATTTACGTTTAATATTGTGTAGATTTAAGTTTTTTAATTTATTTTTATTTGTTTGTTGTGTGCACTTGTGGCATGTGCCAAATGAATATGTTTTCTTTCTTTCTTTCTTTCTATCTCGAGTTTCATTACGAACTCCTTTACCACTGCCTCATCCACGAAATTTCTCACATCGATTCGTCCCACTTCTCCGCCAGTTTCGAATAACGGTCCGTTCGGTTAACTAACTCAAGAGTGATAACAAACTGGGCTACCATGGTAGGCCGCAATAAATTCACCAGGAGTGCAGGCATATTTGTACTACCGACTGGTTGTTTATGGAATGGAGAGGCTGTGCTTTTATCATGGGTTGAAGAGAAGAAGCTTGTAGAACCTTTTAAAGGTATAAACGTAAGGAGCTCGTGGCTAAATAATAACAGCCGCTCAGGTCGATCTTTAGGTTAAACCGTGCTTGCCTAGGTTGGTCTGTGGATGGGTGAACACCCATTACATACCGAGTTTCCTCCGTGCCTCGGAAGGCACGTTAAGCCGTTGGTCCCGGGTGTCACTTGTAGATCTTTGACAGTCGTTACAAGGATTTGTTGGCCCGAAACTCTGACAACCAGTCTTTCCAAGGGGTATCGTATTACCCAGTACTAACTGGGTTGTAGAGGTTCTAGGCGGTCGCTCCTTGTAAAATACAGCTGCATCCGGTAAGACTGGAAGCCGACCCCAATCAATTTGGAAAAAGGCTAGGCAGATGATGATGATTTTATCACGTTACCATCAAGCCAATCCAGCCTAACATTTAAATTAATTAAGCTGACTCAATTATACACTTATCTTAAAACCAATTAACGGACCGCTAATTAAAATTCATTCAAAAAGTTTCGATTGTCTTGCCAAACAATATCGTAAACCTTTGCAAAAAAAAGTAAAGTACGAACACGGCCCGAATCCACAATTACAAATCATTTAATCTTTCGTAAACGTGACAAAACCCTTCGCTTGACCTACGGACCTGTTGTGCCATCGGACTTAACCTGTAACTGTCTGTAATTGTTAGCACATCGAGCTATGTAGTACACACGGCAGTTGTTGGTCCAAAAGACCTGTTTGCGAAAGTAGTGTTGAAGTTTTTTGAGTGTTTATTGGAATAATTATGTATGTTTGGTTTGGTTTCAGTGATTATAATTGTTGGGCTGTGACGGTGTGAAAAATCGTTTTATCAAACCAGTGAAAACCTTAAATATCGCTGAAAGATAACTTTTGTTCCGGGTATTGAGCATCAGTTCTTGTACGAAATCCGAGGCCTACTTACTTAAAGTAGAACTTTTGCCACCTGGAGCTGTGACATCTGAATGAATGCCTCAGTAAAAGAGCTTCGTTGGACTTTCGACGCACAGTTGTACTCAGTAGCTGCAAGAGTTGAAATTGCTAAAGTGCAAAAATGTTCAGACGTTTAATTGGATTTGACTTAGTGTTAGAGAAAAGGGGATAATTTTGTATTTGTTAATGCACAGAAGTCGCCGTAAAAGTACGCCGTGACAACAAAATAAATAATACCATAGTTTAAAAAAAAACGGTTTAGACTAATGTTTTTTATTTCTCTTATTCTTCTGAGCAAACCCTTTCATTTCATAACCATTTGGGCCATGCGGAACCCATATCATGGAAATGTATTATAATAAATATTATAAAGCTGCAGGGTTTGTTTGTTTGTTTGTTTGTTTGTTTGTTTGTTTGAACGCGCTAATCTCTGGAACTACTGGTCCGATTTGAATGATTCTTTCAGTGTTGGGTAGTCCATTTATCGAGGAAGGCTATAGGCTATATATCATCACGCTACGACCAATAGGAGCATAGCAGCAATGAAAAATGTTGCAAAAACGGGGAAAATTGTATTTTTAATAACTTGACGCGGACGAAGGTCGCGGGGAACAGCTAGTGTATTATAAATAACGAAGTCCGCCATCATTGGGAGTCCGCCATATTGAATTTAGAATGACGTCATTTATCTAACCAAGCATTGTCATCCAAACTAAACATGTGTACAAAATTTCAGCTCAATTGGAAATCGGGAAGTGGGTCAAACTTAGCGTAACTTCTAAGATTTTATTACACTGTTAGTTTATACAGGTGAAGTTAATAAAAAGTGTTAAAAAAAATAGAATAAAACGGTAAAAGTCTTCGAAATACTTATTCATTTAAGACTTACTCAAAGAAATTCCTACATCTACATCCTACAACAAAGTACCAGGATAACATAAACAACAACAGCTACACCGTACAAATTACACCCATCCAAGCTCCTATACAGTTATAAAACAGCAACAATCATAAAAGATACCACTCCACCAATACTTTAGAACCGGAAAGATCCTCGTAATAACATCAGTAAGTATCTCCGGGATATCCCAGTCTGTAAGTGGTAGGAATGCCTGTAAACCAGCCTAGGTTATTATTATTACGCTGTAAACTGCAGACCTTACGGAATGAGCGTGCCGATTGTATTTTGTTTTTGATGATGTTTGAGAATTTGTTATTTTGAAAGAGAGAAGGGCATGGATTTAAGGCCGAAACACACCGGATCCGTACACGTAGATGTGCAAGTGCACGTGCACGTACCATGACGTTGTAATATATGGAACTTTACAGAGACATTGCACACCGCTGCGTAGACTACATGCGCAGAGTTACGTGGTACATGTACGTGCACGTCTACGTGTACGGATCCGGTGTGTTTCGGCCTTTAGACATTGCAAATACAACATATAGCCTACAGTCGTAAAAAAAACATCATCACGCGCGCCTCAAAGATATGTCAGCAACCAGGAAGGGGTCCGAAAGGGCCGATGCCTGCCGGGGCTGCGGGACTGTTCGAAAGAGATACCGCGGCCCTGGAACACAAAGGGCTAAGAAGGAACATGGATGGGTTTTAGTCAGTGGAAGTCTGACAACTCAAAAAAAATGTCACGCCTGTAAGCTCCGAAAGGTTAGGCAGAGGCTTACCTAATATTACACCCACATTTCGCCAGTTATGTTTTTTAAGTGCTATGTAATAAGGGGCGAGCCACTCATCAACCAGGCACAAATCCAAACTCTGTAGCAGCTACTGAGAAGTTCTTGAAGGAAAAACTCAATAACACTTTGCCCGACCCAGGAATCGAACCCAGGACCTCATGCTCAGCAGTCGCGCTTGCGAACTCGACCAACGAGGCAGTCAAAAAGAAAACAAATTACCAAATACTAGAACCATTGAAACTCCGCTACATGGTGATTATTTTAATTATTTAAAAAAAACAACTACAGGTATTGATAATGTGCAGAGTTGCTTTGGCTAATTGAATTTGACCCTGTATATCACTATAAACTATAATCGAAGACAATTTGAGAAACACTATACTATTTTTTGTATGACCAAATATAAACAAAATCACTAATTCTTCATCTACTGTATTTGGAAATCGGAATCAATTTGAGTAATCCCACGCATTTATAACAGTTTATCGGCTTCCTTTTTAGTCAAATTAAGTTATTATCAAATTAATAGGTTTGCAAATTAATCATTAATTAGAATTACCTACTGTTATAAATGAGTTAATGTTACCTACCAGTCAAAATTATACGAAGCGAAAATTATTATAAATAATTAATCGATAAACTTAGCCGACAAATTGGTGATCGTAGTTTTTGATAGCAGACGGAGTAGGACACCTTTTGGATTCTCTCTTCAACAATGTGAATAGTCCACAACAATGATGGCACTGACAGCTCTTGAACGAGGTTTTGATGCTAATCGCGTTCAGTTGCTTAGGTGATATACCCCCTTTATCATCGATGGTGTACTGGTTTACCCAGGTTTCTGAGAGGCTGGAGATCAGCAACGAAAGTAGCAGCCAAGTAGTCTGATTTGTGCCTGGTTGATGGCAATAGGCTCGCCCCCTTTTATATGGGACTTAACTGACGAAATGTGGGCCTATAATTAATTACACCTCTGCCTAACCCATCTACAGGCGTGATGTTATATGTATTATAAATTATGTACCTATTATGAAACTGACCTCTTCAAAACCCTTAATTAAAATTCCATTAATTAGATTCTAACAACTAATGATGGTTCCTCCATTATCACTCTTCACACGTAGTAGGTTCTTCACAGTCGAGTGCGCGCAGAGAAATGGAAAGTAATCATTATCATTATCATTTGCATGTAATGTGCTGTCAGCAAAACAGTTTGGTCTTCTTGCGTCTTTTACTGATAGCATAATCAGCATATTCATTCCCACTGCTGGGAAACAGGCCTACTCTCTCAAAGAAATAGTGGGCTGTTATCTGCCAAGCAAGCCCAGTACAAGAAAGAGAGGTGTACCGAAGAGTAATAGCTATTAAGTCTTCTTCTACTCATACGATAGAGAAAGGCTATATTATGCTGACATGGAACACACTCAGGTGATGACGACAAAGCTTGAGGGCTGGGCTCCACCGACGCGGAGACGAGACGAGAAGAGAGGAGATGTGTTTTCAAACCACCTATAGAGTTTCGTTCAAAAGTTGAGCAGAGAGTAGAGGAGATGTCTTGCAATTGTTTAGGCCAGCGAAGACGAGAAGAGACGTGAGCGGCGTGTCGATCGCACATCTCCCTCTCCTCTCCTCTCCGTTTGACACATCTCCGCTCGTCTCCGCTTTGGTGCAGTCCGACTCTATCTGATCTGTTTTCTTGACCGTACATTCTTCATGTGCTAAATGATATTTAATTGATAGTTAAAACTAACCATCAACTAACAAAGAACTAAACCTTTTTTTGGTAGTTAGTAACTAATAGGAAAGTGGAAAAGGGGCTTTTCACGGTTCATTTAGCGGTAAGACTGAGCGATAGGTTTTCTTCGCGGTTGAATATCTGCGCTGCTGAAACACTAGTACCTATGGCAACCGTGATATTGATATTGTTAACCTGCGTCATCCCACTGCTCCCCAAGACTTCCAGTTGTTTCAATCCAGGGTTAATGTGGACCCCTGATCGTTAGTTTTGTCCAGCTCGTCCCACCATCTTCTACGAGGTCTGCCGCGGTCAGCTCGGGGCAAAAAAGTGACGTACTCTTGTAAAGAGGATCTTGGTACTCACAAACTGGCTGCCAGTGTTATGATAGTAATCCACAATAAGATAATTATGTATGATAATTGTGGATTGAAGGGTTAGGATGAGGTGTACCTAATCTATAGCACAAAGAAAACAATTTGACAAAGACAGCACGCGTACCATGACCACCGTCGAAACGGGTTTTGTCGACGGAAGAATCGACAAAATGATAGATCAACAAAAGAAATCTGTAATTTTTTCGATTCTTCCGTCGACAAACCCTGTTTCGACGGTGGTCAAGTAAGCATATCTTTTTACAAAGTCTTACATGTACAATCCTAAACGTTTTACCCAAGTACACAAACGAAGGTTGTATATAACAGCACATTAGTCCGTATTAACTGTGCTCAAGCGGCCGTGTCGGCGACGACCTCTAGCCACGATTTCACTTGGCCAAGTCGGATCGTAATCTAAACTAATTAATGCTGTGTTCAATCTAATTCTGTAACGTGAGGTTAGTGGGCGGAAGAGTGGATGGGCAAGTACACTGGCCGAATGGGAACTGTATCGGGAGGATGGACTGTTATAGACAAAGCTAGAGATATGTTGGTACGTATCGTAAGTATTTAAAATGGAATAAATAGAGAAAATTTGTTTTATTGACTCAGAATCAAGTAGAACATAACATAACATCACGTATGTAATCCCCGTAGGATTAGGCAGAAATGTACCTAATAGTACACCCACATTTCGCCAGTTATGTTAAGTCTCATGTAATAGGGGGCGATTGCCATCACTGGGCACGACTTCAGGCTCTACTCCAGGCTCCATGGCTGCTACTGAGTAATTTAATTCCTGATGGATAAACCCAATAGCACTTTGCCCGACCATGGAATCGAACTCAAGACCTCATCCTCAGCATTCGCGCTTGCAACCACTCCACCAACGAGGCAATAAGGTAAGATTTTTTCTTATCATGATACTAAGTTCCTAAAACAAGAAAAAAACTAAAGTACAGAAATAGTCATACAGTACCAGGTCGTCAGTATATCGAGAAGGCGTAGTGTATAATGGCATGGCTCTCACTAAAGCGACAAGGTTTCCACTCAGAATGATGCTGTACTATGGGGGACAGCACATAGCTGATTTTCAGTGGTCACCCATAATCTCGTGGAAACCGTGAAAAGTGAAAACCAAGTCAGGTATTTCAAAGTAGGTAGCACCTTGAGAGCCTTGAAATGGCCAACAAATGTGGCCTTGTTTATAACCCCCGACCAAAAGGAGGGGTAACCGCTTAGTACAAGCAGATGATACACACAGAATATGATAAACAAAGCGGTCCCCCGACGTAACGCCACTTGGATTATTCTGTTCTACTTATGTTAAAGGGACAATCATCATCATCTGCCTATGCTTTCCCCAACTACGCTGGGGTCATCTTCCAGTCTAACCGGATGCAGCTGAATACCAATATTTTACATGGAGCGACTGCCTATCTAACCTCCACAACCCAGTGAAAATATAAAGGGACAATATTTAGATATATTTTTTCTTTGTAGAGGTTTTTTGTGGCGGGTTTTTTTTTACATTGTCTTTGACAAACTCACCATCATCTAGCCAATTCCCAAATACGTCTGAGTCGGTTTCCAGCCAAACCGCGAGTAGCTGAACACCATTATTTTACATGAAACAATTACTTGTCTGACCTCCACAACGCGCTTGCCTCTAATACATTAAGGCCTCTATAAGCAAAGTGGTTGAAAGAAAACGAACTTTCGTTTGAGCGTTTTTGACTGTCTAAATGAACACGAGAAGTCATGTCAACAAGTCTTTGAAACTGTTAGCAGAAGCGATAAAAGGCGATGGGTTCCGTGCCAAAAGAGAGTAACTTAGAGAATAGTTTTAATTTCTGTAAATCTATCAAGTTTATAGAATAAAGAGTAGTGATAATATAGATGGGTAAAAAGTAGCTCGTGAGTAAATAAGTAATAACAGCCACTCGGGTCGATCTTTAGGTTAAGCCGCGCTTGCCTAAGTTGGTCCGCGGATGAGCGACCACCCATTACATACCGAGTTCCCTCCGTGCCTCGGAAAACACGTTAAGCCTTTGGTCCCGGCTGGCATTTGTAGATCTTTGACAGTCGTTACAGGTAGTCAGGGGCCTGATATTCTGACAACCAGTCTTATCAAACGGTATCGTAGTTACCCAGTACTAACTGGGTTGAGGAGGTCAGATAGGCAGTCGCTCCATGTAAAATACTAATATTCAGCTGCATCCGGTTAGACAAAAAGCCGACCCCAACACAGTTGGGAAAAGGGTAGGCAGATGATAAATATAGGTTGGTAAATCCAACAGGCAGTACAAACTGCTGGGTCCGAATTTTCAAAAATCCCTGCACCTCTAAGGGGTTCAAATAAGCGATGCATGTTTGCATGGCAGTTCGTTTCGCTGATGAGAAATCTACATAATTGATCACAACTACTAAGAAAGAAATTTAAAGATAGATAGAAGACCATTTATTTGGCCAAAGGGGTCCCACAACACTACCACAGAACCCCAAACCCACAGTCAAGTTAATTATCCAGTGGCAGCAAGGTTGCGAAACCACAGACAATGGTTGTCTATGGGACAAGCGCCCGTGTTACGACACACAACAATGGCGGACGATAATTTGTGTCTATCGTAATGTCCTTATTACATAAAGCATGGTAATCTTATGGCTATGAATGGTAATTGTTATCAGTTTTGTTATTTTTTGTGGTAATTTAATTTATATTATGGGAAAAGATTTTTCACAGAACTGTCATCAACTAATAGACTAAGGAATTGCCAAGGCTTGGAGGAGTAATGGCGCCCTACTGTCATACTAATATTATAGCAAACAGGATATCTGTCAGGTATCCTGTTTGTTCGATCTAGACTATAAGAGTGCCTTATCTACATACTTACTACATACATACCAAATCCTTAAAAAAAACCGGCCAAGTGCGAGTCGTACTCACACGCACACAGGGTTCCGTAGCAGCAAAAAATATAATATTAAAAATATTTTGAATTCATTGTATTGTATTACATTCATACATAGTATGTTAATGAAAAACAAAGTTATTGCTGCAGTTTGATGATAAAGTCCCGTATCTCAAAAACTAAACAACAAATATTCAAACCAATTTTCGTTGAAAGTTTTTTACGTTCTACAATCCTACATATATTCAGAACTTTCTTCCTCTTACTTTAGAAATTAGAGGGGGATTTCATTTAATTTATTACACAAATTTCACTACGTTGGAAGTGTCTACCTTTCAAACGATTGACTTTGAGAAAAAATGGTTTTAGAAACCTCAATGTCATTTTTAAGACCTATCATAGACACCCCGCAAGTATAGGTTTGTTGTTTTTTTTTTTAGGTTTCAGTTCCGTGTACCCGGCCTCCCCATTTTTTTTTTCTATAAAAATCGTAAAGCGGTTCACAGAATACAACTTCCTACCAAGTTTCAACTGTGAAGTCCTAATAGTTTCGGAATAAAGTGGCTGTGACTTACGGACACACAGACAGACAATTAGACAAACAGACATGACGAATCCATAAGGGTCCCGTTTTTTGCCATTCGGCTACGGAACACTAAGAAGGGCAAAAGATCACAATTCTACTAACGTTACAAGAGTTTCCTTCACCTCCCCTCACGGATTCAAATAAACAACCGATCACAATTCTTCTATTTCATACCCACCACATTGTCAATCAACACAATAACCCTAATGATTCAAATAAAGAAAATCCAAGAAAGAAAACTTTCGTTTTTCCAAATCTTTTAAATGTAAAGTTCATGCGTACGACATTACGTCACACTATTATTAGGCTGGCCGTACACTATAAGTACTTAATACAATCATTAAGTGTGCACAAGCTTTGTGTGGCTTTAGAAACCGCGACTTCTTAAGAATACAGCGACTTGCAGGGCTTGTGTGAAAAACTGGGTGTAAAGTTCCTCATGCCCGATTGTAAAGGGAGGAACCTCCGACCAGACGGGTGTTGTGTCTGGTGGGCTACTGCCCAACTCTTGTTATCGGGATGTTGTCTATAGGCTTAACTCGCAGATAACTCTGACATAGAGATGCAGGATTTTAGTTCGTAATTTACGTCATACATGTCGCTAGCGTTATTTTTGTTTATTTGATTATGTTCGTTACATACATTTTAATGTTGGTGTTGCAATATTATTAATTGAAATCTCCAATAAAATGTACGACATAACGGAAATGGACGTAAGTAATTAAAGATCATTCATAAAATACTACAGCTGTCCATAATTTCTTAAATGACGGAAAAGTCAGTGAACATCTTTCAATACTACTTATCTAAAGGAACTTGCCCCTTTAAGCTATAAGCAGAAAGAAAAGAAAAGAAAGAAAAAATATTTATTTGCGGCAGGGACATGACGAGTATACAAAATGACAAAAAATAAAATAAACATACAACACTTAACAAATATTTATAAATGCAACAGTACGGAACAAAAAAAAAAGTTTATAAAGTATTTTTCATTGTAGATAAAAATGCACATAGTATTGTAAACAATTGTTCTATAGGAGCATTAAGAGCAAAAACGACCCATTTCTGTATCTTCTTTTGTCAATTATTTCTATATTGAATTGGTGGGTTTCATGGCTAAATATTAACAGTCACACGTGTCGATCTTCAAGTTTCAACAGTGCTTGCCGAGGTCGGCCCGTGGATAGGTGACCATCTTTTACGAGTACCTATCGAGTTCTCCCTGAGCCTCGTTAATCCAATTATAGATCTTTGACAGTGGTTACGGGTAGTCAGAAGCCCGAAAGTCTGACAACCATCTTACCAAGTGGTACCGTATTACCCAGTATACTAGCTCGGATGTGGAGATTTATTACCCTGATTAATTACCCTGTAACTGGGTTTTGGAGGTCAAAATACTGTTATTCAGCTGCATGCGATTACACTGGAAGCCGACCCTAACATAGTTGGGGAAAAGGCTAGGCAGTAAACAGATAATTAATTTGATTTGCGTATGAACGTTTCTGACAAATATTTCAAAACCTAACTAACTTGATAGCTCCGCCCTCTCTATGGCTCCACACTTAATACCGATGCCTAATAACGGCTATAACTGTAGGCTCTCTCGGTTATTTGCTCTGTCACACACCACACTAGCTATTACCTATTACTGACCGTGGACAACCCTGAGATGAGTCTGTGACGTAATTACGCTTTACAGTTTCAGTGTAGTCGCCTTATCATCTATGATAGCCTGGTAGATACGTTTTTAGTTTATATATTTTTTGTTAGTAATTGGCCAATTAATATGATACAGCCGATACAGGTTGTTAATGAAACCCCAAAAAAAAAGTTAAATAGAGATTATTTTACATAAATTCAAACCCTTTTTTAAAAAAAAAACGTTGCCCCACACTAGGAATTTCTCCTGTATTGTGGGTGCGTTTACATACATTGAAACTCACATACAATTGGACCAACTGCGAATTGGACCAATTGCGAATTGGACCAACTGCGATTTGGACTAACTGCGAATTGGACCAACTGCGAATTGGACCAACTGCGAATTGGACATGTTTTTGAACATTGGACTAATCGCGAATTGGACCAATCGCGCCTAAAGGACAGCCAGACCCGGAACAACTATCTGTACTATTTTGGCAGTACACAGGGTTCGGCAGAGGTGTATCTATTAGTACAACTAAATTTAACCAGAAAACCTTAATTCCTTAGTAATAAGAGCCTATTGCCATCAAAACCGTTTCGCGAAATAAGACTCCGGGCTGTGCTGCTGAGAAATTCCTGATGGAAAACCCAATAACACTTAGCTCGACCTGGTAATCGAACCCATGACCTCGCGGCTAAAAAGCAGCGCTTGTGACCACTAGACAAACAAGACAAACTGTATTTAAAATAAGTTACTTCAGAATTTTCGTGAAAACATTTGATAGACAAATTACCTGTTGCCACTAAGTGCAGGAAGTGTGGCAACGTAGTGGAAATACGTTTGTTTATCTAGGAAACATGGCTTCATTCATACAATCATAGTTTACATCCTAAGACCTTAGCACTAATACGCGAATATCCTTCTGACTGCTGATGTACGAACCATGACTGCTTGTTACTTGACTGACATTATTATGAACTGAAAATACTGAACTTCCTCTTTGGTTTAGAGGTAGCAAGCGCGACTTCTGAGCATGGGGTCCTGATTCGATTCCCGGATTGGTTTTTTCATTAGGAATTTCTCAGTAGCAGCTACGGAGTCTGAATTTGTGCCCAGTTGATGGCAACAGGCTCGCCCCCTATTACATGGAACTTAAACATAACTGGCGAAATGTGGATGTACTATTAGGTACACCTCTGCCTAAACCTTCGGGGATTACAGGCGTGAAGTTATGAAAATATTCAGTATTTTGATCAGTAAAGTTGAGGTCAATATGTATAAAGGGTGTAAAAAGACCCTTAACGAAAACGAAAACCACATATTCTGCCCATCATTGGGATAATTTTTTTGTTCTGGACCATACCTGGGAACCTTCTAGTTACGGAGATATTGGGGGTCAAAGATCCAATTTTTTCACAAGTTTTTTTTTAAATACTACTTTTTAAGGTTCTAACTTTACTCCAATTACCTCCATGGTCCGTTTACCATTCAAAGCATCCATCAGCAATAAGTTTTGAGCGCATTATATTGAGTTTTACCGTAAAATGTGATTTTTGACCCCAAAAAAAAAATTCGTTTCCCAGCAAAAATTTTTGCGTAAAGTTACTTAGTTTGATGTACAGAATGCTTGGTTAACGGCTTGGTGAAGGGTCTGTTTACACCCCGTATAAGGTAATTCAACTAAGACAAATGGTCATGCGGATTGAAATACAGTATCGACATTAATTTGTAGAAAACACGACCTGTTTACAGATCATGAAGTCCTGGTACCAAAAAGGCTGGATTTCGATGATTGGCATTTTATTCGTGGTTTGTGAATCTGTAAAATTCGAACACACAGAACGAAAACGATATGCAGTTTATTTTACTCATCGTGCATGTAATTTTTTGGAATAATTTGTTTTTCAGTTTACAGCACCTGGGGTCTATAATAAACCGAAGTATTTGAGATTCAACTCGATACCGCCATGGATACCTGAAAAAAAGACCCTTGACAGTTGACACACAAACATACAGGCTGACAACCGAAGTGATCCTATAAGGGTTCCGTTTTTCCTTTTGAGGTACGGAACTTAAAACTGGGTGCAATAAAAGGAACTAAAACTGTCAGTGAAACTTAATTACACATAGATTTTATCATTCTGTGGTTCGTATTTTGACAGACTTACAAAGCCAATTAAAACTTTAAAAAGCGATGCCATCGATTTTCAGAACGTATCATGAATTCTAGAGCTCTATCTTGGATCTGAAGAAAAAAAATATTTGAAGAAAAAGTCATTCTATTTTTGAAATGTTCAAGATTCCATTCTTGGCGGCAAGGATGCCTTTAAAGTATTTTTTATCTGTGGCCAAAGATTATACAGTGCGATCAGAGCTACACCGCCATTGCTCGCTAGTTTTAAAATTTAAATGTTCGGCCTTCTTTTCTTATGGTTTGGGTATACAGGGTGCTTGCCTTAGATGTTAACGTACTTTGGATAGCTGTCTCCATTTTTGAACTGGGTCAACCAAGGTCTAGCTTTTCCGGCCTTCTGCCCGAGCTGGATAAACTTGCAAATACACAGACAAGCACACTGACAAGCCTGATAAGAAAGTACATAACATATTAAAACATCACTCCTGTAAAATCCCCGAAGGGTTAGGTTAATTGGGTTCCTAATAGTACACCCACATTTCGCCAGTTATGTTTAAGTCCCATGTAATAGGGGGCGAGCCTATAGCCATCATCAACCGGGCACAAATCCGGACTCTGTGGCTGCTTCGGAGAAATTCCTGATGTAAAACTTTGCCCGACCCGGGAATCGAACCCAGGACCTCATGCTCAGCAGTCGCGCTTGGGACCACTAGACCAACGAGGTAGTCAAATATTAAACTATATTATGTATAAGGTTTTTCTATGTTGCCTAGGCTTACATACTACGGTTTAAAATGCTTAATGGCGGGGGAATAGGATGATGAAATAAGATTATGTTGACAAAAGTTCGTGCTCACAGACTTGCGGTACCTACTGAGTTTTGGCTATCTTACTCAACGTCACATCGAGACACATCATCTGCCTAGCCTTTTCCCAACTATCTTGGGGTCGGCTTCCAGTCTTAACCGGATGCAGCTGAATACCAGTATTTTACATGGAGCGACTGCCTATCAAACCTCCACAACCCAGTTGGTACTTTGTAATACGATACCCCTTTGTAAGACTGGTTGTCAAACTTTCTTGGGCCACTGACTGCCCAACGACTGTCGAAGATCTACAAATGAAACCCGGGACCAACGGCTTAACGTGCTTTCCGAGGCACGGAGGAAACTCGGTATGTAACGGGTGGTGACCCATCCACAGACCAACCTAGGCAAGCACAGCTTAACCTAAAGATCGACCCGAGCGGCTGTTATTATTTAGCCACGAGCCCCTCGCCACATCGAGACACCCTGTATAAAAATATAAGTTAACTCGTTCCGTATATCAGTTTCATCCATCGCTCTGCCCATCCACCTGTTGGCATTTATAATTTCTTTGCCCATTATTTACTGGTGTGCTTTATTTATTTATTTAATGCTCTGAGCATACTGAGCAAGCAATTGTTAATGAGCACCAAGTTTATTTGAGAAGAATTGGCAATTGGCTGGGAAATTGATAGTCATCTATCCGCTTATTCTTTTTATCTCGCATCGGCGCCAACTATATGAAATAGCTCAGAATTCCCGTATTTTTAAGAACCTGCGCATACGCATCTCCGTGTCTGCCAGAAATTGTATGCCGTTTGCCTATAATTTTGACATTTGCTTGTGGCTGAGAAGATTTTAATGTTTTTTGTACGAGTATTTAGATTTTAATGTTTTTACATAAAATAACATCACGCCTGTAATCCCCAAAGCGTTAGGCAGAGGTGTACCTAATAGTACACCCACATTTCGCCAGTTATGTTATGTTTAAGTCCCATGTAAAGATGTAAAGGTGTAAAGATGGCCATGTAAGATGTGTAGAGGGCGAGCCTATTGCTACCAACCGGGCACAAATCCAGACTCCGTGGCTGTTACTGAGAAATTCCTGATTTAAAAACCCAATAACACTTTGCCCGACCCGGGAATACTAGACTAACGAGAACAGAACAGAACACACATCCATACTTATATACTAACTAGCTGTTCCCGGCATGCGTTGCAATGCACGTTTTTCCTATCCTACCTACCTATCCTACCTACCCTACCTACCCTACCTACCTACTTACCTACCCTACCTACCCTACCTACCCTACCTACCCTACCTATCCTACCTACCCTACCTACCCTACCTACCTACTTACCTACCCTACCTACCCTACCTACCCTACCTACCCTACCTACTCTACCTACCCTACCTACCCTACCTACCCTACCTATCCTACCTACCCTACCTACCCTACCTACCCTACCTACCCTACCTACCCTACTATAATTTGAGATTTAATTTAATTTAGGAGTCCATTGAGGACAAACATTGTGACACGAGATTTACATATATTATTAAGATAATATAAAGACGTAAAATTTGTTTGTAAGTTTGTATGTAGGGGGAACCCTCCGGAACTTATGACCCAATTCTAAAAATTCTTTCACTGGCAGAAAGCTACATTATTCGTGGGTGCTATAGGCTATAAATTATATTTATAGCATGCATATTAGCCGAGCTATCACAATTTTTGCGGACGACGTCGCGGGCAAAGCGCTCTAGTGAGATTGAATCTGTAATAGGTGCAAACGAGGTCACACACTAGTGAAGTGTTTCTTTGAAGTACTTAAGCTAATTGAGTATCAGAAATATTACCTACATGTAACCTTAGGGCCTTTGCACACCACGTTTTTTTATGCGCCGACGACGCGCGTTTTTGATTAGCGCGTCCTCTGCGCGTTATTAACGTTTTATGAGATTTTAAACGTTTCTATCGATACAAACGCAAATTTTACGTGCGTTTGTATCAATCCAAACGCGCGTTTCAATAGTTAGCAGAGTTGTCTCGAGCGATGCCATCTTAATACTGTGGTTTCAAATGTCGACGGCTTACTGCGCGATACATCGCTACAAACGCGCGTTTGTAGCGATGTATCAGCAGATTTATAGCGATACAAACGCAAGGATCGTGTGCAAAGGTAACAACGTGAATTTAGTCTTGCGTTTACTGGGCGTCCTGATTGCGTTCTAAGCGCGTCGTCAGCGCATTAAAAGGTGGTGTGTAAAGGTCCTTACTCTAAAAAAATACTTCACTGAACACGTAACGGAACCACATAACGTCGCGGCATCGTCGCAAGCTTTACTTTTTTTATAACCCCAGCGCACACCCCTGTTACTTGGTGACGCCTGGACGTGACAACTGCTTGTCTACCAACTTAATTACCAGCTCAAAAGCTGATAGATGAACCTTATTCATTGTCAACAAAGTCTGAAACCGTTTGTCTTATATTCAAAATGATCTTTGTCAAGTAAGATTTCAGCAACTTTATTCATGCCGTTAATAAAATGTTTATCAAAATAGAGTTAAGGTTGAAAATCGTTTGATAGAGGTGTACTGTTTAGGTTGTGACTAAGGGCGTTCGTACACGCGTGATTGAGATCGTCTAGCGATAGCTTAGGGAATGTCATTGTTCTTAGGGCTATCAGCTTTTTGTATGGAATTGGAAGGCGAATAAAAATTACTGTGATATATCGGTGTTCTTAGAATTACTAGGATAGTTTTGACCATATGGCTACTGACAAAGAATAGGCTTAGCTCTTTGTTGTTTTTATTTTTATTATTTATTTATTTAACAATTTATGTACACACTAAATACAGAAAAGAAGAAAGGAACAAAAAATAATAGGTACGAAGGTGATGCTTATTTCTAAAGAAATCTCTTCCAGCATACCTGCGAAAGGAGATAATAAAAAAAGAGATGTAGACATAGTGTGTAAAAGAAGAGAAAATTAAATACATAAAACATACTTAAAAAAAATAATGTAACGTTTAGTACCTCTCTTGCAATGCTTGATAAAAATTAACACGCAGGGTAATTTTGAACTGGATGAAATGCGACAAAAATATTGTTTACCCCATCATAACATCACGCCTGTAATCCCCGAAGGATTAGGCAGAGGTGTACCTAATAGTACACCCACATTTCGCCAGTTATGTTTAATTGCCATGTAATAGGGGGCGAGCCTATTGCCATCAATAGATCACAAATCCAGACTCTGTGGCTGTTACTGACAAGTTCCTGATGGAATAACACTTTACCCGACCCGGGAATCGAACCCAGGACCTCATGCTCAGCAGCCTAATCTTTTGTTTACACCATATTTTCACCAAACTTGTGTCAACGTAAGTACGCACACCAAGTCCATCGTTACATTAAGTAAGTCCCGATGACCTTTACTCTAATATGCGGTTAGATAACCATTGTATTCATACTTGACTGGCAGCCTGCAATTAATTGAAGTTTCCAAAAGCACTTTACGACTTTCTTTTTTATTAGTACAGAGAAGATAAACTTGATGGGCTGTTTTTTGGCCTGGCAGCGACAGATACTCGTCAGATTAACAATTCGATTTGTTGATATTTAAGTTAAGGTAGACCGCAAATCGGCAAGCGCAAGATAGAGCACCCTCAGGCTCGGTGGAGCGACGATCTTCGCAGGGTGGCTGGTAGCAACTGGATGAGAGTTGCCGAGAATTGAGTTGAGGGGCGTGCGATTGAAGAGGCCTATGTCAAGCAGCGAACTGCTGTAGGCTGATGAGATGATGATGAATAACCCTAGCAATTTTTTTTTGCCAGTTTGAGACACACGGACACTGCATAAGCTAATAAGTGTGAAAAGAAACGAAAAAATCAGGAGTTAACCCTACCGATTATAATCAAAACTCTAAGACAACCTATGCCGAAAAAAAGTACTTGTTTATTTTCCCAGTCGAATGTGTAACCACAATAAAAAATAGGCATGCAGCCGTATTAACAGTAGCGCATTAATTTTCTTTCTGATTTTCTGATCTTGAGAAGCTCTTCGGAAAATATTTGACTTCACAATGTTTTCCAACATTTTCGTCAACTCGGTGCAACCAGCCCTAATTCTAAGAAAGGGAACGCCTGCCATTGGCTCGCTGGTCACGTGCTCACGAGAGTTAATGAGAAAAGACGGATGCCACCACACTGATTACTGAAGCTTTTGATCTGCCGTCAACTCCTGGAAGTGTGGAGTAAGTGGAAAAGAACGTCGTGTGTGTTTTGATAGGGACATTGTATCATAATTAATTTTGCCTGTTTGGCAGTCTAGACGCTATTAACATAACATCACGGCTGTATTCCCTTAAGGGTTAGGCAGAGGTGGCATTACCCTCAAGTACAATGGCCAATACTGTCGTGCTAAACGCAAAAGCGGTTTCTCAAGGAAAGCCAGTTTCGAGAAAATTGAAGTTTTATAAATATAGTTTGGTATGCACATTACGGATTGTTATTTTTTGCTTATTAGGATTTTTAATGATTTAAATTAGATACTGCTATTTGACTTAGCTCATTAGATGCATATTTATTTAAGCCATCCGATGCCATTTAAATGAATTTTACATAATTTTTTCTAAGAAACCGGTTTTAAGCTTAGCACTGCAGAATAGTTCGCCTTTTTAATGTTATAACTTTACTTTAAATACCTCCATGATCCCTGTACTACTCAATGCATCCATCAGAACAATGTTTTGAGTGCACATTGAGTCCTACGCTAAAACGTAATTTTTCACACTAAAAAAAATCATTTCCCGGCAATAATTTTTGCGTAGAGTTACTTAGTTTGATGTACAGAATGCTTGGTTGACGGATTCGTGAAGGGTCTGTTCACACCCTGTATGTCCTACACTTAACATAATGCAGTTGTTAGTATGCATGTTTACTGCATGCTAAGGTTTTATTTCAAACAATAAAAACACCGCTTTATATCGATTCTGATCACAATCAGACTCAAAGACAATGATACAATATGTCATTCTCGTCAATTTATAATCGTTTGTGTTCAAGCCGCAGCGCGTGAGGAAATACAGTCGATTTACATAATAGCTAGTTCAGTAAAGGACTAAGGAATAATAAATAAATCTTTATTCAGAATCCCAGAAGGCAAAATACAATCTAGCCTAGCCTTTTCCCAGCTATGTTGGGGTCGGCTTCCAGTCTAACCGGATGCAGCTGAATACCAGTATTTTACATGGAGCGATTGCCTATCGGACCTCCACAACCCAGTTAGTACTGGGTAATACGATACCCCTTGGTAAGACTGGTTGTAAGACTTTTTGGGCCACTGACTCTAACTCTAACCTAACCTAACGACTGTCAAAGATCTACAAACGACACCCGGGACGAAGGGCTTAACGTGCTTTCCGAGGCACGGAGGAAACTCGGTATGTAACGGGTGGCCACCCATCCAACCTAGGCAAGCACGGCTTACCCTAAAGATCGACTTATTATTAAGCCACGAGCTCCTACAATAATTCAGAAATAAAAATAATAATGTAATAATACCAGCCTGTTACTGTCCCACTGCTGGGCAAAGGCCTCTTCTCATACAGAGAAGGCACGAGCATTGATCACCACGCTTGCTCAAGACGGGTTGGCGATTTCAGACTTATATTAATTATAAGTCCAGGTTTCCTCACGATGTTTTCCTTCACCGATGTCTGTGATGTCCAAGATAAACTTAGAAAGTACATATGAATTGAAAAATTCACATTGGTACTTGCCCGGATTTGAACCCACAACCTCAAAAAATATATATAATATTGATATTATTACATTGATTATCTTTAAATATTGTAGTTTTAAAGGTTGATTATAGAATAATTTGATTTAACTAAAATAAATAAAATAAAAAATGATTAGTGCACTTTACACAAAAATCAATGGGGCCCGACCTAGGCTGGCTGACACACAGACTGCGCATGAAATTAGGGTTTGTCTCCACCGATCCCGGAATCAGATTTGAATTAGCCACTGATACCGTGATACGTTGTTCTCAAAAAAATAATTCATGTTTTTACCCACTGATCACGGGATCGATGGCTACAAGAAATAAAGTATATTATTTTTCTAAAATGATCACGGTGTATCGTTCAGATACGGTTCCCACCATACCTCCAGCCTTCTAAATTCTGACGAGTGTTTGTATCAGAAATTAATACCTCACCATCTTGTCTTTGAACTTTCATAATTCGAATACACCATTCGAATGTGCACGAATTGTCCCATAAAAATACATTTTGACCTTGTAGGTGTTGTTGCACTTTTGTAGGAAATAGCTATTTTTATTTTTTACCGATGTAAAATTTCTATGGGGGGCTCACAATGATGTACTGAATACGTGGTAACCGTTTTCGCGTCGGTTCCACCGTGTATAATATTGATATGACATTGATTACCTTTAAATGTTTTAGTTTTAAAGGTTGATTATAGAATAAAAACTCAGATACTTAGTTAATTATCTGAATTTTCATTCCAACGGCCACATAACAACAATTGACAACAATATACTACAAGTTGATATTTCGCATGCACACAATTGTTTCGCAAACAATCGACGAACGCCTAACTGCGCATGCTCAGAATACTTTTAACTACTCTGTTGTTAATCATTAATCATGCTATATACATTGTATACACATTGTACAGTCACTAGCATAAATGTATTAGTACACAGCACAAATTGACAAAGCGATTTTCTTGTATTATGTATATCGAATATTTCGTTTCATCCGCTTTTTCTCTGTTTGCTCGGCTCCTACAGGTTGTAGCGTGATGTTCAATAGCTTATAACATTCTTCAAGAATTGTGCTATAAAATGCAATAATAATATTTCAAATCTGACTGGTAGTTCCAGAGATTATCGCGCTCAAACAAATAAACAAACTCTTCGGATTTATAATAGAGAATAGATAATTATAGTATAGATGGATTTGGAGGTGTCTGATGAGATGACGAGTAATTAAATAGAGAAGAAGAAGAAGAAGCAAGAAAATCATGATGAGATAAATTTCAACTTTGATATAAGGCCTAATACATAATAGTGTAAGTTCCAAAATACTATGTTCGTAACAGCATAACATTACAATCAATACAGTAAAAATAAACACTTAAAATTGATACGTATGTACACTATTTGTGCTGGTGGTGACTGTACTTGACAAATTGTATGACATTGCTAAGTAAGAATGCTTAGACAAAGAGATTTGAATTGGGGATTGTGGCTAGTAGATAACAATAATATTGAGCTACACTGCGCTCCAAAACACAAACGTTGACGTGGCTCAGAAGCCTGCTCAACTACAAACGCCTGCGCAGACGATGCACAATTTGTCCGCGAACAATTTGCAACAACCAACGGACGTCAACTTATTGATGAAAAAACAACAGAACAACCAATGAACAGGAACGGTCATTTCTAACCGGTGGACAAAAGACCCCCGTTTGTGCAGGTCCTTATGGGAGTGGACAGGACATATCTGTACCATCATCACATGCCGACCGAGCTCTGGGCCCTTAAAGCCTGTAAAGCCCGTAAAGCCTATAGGGAATATGCATGTAAATTTTTCTTCCCTTAAATCAATAAAATACAATACTATCAACCCAAGAAAATAATTAAAAGTTAAGTTCAACTACTGCTTGTCGCTCAAAAAATAAATTAAACTCCTACCATTTTCTACGACAGTTCAAACGTCCGTGACTGTCGCGGCCATTCATGTCATGTTATGTGACGTCATTTACCTCTATCTGCCTTGTTTACATCAAATTTTTTACCCTTAATATATTAATTTGGCAAATTGCATGTCCTTTATTCAAGTAAACATTGCAATAACAATATTATAATAAAATCTTATTGAAACTTTAAGTACTTTTCAAATAAAAGTGTTTCTTTGACACATGGTATTTGACGTCACTACCGGCGTTATCGAGGGGCGATGCGTTTTGAGTTTGCGTTCCGTTTCACCAAAAACACGCTACATGAAATATTAAATTGTAAAGTAAGTGTTGTATTAGAAAATTAAACAAGTGTACCACAATGTTTTTATGGACCAATACAAGGCATTTTTAAGAAATAATAAAAGTTTTGTATTTCTTGCATATTCCCTATTGTCCAGTGACTAAACTACAGGATATACTCGATTGAATTTTTCTATATAAACTGGGAATGTCATGAGGTATCTGCAGATTAATTTATTGTCGTAGTCGGAGTCACCCTGTATAATCCATCCCATCAACCTCTGCATCAGGTCCTGAGTGGAGGATTATGTCCGACTCCCTCTAACAGGGACTGATTATGTTTCAAGTAAAACCCTGAGGTTGCTAGTAAAAAAAAATACAAGGAAATAATTTTTAAGAGGAAACTCAGGGTTTGAGTTTCCATCGTCTCTTAAATATAACATAACATCATGCCTGTAATCCCCGAAGGGTTAGGTAGAGGTGTACCTAATAGTACACCCACATTTCAACAGTTATGTTTTAACTCCCATGTAATAGGAGGCACCAGCCGCCATCAACCGGGCACAAATCCAGACTACGTGGCTGCTACTGAGAAATTCCTGGTGGCAAAACCCAATAACCCTTTGCCCGACCCGGGAATCTACACCAGATCAAAGACAACAGAACAGAACACCAACACGCGTAGCATGACCACCGTAGAAACGGGTTTCTTTGACGGAAGAATCGACAAAATGACAGATTGTGTCGACAAAATGACAGATTGTGTCCACAAAATGACAGATTGTGTCGACAAAATGACAGATTGTGTCGACAAAATGACAGATTGTGTCGACAAAATGACAGATTGTGTCGATAAAATGACAGGTTTCTTTTCAGAACCTGTCATTTTGTCGATTCTTCTGTCAAGGAAACCCGTTTCTACGGTAGTCATGCTACGAGTGCAGAACAGTGAATCAAAAACGATTCTCTCTCACGTTTTCCTAAACAAAATATCTTTCCAATAAGATATCAAGCTGCAAGATACAAAACAATGTTTTTAAAGATAACATACAAATAAAACAAACAATCGAAGTGCGATAAAACATGTTTCGATAACAAAACCTAAAATATAGAGAACACGATACCCAAATACTAATATTACCATCGTACAACGTACCTAACGGTCGGATACCGATACCGGGGTCGTGGGTTCAGTTCCCAGGATGTGCAGTTAAAATTCTGAGTCCAGTAATACCGTACAAAATGAATAATAGTTAAGTGACGTCATTTAGATAGTTATCGTTGACTATGTAAATTGTTATTTGATTTGACCGATTACAGAGATGAGGGAGGGTTATGATTTTGATTTTTGTAAATCTCGAGCGTTCTTTGATAAGATTATCGTCCCTCTTTCCTTCAGAGGGTGCATACTCACTAAAGTGCTATAAAGGGTGTAAAAAGACCCTTAAATACGTGTTTTTAACGAAAGATTTTTACTTTGAACATCTCCACGCCACCCGTACTTCAATCCGTCGTATTCAATCCGTCTAAAAGCACAATGTTTTAAGTGCGTTACATTGCGTCCTAAAGTAAAACGTGATTTTTCACCCTGAAAAAGTCGTTTCCCAGCAATAATTTTTGCGTAAAGTTACTTAGTTTGAAGTACATAATGTTAGGTTGACGGCTTCGTGAAGGGTCCGTTTACACTGTATACGAAAAACGCTTTGTAAAAATGATAATTTGTTGTAAACGTCCCTTTGTGCCTATTGGCCTTGTTTTGTTCTGTCTCCTGCTGCTGTGGAGGGAAGTGGAAATTATGTTTTTAGAATAGAATAGAATAGAATCCTACTCCTCCGCTATCTTTTTCTGACAGTTTCGTTGCGGGATCCGAGACAGTTAAATTGTTTCTCTGGGACTTCGTCGAGCTTCATTGTCTCGGCGGTTTTCTGCTGGTCGCCACTGTTGATTCTGGCTTTCAAGACTTGCGGAGGCAAGAGATAATTATATAATAAACACATGAATCCGAAAAATCTTAGTTGCGTGTCTTGGGTTCGAACTTGAGACCTATGACTTGGCAGTTCGACGGTCACACCACCAGGCTATCACTGCTTAAGTAGTTTAATTGAAATAAATACTTTGAGTTTTAGTTCGCAAGTAATCTTCTAAATGCCCTGTCTCTTTCTTCAATGGTTTAATCTTTGCGTCGTTAGTTAATCAATTACCCAATCAGAATATGTATATGTAAGAGGTACCTAGACTCGTATCTCCACATACTTAACGGGTTCCGAATGCTACTCCATCCTATTCAACCACTGATTGACAGCTACAACGAAGTTAACCCTAAAACACAATCGCTCAATAATTACGAACCGCATGCATGCAATGTATGCACACGGCATCCTCAAATGGCCTTAATTGCTACTGTATTCCGACTCCGAGGCCCATTGAATCAGGCCTTGGGCCAACCTTCCGGGCGCGTGGGAGACCAGGCCTATTAACTGTAGGCCATATATGGACTATATGGAGAAGGTTACGGCCTCTGATGTACGGATCTTTGAGCGGCGCAACTGTGGGCCGCGATAAATTAAAAATAAGTGGGTAGCTTGATTCATGTAGTATTGTTTGTTTAATGTGGGCATTTTATTAGAAGTTCGTCTAATGATTAATTTGGAAGTTATGGTACGGTGCAGTTGTAATTGGATACTGTTTTATGAGTTGCATTGTTTCGATAAGGTAAGGGGTCAAGCTTTAATAATTAATTAATAATTTTAATAAGGTAAGGGGCCACTTTTAAACCTCCTTGGTGTCACGTCGTGATGTTTTAGGCCCTCTCCCCTCATCACGTGTATTTTTTATTAAAAAGATGAAAGTTTTAGACTCTTGTTTAATACACATTACAAATTCGCTTGCTTGGGTTTTACGTCTTTTTCTGACACAAATGGAAGCCCATATTCGAACCTCACGTAGTATTACATTATCTGTGCTCACGTGATTACAGAACAGTGACATAATAAACGCAAGATCTCTCATGTGGTATCTCAGACCATGAAATTGAACCACTTTTGTTTTATGACTTTTAGAAATTCAAATATATTTTTTTAGTTTTTTGTATACATGTTGATTAGCTGATCGCGTCAGTTCCTATTCAAAGTCAATTTTTTTTTGCGAGTTTCAAGCACTCGTAGCACAAAAGTTGTTCAGGGTCATGGTCCGAGAGACCACACGGGAGGTCTTGCGTTTATTCTGTTACACGTTACTGTGTTGTATTATCAGAAATCGGTCATCAAGTCCCCTAGATCTACCACCTCAGTTCGCATCGTACAAGGGTCCAGAATACCTACTCCTTCATAATGAGACATTACATCACCTGCTACGATCTTAGATACCCCTTTCGCCTCGTCCACGTTCATATCTTTGGTCTTCAACCGTTTTTCTTTTTTCTTTACTAAAACCTACACAATCAGACACCGAGTCACCAAAGTCTACTTCAGTATGCACATATCGGGCGAGGCCGCGACCTGTCGCTTGCGTCTCTAATGGGACGTTGCTCCCGTGCCTTTGCGCGGGCGCAGGGTTCGCGGACGTAGGTAACGTGCGAAAGTTTAGCTAGAAATTTGGGTTTTTGGCGCTTAAAAAAATAGATAAGTGAATATAGGAATAGGGATATTTTAAAGTAAGATAAGATAGTGACCATTTACCTTGACGCGTATATTAACGCGAAAGCCGCTTGAGTCGGTCAGAAAGAGTCCTTGTCCATGTAAAAAAAGCAAATCAAGTTTTGTTATCTGACTGATGACAAAAGTTGATTGGCACTATTTTTTTAACCATCAGCAAAAAACAACAAATTGATAAAAAAATATCACCACGATGGAATTTGTGAAACTTCTTAATAGTTGTCACTATTAGGAAGTTTGGAATATGGAATTTGTGAAACTTCTTAATAGTTGTCACTATTAGGAAGTTTGGAATATGGAATTTGTGAAACTTCTGAATAGTTGTCACTATTAGGAAGTTTGGAATATGGAATTTGTGAAACTTCTTAATAGTTGTCACTATTAGGAAGTATGGAATATGGAATTTGTGAAACTTCTTAATAGTTGTCACTATTAGGAAGTTTGGAATATGGAATTTGTGAAACTTCTTAATAGTTGTCACTATTAGGAAGTTTGGAATATGGAATTTGTGAAACTTCTGAAAAGTTGTCACTATTAGGAAGTTTGGAATATGGAATTTGTGAAACTTCTTAATAGTTGTCACTATTAGGAAGTATAGAATATGGAATTTGTGAAACTTCTTAATAGTTGTCACTATTAGGAAGTTTCACAAATTCCGTTCCAGAAAATCACCAGAAAACCGAAATAAACAACGTTATGAACAAAAAGAACGGAGCTCGTGGCTTAATCGTAACAGCCAATCGGGTCCTTCAGGTTAAGCCGCGCTTACCTAGGTTGAATCTTGGATGGGTGGCAACCCATTACATATCGAGTTTCCACCGTGTTTTGGAAAGCATGTTAAGCCTTACAACCGGTATTAGGAAGGTGTATCGTATTACCCAGTACTAATTGGGTTATGGAACTTGTGGAGGTCAGATAGGTAGTCGCTCCATGTAAAATATTTGTATTCAGCTGCATCCGGTTGGACTGGGAGTCCGACCCCACATGGTTGGGAAAAGGCAAGGCATGAACAAAAATAACGTATTTTTAATTTGTGAATACAAAATTTACTAGATAATTTGGCGTGGCAGAATAATAATTGGCAGCCGTTCGCAATCAAACAAAAAAAAAACATAAAAAAGTAAATCAACGTGGGTGTACATTACATGCTTTGACATAACCGTTTAAATAAAACGTCTCTGTCATAATATTGACTGACACTCAAAATTCAATTGATCATAAAATCATAACATTTGACCTCAAACAATTAATAATATTTGTAATTTACTAATTGAACACGTTCAATTAAATTGGTTACTTGATCTTGTTACGATTTCCGCGTAATCAGAGATTCAATTTTAATTGAATTGGTAAAATATGTTAATTTAATTAGTTCTAGAGATTTTATGATATTTTTGTGAGAAGAACTGCTTGTTTGAGTGTATGATCTTTTGTCTGGGTTTTTGTATGATCTTATGAAACTATTTATTTTGTTTCCTTGTATTATTTGGCAGTTTTTTATAGAGAATCGTAAGAAATATGGATAGAAGAATAGAAGATACTTTATTGTAGCATAGAATAAGTTATAAGAATCACATATTTTTACCAGCTTTGTAGATATATAAGAATCACATATTTTTACCAGCTTTGTAGATATATAAGAATCACATATTTTTACCAGCTTTGTTTCTTTGCTGGGTTTTGTTTTATTTAATTCTGTTTTGTATTCTTTTTTAGTCTCAATATTGTGTTAAATAAGGGAAGTCAACCCCAACACAAGTATTTTTAATTACTTACTGGTGCTGTCTCAACTCATGTATAGCATGTAATTTTTGAGACACAATAAACATTTTATTTTTATTTATTTCCTTTATTTATTTATCAACACATTTTTGACATTTTTAAATATTTCTTATAAACGAACTATAAAAAAACATTTAAGAATATAAAAATAGTGGTCCGCCGGTGTCGGGAGTAGGATCCAAGCTACCGGTGGTTAGGGCTCCAGAGACAGGCAGTACTCCCCGATACGGCGCGCATTGTGAGGAGGTTTCACAATGCGCGCCGTATCGGGGAGTACTGCCTTCTGAATCAGGCCCTTGATTCAACCGCCTAAGGAGAGCCTTGAAAGATGCTTTATTTATTTATTTATTATTGTATCTACTCCAAAAAATGTTACACGGCAGGAAGGTTCATCAATTCATCTTCTCTTCGGTATTTTTCTATATCATATTTTTCCTAGTGGATGACGTACCCCAGCTTAAATAAATTGAAAAAGAAGTTAAAGCCCCCTACAGCTTTTTGGAGAGTCTCCCTTACCTCATGGATAAAAGCCTTGAGTTTCTTTATAAATAAAAAAAAAAGTAAAACAGTAGTCTTTCTCTGAAAACATAACATTCCAATCGACAAAGAGGCTGGTAAAACAACAACGAATCGTATTGCTGACGTCACGCTACACCCGATCGTTTCCGATCATTGCCGAACAGACATACCGACTATTGTCAATTATCTATTGTTATAAGCAGTAGGTCATTGATTTGGTCGAGCTAATTTCAGGGTACCGCTTTTAAGAGTCTTTGTTTCTAAAATCGATGGGTTAGGTTCCGTAGGAAGACTTTTTAGTGTACGATTTCACTTTCTGCCGCTGAGGGTGGGTTCCGAAGTAAGTCTAGGTCATCATTTCTATTTTTTGTAATGGAATAAAAACGATTACTATTCACTGAAGAAATTAACGTTTAAAGGTTTTATTAGCATACGAGGCCAACATTTATTAGTTTTATTATCTGTACTCCTGCCACATTAAATGGCCCCAAGCATAGTAAGCGTCAGAACCCCTGGACCAGTAGAGATATTTGATGTTTAGAAAATACCAAAATGTACTACCTTTTTGCTACTATTTGATACCTACCTTCAAATATTTAGGGTTCTGACGCTTACCCAAGCTTACTCGTATATTGAATAGCTTACTTAGTATCCAGAAAAACAAAAGAAAAACTCACCATCATAAGAATCCGGTATATACAGGGGCTTTCCAACCAGCTTCCCCTTTTTCCCCGACAGAGGGACCGCTTCCACCCTCCTGTGGGCTTCCAGCACTCTATACAGAAGCACAGGCCTGTCCTCCCCCTCAAACTTCACCACGCGGGGCAACGAGAACTTATCCACGAACTCCTTCAAGTTCATCACTTCACTTGTATCGTCTTCGGGTTCCACCGAACCGTTTCGGCGACCGAGCAAAAAATTGTCCGCCCATTCGGGAGCGTTCGGCCTTCGCTCCAAGAAGTCAGGTCTACGTTCACTACTCCGGGGTTTGTACCGTGGAGGACGGTCTCGCCTCACCAAGGCTTCATTGGCTTCTGCAAGCCATCTCGTGACTAGTCTTTCGCGTTCTACGTCTAAGTATCTAGGCTTCGAAGCATCGCAAGCGAAGCGTGCTGCGTCGAAGCAGTATTGAGGGGGTGGGGGTCGTATCCGAGGGGGGAAGAAGCGGGGCGGGACGTACGGGGGGTGGGGGGCATAGGCCGGCGGCGTCCTCGGCCCGGAGCCCTCGACTGACGCCGTTCTGAACATGTTGTCAGGCCATTGATGATGCTCCCGCCACCTGAAACAAAAGATGAACGGGTTAGTACGTTGCTTACGATAAATTCATGGTAGTATGAGAAGTAGCTGTTATTCTATGTTGATGATCAATGATCATCCATTCTTAAAAACCGGCAGATCTTAGCACAATAGGTCTCAAAATGGGGGACCATTTTGCATGTACTGCAAAACAATAACATGGAGTGTTAGCTAGCGATCTCTATTTCTTAAATATATTGGTGTTTACAAAGATGTGTCTGATGACATGACAAGTAATAGAGAAGTATTGAAGAAGAAGACATTTGGTGCCGACCCCAAATAAATTGGGATTAATAAATAATAAATTCTTTATTTCACCAAAAGCCATCACAGTACAAGAACCACAGACTAAGAGCATATAAGGCTTTTAACTATGTCACATAAAGTTAATACTCTGACTCCTAAACTAGGTGTATGTGCCTGTGTCTTAGGAGTCAGTGATTCTCCGTAACAAACAAAGCCATATTATACTAAAACGGGACGTTACAACAATAAACAAATGGTGTAAAAGAAGCATGATATAATCTAAGTAATGAAAACACGAAATGAAAAACGTTTAGCTGTGTGGTGAGGTGAGTAAATGTAGGGTCTGAGTGTGTGTGTTTGTGTGTGTAGTGTAAGTGTAGGATGTATGTGTGCGTGTGTGGTGTGTGTAGTGAGAAGGAATGGGGTGTAACCATAGTACATAATCATTGTAAATTACCCAGATTAGACACTAAAATGTTGATTGGTGGGGAATTTCGAAGAACTACTCTATTTGCTGCCCATCTTCATTAAGTGTTCTTAGAAGACGGGCACAAAATGAGAAAAAGTACTAATAATAAAACTAAAATTAAAATTTCCTCAACTAATATACCTTCAGGCATTTTTGAATTGTCAAAAACTGAAAGTTGAAGCTAGTTGCCCCTTCCAAAACGCCTATCTCCACATGAAGAAGGAATGCCAAGAAATTCCATGGACACTCTTTAATTGCAGACACAATTCCTTTTTAAACTACACAAACACAGTATTCATTAACAAAGTTTGTTAAACTCAAACCAAATATATCATCATTAGCTCAAAGGAACCAGAGTTACCTCAGCCGCATGTGAACTTACGACCCGATACACTAACGAGGCATTTAAAACATAAATATTAATTAAATGACCATGTTTGTGGGCATTTTACAACGATTACGACATCAATTGCTGGTTATAGAGCAATAAAGTTAAATTATTATTTGTATGAGAACAAATCTGTGTCTGTGACTATCGAAATGGTTGCGTGATATTTTTTTACATTGGAACTATTGATGCAATGTTTTACGATGTTTTTACAATTAATTACTAGTAATTAGCATTTTAGAACTATAATTATCCAATCATTGAAGACTAAAGTCCATAATACAGAGATCCGAGGTCGGACTATGGGTCAACATGACTCAGAAATCAGAACTCTAGAGAGTTTGCAGGACACAGGGCAAGAATTGAGGGCAGATGGAGTAAAGCCCTTACTGAATGGTTGCCGGAAGACGGTTGGCAGGCCAACCAGACCAGGATGAGACTCGCACGTACCAGGGAATCATAGCACAGAAGAGAGGAGGTATATACTTAGCAGTAGATGGAACAAATCAGTCGATGATGCTTCTAACCAAAAAAAACATATTTGCTTCGCAGAATAGTCTCATGTTTACGATAAATCAATCCCATTTTTTTACTACAACATAAATTACATTTTCACCTCCGACCGTCACCGGCCATTGGCATTTACAACAATTCAAAACAAAAGAAACAAAACACAATATCTTCCCGCGGTTTTCCTCACTACATAATTTTCTATAGGTCATTTTAATTATTGCAAAATATCCGTTGGTGCCGACGTAACCTAACAATATTTTCTTCAATTATTGACCAAGACTGACAGGAAGTCGACAAAGATAGAAGTATTGTCAAACCAGCAGTCAGATGGCTGAAGAATAACCTACAAATGACCGCGGACCAGACCTGGATGACACTCGAACATACCAGGAAAGCATGACATAAAGGAGCAGCGAACAGTCAATGACTCTCCATGCCAGAACAAAAGCTATGCCCAGCAAAATAGTGGCATTATTACAATAAATCAGTCTAGTTTTTTAAGTATACCATAAATTATGTTTTCACCTCCGACCGTCACCGGCCATTGACATTTAAACATCAATTCAAAACAAAACAAGAAAAAAACAAAACAAAACACATCTTCCCGCGGTTTTCCTCACTCCATAATTTTCTATAGGTGATTTTAATTATTGCAAAATATCCGTTGGTGTCGAGGTAAACTAACAATTTTCTATACTAATCTCCATACAAGAGATGTTTCCCACTGGGGGCTAACGGACTAACTAGGCGGTCTAGGTACCTATTACAGGACAAAAGTGTATAAAATGATTTTCACACGGAGATAAAATACGTGTAGACACTTCAGAGTGTTTGACAAAGATGTATTTGCGGTTGGTATAAGTGGCCCCATCTTTTGTTTAGACATAACTTCACAACTGGATTCCTTGTAGGCAGGCAGGGGTGTATCATACAACCTTTTACCTGTAATTGACATTTGCATGTGGAAGCAAAATGGAGCAGATTGAGAGATGAGATTTAGAGATTTGTCACATAATACAGACAGGGCCTATAGTTAAATGTATTGTTATATGAAATGAAATATCAAAATGAAATGAAATGTTAAGTGTACCTAATGTTTAATAAAATATCAAAAGTACTGTTAAATTGTAAATTATAAATAATAATAATTGTAATTGTAAATCCGCCCCTAAGACGACCTACTGACCAAAGAAATGTTAAACGTATTGTTAAAAATGTTAAATGAAATGTTAAATGTATCTTCTAAAAATAAAATTTAAGGTAGGTATGTACGTTAAGGCAAATAAAGGTTAAAAAAATACAGGATGAGAGTCTTACTAAAGCCTGATAACTGGGCAGAAAAGCAGATGGCTGGTACTGAGAATTTCCTTATGGGAAGACTCAGTTCACTGTTCCCGACCTAGAGATTGTCTTGAACTGAAAACCGCTCTGCAGTTGTATATGCTTGCCAGTCCAACGAAGGAAAATAATCAGACTAGATAACTTAGGTCCTGAACCCTGGTTAATCTTAAATCAAACTCTGCCAAAGCCTAACATATCAGTAATCCAAAGATTTACTACTAATCTGTGACATAGCACAGCCATTTCATCCGACACGCTTCATCTGCAAGCTCCAGCACATGGCAATAACTTGTTAGATTCTAAACTCACTACAGAACATAAATACTGACACGATGTCCCATCAAATAACACTGATTCCTGATAAGGCTGCGTCCAGACAGTCTAGAAAAAACGCACGATAAACGCATTTGATAGAATAAGACACACACACAAACAGACAACAGAGGGCCTAAAATGGCTGCTTTAACAGAATCATAATAGTATAATAATATGAATTACGTTACAATTCGTAAAATGGTCACAAATTGACAATTCATAATACTAACTGCATCTGTCCTACCGTATAAAAAAAAATAGATTCATATTATTATCCTACTAGCTTTTGCCCGCGGCTTCACTCGCGTCAATTTAGAATTTGACTATTAAACTCTTAAACACACTACGAAAGTTTCTAAAATAATTCTATATAATAATTCAATTATTACTCGAAAGGCACGTGTCGCCAATTATAAGAACGTTATTGATGTTTTCCTCGGAACAGTACTTTTTTTCGGGCTGAAAGGTTCCCTATGTCCGTTTCTGTATATCTGACAACGTTTATGCAAAATTTCAGGATGATCAATTCAGTGGTTTAGGCGCGAAAAGGTAACAAACAAACAAACTTACTTTCGCATTTATAATACATATTAGTAAGGAAGCGTTCTAAAGCGGCTAGTTTAGGCATCCAGGGAGGTTACTATGACATCTTAAAGCAGAAGTTATTCCAGTATGGCAAAGAGACAAAGCTATACAGGTCGTCTAGCGCCATCTCTTTCCCACAGTGGAATTACTCCTGCTTTAAGACGTCATGGTACGCCATCAGGACACGGAATTACCGAACCAGCAGCGTCTAGAGATAATGCGTACTTACCTACTAATAAAATTTCGTGGTGCTAAAAGTACGCTTAGCTCATAACTTCTGTCTCGGGCCGTTAGTCAAAGCCATCGTTTTTAAACGTCATTGGTGTTGTTGTGTCACTAAACGATGACGTCCACCGATATATGTATACAGTCACGAGCACCAATATGTAAACACTTAACAACTTTTAAAACTGTTTCACTCCCACTGTTCTGTTAAAATTTCATGATGTTACGAACATAGTATTTTGGAACTCATCTTTTTATGAAAAAGATCCTATCTCCAAGTTACAATCGTTATTTGTCGCGAAAATTGCTTTTAAATTTAGGAAAGTGTATACATATTGGTGTGTACCAGCGCGGCACGGGTAGCAGGCAGCGGTAGCACAACACAAAACCTTTATACCACCTATATTAAACACCTAACTAACAAATAGACGTTGAAAACCTACACACAAATCACTATTAAAGAAAGTTAAGCATATAAAACAGTGTGTAGTTTCAGCATGGCCCATTACAAGCTGAATCAGCGCCAGTTTACACCATTTGAACGCGCGTTAAACCGACATAACGCGGCAATCTGAGCCTAGCCTTAGAGTGATTTACCGTCCCATCAACCATAAGTACGTAGCACCGATTCTCTTAGGATAAGTTTCATGCATTTATTTCTTCAAATCTACACGCTACACGGTAAATGCACATACGAAGTTCTTCAAGACGATTTTATGGACATTATTTGTTTATTAGATAAACCTCATCTGTATGAATGTTTGCGTGGCTGTTGATTCTTTTTTGTTTTTTTTTCTGTTACATCGCTTTGCTAAAAATTAATAAGTAAGTAAGTATTTACACATTCGAAAACTTATTTGGTGTCTGTCTTAGGAGCTCGTGGCTTCATAATAACAGCCGGTCGGGTCGATCTTTTGGTTAAGCCGTGCTTGCCTAGGTTGGTCAGTGGATGGGTGATCACCAGTGATCGGAGTAGGTAGATTGAACTGGGGTCATTGATCCGAAACGTATATATTACTATGGACATTCCTCCGGAATTGGTGGATTATTGGTGTGTTTGTTTTTATTATTCAACAGATAAATAATGAATTAATTTAGTTTTGATACCTTCCTTTAAATTTTGAATTGAGTAGTAATAATATCACTACCAACATTAACAATATTTAATTGAATCCGGAAATACCGGAATTACTTTCCGGAAAAATGGCTTATCCATGTTATTCTTTCTGTGTGCATTTATGATACAAGTACCAAAAATCAATCTATCTACTCCGATCACTGGTGATCACCCATTACATACCGAGTTTCCTCCGTGCCTCAGAAAGTACGTTAAGCCGTTGGTCCCGGGTGTCATTTGTAGATCTTTGACAGTCGTTAGGTGGTCAGTGGCCCAAAAAGTCTGACAACCAGTCTTACCAAGTGGTATCGTATTACCCAGTACTAACTGGGTTGTGGAGGTCAGATAGACAGTCGCTCCATGTAAAATACTGGTATTCAGCTGCATCCGGTTAGACTGGAAGCCGACCCCAATAAAGTTGGGTAAAGGCTAGGCAGATGATGATGACGTGTAAATAAAACATGCGGTCGTTTTTTCTCTTCCCGGGTCACTTTTATAATTTTGCTTTTCTCTAAATGAAAGGCGAAAATGTTTTCCCATAAGTACACTAAAATTCTATTCAGAGCCTAGAGGACAAAGCAATGGAGTCCTTGTTTCAAGAACAATGCTCAATTTTCTGTCATTCTCAACTTTACAAAGTTAAAGGAAAAATATTTTCACTTACTCGTTTCCTAAGCCTTGGTGGTAAACGAACACATATTTTTGCACTACACTCATTTTTTATTTGTTTTCACTACTGAATAATTTATTTAATAAAAACATTTCACTTCAACAATATTAATTTTAAATCACCACATCAATAAGCTTGACTATTAACAAATTTTTTTATTAAAAAAAAATATCAAACTCTTCACAAATAATTATTTTCAACTCGACTGCTTGACAGTTGCACCAGTATGTTTTTTTCTATTTAAAAACAACTAAAAAATTCTTTACAAATAAATATCTATTTAAATAAAATAAGTACCAGTAAAACATAAAGTTGTAGGTACTGTTGCCCAACAATTGATTTACAGTATAGCGATTGGCCGATATGCCCGAAACAATGGTTTGGAAAGACAACACACACGGTTTGTCTGTCCGAGTCACACAGGTGACTTTTTGTACGGTAGCCGATGGAACTGAGCCAGTAACTAATATCGTAATACTATTATGGAAACAATGCGCTGTTAGCTGAATAAATAATAAGCAATTAAAATGTTTTGATTGAGCGTCCTTGAGGAGTCGTGAGTAATTTGATTGATGATGACGATTGCGTAAAAGGATCAGTAGTGTTGGTCCTATTTTTCTTTCGTCTAGAAACCTTAAAAATTAAAAAAAAAATGCGACAGACCATGTCGAATTCGTTGACAGATTGAGGATGGTATTTGAAAATAGAATGCGAACGTTTAAAAAAATAAGGCTGATTCTTTTCGATAAAGAGTCTGAAATCAAGAAACGTAGTAGTTGTTCTGACAAAAAACAAAAGATCTTTTTACATTCTAGATTAACGTAGCTGGCTGTTTTTATTTAACTAACTTTCTTTTATGTCATCTATTTACGAAAAATAATAATAAAAGGCACTGTTTATTTCGTAAGAATTTACCTGCCAGCACCTCCGAAAGAAAAATTTGTAGAATCGTTGTTTATCAATCAACTTCCAAGCCTTTCCTGCGCGCCTAGTACATTTCTCAAACAAAATGCTTAGCGGTAAGGATGTTCCCCTTTCCCTCATTGATTAAAACAGCTATGATAATAAATAATAGTTAGTTCACTACCAGTTTAACTGACACCGTTTGACGGCTAGTAGTTAATCTTGCAGTTAATCAGGATAAGCCACTAACTGCAGATATTTATCACTAATTAGATATCTTATACTGAGTAAGCGCCTTTGATTCATTAATGTTCGTTTTCGCTAAATTAGGTGATATTTAAACCAATGCCTAAATAAAGGCATTTTGAATGCTTGGCTCAGCTTTAAGAGATTAAATTCCATCAGTGGAATTGTGTTCACATAGGTGTCGCTTTGTGATGGAGCAAACGTGCATCGTGCATATTATGATCTAGAACTTTTAAGATGGACTCCGATGTTAATTTGTTTCTCCTTCCTCTTGCAAAAATACCATAGACAGCTTTTGGCAGAATTCTTTTCGTGATTTAAAATAGGTATATTTTTAGAACATCTGTCAGAATTAAAAATCGGTTGGTTTAATTCAAAAGCTAGCTTATAATAACATTTTGTAAATAGGATATTGGCACTGATAAATTAGTGTCTTTTAATTTATTCGCCAGAAAATATACAAAAAAATATTCCACTTAGGCCTAACTAAATATTTTTACTTTAGTTCATTCATTCGGAGGCGTAGGGTACTGCCTAATGCCTGTCTCTCATTTTGACAATTCTACAACATTCATTGCGTAATATACGATCAAACGAATAGTTCAAAGTTTTAAACCCATGAACCAATAAATTAGGAATTTCCTTTCCTTCAACATTTTTGGGTTGTGATTGACTACTATTGGGGTTCAAGTCAGTTTATTGGTAACCTTTCGTTAAAGTTCGGTGCAATCTGGCCGTTTTCACAAGAGATGTCATGACATTAAATTTAATCTGAACTACCCACCAAACTGAGCAACAGTTTGTCGGCGGGCTGTATATTTTTAAAAGAGTATCCATAGAGTTTCTTGTTGGTTATTCTCCATAGGAAATGACCAATCCGTACCTAGCCCGTATTTTTAGACGTTTCATAAGTGCCCATGTAGAATAAAATATTCATTAATTACCTGTTGGTCGAGTGGTCGCATGAGGTCCTCGGTTCGATCGGTCGGGCAAAATGTTTTTGGGTTTTTCCATTAGGAATTTCTCAGTAGCACACATGGAGTCTGGATTTGTACCCTGTTGAGGGCAATAGGCTCGCCCCCTACTACATGGGACTTAAACATAACTAGCGAAATATGAGTGTACTATTTAGTACACCTCTGCCAACCCTTCGTGGTAATTAATTTGATAAACTTATGCAAGATTACCTCAGAAATAAATTATGGAATGGGATGGTAACATTTAACATAGGTAACATAACTCTTACCCATGTTTTATAAGTCCTGTAATCAGTGGGTAATGTTGCCAATAACTTGTTCACGCAACTTTACCCGACTTTAACTAATTACGTCAGAAAAGTGCGCTATCTTCCACATTTTATAAGACGTCGCTATTTCGTATTAGATAAGGTTTTAATGTGGGTATTTCTCATTTAGTTTGCTAATAGTTTTACGGTAGCGGTATGGTTAGCATAAAAGGCCAATGACATTAAATGACTTATTTTTGTTACTTTTAGTTTCTCTTGTCACTGCCAAAATTTCCTATTTTGACCCGTCAGGAATTCACTATTATAATTTCGTCCAACGAATAGAATATTATTAAAATAATAATTAATTTAATTACTATAAAGATTTACATTACGGCACTAGCACTAGAATAGTGTGGTGGGGGAGGCTTTTGCCCATCAGTGGGATAAAGCCGGCTAGCTAGTTAATTCATTATTACGTAAAATATTGTTTAAAAATAATTATTTAAAACAACATTTTGCGTCTTGCCAGTTTAGAAAAGGTATGCTCAATAAATGTTATTTTTTTAGTGATTTTAGTAGGTACCTATTTATTTCAGAGTCCAAGGTTAATGTACGAAAAACGACAAATCATTTATCTTACACCTACTAACATCGTTGTAAAAAATAACGTCCACATCTCAATCAAAAGCATCGATTTAAAGTTGAATTTAAAAAAAACATGTCGATGTCCCCTCACTAATCAAAAACCGATGAACAACCAAAGCACCTGTTCATATTTTAAATAACTGCCACTTTCTAAACAATTTTAAACCGTACACCTCTAAGTTAAGGTTCAGTTTCGTTTGCAGAAAACTAGTACAACGTTCCAACTGATAAAGATTACCATTTTACAAATACAGCTGTCAAAATCAATTTCAATACGACATAAGCCGTAACCCTTTTAAGAAATGACTTCATAAGTAGCGGTACAAGTTTTTTAACGGCAAAATTATATTTGTCGATTTGCATCGTAAGTTTTTTGTACTGGTTTGCTCCATTTTTTTTTTCTTTTAAACGTTGATGTAACAATAGTTTTTTGTATTGTTCAAAAGTAATTAATTTGCGATCAGATTATTCTTGAGTTACACAATAATGATTTAAGAAGGGTATGTAGTATAGCTATGATTATCAGATCGCTTTGGAATTTTCACGTGGGATAAATAAAAAAATAAAAAAAAGTGTAGGTAAGTACTGCCTTTTAAGGTCAAGTCAGTTCTTGACTGAATTTTAGTGTCAATGGCATCAAATATATACCTACTATTTGTGAGCTAAACGTCTATTAGGTAAGCCAGATCTGAGATCATTGATGATTCATATTGCTATAATTAGTGGTAAATAAATAAATAAAATATTATTTATTGTTGTATACAGGTATTTTGCCTGAATTAAATCTTTTTTTTTTATTGACTAGTTCTAAAGATCGAAGTTTGAAGAAAGATTTCTTTTTTAAATTAATGAGGAAATTAAAGTAGGTGATAAGATTAAACTTATGCCTCTATCTAAACGTGAATCGTTATTGATCTTGAAGTCAGGCAAAGCCAAAGAGGTTCTTTCTTTTTTTTTCGTCGTGTTTATAATTTGCACTATTATTTGAGTTAAATAATATTTTGATCAGAACTGCCACATTGACGGCGTCGATACCGGCTTCGGAAACGTGTTAAAAAAATCTGTTTAAGCTTTGAAGATTTGGTGGCAGAAGGAACTTTTAAAGCCTTTTTTTTTCACGGTTGAGAAATCATCAAATGACTTCTCCCGCTCTTAGTGTCAGACTCTTACTGACTAAAACCCATCCATGTTCCTTCTTTGCCCTTTGTGTTCCAGGGCCACGGTATCTCTTTCGAACAGTCCCACAGCCCCGGCAGGCATCGGCCCTTACGGGCCCCTTCCTAGTTGCTGACATCTCTAACTTTTAAAGCCTTACATCATCATCATCTGCCTAGCCCAACTATGTTGGGGTCGGCTTCCAGACTAACGGAGGCAGCTGAATACCAATATTTTACATAGAGCGACTGCCTATCTGACCTCTACAACCCAGTAAGTACTGTGTAATACGTTTCCCCTTGGTAAGACTGGTTGTCAGACTTTCGGGCCACTGACTACCTAACAGCTGTCAAAGATCTACAATGGACAGGCAACAGCTTATAAGTTTATAACCAATTACAGTCACTATGTTTTACGTTAAGTGGACTGTATAATGTTGACTTCAATGGTTTTTACCGACTACATATTTCATTATCCACCATCAATTGACATTTTAACGCCATACGCGGAAAACCAACCGATACATTTTTCCAACAACTCCTTGAATTGACATCATTAAATAAAAAATGTTAATTGTTCCGTGAAATAAGTGCGCAGAAATCTTCTGTCTCCCTCTGTAAATGATTTAAAGCCCATAAAAGAAAGAGACAGATATAACCACAATGAGTAGTACTCGTAAATAACTTCTGTTTGTAAAACACCTTGGGTGCGCATGAGTATGACTTCTGACTCACTGTGTCTTTATTTTTAAAGGCCGTGAAGTTTTTTGTGGGTGAGATTTATTTCCACGCTGTTCTTGTATTTAAATAAGATCAAAGTATTTTTATATCAGGTGGGTCATCGTGTTTTATAAGAATCTTGTAATTGAATGATTCAAATCGAAAACTACTCAAATAATTACGTTTTCACAGCAAATAGCTCTTAAAAGTCTAGACTAGTACTGCAGTGAGCAGTCATCATCATCTTCCTGCCCTTATCCCATGTTACTTGGGGTCGGCGCAACACGTTTTTTTCTTCCATTCTCCTCTGTCAACCGTCACGCTATCATTTACTCCTTTATCTTTCATATCATTCCTCACACAATCCATCCATCGTTTCTTTGGTCTTCCTCTCCCTCTCCATCCATCAACGTTTATATTCATCACTCTTTTAGTCACATGCGATTCGTCCCTCCTCATCATATGTCCATACCAAGACTGGACATATAAAGGGTGGAAATAGACCCTTAACGAAGCCGAAAAGCATTTGTTCTCCCCGCTATTGCGATCAATTTTTTGTTCTAGACCATACCTGGGAACCGTCTAGTTACGGAGTTATTGGGGGTCAAAGTAACAACTTTTTCACAAGTTTTTTTTTTAAATACAATTTTTAAGGTTATAACTTTACTTTAAATACCTCCATGACCCGTTTACTATTCAATGCATCCATAAGCACAATGTTTTGAATGCGTAACATTGAGTTTTACAGTAACAGGTTATTTTTCACCCCTAAAAAAAAAGTCGTTTCCCAGCAATAATTTTTGCGTAGAGTGACTTAATTTGATGTACATAATGCTTGGTTGACGGCTTCGTGAAGGGTCCGTTTACACCATGTATAGTTAGAATTCAAAAGAAACCATGAGTTCCACCACCTCAGAGTTTGTTTTTGTATTTCTTCTCAGAGATCAGTCAGTCGATGCCGTTTAGTTTTAAAAAATAACGAGTAAAAGCGTCTTGATCTACAGACAGAAATAAAGATCATATCACTTCAGTTATAAACTACTGTTAATGAACAAAAGCTTTTAACCCTAAACCTCATCAAAACTTCACATCAAGGAATAATCTTGCCACATAGGGAAGAAGGGAACTAAACACCACACACTAGACCGGCAAATCAGTGATTACAGGAGCATCCTCGAATGAAAAGCGGTCTAAATATAGATCCGACCGCGGCAAAACGTAAAAAATCCAATACTTCCAATGAGAAGACTTTGCAGAAGCTTCAGTTCATAGAATAGTCAAAAAAAAATGTTGTCACTTTGGTTGATATGGCAGGAGTGTGAAAATCGTAATTTTTCAAGTGTATCCCTTTTTTTTACGGATGGGAAATCATCAAAGAACTCCTCCCGCTCTGGGTGGAGTGGGAGTGTCAGACTTTTACTGACTAAAACCCATCGATGTTCCTTCTTTGCCCTTTGTGTTCCAGGGCCGCGGTATCTCTTTCGAACAGTCCCGCAGCCCCGGCAGGCATCGGTCCTTGCGGGCCCCTTCCTGGTTGCTGACATCTGTTTGAGGCGCGCGTGGAACACGAACGCGCCGTCGACAGGGCCTGTGGTCGTAAGACGGACGGACGGTGAGCTAAAAGTGTATCCCTAAACCCACTTTCAGCAAAACGGGTAGCATAAGTTTACTCTCTGAAGCCAAGACAACATTAAGCCAAGTCCCGTTTTCAAAAACCATGGCCATTAAGTAAGAGATGAACAAAATGCTTGCTGACAGTAGAAATTTACTCCCAATGCTAACAAAAATCGTTATGAAGACAAACAGTCATCAGACACTATTGTGGACCTTCTCAAATTTCCCTACCTAGTTTCCGCACTATTGATATGGCCATAAGTAACCGCTTCATCTTTTCATTAAGAAGGGAATCATTTCGTCATTTCCTCTATGGAAACGGGATGTCATACCGTTATTATAATTGGTTGAGGTAGATAAAACCTTAGAGATATGAAGGAGAAAACTGGATCAATTTCACTGAGAGTAAGTTGAGTTCACTTGAGAAGGTAACGCGAATTGAGAAAACTATTTCAGTATATGACGAAGAGAATCTTGTTTTTACAAAATTATTCTTAGGAAGATCCCACTTATCTTGTATTTTATTTATGTAACCTATTTGATTCGTTTTCCGCCTCATGGGTAAAAAGCGTGTGTGTGGTGTGATATATTTTGTCCCACAGGCAAACACCTCTTCACTTGTAATTACAATTATTTTTTCACCAAAATTATAGTCAATAAGAAAATTCCAGTTAAAGCAAGCAACAGCTAAGAAAACTTGTCCAATAATAAAACGGAAATTTGATTTGAAATTTACACAGGGGCTTTGAAAGCTCCTTTTGTAATAGAACAAAAGTTGAATAAATAGAACTGGCTCCCCTAACCCATCCTTGTAATAAACTAATTTACATAACTATGATAAGTCCTCAGGTGTGCTATCAAAAGAGTGCGACATTGGAATAATATATCGATATTCTTTTTTTTTAAATTAATTCCCACGCATTGGTCAGGCTCACGATCCAATTTATATCGATAGATAAATGTTTTGATGACCGTATCGGACAGTGTCGTTAAATGTTTTTTTTTTAACTATAAAATTAATAATATGATTATCAAACTTTTGATCATTCATCCTTTGTTTGTTAAATGTATAGTTAAAATCTAAAAAAAAAAAACTGTTTTTTTTTTAAAAGTTCATTTTCTATTTTCTACTTATTACTCAATTATTGAGCTTCTTGCCTTTATTCTTTACCTATGTTTACGGGTAAAATGAAGTTTTATCACTGTTTAAAAAAAAATCTTAAATACAACTGTCAAAGTCGTATTCATCTGTCTTTATTCCAGTAATCCTTTCTAATTGATAAACATTAAAGCCATTGATGAATTAATTTGATGCGGGTTCAGCAGGTGAGGTCCTAAAACTATTCCTTGTGGCACTCCATTGTTTGTGGTAGGTCTTTTCAATCATAACTGCACGTGTGTCACTCAGACGCTTCTCTTTGAATTTAAATGATCAAATGACGCAATCTTAGGGTCCGTGACCTCTTTGTCCTATTTATATAATAGGCCTTTTTTACTAGGATTATAATGTCAATCAAACGATTAGTCTGGTTTTTTTAGTGGAACAAGTTTTTGTTTGAGTCGGTCGGATAAAAAGAGGTTTTGTGTGTCTTGGAACACGTGTTCTAATTTCGTTGTAATGGTTAACCCCCTTTTGTAGAATCTTTTGAATAACAATAGAATTATCCTCAGTGAGCCTTAGAAAAATATTGTAAAGAACTAATTCGACGCCTCCAAGCAATAACCCGGTAATCGAAAAATCTAAATTTTACAGGAGAAAAGATTTACTGATTTTGTCAAATATCTTTTCAACGAGTGGGACTATTGAAGTCATTGATGTATTAAATGAAAGCTATTTTTTTGCGAAGTCTACCTGTGCCATTGATATGAAAATCCTTTTATTCAAAACCTAGTTATTTATGAAAATAAATAATACCTTAAATTTTATACATACAATATTACAGTAATACTACTTACGGGGTTATTGCAGTAAATTTATGAAATAAAATATTTCATAACATTACATTATGGGCTTCTACGGCGTTATTTTTTATTTTATGGCTGATAGATAACTTGTTTGTACGGAGTTATTGTGGTAATGTCAAGTAATTTAAAAAAAGGTATTAATAAATAACATTGTTATTAAGAGGAAAATTATAAAAACAGTGTTATTGTTACCACTCGATACCATTTTTAAATTAAAATGTAATATTTGAAGATAATAAACGAAAAATACAATAATAAAAACATTGTTAGTGAATATTACGGAACACGTATTTTAAAATTATTTCAACAAAAACCCCATAAACACGTTTACCAAAAAAAATTATTTACGCCAATAACCCGGTAATCGCAACTTACCAAAATAAAAAATAAATAGTTTTTTCGTACAGACCTATAACAGGTTTTTTGCCGAAATATTATTGTGTCTAAATTCCCAACAATAAACACGTGTGTCATGATTTCTTTGTAAATATCAAAAGGAAAAATCTGAAAAAAATTGAGAAGGTGTATTCCAGTCCATAGATGCCGAATTTGACATAACAGCATAAACCCCGTAATAGTACATTACCGAGTTCTTGTTTGGGGGCATCGAATTGTTCAAGTACGTAATACTACTAGAAAATCCTAAATAAAAAACGAAATACAGATGAAATTGAAGCATTATAAATACATGTATTAACAACCTGTTCCCGTCTTTTATTTCAACAATTCATTGATTTAGGTTTCCTAAACTACTAAAAATATTTCAAAAGCCCACTTGTTAGCTAAAACAAAGACAACTTCTTAAATTCCTATAAAAATCGTGACGTAATTGATGGTCGAAACTTGTCATGAACCGAGCGAATTCTTTACAAGCCAGGTTCCCCGATTTGGGCATACTATTTTTATTAAATTCAAGTTCGTTCACATAGCCCGGTTGCATGCTTTATTTTAATTTTTATCGATCGACATAACGTAATAAATGAAACAGATAAATCAGCTAAGACCAAATTGTTATTAATAATGGTCTCAATAGGATTTAAATAAGTTGAATATTTTTCTTATTATTCTCACAAATTGAATCTCCGTTTACCAGGGTTCAAGGACTGTTAAGATTTAATTCAAAATATCTATTTATAATACTTTGTCTATTGTTAAGAAGCTCATTTACATTACATTAGTATCCATAATTACTTTAGCATACAATGCCATAATATATTGTAAGTTTTTCCTGTATTTTGAAATAGTCCGCATTTCTACCAAGTTACCTACTGACATTTAAGTTGGTTTTTATGCCAATACGTGTCTGTTTGTTATCTAAATGGGTTTTGAGGGCTGTTAACGGTGATATGCAACTGCTTCCAGTTTGGCTGAAAATGTTTAACATTATTTATTTATCGCTTTCACTTTATCATAGATCATCAATAATCATCATCATTCTGTTCACCATCATCATCATACTCTGTGTCTCCAATTTATTTGGGATCGGTTATATCTTTGAAGTATTTTTATTGGTGAGGTTCTTTAGAAAGATCAGGTGCTTAGTACTCGCAACCGGCGTGCGTGTATGACCAGATGTATGAACCTGAACGAGGTTAAAGGTGTCTGTAACATCGTAGCTGGTGGCGTTCTGAGGTTTCTGCTTACCCTCATGGGAAAAATGCGTGGATTTTTTGTATGTATGTATGTATTTTTCTTCCTTCTAGTTATATAATCTTTCACCATTGATGCAATGAAAAACATTAAGTTCAATTTTCATCTTTAAAATGACTAAGATGGTTTTTCTGTTTTAATAGTCTATGATATTAACCTTCATTTTAATGTAAAATCCTTTAACACATTCCTTAGTCCATTAACAACTCACAGGCCAAGAAATCATATATTCTACCTCTTCCAATTTATGTCCGAAGAAATTGATGATTTAAATGCAATATTCCACCATTATCTCGAGATAATTAAATCTGGACATACAATAAGACCTGCCAAGATCTACTACATTCCGCGGCCATCTTTTGTTACTGTTATTATTTCCCTATTGGAAGGTATTACTTTATGAACACCATCAATTAATATTAAGACGTTTTGTATTGACATTTAGGCTCTTTTTATTTTGGTCGTAATTTTGTCCTTGTGTGTAGGTTTGTCCGATCGGGTTATCAAAAATGAATGTGTTTATTTCGTAGTGGGTCCACGAGGGTGGTCCTTTTAGGGTTATTTGTACTGTTTCGTCATGTTCTTTATTTGAACGTGCAGGACCAGGAAGGACGTTGACCCTTTCACTCCTTTGGTCGAAAACATAAATCTTGAAAATTTGCCTGAAATAAGAAGCATTGCTTGTTTTCAATTTCATATTTACTCTGGTTAGTATGTCTTATGCCATATTTATCTTCATTATCATCTGCTTAGTATTTTCCCAATTAAGTTGGGGTCTGCGTCCGGTCCAACCGGATGCAGCAGAATACCATTATTTTACAGGGAGCGACTGCCCATCTGACCTGCACAATCCAATTAATACTGCGTACGATACCCTCCGTAAGACTGGTTGTCAGATTTTCGGACCCTTTTTTTTTTTTTTTTTTTTTTTTACGGATGGGAAATCATCAAATGACTTCTCCCGCTCTGGGTGGAGTGGGAGGGAGTGTCAGACTCTTACTGACTAAAACCCATCCATGTTCCTTCATTGCCCTTTGTGTTCCAGGGCCACGGTATCTCTTTCGAACAGTCCCGCAGCCCCGGCAGGCATCGGCCCTTGCGGGCCCCTTCTTGGTTGCTGACATCTCTTTGAGGCGCGCGTGGAACACGAACGCGCCGTCGACACGGCCTGTCGTCATAAGACGGACGGACGGTGAGCTAACCCATTACTCACCGTCCACAGGCCCGCGCCTACGGTGGCCGGGAGCCACCACGTGGCCCCCGACGCCCGGTGCTTCGCCCGCGGCGGCTGGGACGTGAGATTCTCTCCCTCTCACGTCCCGCCACCTCCTTCGCTAGCATGACTGCTTCGCAGAAGGAGGTGACGGCTTCCCATTCCCTCTCGCTCCGGACCATGGCCTGAACCAGGGCCGGGAGCGAGAGGTCGCCGCCGCCGATCGCCGCTACGAGGACACGGCGGAGCTCCGCCCAAGCGGGGCAGACCTCCACGGTGTGCGCCACCGTGTCCTCCGGACGATCCTCACAATGATAACACCCGGGCGTTTCCTCCCGCCCGATTCGGTGCAGGAACCTCCCGAAACAACCGTGTCCGGTGAGGACCTGCGTCAGGCGGAAGGTGAGGGCGCCGTGGCGCCTCTCTAGCCACTCCTCAAAGAGGGGACTTATCGCCACTATTGTGGCGTGCCCTGCACTGGGTTGCGACAGTCGCTGTCTCCATGTCGCCATGAGATCGCGTCGGAGGTCTGTCCGCTGAGCGGTGATTTGCCGCGGCAGCGGAGTTTCCCCCCGACGTAGTGCCCCCGCGCGCCATTCATGCAGGCGCGCGAGGACTATCGCCTCCAGATCCCATGGCGGCAATCCGGCTAGGAGGCTCGCCGCCTCGCGGGAGATCGTGCGGTACCCCCGGATCAGCCTTACGGCTACGACTTTTTGGGGCGCGTTCAGGTAGTGCGCGGCACGCCGCTTAATTGAACGCGCCCACACCGGGGCCCCGTAAAGGGCCATGGACCGCACGACCCCCGCGTAGAGCCTACGGCAGGAGGCGTTTGGACCCCTCAGGTTGGGCAAGAGCCGCTTGAAGGCAGCCCCGGCCCGTTCCAGTTTGGGAGCCAAACGTCGGAAGTGCTCAACGAAGTTCCACCGGCTGTCGAGGACGAGTCCTAGGTACTTCAAAGTCGACTCGACGCCGATGGGAACCCCTCCTACCGTCAGCGTGGATCCCGACGGTGGCGCATTCCGAGGCCTATGAAAGCTCATGGCCTCGGACTTGTGCAAGGCCACCTCGAGACCCAATTGCCGGATCCTCTCAACGACTATCGCAACCCCGCGTGTCATCAGTTCGGCCGCCGCCTCGTGCGACCTCCCTTGTGCCAGTACCAGCGTGTCGTCAGCGTAACAGACTACGCTGACGCCGCTAGGGAGGTCGGCGCGCAGCACCCAGTCGTAACCGATGTTCCACAAGGGCGGCCCTAGAACCGACCCCTGTGGAACACCGCACGACATCTCTCGCCGGTTCCATTCTCCGTTGGGACCAGGGTAGATGACATACCTGTCAGACAGGTAGTCCCCGACTACACGACGGAGGTAGGTGGGCACCCGGTGATACCGGAGTGCCTCCCTAATGCAGCTCCAGGGCATGGAGTTGAAGGCGTTGGCGATGTCGAGCGACACCGCCAAGACGACCCCACCCCGGGACACCGCGTCCCCCGTCGTGAGGGCTCGCACGCGCATGATGGCGTCCACCGTCGAGCGCCCCTTGCGGAAACCAAACTGGTGTTCCGCAAGATCCGGCCCCATTCCCGCAAGGTGCCCGGCGAGGCGGTTTGCAATGACTCTTTCAAAGAGCTTGCCCACCTCGTCGAGCAACACAATGGGCCGGTATGCGGACGGAGAGTCCGCAGGGCGCCCTGGCTTCCGTATGAGGACCAGCTTGCCCGTCTTCCAACGAAGCGGGAACTGGCCTCTCTCCAAGCATGCGCTTAGGAGCCCTTCCAGTCGGGACCCGAGAGCCTCAGAGGCCAGGACCCAGGCTTTGCCAGGTAAGCCATCGGGTCCCGGGGCGGCAGTTTTGGCCTTAAGCCTGCCTACCGCCACTCTCAGGTCTACCCCAGTCACCTCCGGAACGTCGTCATCGTCGTCGCTGTGGTCCGCTTCCGGCACCGCAAGCGGCGGAGCCATAGGCGGGGGAGTATGCTCCCCTCGCGAAGGGAACAGAGCGCTCACCACGTCCTCCACGAGCTCAGGCCGGAGACTCTGCGTCAGCGGGGGGGCCCAGGTGCGGAGTTTGTCCCGCACCATCTTATAAGGGCGCCCCCACGGATCTCCGTCGAGAGTCCCCAGCATCTCCTCGCGGGCCAGATCCTTGGCCCGCTGGACAGCCTCTTGGAGGGCGGTCTTCGCTGCTCTGTAACCCTCGTACAGCTCCGCCTCGATGGCTGCCGCATCCGGAGGGCGGATGCGGAGCCTGCGATGCCTGGTGTACAGGTGGCGCGCGGCGACGCACGCCTCGCGCAGAGTCGTAAGCTCTCGCGACCACCAGTACACCTGACGCCGGGCGCTTCCTGGCCGGACTCGGGGCATTGCCACGTCGCATATGTCGGACATGGCCTCCTGGAACCAACCCGCCTCGTTGTTTACGTCGGCAGGCCTGTCCGGTGATGTCACCCAGGCCTGCACGATCGCGGCTTCCAGGAGGAGCTCCCGGTCCAGCTGCTTCAGCGCCCATCGCGGACCACTCGGGGCCTGTAGGACCGGCGCGCTTGGGGTCTGGGCGGAGACGTCGAACCGGATATACCGGTGGTCGGAATAGGTCTCCACCCCCTCCATGACGCGCCAGTCAACGACACGCGGTGACAGAGCGGGGCTGGCGAACGAGATGTCCACCACCGAGTCGCCCCGCATCCGCACACACGTGGGGACAGAACCCCGATTAACGACGACTAGGCCTGTCTCCAGAGCCCAGTTCTCCACCATCCTTCCCCGCACGTCTGTGTAACGAGAACCCCAAGCCAAGTTCTTGGCATTGAAGTCCCCGAGCACAAGCACGGGGAGGGAATGGCTTCCGATGACGACGCTCAACTCCGTGAGGGAGTTGTGGAACTCGGCGAGAGTTCGGCTCGGGGAGAAGTAGACACCCGCTACGACAATCTCCCCGAACCGTGCTGCTACGCACCCCTGACCCTTCCTGACACTTTCATGGGTCGGGGTACCGGCGGCGGCCGACGAAATTATGGCCACTGAGCCGCTAAGGTCCTCCACCCAGTTATCCCTGGGCGGGACGAAGTACGGCTCAGCGACCACGGCGACGTTGATCGACCACTGCGCCATGCTCTGGAGCAACAGATCCTGAGCGCAGGCGCAGTGGTTGATGTTCGCCTGGAGGAAGCTTAATGGAGCCGTTATTGGCAGTCCATTTCAGCCCCCTCCCGGGCCCCCTGCGAGGGCCCCGCTGCAGGTGTTGCAGCAACTGCTGTGGCGGCGGCAGCGGCAGCGTCAGTGGCGGCGGCAGCGGCGGTGGCGACGGTGGGGGTGGTGGTGGAGGGCCTTCCCTTGCCCCTGGCTTTGGCGGGAGCCCCGCAGGCTTTCATCCCTGCCCGGTGATCGGCCGGCCTGCCAGCTGCAGCACATACGGTGCAGTGCGGTGCAGCGAGGCAAGCCGCGGCCTTATGACCGGGCTGACCGCAGCGGAAGCAGAGGTTGCTGCGGTCCACCTCCGAGGTGCACTGAGCTGACACGTGGTGACCCACGTGACAGCGATAGCACCTCAGAGGTCTGGGCTCCAGCAGCTTCGCCTGCGCTGAGACCCAGCCCACCAGGAGCCTTCCGCCCTCCACGATTTTACTAGCCGCCGTCACAGGGCAGCTCACCATAATGGTTCGCATGCCCGTTCGGTCCGGACGTAGGGTGCCTGCTTTGACCTGCTCGGCAGGGCACCCTCCGGTCCTGGTGACGGCGGCCACCACCTCCTCCTCGGTAACTGAGTCGTCCAGCCCCAGGATGCGCAGGTCTGCGCATCTGACGGGCCTGGACACTCGGGCCTCGTCCGCATTTAGGGACGCTCTGAGCTTTTCAGCCAGAGCGTCGGCGGACGAGCCACTGGATCCTCCGGGGATCTCCAGCACGCGGGCGCCCGTCTTAGTGACCTTAAGCCGGACGCCCCCGGTGATCCCCAGCTCCCCGAGGTCCACCGTCGCCTTCGCCTTGGCGAGCACGTCGCGGTACGACACGCCCCGTTTTTCCGCGTCCGGCTGCAGTGTGATGACTACAGCCGCGCTCTTCGGGGCGCGGAGTCGAGCCGCGACGCTTTGCGCCTTCTTTTGGCGCCTCCGCTCCTCGTAGCGGGCCTTCTTGGCCGCCTTCCGCCCCTTCTTCTTTGCCCCGGCCACTTGCCACCCAGCTTCGGCCGCGGGAGGCTGAGGGGCCGGAGGGGGCGGCGGCAACGGCTGGCTAGCCGCTGGCGCTGGCACTATCGCCACTGGCGCCGCCGCCTTGCCCTTCTTTTGGGCCGCCGCCTTGCCCACCTTCTGGGCCGCCGCCTTCTTAGGCGGCTCCGCTTTCGCCGGAGCTGGCTTTGGGGGGGCTGACGCAGCCCTGCCGGAAGGCCGGCTGGACGGCCCTGGTCCGGACGCGGCTGCCGCAGCAGCCGCATATGAGACCCTCGGCGTCGGGGGCGCCTTGTTTGCCGCCAGGGGGGGGCGCAGGACTATGCCTTCCAGGACGGAGAACCGTGCCTGGAAGGCGGCCAGCTCCTGACGAACCAGGTTCAGGACCTGGTTCTCCACCGGCGCGGCCTGGCTAGCTCGCTGCTGCTGCTGCTGCTGCTGGCCCCCATTTACCACCTCGGGGGGGCCAGACTTACGCAGACCGGCCAGGTCCGCTCGGAGCTTCTCGTTCTCCTTTTGGAGAAGCTCCGTGGTGGCCGTCAGGCGAGCGACCTCCGCCCGCAGTTTTGCCACTTCGCCTGTCGGAGGCCCCGCATATGCGGCTTCCGCTGCCGCCAGGATGGAGGCTGAAAAGGTGGGTATGGCCTTTTGCTTTGAAGAGGGCAGCTTTTTATAGGCCAACCCCTTCAAAGCGGCCTCCACCGCCTTCGCGAAACTGGCCTTACGCTCCGTTTCGGAGCCGCCAGCTGCACCCACCTCGTCGCCTGTGGAGGAGCCCGAACGGGCTGCCCCAGGACCGGCCACCTCCGGGTGGCGCCCCTCCTTGGCAAGCCGCAGGCCCCTGCCCTTGCCCCTGATCCCGCCACGCTTGCTGGTGGGGATCTTGCGGGCCGAGGCCTGCTCGCCTTCGGAAGACGACCCCCGGTCGTCTTCCGGTCTGGACCGCTTGCGGAAGAACTTCCCGTTCTCCGCAGCGGTCTCCTTCCTCCCGCGGCGGGAGCTCCCTGAGCTTCCCGCACTCACATCACCGGATGCAGCGTCGGACTCCGACCGCGCATCCCTCCTCTCCTCTATCCTCTCCGTTTGTGTTTTGTTATTGTCATTTTCCATTTTGTTCCCACGAGTAGTGGGGGATATAAAATGTCCATCCGGGCGTACCCCCTGTACCCGGATAAGCCATTTAACATTTATAACCCGCCAGGGGGTAGGCTGGTACCCTGGCGGGGAACGCACTAGCGACTGATTTTCCATAGGAACCCGTCAGCCATACATCTCCTCGCGGTGCGTCGCCACTTGAGATTCGGGGTGACTTTTTATAGAGGTTTTCTACCTCGCGGTCCGGGCGGTTAAGCCAAGACCCTCGGTCCCGATCGAAGTCGCGAGACGTGATCCACGACACTTCGACGGTGGGATTACGAGATCGACGGGGACAGTGAAGGACGCAGTCCTTCACCGTCTGCTCGGAGGCAGGGTAAGTGCACACCGAGCCCGCCCTTGCTCTTCCGCTGTGCCCTCTGCTTATCAGAGGGTCACGCGGAAAAACGCCGAGTTGGTCCAAACTGGACCCCTCCCATGTCAGAATATTAGCCACGGACAGTAACATTCCCCGAAGAATAAGAATCGCTTCCCATTCCTCGGGGAAGGACACTGCCCGCGTCCAGGGTGCACCGGCCCAGCAGCTGCTGTTCCCTCCCGACGTATCGAGAAGGACTAGCAGCCACTGGGCACACGAGGAGGAATTCTGACAACGCACCCCAGATTTTCGGACCCTTGACTAGCAATAACGACTGACAAAGATTATTATTTTTCAAAGATTATTTCATCTTCTTATATTATACTAGCTTTTGCCCGCGGCTTCGCTCGCGTTAATTTAGAATTTGACAATCAATTCGGGTTGTACTCTGCTTGTAATAATATAATTCAATCATGATACGAAAGACACGTGGCGCCATATATTATCATGAGAACGATATTGTTGTTTTCCTCGGGAACAGTACTTATTTTCGGGATGAAAGGTATCCTATGTCCGTTTCTGAACACTTGACAACGTATATGCAAAATTTCAGGATGATCGGTTTAGTGGATTAGGCGTGAAAAGGTAACAAACAAACAAACTTACTTTTGCATTTATAATATTAGTAAGGATTTTGTGTAAACATTTACGTAGCACAAACACCAATTTAATATGTACAAATCCTAAACATGATCTAAATTACATCATCTTATAAATGTGACTTCAATTTATATTGTAGTCTGTCTAAGTTGACATTGAATATTTTTTGTATGTCGTCTTTTTTGCATGTTTCGAGTTTCGACTTCGTATCATTTAATTCATAAATGTTTTTGCGAGGATTACACCCTGAAATTAGATCGGTATAATAACATGATGTTTTATAATAATTAATACTTAAATTAGAGAGAAGGATTTTTCAAATTATTTTCTGATTAATTCTGGGAACTCCTAAACGGATGTAGTATGAACTTGAAAACTTAATCAGTTTAGAACTAATTTAAAAAGGAATTTAGGTTTGTAACGTTTATTTTTTGTTGAGTATTCGTTGTTGAAAACTGTTTATTAAAGCATCAATCAAAGCTAAGCTTAAAGTATTTAATAAGTCGTTATGTCAAACGTTCTTGTGAATCCTTTTGAATACATATTTCCGGCATAATATGAATAGGTCATGTCAATTAATTATACTTATCGTAGTCCTCGCGGAGCTCGTGGCTAAATAATAGCAGCCACTCGGGTCAATTTCCAGGTTAAGTCGCGCTTGCCTAGGGTGCTCCGTGGATGGGTGACCACCCATTACATACCGAATTTCCTCCGTGCCTCGAAAAACACGTTAAGCCGTTGGTCCCGGCTGTCATTTGTAGATTTTTGACAGTCGTTGGCCAGTGGCCCGAAAGTCTGACTTCCAGTCTTTCCAAGGGTTATCGAATTACCCAGTACTAACTGGCTTGTTGAGGTCAGATACGCAGTCGCCCCATGTGAAATACTGGTATTCTGCTGCAATCGGTTAGACTGGATTCCGACGAGAACATAACTGGGAAAAGGCTAATCAGATGACTTAATCCCCGCGGAGTCGCAGTTATGGTTATGAATTTGCTATAATTTTGAAGTGTTGGGTTATGAATGACATTTTGGTCTTACGGTACGAAGAGACTGAAGGACTAAAAACAAACAAATTCACAAAGCAAGAAACTATAGTATTTTTTTCGATAAGATTCCAACAAAACTAATTGGAAAGACTTGTAAAGTTGGCATGGCACCTTTCTTAAAAAAAAATACTTACGAAGAATGACACAAGATTTTTAATCGTTAAATCTGGTCACTTTTTGCTGAGCCAATAAAATATTTGATTGGGGACATCCTAAAAGGATATGGATCGCCGATGCAAGAAAAAATATATTGCTCTGACGCGACACCTCGTAATTTACACTCTGATGCTTGTAGGGACAGCAAATAAACGAAACCATCTGCATTGCTTTGCTAATTGAATAAAATTTACAGAATATATTTTAGGGATTTCGGTCTTTTACTTTTTAAGGCTATTCCTGTTTATTCTCAATGGTTTTTTTTTTTAAATCAACGACTATGATAATAATCCTTGCTCCACAATTCCACATGAAATAAATCACATAAAAATGTGTAACTTAACTTCATTCTGCACTAATTTAAATTACTTAAAAAAGTCTCAACAGCAACAATACAATATAATTTCGCGCAACCCAACATGTTACTCATTTGCCAAAAACTCACGTTCCAAACATAAAAACGAACAATAAAAATATTTTCTTTATAACTTTATTGCGACTTGTTTTGCTAACGGTACCTCTAACGCGACAAAACGACCTTGATGAAGACTTGGTCAAGAAACTTACGAGTCTTCACGTTTGGGACAAAAAATAGCGGCTGGCAAACCAGGAAAAATTGACAGAAATGTGGTCTAGAACTTTGAGCTATGCATTATTCAAGTCAGCGATGAAATCATGGGCTACGCTTTGACATCGTTGTGAAATTATTTTTTTGTGACACCGTATTCAACATTTGAAATCTGTTTGATGGTGAAACGAAACGGCAGTTACTATAGAATTTTCCTTGTGATGTGATAACGGAATAAAAATATTGAAAACGCTTAAGTGGTGTTTAATTTGGGTGAGTAAAAAAAATACTTACTAGTATTAGCTCTACAAAAAAAAGTAGATCAGTTTTTAAACGGGTCTGTAGCAAAAATACATCGGATAACAAAGAAACACTAACCCCGAATAAATAGAGATCAGAGTATAAGGATAAGGATACTACAGCAACATAGTACAAAAAGTACTACAGCGCCATCTATGACACAAATTAAGAACTAACATCAAAATTCCTAAATCGCGCAGTCAAAGTTATCCGCGACTTATGACCGTATATAGAAAAACCCGACAATAACTGTCGGGCAGTAGCTCACCAGACATAACACCCGTCTGGTCGGAGGATCCTCCCTTTTCTATGGGGGATGAAGAACTTTACATCCAGTTCTTCATAACCATCAAGAAGGTAAGGTTACCAACTCCTGAATCTCCACAATGACAGTAGTTGATTCTGGTTCACACCGACCGAAAAATCTTAACCAAGAATTCACAAACGTTTCTCAGCTCTGATTGACAGCAGCCACACTAAGACTATGATAATGACACCGTGACCACACCCATCCTTTTTAGAGGTGACCTTCCAACGTCGCTTTAGCATCGAAGATTGACAGGACCCTTGGAAATTACCTGCAACAAAGACATATAGGAATTAAGGACAAGTTTCCATATATTCATACTTAGTACTAGGGTCACATAATCATGACAGACATCTTCAATACGTGACATCTGTCTTTCAATCAATAGAATTTTACGTGACAATGATTGTAGGTCAGAAAGAGACATGAATGTGTTTTGTCTTTGGAACTTTTGTCGTTGGTCCAAAAATAGATATTGAATTTATTTGGAAACTTAGGTTTTCACTTGTACATAGGTCCATTATAGAATATGATTGTCTACGTAATGCTTTGAAACTTCATACTAGGGAAATAGGACAGACCGGAGTTTGTTTTGGTATTTGTATTCGTATTCTTACAGTCCGAAAAAACTTTTTGATTTTCATTGGGTAAAAACTTTTAGACTTTTTTTTAGCCGGATGCGAGACTGGTCAATGTGGCGATACTTGGCGGAGGCCTATGTCCAAGAGTGGACATCTTTCGGCTGAAAAGATGATGATGATGAAAAACTTTTACCCAATTTAAAAAAAAACCGCTTTTTGGTAAAAGTTATATAAAAAGGTTTTTTGTATTGTTGCCAGTGCAAAAACCAACTTTATCCTCATTCGACCTCGGCTTTTCATATTCGAGCTCCTATTGAAGAATACTTACATTGTATATATATTACAATATATTAAAATTGGTTCCTCAGAACAAGTTAGTGGTCCACTTAATATAACATTATTATTCGTACCTGCGCACGAGTGTCATCAATACGTATATGGAGAACTGAGGTCAGCAGGCTTGTAGGTGATAGTACAAGTTATACGATACTAGCTCGTATTATAATGGGTTATAAAAATAACATTTCAAGGACACAACAATTTTTCTTTGGATAAAGGTTCAATGAAATGCATCTCAAAACAAGGAATATTGCAAAGCACTGGCTGACAACTCAAAATTCTTTAACACCGACCGTTTGCTTTACCGCTTTCTCGACCGTTTTAACTAGTGTTACTAAGGGGTACGGTATTACCCTACTAGCTGGGCTGTGGAGAACAGATAGGCAGTCGCTCTATGTAAAATATTAGTATTCAGCTGATCCGGTAAGACTGGAAGCCGACCCCAATTTTGAGAAAAGGCTAAGCAAATCGCTGTCGCTCCCGCCTCTACCTTGTCCGCAGCCCAATATTAAGGTCGTGGAGGTAACGCCAGACAGTGCCATAGTTCCTCTAAAAGGCGAGCCTTCAAAGGGCTGCCTCACAATAGCCTCAAGTTTGCGTATAAAGTATCACAATGTAACAAATAACTATAATTTATTGTTATGTATGAAATACACCGTACATGTATGGAAATATGATGAAAGAGTTTGTATGGTGAATAGCTAGAGGTAATTGTGTGTCGTTATTTCTCTGTGATATTGAATAGGATTATTTTGGAGTTATTGCAGAAACGATAAGTAGGTAAGTATTATGTTGAATGTAATTTAGAGATGACCGTTTCTAATTGAATATTGAACTATATTGTTTTACGTTGAATGGGCCTATATAACTGTATATAATACAGGGTGTAAACGGACCCTTCACGAAGCCGTCAACCCAGCATTATGCCCATCAAACTAAGTAACTCTACGCAAAAATTATTGCTGGGAAATGCTTTTTTTTTTGGGGTGAAAAATCACGTTTTACGGTAAAACTCAATGTTACGCACTCAAAACTTGGTGCTGATGGATGCTTTAACAATAAAGGGGTCGACGGGGAGGTAATTAAAGTAAAGTAAAAACCTTAAAATTTAGTACTTAAAAAAAACATGTGAAAAAATTGGAACTTTGACCCCCAATATCTCCGTAACTAGAAGGTTTCCAGGTATGGTCCAGAACAAAAAACTCATCTTTCATCATCTTCATCGCAATAACGGGGACAAGAAGTGCCTTTCGGCTTCGTTCAGGGTCTTTTTACACCCTTTATAATATACTATGTAACTACAGTAGACGCCTAGAAACTACGTAGAGTGCCTTATTCCCGAAGCCGGCAGGAATCGGCTTCTTAGGTACCTTCGGGCCTGCTACATAAACTAAAGGACCACATGGATGACTAGGCGAGCTCAAAGGTTTAACTGAGAGGGTCAAAATAACTTACTCAGAGAACATTGCAGAAGTGTTGGTTTTCGATAGCAAAAGACGATAAAACAAAAAAATACAAGTAACTACAGCTGACTATGGGGTCAACGACCGGTGGTAGTGTAGTCACTTGTAAATATAAATTTAAAAAAAACCAATTTTATTGTCATTAGATAACAATAAATACCCATCACACGTTTTGAGTTTTCCTGGGTAATTTAATTTGACCCTGTTTATTTTAACTGTGTCGTTGGTCCAGTGGTCGCAAGCACGACTGCGGAGCTTGAGGTCCTGGGTTCGATTCGGGTTGGGCAAAATGTTACCTATTGGGTTTTCCCATCAGGAATTTCTCAGTAGCAGCCACAGAGTCTGGATTTGTGCCCGGTTGATGGCAATAGGCACGCCCTCTACTACATGGGACTTAAAAAACATAACTGGCGAAATGTGGGTGTAATATTAGGTACACCTCTGCTTAACCCTTCGGGGATTGCAGGCGCGATATTATGTCATGTTATTTTAAAAAAAAACTATGTCATTGACAGATAGATAACGGTTTCATCCTGAAATTATACTGGTAGAATTTATGCTAAAATGTCAACTACCACTTATTCAAAAGTACAGACAGCAAAAGTGTTATGTGTTAGGAGGTAATAGCGGGGAAATGATGACAGGCCGTCACACCACAGACTAGCCTAACTGGTTTGCTAGTCAGCCTGCAAATTACGATGGATTAGTATGACATACTGCTATTTTCTATTCATCTTTCAATGATATAATGTGCACTGTGGTTAGATTGGCAGGTCACGGTAAAGGAATTAGCTTGGAGACCTATGTCATGATGTACTTGCTTGGGATACGTCAGCCACCCTGCACGAGTGAAGCTACTTAAAAATACAGAGAAATTTTAAATCGGTAATTTAAAAAAAAGCACTGTTCCACACATATTGTTTCAACATGCTGTTTTTAATTTTATAAGTTTACTTTACTTTTCTTGCAATGTTAATTTATTTGTTTTAAGTAGGTATTTACGCACCTTGTAGCCTGAAACACAGGTTCAACCTAGTTCAGTCAAATAAGCAAATGTGCTCTATTTTAATAAAAATATTACGTGTAGGTATTGCACTTTTGTAGGAAACAGCTGTTTGTTTTTAATAAACAATGAAAAAATTCTATGTGGGGAGGAGGTTCAGAATGATGTACCGAATACGTGGTTACCGTTTGTGTGTCGGTGTCCCTTCCACCCTGTATATCCTTGTACTGGAATTCAGCTGCATCTGGTTAGACTGGACCCTAACATAGTTGGGCAAAAGGCTAAGCAGATGATGATGTTAATGGGCGTATTTCTACAACAAGCCAACGAGTAAAGATACTGTAGAGGTGCATTACTTTGTATTATTTAGGTCAAAGCTATTGCTCTCACAGCGGTAAGGAAAAACATCGTGAGGAAACCAGCATGTCCACCACCACTGCAGTATGACATCCACCAACCAGTACAGGCCCGCGTATTAGATTACGGCTCACTTCCACAGTTCCACGAAGTCGGTGTCCCAACGGTGAGAACGTTAAAAACTCTTTGGCAGCTCAGATAACGCAAAATGAAATGTCCAGCAATATACTTACACGACTTACGTCCTAATTAACGACAGCACCAATAAAAATAACTTTAGCAACACGACACACATTAGTACTATCAACCGAAGGTCTTTGTGGAAGGGGACGTCCATCAATTACGTGCGGCGTTTAGGGGGGGGGGGGGGAGATCATCGAGCCGAATCTCATCCAATCTCACTAGGGAGAGAGGGGCAAATATCACGTAATTTTTTTCCCCGCAAGAAACAGTGTAAAATCGCGAAAATATTGGTTTTAATTAAGTAAACAAGTATTTCTCCACTAAAATATGGCTAAATAATAAATATTCAATGAAAATAATTAAGAAAATTATGTTTTTTTTAAAATAAATCCAACGCTATCAAGCAAAGATGTATGTACAATAAAAACTACGCATTTTGATAAATCTCACGTAAGATTAGGTGGGGGGTGAGGGGGTCAAGTCAAATCTCACGACATCTCACCAAGGGGGGAGGGGGGTCGAAAAATCGCCAAAATTGCCTCACGTAATTAATGGACGCCCCCTAACGTACTTCGTACCAAATACTTGAGTTTACCAAACGCTACTCATTCTATTAACACCGTGAGTAAAAACAACTAAACACAATCACTGAGTTGACAAAGATATACATTGCTTTATTCGTACGCAACCTTAAGATTCGTATCAAAAACTTGGCAAGTAAAACCAAGGATTTTCATACAATTATACCGTATGGGAACTGGATAGAGCGCATAATTGTTTATTGTTCATTCGTTAAACAATTGGACGGTTGCGAAATAGGAACTGTGTTGACCCTAAAAGATGATTTCGATTTTTTTTTCCATAATGTTCTGTAATGCTCAGTGATTGTCTTCTCACGTTGAGTTATATAAGAAATTAATATGCAAGGTAAACAGAAAAATGTAGTTATGCGTAGCTGATTTAGTATTATTACATAGCAAGAAGCTCGTGGTTAAATATTACCAGCCGCTCGGGGTCGATCTTCTGGTTAAGCCGCCCATGCCTAGGTTGGTCCGTGGATGGATGACCGCCCATAAATACATACCGAGTTTCCTCCGTGCCTCGGAAAGCACGTAAGCCGTTGGTCCCGGCTGTCATTTGTAGAGTGACCCGAAAGTCTATCTACCAGTCTTGTCAAGATCAGTCTTGTCAAAGGGTATCATATTAACTAGTACTAACTGGTTTGTGGAGGTCAGATAGGCAGTCGCTCAATGTTAAAAACTGGTATTCAGCTGCTTCCGGTTAGACTGGAAGCCAACCCCAACATAGTTGGAAAAAGGCTAAGCAAATGACGAGATGATGACTTAACATGCTGCCGAAGGAAAAAAAGTCGTAACGAAAAATCACGTTTTACGGTAGGCCTCAATGTAACGCACTAAAAACATTGCGCTGAAGAATACATAGTACACTGGGAACAAGGAGGTATTTCAAGTAAAATAACATTAAAAATTCGTACTTATTAAAAAAAAAACTTGTAAAATGTGGAACTCTGACCCCCAATGTCTCCGTAACTAGAAGGTTCCCAGTTAAGGTCCAGAATAAAAAAATGATCGCATCGACGGGGAGAACAAGTGCCCTTCGGCTTCGTTACGGTTATTTTTAAAACCAGTATAGTTCTTATACCACAATTCTTTTCAAATCTATCAAAACACATTCAACATTCACAAACACGGTACCAACAACCACATAAACGAAGCAAGTCATACAATAATCGCACACTGATTGAAACTGAATCAACAATCGGAGCAGGCGCAAGACAAATTGATGTACTGTTCTCGATCAATCATCAATACAAGATGGATGGAATAATTAATAACACTGCCTGCTATTGTGCTGGTCCCTATTCATTAGGATTCAATGTTCAGGTGATTGTGGATGAATGTACTCGACAGGACAGTGAATCTGTGCAGATAACTGTGGGCATCCAGTTGGTATAAATAGTTTCGTATCTTCGACAGGCCTTCAATCACCGCCCGACCCCTGCTTGAGGAGCCGGCCTGCGCCGTTTAGCCTGATTCCCCAAATGATAATAATTGGACCCAGCCTGTTCCTTGCTGTCCTCCCCTGAATGACGCCCAAAGCCGGGATCCGAACCGCACAGGGAGCGAGATGTTTGTATGAAGCCTGGCCGGCCTAATTTACGCCATTTTTTGTTTTTTGGATGGGTAATCATCAAATAACCACTGGCGCGTTCGTGTTCCTTCCATCCATTCCGTCCATCCATCTTCAGCACAATTTTGATAGCTAAGTCCTCAACCACGAGAGGAAAATCAGAAGACAGAGGAAGAGAGAAGACTTTATGTCTGCTGGCCTTTCGTGGATAATATTTATTTATCAACTGATATTTTCTAAACTTTATCAAAACAAAACCTTCCTTACTTTATCTCTGGGTAATGACCCAAGTACACTATGGGTGGTTTAACACGTTCTTTATCAATTTAATGGCAGATTAACTTGTATATCTTCATACTCATTTCCTATTGGGTAACAGCACAATACTTCATGCAAATCCATTACAAGGTTCTGTCTTAATGAAGCCATAATACTGATCGTGTTGATAACGTTATAGTTATGTTATGTTGATGTACAGACGCACATCAAGTTACTCTGTCAAATTTCTTTAATTATTAATTTTATTTTTATTTTATTATTTTTATTTTATTTTTAATTTTTATTTAATTATTATTCCTTAATTTTTTAAATTTTAATCGTTAAAGCATTCGGTTCAAAGTTGTTTGGAAAATGTGACAGTTTCGGGTAGCTTGATATGCTGGCGTCTGTACCTTTCTGTGAGGATCTCGTGTTTATGAAGAGATTTATGAAGTATGAGGGTATTGAGGGTGCAGGTATAAGTACACAGGATTTTTTCACGATTATCAATGTATTATTATTACCTAGGACCTCTGTTGTATTACGGTGTTGAAAAAAGTCTTTAGATGACATGAGGGTCTAGACATATGGCTATTACTTTTAGAACGTTTCGAATTTTATGACTTTTAACATGATTTATTAAATGTTTTTGGTAGTTTATGCTAAAAAAAGGAGGTGCTCGTGGCTAAATAATAACAGCCGCTCGGGTCGATCTTTAGGTTAAGCCGTGCTTGCCTAGGTGCTTGCCTTGCCTGGGTTGATTGTCTGGTCTGTAGGATGGACCACCCATTACATACCTAGTTTCCTCCATACCTCGGAAAGCACGTTAAGCCGTCCCGGCTGTCATTTGAAGATATTTGAAAATCGTTACAGGTAGTCAGTGGCTCAAAAAGTCTGACAACCAGTCTTACCAAGAGGTATCGTATTATATCGTATTACCCAGTACTAACTGGGTTGTGGAGGTCAGGTAGACAGTCGCTCCATGTAAAATGCTGGTATTCAGCTGCATCCAGTTAGACTGGAAGCTGACCCCAACATAGTTGGGAAAAGGCTAGACAGATGATGATGATGATGCCAATCCCATTCATTTTTCAGTCTTCGCTAATAGAACGTCCCTTTGTTAAGTCCTCTGAACTTAAGTATTCAATTTCAATAGAAAAAATCGATGAGAAACATAGGTGACCAATGCTGGTAATTTTCTGTATGACACAATACAGGGACAAGCTTGGAATATTGCAATTTCCTCGAAGGTCACTCTTTGAACCCAGACGCATACTTAGCTGAAGCCAATAACGGGCTAATGACCTTCTATAAGTACATACCATAGCATGTACTGCAATAACTCTAGGCTACCTCACCAACACCGTTATTACGTATCAAAACCACTGCAATTTGAAATGACCTCGCAAGTACAGCCATAGGTAGTAAATATAGCTACGAAAGAATGCCAAAAATCCGCCATCTTTGGGTGCTCAACCGACTAAATGCCATGTAGTTTCAAGTCAGGAGTCAGCTCGTTCAACGCACACATGACAAAAGATGTAGGAACCCACATGCAAAGCTTGTTTTGTAATAGGAGAAGCAAATGTAAATGGCCAGAAGGTGAACTCTGGAAGTCATTGTAGTTATATAACTATGCCCTGAGAATAGCTGGATTGAATGAGGTCTCACTTAAGACGGGCAATGATTTGGTCATCCGCATACAATTCGAAAGATATTGTGCTATGGAGAGCAATTCAAAGAAGACTCCATGGAGAAGTATAGACTTAGAACGACACTTTTCAAAGGTACTCTGAAATCCGAAGACCTGAAGACGATCTACTCTCAGGATGTAGGCATTCATATAAGCCAGAAAGCCAGTCCATGCAAAATCAATCTTCGTTTAGTTGATTTTGCAGAAAGCACCTCATCTATCAATCAAAGACATATCAGTTCATTGTGGATACTACGTTTATTCTGTTCCGTGCTCTATTTTCGCTCAGCGTACATTACTTCAGCATCTTTTGAATTTAATAAAACCTTCTGCCATCTACCTTCTTACATTATAATATCAGCGTAATCCCAATCTAGGTCCAGGCGTGTGGCCGAGGTCGCATCATGGCTTAGCGCGTGCCCTAACAACCACTTTAACTCTACCATCAACCCAATCGAATACCACCTCTACTGCTTTCAACATTAGATCTTATACGACTGCTATCAGTACTTAGCTCTCGGAATTGAACAACGATAAATCTGCAGTCGGTATAAGCAAGAATAAGGCGTATGTTGCAAGGAATAAAGGTGCGCCCAACTGCAAGATTATTCTAGATCTTTACACCTATCGGGTTACGCGCCCCGACTTCCTCGTTGCCAAGCGAGTAGGATCGCCATTTGTTGTGATTATACGGGATTGTTTTACAAAGCAAGTTTAATTGCAAACATTATGTGTGTTCCGTGAAATGTACAAAGCTTTGACCGCGGTGTTAGTTCGTAAATTGTTTTTTATTACGTGGGTGGCTTTAAAAGTAGTAAGAACATTTTATCAGAAGAATGGATACTGTAATGTTTTATAAAAATCTTTTCAGTCCTCACCATGGGAAGTGGTTAATGCCTTTCAAAACCAGCAGAAACTATGGAAATGCGGAGACATGGCCAAACCTGAAGAACAGTCTGCCTGTAATTGTACAACCAGAAGCAGTAGGTAGCCTAAAGACAATCGCTTTCAAAGGTTTTCGTATTTTTCAATAGAATTGACACATACTCTTCGGTAGCTAATGTCAAACGAGACCATTTACACCCATATCTAACTATAGTCAAGACCACCACTTCACCAATTTTATGCAATAGACAAGTATATGGACGAAGAAAGAACCGTCAAAGAAAGCAAAGCCAAGAATTCCACATTTTGACAGTTCCAACTTCAAGCAATCACTTTAACTTGTTTATAGATACGGGAGTTAAAGGCAGAAAGTAGTCGGTACAAGTAGACTAAGGTCCGTTTGTACCACGAATCGCTAAACGCGTTTAACGCTAAACATATTTAAAACATCCTTCTGTCTCTGTCATCTTTAAACGACTGATAAAAACAGAACGATTTTTTAAATGCGTTCAGCGATTCGTGGTGCAAGCGGGCCTAAGAAACGTACAAACTTGAATAAAGAATACCTCTTTCCAAAACAAAAGACGAACGGCAAAGTCGTACCACAAACCACACAACTTACATATACCCAAGCTACCACTAGCCACTAACATTCCTCTCATTTCTGGTCATAAAGGCGTTATCCAGAATACTTAAGAACACCTCAGCTTACTACATTGTTGCCGAGTGACGCACGACTGTAGGACTATAGGGTCCGGTCGAACCGGTAAGGACAGATTGCGGACACTAAGCACTGGCAGACAGTATCTGCCAGTCCGGTGGAAAGAAGACAGGACACTTAGTATCGTGTCCTGCCTGTCCTGTTGTTTGCACGACATAAGAGCTGATGGACGCTACCGAAAGTGACAAACTCGACGCCAAATTTTGGGCTGATTTAATTAAGATTGCCATCGAGGAAACCCGTGTCCGGAGCCACGTACGGCATTTGTCCGGTTTGACAGAACTTTGAATCAGTTCTGAATCCCTCCCATAATAATGCCATCTGCCTACGTAAAGGCTTAATTGTGAACCTCATTTACTATTGGAAAGACATCATGGATGCTGATTCTGATTGGATGCTGTCATTCTATGTGGGTTTTAATCGTTCGTTGGAGTGAGATTATATTGATGAATCATTGGACTACAAGGCATCAATTTACATATTTAAAATGTAATCAACAATAGAGGAGATAAATTCACATGGCGCCAACTACAGATCCCGACTGCTAAAGCATCCAAATAAACTTGCGGGGCAGCTAACCATCCCAGAAAGCATCCGTCGATTAAAAAAGCGCCGGGACATTTTCGACCAGAACAGTCAGTGATGACTTCAGAAAGATAGTGCAGACTCTACTACACACCATCTGAACCATCTTATCTGCTCATAGTCGGAAAGACTGCTTGCAAGATTGAACAAAAAAAATGGAAACAGCGCTGTTACATTTACCCCATGGGGGGAGACAGAAAATAGGAAACACAATGAAAAAAATACGTTTTCCTAGCCTGACCTGCAATGATCTTTTACATACTCCTTTTGTTTTGTCAATGCATCAACTTGGTTTATACTATACTAGGACTGGAAAACCAAGAACAGTCAAAGAAATTGAAAAACATCCCCCACTGATGGTGTTTGTCCAAACAGTCAGTTAGTTTCAGTGCACTATTTGGTACTTTTGGTGCTGAACCCGGCGAAGCGGTAAGCCCAAAAGGAGATGGCGTGACGAGCTGGACTCTTGTCAAAAGGATTGGGCCCAAATAGCCAAAGACCAAAACCGTGCAGTGGGACAAATCAGGCTCATAAAAAAAAAAAAAAAATTGGTGCTTAGGCATCAAGTATTACCATTCCGTGGCACTGCGCACGATTTATCGCAGGCAACTGTTTTACATGCGCTTCTTCCAAACCCACATTCCCAATATTACGAAACACACTCGCGAACACAATGCCTTTCGTTTTGTCAATTCAGCTACATTCATCGGTTCGTCGTCTTTCTTGCTTTGTGTGTCCAATGCAATGTACTCTGCATTGATAAAGACTGCAGTCATTACGGGCAGCATACTGAACTGGGTTGCTCCATTTGCAGCCTTAAACGTTCCACTGGTAAGACAAAAGCCTCCTCTGTAAGACATATGAGCCACCACGGAAGCCTAGAGCGAGTCGGTGGATGTCTTCGAATTTTTTACTCTAGCACATGCCGGTTACACGATATTTTTTTCCTACGGCGTTATGGGAATGGCTCAAGGGAATGGCAGATTACATGATGAGAAGACATAAAGACTTACTTCTTAGTCTTTTTGAAATCAAATTACAATAATATAGATATGTAAAATTTCGAGCTTAACCCAGAATTAGATTTTCTTACAGCACACCTATTTTCGATTGCGAGATTCGCAGAAGAGGATATACCTATGTGCATTAACAGAACGTATTTTATTACTTAAATTCTTCTAAAAACACAACTACACCTACTGGAAACGATGGATGGACTGTGTGAAGGATAATATGGCACGAAAGGAAGTATCTGGTGCGATCACGAGTAATACAGAAGTATGGAAGAAGAAGACATGCTGCGCCGACCTCAAATGAATTGGTATATGGGCAAGAGAATGATGATGATGATGTTGACACAACTACACATACTCAAACACCAAGTTCTACTTAATTATACTCAAAGTTTATGACGACATGTGGCTCAAAACTCACGTAACAAACTGACGCGAATGTCCATTCACTATGCAGAGCTATCACGATTGTGCTAATCCATCGCCTACGGACGCTATTAACCCATTTCTACGAACTTTTACAACTACGTGGGAAGCGCCTAAGATATATTATGTCTATTATTTTCCTCGGACCTGAGCAGAATTGAGGGATTTACGTTCAAAACTTGAGATAGGACCTATAAATTATGACAGGGGATGTCTGTAGCTGGGTTAAAGTAGAAATATGACTATCAAAGGAAACTATAAAGCAAATGTGTGCTATGGACAATTTCGGAGTGAAATTTTCGATGCAAACGATTCGATTTTTTGTTATGAGATTTTGATGTTAGTCAATGAAGAATCAATACTGGGATTTCCAAAATTTGCAATTAAATTATTTAATCACATAGCCCGTGCTGTGTGAGTACTATGTACTAGAAAGCTATCATTCACTGGAACCCTACGTCTTTTCTTGACTTTAATGGCGGTGGAGAGTATGTCATGCCAATGACTTGCTGATGGTGGCGCATGCGTCAGATCCTTTAGTTTCCTTCAAAATGATTGAGTTGAATGGTGCTGATCCATGCGTCATGTTCGCGAACGGGTGCTGTCAGTTGTGACTGGCCATCTCTTAGATGCCACGGCTTATTTGAATTAATTTTGTTTTTTTGTCATTCCTATGAACCCTTTTAACGTGCACGTCTTGTCTAAGGTAGCGACAGCACATTGACACCGATCTCGTATCATCGAAATCGTTCGGCATGGTGTCGTTTCGCGTCGTCCGAACGGAAACGAGCCGAATTACTCTTTTTTTCTCTTCTATTGAGTGGACATAAAGCTGTTTCTGAAAGCTTCCCTTAGAGATAGTAATATCCATTGAAATCTTTAAAAAAAATGTTATGTGAACTGTAAAACGTATAGTATACAAAACAGGTGTCACGGAACCGATATAGCATCAACGACTCGCATTGTCATCATTGACTCTGGACTATGACATCACACCAACCCCAACATCGATTGTCATAACACAAAACCCATGTTCAACATTGAACGCAGAACGATTATTGGCCGATATCGTGTACCCTTCCTACACAAAGTTAAAACAAACGGCCATCTTTAACGCCCCGATTCACGACCTCAGCGATGCGACCAACGACACGACTTGTGACGCGACTTGCGACGTGACCAGCGATTCGACTTGCAACTTGCAACAGACTTGCGTGAAGACAAACGCATCGCAGTGAGACGCACCATGCTTCTTTCATTTGTTTTCTCTGAAGTGGCGATCGCAACATTCGAGTCGTTTGAGCGTGCAGCTCGTGGCCAAGACATAAGTGTCGAGACAAGTGTAATGGAGAAACATTACCAATAAAATATGTACATGCAAGATTACGAGCATAAAATATGCCTTATAAGTGAAATGACCTCATGCAATATTCGTTGAAGTTCGAAACAATACCATATGGGTTGGCACAGTGTTTATGGAATAAATGACAGTGTAAGAGGAAACATTACTTAACTTTTACGTCATAAGACGATTTACAAGATGGTGCGTCAATTTGGGACTAGACAAGATTGACGTAAAATAAAGTAAAATGGCATAAAAGATAGGAACTACTAGGGTTTGCTACGGTACTTTTGCCCTCCATTGGTTTGAAAAAGGCTGTGACTATTGAGTAATATGTATTATGACAGGGGAGATTTTAAAGTATCTAGGCATCATACCTCCGGGAGAAGACGGTGACCAATGAGAACACTCTTCGGTCACGAAAAATGAGAGCTATTTGAAGTTTAATCACATCTATTTTTTAAACTTTGGGGTTTGGTCTCGTTTCTAACTGATTGGCCTGAGAAGGCAAAGCATAAGGAAGATTGGAAGCATATAGGGAAGATGTTTGGCCAGCAGTGGGACAGAACCAGCTAAAAAAACATTTTATCAAGACCATTTTCTGATGAGAAAATACATCAAATACCTCAATTTATCTATAAATTGTACAAAATAGAAAAATGTGTCAAAAAACGGCAATTTTACAAATTTAATGATATTATTACGTTTAGTTACAAAATTGACCACAAACAATTTATATTATTTTGTTCGTGACGTTATTGAGAACAACGTAACACAAGAATGTTGTAATTTAGACATCAACACTTGTAGCGAGCGTGCTATCGAAGATGCTACAAATAGTTTGTGGTCTAACATAACTGTGAAAGTATGTGGAGATGAAAACAACTTTATACTACAACTTGACCAAAGTGTGCACGATAGTATTCTCCAGTAATTGGACGGACGAGATCAGATGTCTGTAGAATCATGTGAAAATGATATTAAGCTTAATGTACTCATAATAGGATTTAAAACTGATTAAACTGAGCCTTTGTATGATGTGGACAATATTGTTGAGAATGATGAAGATGGAAATTGTAATAAAGATTTTGGTAGTAAACTGAGCGAGATAAGTCTTACTCTCGCTCTAACAGATGACTATTCTGAACTGAATGATAAAACTACAGATACCGTAGGAAGACATCAGTATTTTATTTTGATAATATAGCGGCGAAATAAGATACAATAACATTGTACTGAATCATTTCCTGGTTTGGCCATCGAACCAGATTCCAATAAACACAGGCAAGAGGAAGAAAAGATCCAGAGGGCCAGAGACGGCACAGATTAGAGAGGTATAAGGGGGGAGGCCTTTGCCCAGCCGTGGGACACGATGTAGGCTACTAAAAACAAAAGAGAAAGAATTGCCTCAAGAACTGCCTCGTTGGTTTAGGAGTCGCAAGCGTTACTGCTTGGCATGAATTCTTAGGTTCGAATGTGAGATCTGTTTTTCCATCAATAATATTTCTCAATAGCAGCCCCGATTCTACATTTGCCCGGTTTATGGCAATAGGTTCGCCCTATTACATGGGACAACTATAACTTGGGAAATGTGGGTGTACTACTGGAACCACTCAGCGAAACCCTTCGGGGACTACAGAAATGTGTTATGTCAGTCATCATCTTCCTGCCCCTGTCCCATGTTACTTGGGGTCGGCGTAACACGTTTTGTTCATTCTCCTCTGTCAACAGTCACGCTATCATTAACTCCTTTCTCTTTCATATCATTCCTCACACAATCCATCTATCTTTTCTTTGGCCTTCCTCTCCGTCTCCATTCATCAACATTTCCATATTTGCATCACTCTTTTAGTCATATGCGATTCGTCCCTCCTCATCACATGCCCATACCATCCATGCGTGTGTTATGTCAGCAATGCTAAGATAATTTAAAGATTACTCAAGATCTCTAACTGCAAACAGAATATTACTCAATACATCATCACTATCCACTATCAAGCATCCACTCACAAAAACAATGCATAAATCTGTATCAAATTACCAGTGCCTAGTAGCCATTGCACACAACGTGAGAAAATTGAGTAAACATACCCATCAAATAATTATAGACTGCCGATTATTTAAATATCTTAGGGTTGCCAACTTTACAACAATGAGGAAGACCAAAGAAACGATGGATGGACTGTGTGAAGGATGATAGGGTAGAAAGGAGGTGACTGCTGAGATGACGAGTTATAGAGAAGTATGGAAGAAGAAGACATGCTGCGCCGATCCCAAATAACTTGGGATAAGGGCAGGAGAATGATGAGGGTTGCCAACTCCAAACATAAAATGTATTATGTAGAAATCAGAGAAAGAAAAGCACAGTAAGGAAATAGTTATCAAAAACAAAAAGAAAAACAAAGTACGCTTTCAATTTCTTACAACATAATAAGTATTTTTAGAACTTCTGCGGAACTGATTATTTTTGCATAATTTTGAATGGTTCGTAAGCCTCTCCACACTCTTATTTCGATTTATTAGTAAAAGTTTTAAGATTGGTGGGCAAATATAGGAAATAAGATCATCATTTCGACACTGCTGGCCCGCTTTAAGTGTCGCTGCATCAGCAACGTCGTAATTTAGATACTTTATTTTATTACTAACTGTAAATATTTTATTGAGCAATAAATTCAGGATAAAACTGCTTATAAAGTAAGTATATTATGGTTGACAACCCTAGTAGTAATACAGATTATTACGTGGCATGTGAACTGCCCTGATAACTCCTCTTTGGTCTCACGACCTCTTTGTTCCAAACTTTTTGCTTCATAGCTAACGAAGGCGAGAGTACCCTCGTTTGCGCATCTTTAATTTCTTGATGACGTAATTAATTTGCTTCCTGATGTTATGTGATTAATTGGGGCAGTTTTTATGGGTTTTGTTTAATGATTGGCTTGAAGATCAAAGCGTAGATGCAACTGATGAGCGTGATTCCCGAGTTCAAATCCCGGCCGTTGCGCATTTACCATTCTACGTATCATTATCATCTGCCTAGCTTTTTCCCAATTATATTGAGGTCGGCTTCCGGTTTAATCGGATAAAGCTGAATAGCAGTATTTGACACGAAACGTCTGCCTATCTGACCTCAACAACCCAGATATTGGTTAAAACGATAGCCCAGAATATGTTACTTGGGGTCAACGCAGCACGCTGATTCCTTCCATCCCCCTCTGTCAGCTGTCACGCTGTCACTATCTTTTAGTAACAATAAAAGCATATAAGATGTGTAAACGGACCCTTCACGAAGCCGTCAACCAAGCATTCTGCACATCAAACTAAGTAACCCTAAACAAAAATTAATGCTGGGAAACGACATTTTTTGGGGTGGAAAGTCACGTTTTACGGTAAAACTCAATGAGCCGTAATCAAAACATTGTGCTGAAGGATGCATTGAATATTCAACAGGTCATGGAGTTATGTAAAGTAAAGTTATAACCTTACTTTGATGTCGAGGAGAACAAGTGCCTTACAGCTTCGTTAAGGGTCTATGTACACCCTTTATAGTAATATGCTTGTTTGAAGAAATTAACAAAAACCCTTTAAAAATGTTTTTTCACATAGTTTTTTTACAAAATGTCTTATTTCTTAACGAAAATACTTACGCAAAACAAAACAGTTTACGCCATAGCATACTATCTTATTATACGGTATTATGTGTACTATTATTTACTTAACTCATAACGGAATTCGAGGTCACAAAGTCGAAAGGTGACTACAACATAATAATTTCTATATAATCGACAATTCTCTTAACTATTCAGAATCCAGCATTCCTAACTTACAATGCATTATATAAATTTAAGTAAATATTTGAACACACGCTAATAACCACGGTAAATATAACGTCAGGTGGCTAAGCATAAATGTCAACAAAGTCCAAATATTTAGCACTCGGTTGGGAAATCAGTTTTTTGACGCGGATCTGTTAGCTTGCATTAGAAAAGAAAGAAAACAATCTTTGTTTTAATAATTAGCTTTTTGGGTGCAGGTAGATCTAGTGGGTCATCTCATCATGATACGTGGGCAGCTATACACTTGGCTGGAAGAGGATGGGCCAAACTTACGTAAAGCCAAAATATTTTCGATTTTTATAAGTTCGCTGATAATTTTATGTGGCCGATGCATAATCTGCAGATGAAAAAAGAAGTCACCTTTGATTTGGGTCAAAAAAAATACTTATTTCACTCTTTCGATTAAATCTAAATTCAGTAGTTTCCATTTTGAGTGTGTGAAAATATTTTTTTTATATTAGCCTGTACTGTCCCACTGCTGGGCAAACCTCCATTTCCTCCATTTCCTTCCATGTGCTCTTCTCCCGGGCTTCCTCGAACCAGCCCTCGCGGTGCGCGTCCAGATCGTTCCTTTCTGGGTCGGCCTCGGCGGCGCCGAAGTTATAAACACATTATTTACTACTAGCTGTTGCCCGCGACTCCGTCCGCGATAACTACCTCCTTGCCAAATTTCAAGTTTGTAGCACAAAAAAATGAAGGTCTATCATACAAACTTGCGAGAGCCCTTAGACATCCTTAATCCGGCCCTGTCGCAAAATCCGTCTTCTTAGCGGACGTCTACTAACTATAAACTACCTCCCTGCCAAATTTCATCTAAATACATCAAGCGGTTTTCGATATTTCGTGATGAGTGAGTGAGTGACCTTTCGTTTTATATATTTAGATAGATAAACCCTTGTTAATCCTTTTTTTGATGACGAGAAATCCTAATAGATGCCCTCGGACAGGGGAGAACGGATTTCTCTTACCGACTAAAATCCTACTGTTCCTTCTACTACCATCAGTAGGGGGTATGACGGATATACGCCCCCCACGAAAGTACACCCCCAAACTCTTGTTTACCTCTGAAACCAGGTCACCAAAACAAAAACAAACTCCTCTGCTCACACCACACGACAACAGCACTGAACAATGCCAGTATCATACCAGTAGGTACCCACTCCGTACCTACCTACCGCCACAGTTTCCACGGTATGACACAACAATGAAAGCGATGACTTGTTATGAGCAGTATTTAGCGTTTACTAAGTATATCACGGTTGCGTAATTAGTAAGTAGTTGGCACGTCATTAATTACTTTCTTAGTAACATAAGGCGCGAATTACACAGTAACGGCGTAAGGCGTAAGGTGCGGCGCAGGCGTGGAATTTATAAGGAAACTTAGGAACGGCGTGCCTGCGCCGCGCCGCTTGGGTGTAATTCACGACATGTCGCCTACGTACATTTTGTATGAAAACGTTTTGAAGCGGCATCATGCCTGCGTCGCACCTTCACCTTACACCGTTTCTGTGTAACTCGCGCCTAACGTAACCGTATACCCAAATGGTAAGAAGTACGCCGACATTTTGCCTGTAATGTTCAAGTTACATGTAATAGGGGACGAAGTGTTCGCCAGTCTTGGGCACAAATTAGATTTCAAGGAACGTAATATAACATAACATCACGCCTGTAATCCCCGAAGGGTTAGGCAAAGGTGTACCTAATAGTACATCCACATTTTGCCAGTTATGTTTAAATCCCATGTAATGTAATAGGGAGCGAGCCTATTGCCATCAACCGGCCGCAAACCCATACTCCGGGCTGCTACTCAGAAATTCCTGATGGAAAAACCCAATAACACTTTGCCGGACCTGGGAATCGAACTCAGCAATCGCGCTTGCGCCCACTAGACCAACGAGGCAGTCACTTCAAGGAACTGCTTAGAAATTCCAAATAGAAAACTCAATAACACCGTCTACATTGGGGATCGACCCAGGATCCCTGCAGCAGGGTTGCTTTCGAACACGGGGTAGCCACAGTCAAACTTATGCTCCACATCTCCGGTTTAAACCACTCATTTTTTTTTTTAATTATTTAATAGCCATGTCAACAAAACAGTAGCTGGTATTCACAAGAACTGTAACACCCGTATCTATAGTTTATTTATGCAATAGACAAGAATTTAAATAAAGAACCATCAAAGAAAGCAAAGCTAAGAATTCTAACTTTTGAAGCCAAGAGTTCTAACTTCAAGCAATTACTAAACTATAGAATAAAAATCGTATCTAAAATAATGACTTTTACTCAAGTAAACACTTTGACTTGTAAAGCGCTGGACACACAGAAATGACGTAAGACGAGGACGGGGCGCGGACAGGTCGCAGACGGGGCGCCGTCGCGACTTTTTAAAACATACAGAAAAGACGAGGCACGGACGTGACGCTGGGCAAGACAATAGATTTTTTTTTAAATGTAGGATCTACATAAATATGTAACGATCAACGACCTGGAAACGATCTGGATAAATATCCAGATCGTTTTCAAGACGTACCTTGTATAAGCCTCACCGCGCCCGCACCCCCGTTCTCGCCCGGGCCGCCCCTCGTCCGCTCGCGCCCGTGCCCCGTCCTTTCTGTATGTTTTTACAACAGGCCGCAGACCAGTAAGCGTCGTGTCCGCGCTCTGTCTTTTCTATGTTTTGCATCACGACGCTTCTATATATTTTGTATGAAAAAGACGCGGAAGAGACATATGTCCGCGCCCCGTCCGCGTCTTACGTCTTTTCTGTGTGTCCTGCGCTTTAGATCACGCAAGTGTAAATGATACAATCCTAAAATACTTGATATCATGACTTTATGAGTCAGATGGGGTATGGGATAAATAAGATAAGTTTAGGGCTAAACAAGTTTACACCAAATTAAGTGGTCAATATCTTCAATCCGTCGTAAAAATACTGTAACGATGCGGCTATAAAGCGGTGAAATATGGAAACATAAATATTCATGTTACTCGTATATTAGCTAACCAGAATTTAAGCATATTAACTTTTCTCTCTCTTCTCAAATCATCGGGGTATTCTTCAAAGCGCAACTATTTTTAAGCGCAACCAACTAAGCGCAACTAAATTATTCCTCGAAGCGCAACCATTAGTTGCGAAAAATAGAGATGGGTATGATGGATTTATAAACGATATTTTTCATCCTGGTTGCGCTTTAAGGAATAAACATATAATATTTTTAATTTGAATTTGTGAGCGCAACTAATGGTTGCGCTTCGAGAAATAATTTCGTAGCGCTTAAAAATAGTTGCGCTTTGAGGAATACCCCAAATCATCTTCTCATTTTCTCTTAAAGATAATCAGGCTTTTTGTAGGAGCTTTTAGCGACAAGACCACCTTTTATCATGCACCTAAAAAGTATACGTTTAAGTGATAGCATATAAGTACATATAAATAACTAGCTGTTGCCCGCGACTTCGTTCGCGTGGTAATTTTGATGAGTATGAGTGAGGAAAAAAAAGATAGTCTATGACCTTCCCCAGGATATAATCTATCTCCTCGCCAAATTTTATTACGATCCGATCGACTGTCGTAAAAAGGTAGCAAACAAACAAACAAACAGAGTTACTTTCGCATTTATAATATTAGTATGAATAAAAATATACCTAAGTACCATTTTTGTCTGTATGTAAGTATATCTATAAACTTCAGACCTCCTAAAAAACTAGACTATACCGGCAATAACCACTTTTAAATCCTCAATTTAAAAGCAGCCAACTATAAAAGCTTCCGTCTCCGTTACACAAACCAAAAAATATGTCAAGGCATTTATACCCACAACATGCACTTCGGTTCAATACGGTACAGTCCGAGCAAAATTTACAAATAATACAGCTACAGTGACGTCATTTCCTGGCTTAACGTAGCACATAAATGTCTTGACCGAGACTTCGGGATCTGTCCCACAGTCGACTAGCAACGAATTTCTCGCTCAAGAAACTTATAAAATACAAAGCTTTTGCCCGCGGTTTCGCTCGCGTTATGGACGGAAATTATCCCAAAGGAACGCTTTAAATATACTCCGAAATAATGCAGCTTCTTATTAGTGAAAGACTTTTCGGAATCGGATCAGTAGTTTCGAAGGGAACCCCCTATATCCAAACTTACATACATACAAACTTTACATCTTCATAATATTAGTATAGATGGTAAATCCCTTGCAAGTAAAAGAGATACATATATGTATAGTTGATCTCACCTCTGGTAAGTATTCATTTTTCGCAGTGATGAGAGCTATCAAAGACAGTACTCGCTCAGTGATGCTCGCTTTTCGGGCAGAACATTCGCTGGGTACTCTCGCTTGCTACACACACATACCAGCGAGTAATCACCCGTCGTCTTCTTCATCATCATCATCCTACAGTAGTCCTCTGCTGGACATAGGCCTCTCCAATAGAAGGAAACCCTCATCCATCTGCTACCAGCCACCCTGCGAAGATCGTCGCTCCACCTAGTTTGAACACGTCCCAGCCTACGCTTGCCAATTCGCTTTCTTCACTCAAGAACTCGCCAACTAGTTTCTAGTTCTACTCCCTGGTCGCTAATCGCCGGTTTTGGGACCTTACCTTCGTATCGGGTCGTATTTCACCGCGTTTTATTCTCATTCTCCACCGTGTTCTGAACTTGCGACTGGCCAGTAATATTTTGTAATCGGCATAAAATCTGCTTTATTTTACGACGTTTCAAGATTTTTCCTTCGGTCGTTGCATTCCCGGAGATTATGTGCGTAGATTTTGTATTTAAGTATAAATTGTTGAGTTTACTATTCTGAGTTGAATTCTGGGTGAAGAAATGCGGAATTATCATAAATATTCTTCAGATTTTTAGTACTTACAATACATAAAGCTTGTCCTTTTGAAACAGATTAAAAAAATATACGGCTGTACTTAAATATTGTGATAGGCTATAAAACTGAAACAGATTGAAACCTTATCTGGTGCATACCTTTATGTTTGACCTCAATAAGTCTTTTCACTCCCCTAGTTTGTTTAGGATCAGTGAAGCACGTCTTCTTCTTCCATATTTCATCATAATTATTGACCCTCCTCTTACTCCAATTTATTTGAGGTCGGCGCAAGAAGTCTTCATCCAGACTTCTCCATTATTGGTCTTCTCTGTAGTCACCCCCTTTCTAGCAATACCATAATTATATATTCTTCCTCTTCCTGCCCTTTTTTTTCGGGATGGTAAATCATCAAATAACTCCTCCCGCTCTGGGTGGAGTGGGAGGGAGTGTCAGACTTTTACTGACTAAAACCCATCCACGTTCCTTCTTTGCCCTTTGTGTTCCAGGGCCGCGGTATCTCTTTCGAACAGTCCTGTAGCCCCTTTTTCCTGCCCTTGTCCCGTGTTACATGGGGTCGAACAACATTTTTTTTGTTCCATTTTCCCCTGTCAACCGTCACGCTATCATTTAGTCCTTTTTCTTTCATATCATTTCTCGCACAATTCACCCATCGTTTCCTTGGTCTTTCTAGCCATCATCATCTGCCTAGCCTTTTCTCAACTATGTTGGGGTCGGCTTCCAGTCTAACCGGATGCAGCTGAATAGCAGTATTTTACATGGAGCGACTGCCTATCGGACCTCCACAACTTGGTCTTTCTAGCCAAACCAGACATAATTAATGCATATCATGTACCGGATTCAGAACCTATAGAGCCAAGAATCAAAATAATTTCACCAATAAACTCAAACTCAAACTCAAAGCATTTATTTCAATTAGACCATTACAGGCACTTTTGAATGTCAGAAAAACAAAGAAGGCGAAGCTACAGTCCCAGACATAAGACATAATAACTTATGAAAGTACTGTAGTTGCCCATTCCAAGGCGTAGATCTCTATGGAGAAAAATGGGCAAGAAACTCCATGGACACTCTTTTCCAAAGCCATTTCTAGACTTGCATAAAACAATAACGTATCATTTTACGATCGCAATTGACATTTAAAGATGGCTCAAGTACTAACAAATTACTGGGTCGCCGCCTACGAACAATTTCACATTATACTCGTACATTATACCACTTATTGCGAATTTTAATACATTGTGGAAAATCCCGTGATTTGAGCTTTTTGTACCGTTGAAGTAATGGCCAAGAAATATGTCATGTATCAGATAATTATATTTAAAAAATGATACTCCATAAACTTAATCTAGTATCTTCAAAACTTTTTACAACTTCCGCTATTACGCTAGGCACCTGTAGTTTATAGTTTTCACTATATCACTTATTTTATTAGTAAAATTGTAGGTTGTAAAATGAAGCTGGTATTTTATTTGACACATAACATCACGCCTGTAATCCGCGAAGGGGAGGTACACCCATATTTCGCTAGTTATGTTTAAGTCCCATGTTAAAGGGGGCCAGCCGGGCACGAATCCAGACTCCGTGGCTGCTACTGAGCAATTCTTGATGGATATACCCAATAACACTTTGCCCTACCTTGGAATCGAACCCAGGACCTCATGCTCAGGAGTCGCGCTTGCGACCACTAGACCAACGAGGCGGTTTTATTTGACACATGATAACATAACACGCCTATAGTCCCCCAAGGGGTAGGCAGAGGTGTACCTGTAAGTAGTACAATCAAATTTTGATTTATAGTCTTTTAAGACACTAGAGGAGCTTAGAGCCGCTCGGATCGATCTTTAGGTTAAGCCGTGCTTGCCTAGGTTGGTATGTGGATGGGTGACCACCCATTACATACCGAGTTTCCTCCATGCCTCGGAAAGCACGTTAAGCCATTGGTCCCGGCTGTCATTGTAGATCTTTGACAGCGGTTACAGGAAGTCAGTGGCCCAAAAAGTCTGACAACCAGTCTGACCAAGGGGTATCGTATTACCCAGTACTAACTGGGTTGTGGAGGTCAGATAGGCAGTCGCTCACTGTAAAATACTGGTATTCAGCTGCATTCGGTTAGACTGGAAGCCGACCATAACATAGTTGGGAAAAGGCTAGGCAGATGATTATGAGTCTTTTAATACACTACAGCATAAGGATGTTACCTACATACTAATGAATTCTACAAGACGAAATTCGATCTTAATAAAGAGTAACCGGCTAATCTTTCCGGTCATGCACCCAAAAAGGAAGTGCTGGCCACATTCAACATTATAACAGTACTAAGACAACATGCGATAATAAAAAAAGTACATAAGCACCGTAATTTCGCGCAATCACGTTACATAGAGGTCAGAATAAGCACGAGTTCAGATCTTGTTGAGATGAGTATGTGATTTTCTGTTAGTACAAGATGGGTATCGTTATTGAAACTAGCAATACTCCTAGCGTTGCATGCGCTCCTGGTACTTTATAATGATTTTGAGGCAACGGTTGTTCGTATTTGGTTGGTATATCTTGGTTTAAAGGTTATTACAGTATCATCTTCTTGTATTATACATGCGTGATTATCTCTGGTTTTGCTTTAGTATAAATGCTTGGTGGTCTACGGATGTGGTTTTTGTGAAGTTCTCCAATATTTGGCATACATCTTATCTTACTAATATTATAAAGAGGAAAGATTTGTATTTTTGTGTGTGTGTATGTTTGTAATGAATAAACTCAAAAACTACTGTGCTGATTTCAAAAATTTTTTCACCATAAGAAAGCTACATTATCCCTGAGTAACATAGGCTATATTTTATCCCAAAATGTATAAAAAATAAATGTCCACCCGTGCAAAGCCCGCTAGTTATTGATAACTGTTAAAGTTTTAAGTGCAAATACATTGACGTTACATAGTTGTTACGAGAGAACTAGGTAGTGTTATTATAAAATCAGACAAATCTAAGGGGATTGTGGTAGGTTCCTTAACTTTTATACAGGGTGAAAGGGACACCGACGCACAAGCGGTTACCACGTCTTAGTACATCATTCTGAACATACAGAAATTTTTCCACATCGGAATTTTTCCCCGGTTATTTAAAAAAGAAACTGTCCCATACATTTTAACCGTGTAGGTTATAATGTATGGAACAGATGAATTGATTGATGAATTGAGTATTTTTTAAAAACATCTGTTTACTACAAAAGTGCATTCATTTGTAGGAAACAACTGTTTTTTTTCTAAATTACCGATGAAAAATTTCTATTTTTGGGGGGTTCAAAATGACGTACTAAGGTATGGTTACCATATAGGTAACCATTTGTGCGTCGGTGTCCCTTCCACTCTTGAGTTTCTTGTCGGTTCTTCTCCATAGGAAACGACCAACCCGAACCGTGTACCTTTTTGTCGAAGTTTTATAAGTGCTCTATCTGGGCCTATGTGAAATAAAACATTTTGATTTTGACTCTGTATATTAGGTCTTCAAAGCAGGTCGGTCATAGTTTCGATCCAGGCAAAATCTAGGCTAAGAGCTCCATATCGATCCGAAAGGAAACCTACAAACATCACGAAAGGTTAGAGGTGTGCACTGCGGAAACTCTCAAATTGACAACAATGACAATTGTACGAAGTTCCTGCTTCTACTGCTTGTTTTCACTAATACTAAGTGACACCTAAAAGAGCGCGTAAATATTAAATTTTCAATTCTCGGCACCGCGCTGCACTTTTGTTTAAACGTTACATTTAGGTCTCGTTTACTGAAAACAGGCGTAAGTGTGTAAGCAGCTCAACAGGTTCTCAGTAAGACACCTCTTTCAAACGTCAAACAATCTATTAGTACTTCTTGCTAACAAGCTCATTGTTAGCCTAAGGCTGTGTCCGCATTAAGCGAACAGTGAGCGGCTGACTGTCCGCTGATTGACTCTGAACAGTGAATCGGTCGTAGACTCAATTTGTCGAGTGAGTGGCGAACTGTAGCAAATTATCTGCGAAGTGCTGGCGAACTCTTGGCAAAGAAGACAAACTCGCGCTAGTAAAAAATGTACAAAGAAAATTCAGACAGCCGTTTGTTTTTTCATACATTTTGAACTTGACGCTCACAGTCGGCGGCTGACTATACGCTGTGTGTGAACACGGCCTTACCAACACACAAAAATCAGCGGTTCCATACATTTTGACTGTGTATTACTTTTGTATAATACACTTTTGTAGGAAACACCAGATATTTTTTTTGATGAAAAATTTCTATTTACATTTTTGATATGATGTACTGAACTCTTGGCAACCGTTTGTGCGTCGATGACCCTTTCACCCTGTATATAAGGAGGCGAACTGCAAGCAAACGGTGAGCCGCTCACTGTTCGCCTAACGAGGACACAGCCTTACTCTTACATTGTAAGAGAACCACTTATTGGTCCCATTCCTTCCTTCACAGTTAAAATTATCTAACACGAGACACAGAGTACCGCAAATTGATCTTTTTTCTTTTCACACTTGCATCTTGGACGTGCTGCCACCTATTTATTTACTTAGCTGTGATTCGGTTCAATGAACTTCCCATTTACAACACCAAGCTCAACAAAAATAACCCCTATCTCTTGGGTATAGGGTCCAAGCATCCGCAAAATAAAATTGGTAACACAAGCCAACGCCAAAGAAACGTTTGCGGTCCGATCACGAAATGTAAACTTATTTACGCATTTATTTCTTAAGTGCTTAAGGTCAATAAAAACGGTCAGCGGTTTCCGCGGCAGCAAAAACTAAATTTGTGCTCCCTATTTACCTTAGAATTTACGCACGTGACGATTCGATGATTGGTTCCCAATGTCAGTTCATTCAAAAAAGTTTCTGACACCCACGTCTTGTTGCGTAAGAACTGTTTGTTTGAAGACCTATGACTTTGGCACCATTGTTTAAGATTTTTCCGCTTTTTAAGCGTTTTGTCGTTGATTTAAAACAATGACGAAATGTATACACAATGCTGAATTTGAGGAAACAGAGGCTCAACTAAATGCTTCCACGGTAAAGTGTGATGTAATGCAATGAAACATGTTTGGACACTAGTGTCGAAAATTGGTGCAACAATTTAAATATTCACGATAGCCTTTTATGGAAAGCACCTTATTGGCAACTTAACCTGTGTTGATAATAATGCGTACCCCAATAAATTGTGGAAACAATGTGGAAGAGAACATGAAGTCACAATCATTATGCCGGTGGTCATTTGCTAGGAAATTCGATAGGCAACACTTCAGAAGATGTCGTACGCACGACGGCCAATCAAATTATACAAAACCAGTTTATGCGGAACTCTCATCGTATAGGAAATCTATACAAAGCGAGCCCAAGTTAAGCTGGAAATGTACAGCTTCCTGTGCCGCCGTGTGTACAACTCGCTGTGAGCAAGTTAGCAGTAGTAAGGGTGGTTCATTTTATCATAAAATGTGTATTTCTGTTGCCGCTATTACAACAAATATTAAAAATAAATTAAAACGATGGTACGGAACCCTTCACACGCGAGACCGACTCCCACTTGGCCGGTTTTTCAGTAACAAAATATGCCAGTACAAGATAAGATAAAGATTAATTTATTTCTCAGTGTGCCATTATAATGTATGCATGTTCCGCAGCGGTTTGGGAAATACTCCACGTTGCACAAATGTTGACTTTAACACAAGCACAGTAACGCGAACACTTCCAAATTTCCATCGACTCAAATAGAGCGTGACGACGTTTGCACGAATTTACGATAACATACAACCTCGTGTGGTTCCGTATCTAGGTATTCTGCATTCAAAAATGTTCCAAAGACATAAATAAGTGTTGGGAAAAAATACTTGTACTGCAACTTAATTTTTTTAAACTACCCATTCCGAAATCAAATTAATTCACAATAACATAAAGTTGATATTTATTTAAATGGAAATAAATCGTGTAAGTGTTTACCGGTTGCATTCACAATGTAAGTAACAACAATTTTAGCATATGCTCTGCAATTAACAGCCAACAAACCTTGTCCCAAAAAGGTTTCCTCATTCACCTACTCACTCCTAAAATTTGATTAAGCGATCAAAAGCGCCGCTTACAATTCCGCACGCATGCGCCTTGCCTCACAGTCGTATAAAAACAAACCACAGTACCTCTGCACCTGACTGTTTACTTGAAGACTTGAACTTACTGTCGGCCTCTTTGTTTTCCAATTTGGGTTCTTTAGAAAAAAAGGTTTTGGAGAGAAAGGTCGGAGAGGTAGTGATGGAGAGATGATAAGATGAATAAACCGATTTTACATCTCAGGAGTAAATCGAGGAGCTCGTGGCTAAATAAAAACAGCCGCTCGGGTCGATCTTCAGGTTAAGGCGCGCTTGCCTACGTTGATCCATAGAGATCTACGCTTTGGAATGGGCAACTACAGTACTTTCAGAAGTTATTTTGCCTTGTGTCTGGGACTGTAGCTACGCCTTCTTTGTTTTTCTGACATTCAAAAGTGCCTGTTATGGTCTAATTGAAATAAATGCTTTGAGTTTGAGTTTGATAGGTGGCCACTCATTACATACCGAGTTTCTTCCATGCCTCGGAAAGCACGTTAAGCCTTAGGTGCCGGCTGTCATTTGTAGATCTTTGACGGTTGTTAGATTTAGTTAGTAGCCCGAAAGTCTGATAACCAGTCTTATCAAGTGTATCGTATCATCGCTCGTGCCTTCTCTGTATGAGAAGAGGCGTTTGCCCAGCAGTGGGACAGTAACAGGCTGGTATTATTATTATTCTTTAGTTTCAACACTAATGTAGTGTTTTATTATTATTAAGGTCAATATTTAAGACCGTTTTTTTTTAAGTTGACACTTAACGCGTTTGCATACGCGCGGAAGCTGGAAATCGCGTCCGGATACACGTGAAGTTTATAAACGATTATTTTTGTTATCATCTGGTATTCAGCTGCATGCGTTGAGACTGGAAGCCGGTCCAATATAGTTGGGAAAAGGCTAGGTTGATGAAGGTTATTATGGTAATTATCAAAGAAAATAATTATCTTGATAATTTCGAACCCTGTTAAAAACCATCGATTACTACAAACCAAGCAATCAACTTCAAACTAAGCTCTACTATATTTACGTCACGTGCTAAAAGTTTACCCAAATGTAGAAAAAAAATGCCATCTGGCACCAAAGGTCAATGCAGATGTTCAAAGATCACAATATGCACTATGTAACATACCGTATTATAACAAATATTAACAAAAACAACCCTACCGTTCCAGCAATTAAGTTCAAATTACTATTTGCGTCCCCAACAGCTGATTCGACCCATCTGCTGAAACCGTAGACGCAAAAATGAACTTAGAACGATATAGTTACAAGGTGTAAAATAGGTTGGGAGTGTAATGTATTGACTGATGGTTCAGCTAAACACGTGCCAAAGAAATTGCATAGATAAATACAATGAGGACAATGGATAGATGTAACAAAAGGCTTTTTTAGTAGCAACGGGTGATCACTGTGAATCACGTTACACAAATACACGTGGCTTCGAAGTCAGATGGATGATGTGAGCTGTTGAACTTTAAAGCGTTCCACAGCACAGCTTAGCTTTTTCTGGGTCTTCTTTCTTTTTCGTGTGGTTAGTGCATATATCCTGGTGTCAGAGTTTTTATGCCGCCTATGGGCCTCTGACTTGGCTTTATGTGCCTTCGAGAAATATCTCTCAGGCATGCTGGTTTCCTCACGATGCTTTCCTTCACCGAAGTGATAATTATACAATACGCACATGAATCCGAAAAATCAGAGGTGCGCTTTGTGCACTTTCCCCGACCGGGGAATCGAAGACCTCATGCTCAGCAGTCGCGTTTGCGATCACAGACCAACGAGGCAGTCACCACCCTTCGGAACCGGTTCGGGGACTTTCGGAAATCTCACTCTAATCTTTTCTTCATCACACAGGTTGGTGATATGCTCTGATGTACCGAACGCAGGACTCATCAGTTTTATGATTTGCTCTTACATAAGATTTCTAATTTATTACTTCATTCTTTAAGCTAAGGCTTGGTTCAAAGTCATTGACAAAGACTTTAAACTCAACTTTTGCATACCGCAAACGTTTATTAATTGCATAAACAGCGAAGGCAGACTAATCGCTAATTGATGCATTTATAATAACTAACATCGCTGCTCTTGCGTCCAAGTTCTATCTCTTTTATTTGTTTGTTTTCAAGGGCGCAGTTATATCTTGAATCCTGTTCTAAATTACTATGGTACTCAGTCGTTAGTTCACTATTATAAATGATGATCAAAGACACGATTAAAGATTAAAATCAAATATAATCTAAACCTTAGTGCCCAAAGTCGGATTCTTCATTAGCATTTGAACAAAAGACAATCTAAGTTAGAATCAAATTGGATTTACGTACACAGGACTTCTGTTACATTCAAAAGTTAGTATTCTAATATGTCTTTAAAATGACCCGCCTCAATCAACTCAACCTACGGTAGGCCACCGAGGTCCCTATACTACATAGCCTATCAGGTGTCCCAAGGGGAGTAGAAAACTCCTGCTCTGATTACAAATGATTTAGCATAATTATCTTATTCGTCAACACATCTCTATCATCCATCATATCAGAATTCACCCCCATACCAGTCATATCATCCTTTAAACAAGCCAAGCCAATGTATACCTTATGAAACCGACCTTAATATTCTAAATCTGTTCATAAAGTGGCTCATATTACCGAATCATTCAATATGTTCAAATATTATCTTAGTTTCATAATACAGGAGGTAATAAAAAAAGAAATGTCTCATTAAGTTAAGGCGGTCAGAGTAACCTGTATAGTATTTTAAAACTTGTACAATAACATGTTTCAATTTCCGTTGTATTGTAATCAGATTGTTGTGGTGTCGTCATGCCCTTTTGATGGGGATCGCCGTATCTTTAGAATTCCAATACGTTGCGTAATAAGTATTAAGTTTGAACAAAGACATTCAAATATTTACGAGCGATAGACGGGACAAGCCGAAGAAAATTGTAATCCAGTACTTGTTACTACTTAGTAACAAATCGTTCGGTCTAGTGTCATATGCCCGCATATCATGTGTGTGCATTCGTGTGACAAAAAAGAAAATATTCGGGATGATAATTTTTGTATGAAAATATGTCCGCTCTATAAGTCTTTTAAATCTCTTTGACTTTGAAGCTTCTCATTTTAAACTTAGAGCGAACCATCCGGTTAGTTTGGAAGCTCTAACATTCATAGCCATATTTTAAGATGGCCATTACTACCCCCTATCTTTTTGATAAATATTTCAATTATAATTTTACCTTCTTTCAGAAACAGGTCGTCAAGATCGGCACAATGCGTTTTCTTCTTTTATTTTCCCTTTTTCTTTCATATCATCCCTCATCCCTCTCCATCCATCAAGATATTCTCTCTCTTTTAGCCAATTACTTTTCAGAATCTCATCTACATAGTTAGTTAAACCCCTTTCATAAAAAGCTACAACATTAATCACCTAGGTATCTACTTCCCCTCTTACATCCATACAAGCGTGAATCAATTTCCACGACCATGTGTATCCATGCATAATGCTGAGCGTATGGAACTCATTAGATAGCAACAACACTTTCTCTAATATACGGACGCCATATTGTGCAGTTGTCATGCGCAAGAGTTTAATAATGAGGCTTCATTTACATTAAGATTATTGTTTGTTTGAATTTGGGAGGGGAAAAGTTTTAGTTGATGGTAAGGCTAGTATTATAATGATTATAAATGGTTATGTAGAAGATCCAATGAATGGTGTGAAAGAAAATGGAGTAAATGATAGCGGGATGGATGACAGCAGAGAATGCAAGAAAGAAAAACCCAATGATAGAGTATTGCTTGGAAATATTCAGAAGCTTAACTACCTTTAATATGGTAACTAAAACAACATTTGAATAATCATCAATATATTCATTTGCACGAATCTTAATGACCACAAGCCTAAGAAAGAGAAAGTAAAAAACGGGATGGAAAAGGTCAAGAGGACAATAATAAATAACAAGAATTTAAACGCTAAGATAACTTTTTATATGAGTTTTATCGAGTGAAAAAACTATATAGGTGAAGATGAGAAATATTCTCATCAGAATGTCCGTAGAAAAAGGTACCGATATCAAGGCAGACCCATCAAGCGACTTCACAATAGTTTACTTAATAAATAACAATGACATACTAGAGAAAGAGCAACACAAACAAATCAGATTGAACCCAGCAAAGGTGCGATTATTCACGCCAGCCAAGATCGATAATATCAACAAACTCCTGCCCTATTTAAACCAATCTCAATAATATAAATCGCTCTTCTAATTAACTCGTAATGCGATCCATTGCGCGAGCGCAGCGATGGCGGCGATACAAATCAGTGCAAAATAAAGTATACTCCGTACACACGCGAGCACGCGAATGGCTCACTAAGTTTTATAGTTAATTGAACAGGGGAGATCTATTGCTTTGGTTTTAAGGATAGGCTTGAGGATGTAGACGATAAAGATAGAGAAAATTAAAATAATGTATTTTTTTATTGTTCTGAAAAACTAAGTCTTGACTGTCGTTAGGGCTACTCAGAAACCCGTAAAGCTGTCAACCTATGCAATATACATGCAGTCATTTAAAATATTGGTATTCAGCTTCATCAGGTTCGATTGGGAGCTGACCCTTTCATAGTTAGAAAAATCCTAGGCAGATGAAGATGACTTTTGCTATTGTTTAGAGAGAACTGTTAGATATTTTGCCATTCGTGGAAATGAATTTAACACTTTTGATGAATTTGGGGGAGGCGTTTGTCCACTAGTTACCCTGCTGATCAATCAATTAACTCAGTCCACTGCTGGACATAAGCTTCTCCCAAACTGCTGCAAAACAACCTGTCCCCCGCCTTTTGCTTCCAGTCTGACCCAGCCATCTTTTTAAGGTAGTCTGTCCATCTACAGGAGACGTGTCACTAGTGATGCCCCATCATTGAGACTTGAGACCCAACAACTATATTGGGTCAAAGCAACAATCTTGGTAAATAAAAAATAATAAAAAAATATGGTGCACCACAAGGTATGAAGATCTCAAAATTCTTGATGACATGGCTTTATTGCATATCATAGCGTAAGAGATAAAGACAAAAAGAGATAGAAACAGAAGTCCCCAGTTCCCCACTAATAAGCCATGCCAAGCTTATAATAACTCAATATCCATAATAAAACTCAAGAACACAGTCATCCAATCCCACATACAAACACAGCAATCCTTAACAAACAAAATGCTATCCGTTTAGCGCGCAAAAAGTCTTGATCTGCGACGCGCACGGTGCATGCACACATAAGACGAACATTGATGAAAATGTATCAGAAGACCCACTTTGTACTGTGTATGATGATTATGTTAGTAGTGAGGACTATGCGTCAGGAAAACAGTAAAATATAGAAGGGACTGAAGGGAGACAGGCCTAAAATGTTGGCTGACAGATTGTGCGAAAGCTGATATGAGTAGGAAGGAAAGCGACTCTGAAATGAGAACGAATAAAATTAGTGCAGTGCTATCCGAAGACAAATTAAGATGAATGATGGCTGTTTGACTCTTCTTCTTCGCTATTACAGTTGTGTATGGAACAATTTACGCCGTCACTTTTGTCTATATGCTCTTATTTATTATACTTATAACTGTTATTATTGCCAAATTTTCTGCCATGAGTATTGCATTTCTGGAAGACCCCGTAAGAACTGTGAGCTTTTAAATGTTAGCTGTACCTATCATTTTAAGGATCATTCTTATTTGTCACAGGCATGTCAAGGCACGGGGTGTAAAATCCGACTAATGTTCCCCAGGCTAGCACCGAAATGGCTAAGACACGGTGCAAAAAAAAAATCTTGTGTTATATAAATTCTCCCCCACATCTATGGACCTTCTCCTCCTCTCCACATAATGTCCAGCAACATCTGCGCTGTCCGGAATGTCGCACCGCCGCGGGCGCACATTACGACAACACACGCTCGCTACGTTTTGCGCCTTAATGGACGCCTTCGAAAAATAGACGACGCTTAAGTATATGCTCATGAAAACGCTCTTCGAGATGGTGTATTTTTTAATTTATTGAAGGTCTCTTTGAGGAAGGCATTTGGGGAAGTCCCAATCCCAACAGCAAAATTAAACGGGTATATTTCGCTATCTTTTGTTTATGATTGCCTGGTACTATTCACCCTTAGATGACGTTATCGAAGATGCTAAAATAGGATCAATAAACTTGCGCTACTTGGTTTTTGGTTACATTGAAACTGTATTGCATGAGAGTTTATATACAGAACGCACAAAGATTATTTGGGATCGCAACTCCTTATATGAGGTTGTGCAAATTTACTCTACCTGTAGTCCAAAACATTCTGAGTCAGACGGTGAAAAAAAACAAAAATCAGCTAAAGATATAAAGTAGAAAACAAATCGAATAAAAAGTAACTTATTCATATTAGAATCAACTCATTTTGTACTGCCTAATGTTTCAATTAGGCCATTCCCAGCAACACATCTCTCTGAATGCGTGATACAGATACGTGTGATAAGCATAAACAGATCTATCACTAACATCTAGTCCCACAATTTGTTTTCGCACTAAACTACACAGACAATCTTAAACGATACTAGTATCTTCGTTAATCGATCTATCAATATATCGATACTTCGTTACATTATCTTATTACGAAGTCATAAAATTATCGTCTCTAAGAAACTACGGCAATCGATTTTAAAATTACGGCGAAATAAATTGCCCTACTACGAATACTCGATTGCAAATCGAGATAATAACGATGTTAAAACGTGATCGAGAATCGAGATAGCGAGTTTTTTTTTTGTTTTAATGTAATGTATTCGTATAGCGTTGTCTATATTCTTGATCGGGAATGTCTGGATTATAATAGGATGGGTGTTGTTTACATTTTTGAATTAATTTTACAGTTATGTTACGTTTTATGTTACCTACATGTAAACCAGGTTATTATGGCAATTGAGTCTTAATGTTATGTGACTTGTAATGGACTTCTGATAAGAACGCTATACTAACTTTAATCAGCTGCTCCGACAAGCCCCATTTCTGTGACAAGGATGAAACCACCACGCGAGTTGGTAGATCTCACAAGAATGCAGATGGAATTAGAATACTATTTTGATGTTATTTTAATTACCCACTGTCTCGTTGGTCTAGTGTTCACAATGGCGACTGCTGAGCATGAGATCCGGGCTTCGATTCCCGGGTCGGGACATTTGTTATTGGGTTTTTCCATCAGGAATTTCTCAGTAGCAGCCACGGAGTCTGGATTTGTGCCCGATTGATGGCAATAGGCTCGCTCCCTATTATATGGGACTTAAACATAACTGGCGAAATGAGGGTGCGGTATTAGGTACACCTCTGCCTTACCCTTTGGGGATTACAGGCGTGATGTTATGTTGTGTTGGTTTAACTAGCCATGCAATCAAACCATGATACTTGGCAACAGATTTACTGATAAACTTGATAAGACTTCCAAGACCTGGCTCATCATACCTCGCATATAAAAGACTACACATCTTTATCGCTTCTCACTACCCCTCGAGTTCTCATAGTACCTCAGCTATTAAACTTAGCAAGTACACTGTACCAACCGCACAAAAATAAAAGAGTCCCGCCATATTTGCATGAACACCAAACGTTATGGTGTAAATGGAAAAAGAAATTATAATGTCATTCTCAACAAGCCACGGTCGAGAATAAATTACTTACTTTGTATGTAAGTTGGTACAGTCATGAGCACCAATATGTAAATATAAAGGGTGTAAAAAGACCTTTAACGAAGCTGAAAGGTACTTGTTCTCCCCGTCATTGCGATCATTTTTTTTGTTCTAGACCATACTTGGGAACCTTCTAGTTACGGAGATATTGGGGGTCAAAGTTTTTCCACAAGTTTTTTTTAAATAAATGATTTTAATGTAAGATTTTTACTTTAAACACCTCACGACCCCCATACTATTCAATCCATCCATCAGCACAATGTTTTGAGTACGTTACATTGAGTCCTACCGTAAAAAGTGATTTTTTAGTCCCAAAAAAAAGTATTTTTCTCCTACTGTTCTAATTAAAATTTCATGTTGTTACGTACATAGTAATCTAGAACTCATATTTTTATGAAAAAGTTTCTATCTCCAAGTTACAATCAATTTCTCGCGAAAATTGCTTTTAAATTTAGGAAAGTGTATACAAATTGGTGCTCGTTACTGTACTAGTGCGTAGTTACTGGCTCTAGCAACCTTTTTTATATCTTTGAAAGGTTCGCTTTGAGCTATATTTCAGAAAGTAAAAAGATGAAGTGGAAATGGAGGTCGCATATTAAGTAGAACAGGGGTGTCATTGCTCCTGCAGAGCTTTTTTAAATCAGGGATTATTTTTAAGGGATTTTCCCGAATCGTGGTTACGTTTTAATATGATATAAATATCTTATGACATTGTTTCTGTTATGACTGGACTGAACAATACGCTCTTCACAGTCATGATGTGAAAAACATGATAAAACAGAGAAATATATAATTTTCTGGTTAGACTGGAAACCGATCCCAACATACTTGAGAAAAAGCTAAGCAGTTAGTATTTATTTATTAATAAAAAGCACACATGGATTAATCTGATATCAAGTTTTTTTCCATATGCCAACGTTTTGTCAAATTTTACTTATTTATCAATATTACATACATACTTCAAACTTCAGATCTTTGACAGTCGTTACTGGCAGTCCAAAAGTCTGACAACCAGTCTTACCAAGGGGAATCGTATCACCAAGTGCTAACCGGGTTCTGGAGATCAGATAGCCAATCGCTCCATGTAAAATACTGGTATTCTGCTGCATTCAGTTAGACTGGAAGCCGACCCCGACATAGTTGGGAAAAGGCTAGGCAGACGATGATGACGATGACATACTTTAAACGAATCCCTGCATTTTAATCCGTTAATACTCGATATCTTTACCTTCAAAAAATTTGCATAGAAAACAAATTAACATGCACATGTAGACGCACAAACTATTAAAATACATGTAGTTTTATTTTAGTTCGCTTGCAAACAGAGCGTCTGAATTAAAAAGTCAATGGATTGCTTACAATGTTGGCGTGGGACGATCGATACAAAACTAGCTATTTATTATATTTAATAAGGTCCTTCGATGGGGGATGTTTCTGATAGATTTATCAATGCTGCTGATATTCTGGGTTGTGTATTTTTTTTATAAAGAAATATGTAGGGATGGTCTGCATTGCAATAGCTTTTTGGATTTTTTATTCTTTATTTATTTACACTCTACAACTTTACTTTACTTTTTTTTTTACTGAAAACCAGTCTTACCAGGGGTATCGTATTACCCAGTACTAACTGGGTTGTGGAGGTCCGATAGGCAGTCGCTCCATGTAAAATACTGGTATTCAGCTGCATCCGGTAAGACTGGAAGACGACCCCAATATAGTTGGGAAAGGGCTAGGCAGATGATGATTTATTTATACTTTACGCACATAAAAAAGGTAAATGACCATTTTTAAGTCGTTAAATGAGGATGTTTATGATATGGCTGTAGTGTTGACATTTATAAAAAAAAAACAAAATTATTGACGAAAGTTTAAGTATCGTTAACAATTTATTTATTAGTTATTTTCATTGTTAATTATAATCGTACGATGAACAAACACTAGTTGACACATTGCCACCGCGTGTGTTTTTTTTGTCTAAAATATTACAAGATTCATTCATGCAAACATCTATCTATATATTGTGAATCACATATTGTGACGGAGACAACCAAAAAAAAAAAAATTTAAACAATAAAAAAAAAAACATAAATTTCCGAAACCGTGAAAATTCGCAAGTTTTAATCAAATTGGTTGTTATTTTAATTCGCGTGACAGAACAATCGGTTCGGCCATAATTATTTAAATAGAGGCTGTAAAACTTCACAGCTGGAGGTGCGAATTGAATATATCTTTATTTATTTATATCGATAAGGTGTCATCTTGAACCGGTTTTTTTTTCTTTCGTTTAGTGGTGAATTATTTGTAGTATCCAGCAAAAGTTTATTAACCTACGTTTCTTCTGAATTCCGATTCTCAAGGCTAATGTGTCAATGTTATAAAACTAGTAATAATTAATGAGTTCAGTCCAGGTTTCTAATTTAATAAAATTAATCTTGAGCACGCTTACGTCTCCAATGACTAAATGCTTTACATATATACTAGCTGACCCGCGCAACTTCGTCTGCGTCACTTAGGTGTATGAAAAATAGATAGTAGCCGATTCTCAGACCTACTGATTATGCAGGTAAAATTTCATAAAAATCGGTCAAGCTGATTCGGAGGAGTATGATTACTAACATTGTGACACGAGACTTTTATATATAAGAATATAGCAGTGATAGCTTAGTGGTGTGACCGTCGGACTGCCAAGTCATAAGTCTCAAGTTCGAACCAAAGGCCAGCACCTCTTATTCTTCGGATTCATATGCGTATTGTTTTTATCACTTGCTTCGGTGAAGGAAAACATCGTGAGGAAACCAGCATGACTGAGAGATTGACGGCATGTAAAGTCAAATCATAGGCCCATGGGCGGCATAAAAACTTTGAAACCAGGTTAGTCATTAACCACACGATAAAGAAAGAAGGCTAAATGCTAAAATGACAATATATTTATTTCGTTTAGTGCTGAACGTAATTTGTGGTGCAACTCAAACATGTTAACTAAGTGTGAATTTCACCGATGAAGCCGAATGCGATCAGCATAAATAAACTGCGTTCAAGAGCTATCAAGCTCTTGGTGACCCTTGATAAAATTCGCCCTTAATACACCATAGAATAAACCAAAGTAAACATGCAGGATCTGTCTACGTGTAATCATCCCTTTAAATGCAGTACAATGCTGAGATAGTAGTCTCGTACAGGACCAATTTAATTTTTCTTATGTTTACTTTTTTACTTATATAATTTTTGCTTTATTGTGAATTCAACCATTTTTTTTTTTTGTCCTGTTTGAGTCTCATTTTTTTTCTTTCTTTCTTTTCTTTCAAAGTCTGGCCAGATTCTCAATGTAGCCTTAAATCTGTTTTTTAATCTCGGAGACTAAATTGACAAGTAAAAATGGCAAACTGACATAGATTTCAATAGGATTTAAGTCAGTTTTGATAATTTAGTCTCCGAGATTAAAAAACAGACATTAACGCAGATAAATAAGTCTCTTTTGCCCTCACCACACATCTAAAACACACTTCCGACCACACGCTCTAAGACCTGCAACCCTGTTAGCAATGACCTAGAGTCTAGAGGCAACATTGGCATAAATATCTACGTTCTAGGCTCTAGAATATCCGCTTATTTCCACCATTGTCTTGAGCGACGTGTCAAACATCTACCAGAAATATAGCAGAAGGATCACTTCGAAGAAAAAAACACGCCGAGTAATGTGAGCCAAATTATTTGATGAGCTAAATTCAAAACAGTGCATTATAGAATAGAATAGAAAAGAATAGAAAAATTTTATTTCAGACCGGAGTCCATAGGGTTAGTAACAATTTTACTTAACTTCTAGTGTTAGTAGGTTACAGACACAGGAAAATATACAATTAAAATTCAGCGTGGAGCCGCATCCACCTCCGCAGCATCGGGACCACCTATCAGTAGCACCTTGAGACTAACCCTAAATCGACAACCCATGGATCCTGAAGTAAACAGTCAAGCCTGTCCCTGAGGTGGTGGTCCCCAGCCCAGAACCGGATATAGACCCTCTGTTGTTCGATTACAACAACTATTTCATAGTTTTCCGTACCCAAAAGAATCATTCTATAATTACTGACAAGACCTTTATTACCTATTTTTTTCCTTAGCTTGCTGTGTCCTACTCAGGGGCAAAGGCCTGCAGTAAAAAAATCTCAAAAATCTAGGTAATGGCAAAGTAACCTAAGATGTGCTCTTAGTTTTTTTTGTAAGGGCCACTCGCAGTTCAACTCTATAAGATTGCAATACTGCTCAACCGGACTATCCCGTGGTCACCTCAAATGAATTTAAGGCCCCCAGCCAGGGCTTCCAAACTAGGTATACAATGAAATGACCGCTCGCTAAGGGCACCCCTTCGGTTCGGACCTCGGCTCAGGGCGTCATTGAGGGGAGCGCAGCAAAGGACAGGCTGGTTCGAAATATTGTGCCCTTAGTGCAGAAGTTTGACACACTTCTATTATTAGGGCTTAGTTAACCTTCTGCTAACACTGCTACAGTGTACCAACTTACAAGCAAACTAGAAGTATTAACCTCAGTTTGTAAGCAATGAAACACAGTTAAACGTCAATATGACAGAACATAATTCTGAACACCGTACTCTGTGTTTGTTAGTAATAAGTAGGTTTTGAAGTGCTATGGTGAGTGTAACTTTACGCCAGTATACCAAAGAGGGTAAGTATAATACTTAGCAGTTGCATTGAATGTGGTTGATGAATGCTAAGACAGATGTGTGGTGTAACGCGAATGGTTAAATAAGATATGCGTGTATAAGGGGAAGTCTGAATCCTGTAAGACTGGAAGCTCACTCAGATGATGATGAAGAGTAAGTCTGAATGTAGCACTAGTGACATGGTATGGGGAATGGACATGTGATGCGGAGGAAAGCTTTGAATATGAATGTGGATGGAAGAGAAGGGAAATACCAAAGAAACGATTGATGGACTGTGGAAGATGATGTGGCTAGCAGTAGCGAAGGGTCAATTTTTGTAAGTGGTAAGCCGGGGTACATAATCTTTAATGTTATCATATTATTTGTCTATAGAATACCTACTGACTTTGCCATTTTTCAAAGGGAATCCGATAGGAATCGAGTGTATGGAACCTTCGCCACTGGTGGCTAGAAAGGAGGTGACTGCTGAGACGACGAGTAATAGAGAAGTATGGAAGAACAAGGCCTGGTGGTCAGAAATGGGCGCTTTAGCAGAATCCTATTAAGATAATAATTATGAATCTTTTTAAAATTCTTTTAATGGTCACAGACGCAGTTAATATTATGAATTGTCGCTTTGTGACCATTTTACGAATTGTAACGTTATTCATATACGTATTTATCCATTTATAATGCTGCTAAAGCGGCCATTTTTGGCACCCTCTGCTGCGCTAAAGTCATTTAAAAAAGCAGTCTCTCAACGCTTTGATACCCTGAGAGGGTGTCGAGGTCCTTCAAGGGAAATCTTTCAACAAAAGGCGATTGAAAATTAACTATAAACGAAGTCACGGCAAACAGCTAGTATAGGTAGTCAACAAACAATATTGTAAACTAATTAACATAACTACATAAATTAACACAAATACCATGCCTACTTAAACAACGTTTAAACTATCTAGCAGTTTACCTAATTACCGAATTCTAAATGAATGGCACTATGACAAACTAGAGGAGGCCATCGACCCACAAAGTGACGATGAAAAAAAACCGGTATTTTACGTTGATCCTAACTAATAATATAAATGCGAAAGTAAGTTTGTTTGTTACCTTTTCACGTCTAAACCACTGAGCCGATCATCCTGATTTTTTGCATATACAGGGTGTAAACGGACCTTTAACGAAACCGTCAACTAAGCATTCTAATAATTCTAATAGTAATACGCTGAGTGAAGAAAGACCGATAAATATTGGAATCCCACAAGGAAGTATCTTAGGCCCCCCCCTCTTCCTTTGCTATATCAATGATCTTTGCCAGCTAAACATTAGAAACTGTCTTGTGATGTCTTATGCCGACGACACTACATTAACGTTTTATGGAAACTCATGGGACGAAACTTTTGTTGCTGCCCAAGAAGGTTTCAATATTGTAACTCATTGGCTAGCCCTCAACAAACTGACCTTAAATGCCTCCAAAACTAAATACATAGAGTTTACAATACATAATGTTGCATCTAATACTAATAATTTCAATGTTTATGCACACACATGTAATCCAGTAACCTCCAACTGTACCATGTGTCCAATGAGATCAAAAACAGAATCAATAAAATACTTAGGCATCATAATCGATAAAAACTTATCTTTCAAACAACACTTTTCACATCTGGTCCAGAAAACTAGAAAACTCGTTCATATATTTAAAAATCTTAGGCATGCTGCGAGTTGGAAACTGGTTAAAACTGTGTACGAATCCCTATGCCAATCAATCCTATCGTATGGTATTTCCATCTGGGGCGGCTCGTACAAAACAGATATCCTTGACGTTGAAAGAGCTCAACGACTTCTCCTAAAAGTTGCTCTCTTCAAACCACGTTTATACGCTACAACAACCCTCTATAACGAAGCAAAGGTATTAACGATCAGGCAGCTTTATATACTACAAACAATTTAAAAAAAACATTCCTCTATAGACGTTTCTACGGCTAGAAGGAAGGTTAATACTAGGCGATCCTATGAAGTCTGTGAAACAACTCCAGTAAGAACATGTTTCGCCCATAATTTCTTCAATTTCAGATCAAGCAGACTGTATAATAAAATTAACAAGATTCTGGCAATTGTTAATTTGTCTAGGGTAGAATGTAAAAAGAAGCTTACACAGTGGCTTTTAGAACTTGATTATGAAGAAACGGAAAAACTGCTTACTATCTTATCCTAGTCTAGCGTTTTTCATAAATACATACTCACGCACACATTCGTATACACAACCATTTTTTAAACGTACACACTACAATAACTTACTCTCTCTCACACACACACACACAACACCACACCACATATACACGACACCTTCCACTTTACACTCACACTTTCAAAAACACACACACACACTTTTATTTTTTATTATTTAGTACCTATTCTTGTTATTCATTTCTTACAATAGTCCTACATTTGCTACGTTCTACAATTGTCATAATTCCAATCGCGGCGAGGGGGGCCAGGAGTCCATAGCACAGGGTATCCTAGTTTGGATTCCTGACTCCCACAAACCTTTTTTTTTTTTTTTTTTTTTTTATTAAATCTATTATTATTATTCTGTACATCAATCTAAGTAACTTTACGCAAAAAAAATTGCTAGGAAACGACTTTTTTTTTGGTCTTTTTACACCCTTTATGTTTTCAGGTGTACAGAAACGGACATAGGGTACCTTTCATCCCGGAAAAATGTACTGTTCCCGAGGAAAACAACACTAACGTTATTATGATAATAGATGGCGCCACGTGTCTAACGCTTTGACCCGAATTGATTGTCAAATTCTAAATTAACGAGAGCGAAGCCGCGGGCAAAAGCTAGTCTTTCAAGAACATGAATAACGTTGTAAAATTTCTTCTTCTTTTTTTGTTATGTTTAATAAAACTAGTTTTGTGCTGTTAAAGTTAATCACGTGAATTTTTGATAAGATAAAAAAGCCATTGAAATGTTTTAAAAATAACCAACAGTCGGGCAATGGTATGGCAATAGGCTCGCCCCCTATTACATGGGACTTAATCATAACTGACGAAATGTGGATGTACTATTAGGTACACTTTTGTATATCCTTTCGGAAATTACAGACGTTATATTACGTTAATTAATAAATACCTATAATACTAAACCAACCTTTTCTTTTTTTACGTTTGGATATCCTCTATGGAGTCGGGCGGAGGGGTCTGCCAGACTCCTACTGACGAAAACCACACGGTGTTCCTCCTCGTCACTTTTGGCTGGGGTGCGGGGACACAGTTGCATTGTCCACCATCATCCCAGCAGTGACGGTTTGCTTGCGACAAACCCCGTCTTAGGTAACCCGTAAATAGGTCAGGTAAATAGGTACAATATCTACCTAACCTAACCTTTTATACTAAATCATAGTTATTACTTAATCTGCAAGGGCCTACAAGTCATTAAAAGAAAATATAATTACCCTTACACTCACAAACCTCAATTACATAACAGCTACATCACTAACAAAATGATTTAAAAACTTACAGAAAATCGCAAAATCCCAATCCCAATTATCCTAATTTACTTCTCGTTGTCCCTACCAGTGGGGCGGGGCAGTGGGGACAACGAGACGACGGATTTGATTTTCCCGTTGTCCCCACCGGTGGGGACGACGGGAAACTATTTTCGCAAAATCCCTAAAAAAATAACACACTCTATGCAACACAAGAAATTGCATCACAATCGTTCCAGTAATTTCCTAGTTAACCACAAAACAAACAAACACGCACGCTACTAAATATATTCCAACTAGTTTGAATGATATCACGGATAGCTGTAGAATTGCATAATTTTATATGCTTTCCCATTATAAGGCCGAGTTTATTGGCAATTTTATTTGCATAAGTCTTACAACATGGACATGTGAAATGTTTTTGTTTATGATATTGGCTGAATATTTAATTTATTTAAACTCATCTGCGTGTTAAATTGTTTTAAGGAGATGAGCAGTAGAATCTTGAATGAGGTAATATCGCCAATTTGTTTTACAAGTGTGGGGATTCATTTTTGCGTCAATATACATATTTCAATCATGATTCATCAGCGCATCTAAGTTATTTGACATGAACGGACAGTCTTATAAAATAGTTCGGTAACGTTATCGTCATCATTCTCGTGCCCTTCTCCCAATTCATTTGGGGTCGGCGCAGCATGTCTTCATCTTCCATACTTCTCTATTACTCGTCATCTCAGCAGTCACCTCCTATTTCGGTAACGAATAATGTTGTATTTGGATTTACATTAAGTAACGTCATGCTAAATTGAAAAAACCTATTACATACATAGCTTCTCCAAATCGTCATAACTGCAAATGTAACCCTGTCTCAAAATTAGGGAACAGTTGAGACTAATCCGCAAAAATCAAGCTAATCCAGTACTCAAAAACAAAATAAACAACACCAATCTACAGAAAAATAATCAAAATACAACAAAACATCAATATTTCAAAACCCCAATCACCTTTAAAGAATTTTCAATACTATTGTTAGTTAACACTTAACGCACGGATGCACGCCTAATAAAACATCGTAAGCGCCAACATTTTCTAGACGAGTCAACCTAGAAACGGTGGGACGTAAGTACGTAACAGGATGCATCGAGGTCGGCGCTTAGTACGTTTCAATGATATAGTGCTTACAGGAAAGCATGCAATCATTAAACGTAATTTTATTTCACACGATATTTCTTAATAAGTCTGCATTCGTTTTTTGCCGGCAGAAGGAAGAGTTGTGACAATTATGTCGTTTAGTGATTTTGTTTCGTCGCTTGAGGAAGGAATTGTGACAAATATTATGGACCTAAGTTATATAGGCATAATTACCACAGTTGGTCAAATGATTGGTGATTGCAAAAAAGTTGACAAAGAAGACTTAATTGGCCATCAAAACCCATGATTACTTTTCATCACAACTACACTGGCGGAAGAAACTGTCATTAAAATATCCCTACCTACTACCTACCAAATTCCAAATTTGTACCACAAAAAACGAAGGACTTTCATACAAACTTGCGAGAGCCCTTAGACCTCCTTAATCCGGCCCTGTCGCATAATCCGTTCTTAGCGGACGTCTACTAACTATAAACTACCTCCCTGCTAAATTTCATCTTTATATGTCAAGCGGTTGTCGTGATGAGTGAGTGAGTGAGTGAGTGACCTTTCGCTTTTATATATTTAGATAAAAGCACATTCGATTTTTTCAAAGACACCTGATACCAGTACGTTTTGGAAAAATCTCCTAAAAGGAATCAAGGAATGTAATGAAAATTGTGACGTAAAGGAAAGACAATACAGACGGGAATGCTGTTCAAAATATTTCTGTCAAAAAGAACCCTGGTATCTACAAAAACGGAATTGTCAAAACCTTGACCATTCCAAAGAGTTTTCCTTAAAGAGTGACCGTGGAGATAATTTAATGCACTTCAGTAACTGTGGGAAAATATAGAAACTGTAATGAGGAACCAGACATTATATTTTATGTGTGATGTCATATCATTTATATTATAGTCAGTTAAACAAATATTTATTAAGTTTAACGACGGGTTTGCATGAAGGGTGCACAAAATATGAATTCAAACGGAGTTGGGTCTGAAAATAGAAAATAAAATAATTGAAAATCACCTTAAAACCGTACCAAAGTTAGCTCCTTTAAAACTAACTACAATTCCTCTGAATTCGACCAAGAATAATAATAGCAACACTGCTAAGCAAAACTTTTGATGAATGTTCGAGGTAAGAACCAAATCATCTAGAACTCCACCCATTGCATAAACTTCATTCTTTTGTTTTTCCCCATCCGTTTTACCCTAATCGTTTCTTCCCAGAATATACGAGCTCGAATAATTAGGTACCTCAACGTATAAGGCACCTCAGAGCAATTCCTTGAAAGTCGCAAATGGATCGACCGGCTATATCCTACAACTTTATGAGGTCCTGGTACACCGGCAATTTAATTCACCTGAATCGATCTATTTGTTGCGATCGAATTCTAAGAAAATGCGCTATTAGAATATCTAGAATAGTCAGTGAATGAATTGAAAAGAATTCTAGGCATGGCATGGTTGCGTGTTTATTTAGTGACTAATTATTACTCAGAAGTTACATATTGATCGTTACATATGTATGTGAAATGATGTCGTTTGATTGACCAATTTGGTTAGTTATTAAATCAGCAGTAGTAAGAGCGATTGCGAGTTTTGTGGAATTTTGATTGGTTAAGTAATTCGCACATTTATCAGAGCCGAAAGAATCGAATTTTAGAATTACTTGTATGAGATCCCATGCATCCTCGCACACCGAAGCGGACGAATAGATAACGTTATACGTTTGATAGAACGTTTTATTCAGCGCGGACAGGTGTGCGTTTATCTTTATAGGCCTTGTAGTAGTCCTTTTCTCTGCCTTATGTTTCGAATTAGGTCAGAACCTCTTTTAACCTAGATTTTGACAAATTCTCAGCGGAGCAGCAGTCTCACCGAATTCACTGAGCTTTATCAATATTAGGATCCTAGAAGGCCTAGTGCAAGGATTTGAATGCAGCTAGTGCCCCAAGATATATGCTCATTCATAATTCCAGATTTTTCGTACTCATTTGCTGGTTAATTTCGATGCAGGCTCCCAGATATTTCCCAATTTTCTCTTCAGGACTCGACGAGCTTCAAAGCCTCGGCTCTTTTCTGGTAGTCGCTACTGTCGACTCCGCCATTCAAGAGTTGCTGAGTTTGGGAATAGTGTAGTTGTCTTGTTATGATTCGTCGATTGACAAAAACTCTTGTTTGACCAGTAAAGTGATACCTAGATAGCTCTATGATTCCTCCTCAGACCTCTTTCAACTCCTTAAATGTACTGATTGTTCTGCAGTAGAGACAGGAAGGGAGACTTCAAAATAATTTAGGATCAAATCAGTTTCTAATCAATGATTAGCGCCAATTTACAACAGTACATGTTAATTCGTTTGTCTGTCAGTGTGCACGTTTGTTAGCGTCCTTGATGCACGCGATTGACTGCGTTTAATCGCAACCTATATGCGTGTAGCGTGCAGCATGTCATGCTACAGTGTGCTTAGATATATCAGCTGATTATCAATTATTGTGAGCAAACTTACTGCCAAACTAGTATTGGAGAGACAGAAATAGGTGTTTGACTATAGTAACTGTTAAGTAACATAAGATAACATCTCGCCTGTAACCCCCGAAGAGTTAGGCAGAGGTGTATCTAATAGTATACCCACATTTACACACCCAGTTATGTTTAAGTCCCATGTAATAGGAGGAGAGCCTATTGCCGTCAAACGGGCGCAAATCCAGCCTTCGTGGCTGCTACTGAGAAATTCCTGATGAAAAACCCAATGATACTTTGCTCGACCCGGGAATCGAACCCAGGACATCATGCTCAACCGTTAAGCAGTAACTGGTTTATCGCAATTTGAATTGTGCAGTTCGGTGGTTGGTTACTTTTGCCCTAACCTCTAAGGTGGATGGTTGTTCTAAACCTTAGGAACCACTCATCATCTGCCTAGCCTTTTCCCAACTATGTTAGGATCGGCTTCCAGTCTTACCGGATGCTCGTGAAGACCAGTATTTTACATAGAGCAACCGCCTATCTGACCTCCACAACCAAGTTCGTACTGGGTAACACGATACCCCTTGGTAAGACTGGTTTACTTGGACTATCTTTAGGAACCTCTGTCACCAAGTTAATGTTCTGTAGATATCTAATGCTTAATCCAGTATTACGAGTACCTATGTTCATACGGAATCCTTCAGTTTTAACAGCAACCGCTGTCTTAACGTGGGTGACTAAGTAGTAAAGATTTCTATGAATAGTAGACAGATTATAGCTTTTTTATTACTTAATAGCTTTGATAGTAAACTTAACTTTCAAGTAAAACTCATAATTACAACATTGTCTTCAATTATAATTGTTCACATCAAAAATCTTGACGATAACATTGACCCAAAAAGATGCAGTTTAAGAATTACGTAAATAATCAGCAACAATTTCTTCACAGTCGTTCTGTTTAAAATATAGTGTCCTACCATACCAACATCCTGACGGAAAGTACTGGTTTAAAAGTAAAGCATAATAAACCTCTTTACATAGTGAGTGACTTAACAATCTTAACATCGCAATTCACTTAATCGTTTCGCTTAATCGCCAAGTTGGGAACGTGAAACGTGTGAGTAATCCTACTGCAGTAATTCACGTTCAAGCACTGCTAAAAATCGCAAGATTCTTGCACAAGGCGCGATGAAAGCTGCTCTGAATGTCACAGTTAAGTCAAAAAAACAAAAGTCAATTGTAAGTGATGCAGTAGCCAATACTCTACTTACAGACTACATTCACATTTTCATCAAATAAGTAGCCAACATTCCTCAACAAGGCCGGAGAGATTGGCTGTACCAAACATAATTGAATTACAAAACTAGGGTCACAATTCTATCAAAATTCAAATTCACATTGCTCAATAATTGTTGACAAATGGTCCCTAGTCTCAGAATGCGATCCGCCTTGCAAAACCCGACTAACCCTTTCGAAAAGAACTTGAACCGCTAAAATAGCTTATAGTAATAGGAGCCCTTCTCAACTTGGCCGCGTAACAATCGCTTACCTTTACAAATCCAGCGCTTCGAGGGTCGCGCATTTATCCAAAGTATTAACAAGAAGCACTGCGGTTTATCAATTAAAACTTTTTATAAAACACGCCAAAAAAACGTAAGGCACAATTGTGTCACACTGTTTCCGAACGCACGGCGATTTTTCGTAGTATTTAATGGGACGATACGTCCACACCCCGCGACGTCTCACGCATAACTGGCGGGTTGAGAGCGGAAACTCGTCGAGTGAGTTTGCGCCTGCGCCGCGGGCGGATGGTCCGGTTTACGCTTGCGTTTAGTTACCTAGCCTTTTGTCATATGAATAAATTGGTATCGGATAAATAAAATTATGTAATATTTGGCATGATGAGCGACTTACTGTCTTTCTTACGAGGACTTCATGAAAGCGTAAAATCGTAAAATGCAACACACATAAACAACTTTACACTCGCTATTAAAACCTTAGTTTATTCTGTTTAGATAGTAAAAGTGTATCCCGCAGTAGTGCTTGATGCTTTTGGGACGGCTAACAGTTCTTGTCCTTGGTCCATTAGACGGGGTTTAGCATTGGTAGGACATAATCGCTTATTGCACGGGATTTATAATCTAGTTTAAGAGTCAATTAGTACTGAGGTTATTTTACAAAGTTCTCCGGTTTTAAACAGGAATTGGTAGTAGTCTAGTAGTGTAGAATTTACTTGTACATTGCTAGTACCTATATTTTTAATACAAGTACCTAGGAAGGTGCTGCTGATCAATTCACTTTACAAGACAGAAGAAAGACAATAGTTTTGTCATATCATTCCAAAATCAGTTCTGTCACAACTACCGGTAAGGCACGCTTTGCATCTAACATATCGTTGACCTAATTCTAATATGGGATAAGTCTAAATTTAACCAACCAACGATTTTTTTTACAATTTAGTTGAGTGATATTAAACTAAACTTGTACTGTCACTAACGGGATATCTTCCGTGATTGTTAATTATTTTGTGCTCCCGATATTTCGACGCTGTTGCAAGCGCCACGATCAGGAGCTCAAAATCATGAACAATCACGGAAGATATCCCGTAAACACTTTTCTAACAGTGTTTGATTTAAAAAAAAAAACGAAAAAAATGGGCTCTGTCACAAAGTGTTACAATTAGTCTTATCTTTTGTTTATTTCAAATTGTAGAGTCATGTAAGCAGCGATTGGCGGTGCAACACTCATATTTCGCCCGATATCAATAAAAGCCGAACCGAAAATGATACAGCAATGCCGAATACGTAGCACCTTTCAGAGGTGCCTCCCGTCCACCCTTTTTAGTAATTACAAACAATGACAAATGTGTTTTGTGTATTTTACGAAAACAAGTGAGTGTTACTTTCTATTTAGTTATTATTCAATGAAAGAAGCAGTCAGTTCGTCACGGGTTGAGTGTGGTTCTGTAATACACGAGTAGGGAGTCCATTCTGTTTAGTGGTAGCTGGGACATATTATTCTTATTCTTATTCTTTATTGCACACAAACCAACAAAAATATACATACAAATTGCAATAACATATCTTATGTACAATGGCGAGCTTAACCCAGAATTGGGTTTTCTTACAGCAAACCAAATTTTGATTGCGAAATTTGCATAAGAGGATATACCTATGTGCATTCTTACAACAGAACATCTTATTACTTAAATTAATAAATTTTATAAACTAAACTACATACATACAGTACGTAATACATACAATATATATACAAATCAATGTCTATATTATGTAGAATCCTATTCTTTATTGCATACAAAATTTAAACAAAACTACGAGGTGGAAAGGACACCGACGCGAAAACGGTTATCACGTACTCAGTACATCATTCTGAGCCCCACATGGAAATTTTACATCAGTTATTTAAAAAAAAACAGTTGTTTCCTACAAAAGACACGGTCACGGTCCGGTACACGGTCATAATGTATGGAACAGCTGTTTTTTTTTAAATAACCAATGAAAAATTTCCATGAGGGGCCGAATTTAAATATGGACACCTCTACCTTACTCTTCGGGGATTACAGGCGTGATGTTATGCTATGTAAAAATACTGACTATTATATTATCTAACAAGCCATGTTACAGTTTAGCAAAAAAGGAGATATACTATTCATATGTGACGTCATGAGGAAGATTTTAACGAAAATTCTATTTTACTTATCTTTATCTGATTGTGTATCTTGTGATCTCCTTATCTTCAAAGATATAGAGAGTTCAATGATTCCATTTTTTTTTAGATCAGCTTTAATAAAAATAGTACATAGTAGTAGTAGTAACATTATCTTTCCATTTCGTCATAGTTGCATAAGCATTTATCATTATTTATTTTATTGTATTCATAGATTATTATTTATTTTGTTATATGTTTTGTCTTTGTATTTATAAGTTTGTTAGTTTATTGTTTTAAGAATACCATACAAGGTATATTATTTTTAAAAGTTCTGTTTTATGTATTCAATTTTCTCTTCTTCTTTTACACACTATGTCTACATCTCTTTTTTTATTATCTCCTTTCGCAGGTATGCTGGAAGAGATTTCTTTAGAAATAAGCATCACCTTTGTACTATTTTCTGTTCCTTTCTTCTTTTCTATATTTTTAGTGTGTTCATAAATTGTTAAATAAATAATAAACAAATAAACAAATAGTTCGATTCCCAGACCAGGCAAAGTATTATTGGTTTCTTCCATCAGGATTTCACCAGTTGCAGCCCAAGTCTAGGACTTTGCCTGGTTGATGACGATGCGCACTATTTCATGGGACTTAAACTTATCTTGCGAAATGTGTGCATAGGTACTCCTTACGTGTGCATGCTCCTTTATGTAAAAAATAGTTATTTATCATCATCATCATCATTCTCATGCCCTTATCCCAATTCATTTGAAGTCGGCGCAGCATGACTTCTTCTTCCATACTTCTCTATTGCTCGTCATCTCATCAGACACCTCCTTTCTTGCCATATCATTCTTCACACAGTCCATCCATCGTTTCTTTGGTCGTCCTCTAATCAAATACCCACCCACTTTCATACTCAAAACTTTCCTCACGACATTTTCCTCATTCCTCCGCATCACATGCCCATACAACGACGAAAATTGTTACTTATTTCATTTATAATTTGAGCAATTGACTAAATAGCAGCGGCGAAGGTTCCATACAACTCGATTCCTACCGGCTTCCCTTTGAAAAATGGCACAGTCAGCATTCTATAGACAAATTATATAATCACAATAAAGATACGTACTCCGGCTTACCTCTTACAAAATTGACCCTTCGCTACTGCTAACTAGTTTAATTCAATTAAGATAATTTAATCTGAAATATGAAAAGTTACTTGATCAATATTTCAATATTTTATTTTTATCTTCAACACTCAGCGCAAAAAGCAAATCGTCGCGCTGAGTGAGTTATTTACATAATTCTAATTTAAATTCATAACTGACCATCATTTTATCTACTATTAATCTTAAATCTTCGCTATATTGCATTTTAGCGGTCATTAACTTCTAATGTGAGAAAATAATTAAATGATTAATACAGGTAGCTACAAAAACACGGTAAAATAACACTTTATTTTATCTGATTCTGGCATTGCATCCTGTAGCTTCATCCTCGTGATCTAAGGCCTTAACCACCTGTCTTTCTTCGGCTATATCAGAAATGTACGGTCATATTTCAGGGTGTGAATCAGACCTTCGAACAACTTTTTCCATTGAACACAAATCATCAACATCATCATCAGCCTACAGCAGGCCACTTGCTGGACATAGGCCTCTTCAATCGCAAGCCACTCAACTCGATCCTCGGTAACTCTCATCCAGTTGCTACCAGCCACCCTGCGAAGATCGTCGCTCCACCGAGCCTGAGGGCTTCCCACCTTACGCTTGCCGATTCGCGGTCTCCACTCACGAACACGTGTACCCAAACGTTCATCGGTTCTACAGCTAATATGGCCACCCTACTGCCACTTCAGCTTACTTATTTGGTGAGCTATGGCGACCACTCTGGTTCTCTGTCCAGCACAAAACTTCAATACTTACTCGACCCAAATAGATGGACCAGCAGATTTTTTTCCGGGACCTCGCCTTTCTGGTGCACGCTGTATAAGCGATAGCGATGATGAATAAGTCAAAAATGTATTAGATTATATCATAGGTTGCCGATAACCTTTTAACTTTTTTTAACCTACTATTGTAAGTCGTTGCAGAGATACGCTTCGAAAGCGATTGTAATTATCGTTGGCAGAATGCCATTTTGTCTATGCCTACAGCCAAATCAAATTGTTTCCACAGGATTTAAGTAAATAAACATGTTATACGACAAAGAAGACAATGAAAAAAGAATAATACCTATACAAAAAGAAGAACAGACAAAGAAAAAAGAAGCATCGCGATTTTGTAACGACATCATTCTCTTGTCCTTGTCCCAGTTCAATTGGGGTCGGCGCAGCATGTCTTCTTCTTCCATACTTCTCTATTACTCGTCATCTCATCAGACTCATCCTTTCTTGCCATATCATCCTTTACACAATCCATCTATCATTTCTTTGGTCTTCCTCTACTCTAAACCCATCCACATTCATACTCAAAACTTTCCTCACGACATTTTCCTCATTCCTTCGGATCACATTCCCATACCACGACAACCGTAATGACCGACAATCACAACTTTTCAGTCACCGGCGTCACTTTCAGACTTCCTTTTACGTACTCATTTCTTATTTTATCCAAGCATTTAATAATTTCTGCCAACACTCATTAGAGAAAGTCGTGATTTTTGTTTGTAAAAGTTTAAAAACCAGACAAATCCGTTACAACCAAAACCGCACAGAGTCACTACATGCTCGTATACCACACGATAATTATATCAAAAAAACGTTGCAACGTTACATAACCGTTATATATAACTAGCTACATGTAACTAGTTATTTAACGTGAATTATGAAGAATATTCATGAAAAACCAGAAATGTATGATAAGTAGACGTTACGTCATCGCTTATGCTTTACTTACATTTCTTATGTCAAGTGAAAAGTACTTAAGTAATTGTTTGGCTTGAAAAGTTGGTTTTTATTGTGTGGTTGGTAAGTTTTCCGGGGTTGATAGTGCATTGGGGTAATGTTGGTGGTGAAAGCTCATGGGGTGTTAGAAATATGTTTGTTAAATTGAATGTTCGTACGAGCAAACGCCGTTTGGCTTAACTTAAATTGTGCCGACCTGACTCAAACATGACATAACATCACGCCTATAATACCCGAAGGGTTAGGCAGAGGTGTACCTAAAAGTACACCCACATTTCGCCAGTTATGTTTCTTAAGTCCCATGTAATAGGGATGAGCCTATTGTCATCAACAGGACACCAATGCAGACTCCGTGGCTGCTACAGAGAAATTCCTAATGGAAAAGCCCAATTACAATTTGCCCGACCCGGGAATCGAACGCAGGACCTCAGGCTCAGTAGCCGCGATTGCGATCACGAGACCAACGAGGCTATCCGAATCAAACATGCTTTGGAAAACGCCGATCTGCAGGAGCCGAATGAAACATGCTTATAATTATGTAGTACCTAATTATCTAAGTAGGTACTTTAATTGCTTTGATTCGGCTTTGTTCCATTGGCCTGAATCTAAATGACCCCAATGAACCCCTAAAGAACTTAGTTTTCTATGGAAACCTATCCTAGGTTTCTATGTTTATAGCAAAGACATTCAAATATTTACGAGCCGTAGACGGGACACGACGAAGAAAGTCATGATACAATACTTGTTACTACTTAGTAACAAATCGTTCTGTCTAGTGTCATACGCCCGCTTGTCATGAAACATTCGTGTGTCAAAATCAGAAATGTTGGTCACCAAAAGGGGAATGCCAATTTTAGGCCCAAGAATGCCCAAGAAAGTTTTATTAAAATATCTTAAGTAAATTTTACGTAATTAACTCTGCTATTCACGACGCGATAGAAGTCGGAAACATATTATTTGAAAAAATAAAAAACATTGAAAAGTAACGAAATTCTGTATCTGTGGATGTACTGAATAAAAAGGAATTACGTTTTTTTTTGAGCAAATAGAAAATCTGTTTCATTTAAATAGAATCCTTAATAGCGTAAAATTAAAGATCTGTTGCAATAAATTGCGTTTACACATATTTTTACTTTACTTATTTGTCCTTTTGTGTAAAGAAATTCCTATGCATTTTATGTTTTAAATATACATTTACAATCGACTTACATAGTAAAATAAATTCAATGATCTACATAAAGAGCCAATCGAAAAATAAAATCTTATAATTTGGAAACTGAGTTTTTTCAATAATTTTCTTTTATCAATAAATTATTTGTGATAATAACTAATATTAGCATTCGGTTTTACATGTGGGCACTCAGGGCCTAAATCACTATGGCGGGTTGGCATTCCCCTTTTTGTATGAAAATATTTCCAATATCCCCTCTATAAATCTCTTTGGTTTATATGGATGATTTTATTTGTAAACCATTAAAATGGTTTACAAATAAAATTTCTAAAATATTGTAAACAATATTTTAGTTGTTGATGCGTTTATGCTCTAGTTCTGGAAGAGCTGCATTCATGCTTGCTTGCACTCAAACACTTTCATAATTAAACTCACGATTAACATTGATAATTTGTTTTATTAATTACACCTACGATAACATCATTTAATTAGGTAATTTAATTAGCACAATCTTCATACAATTAATCATGTTTATATGCATTATGCTTATTTATATGCAAGGTCAGCCATACCTAATGTATGTTATCGAAACTGTTAAATTATAATTATCTTAAGAGGTACTTTTTTAACCATATTAATAAAAAAAATTACAAAGATAAAAAGGAGGAGAGAGGCAGAGGAGCTCGTGGCTGAATAATAACAGCCGCTCGGGTCGATCTTTAGGTTAAGCCGTGCTTGCCTAGGTTGATCTGTGGATGGGTGACCACCCATTACATACCGAGTTTTCTCCGTACCTCGGAAAGCACAGTCGTTAGGTAGTCAGTGGCCCAAAAAGTCTGACAACCAGTCTTACCAAGGGGTATCGTATTATCCAGTACTAACTGGGTTGTGGAGGTGAGATAGGCAGTCGCTCCATGTAAAATACTGGTATTCAGCTGCATCTGGTTTGACTGGACGCCGACCCCAATATAGTTGGGAAAAGGCTAGGCAGATGATGATGAAAGATAGAAAGGGTCTAATGACATAGACTGTTTCGTTCGTTAATATTATGGTCGCAAACTCTATGGCCGAGCCTGAGTTGCTGGGTTCGATTCCAAGGTGAGACAAAGTGTTATTAGGGGTTTTCCTCCCGTAATTCTCAGTAGCAGCCAAGACTTTATGTTTGTGCCTTATTGACTTGTCTCTACCTATTACATGTAGACATATAACGTGTGATGATTTGTTCCGTTACACAGAAAAATATGAAATTTTGAATCAGCGAGATTAGGTAAAAGTTAATGGTCCAATACCATCATCTGCCTAGCCTTTTCCCAACTATGTTTGGGTCGGCTTCCAGATTAACCGGATGCAGCTGAATACCAGTATTTCACATAGAGCGACTGCCTATCTGACCTCCACAACGCAGTTGGTACTGGGTAATACGATACCTCTTCGAAAGACTGGTTGTCAGATTTTTTGGGCCACTGACTATCTTACGACTGTCAAAGATCCACAAATGACACCCGGGACCAACGCCTTAACGTGCTTTCCGAGGCACGGAGGAAACGCGGTGTGTGATGGGTGGTCACCCACAGACCAACCTAGGCAAGCACGGCTTAACATAAAGATCGACCCGAGCGGCTGTTATTATTTAGCCACGAGCTCCAATACCATTAGTTAATGGTCCAATACCATTTTATTATTGTGTTCACTTCAAATTAGATAGAGGCGTCTTGTTTCTATTTGGCTGAAGCAACGCGTCTTTAGATTGTCTGAAAATCGGCATCATAATGTCAAAACATTTTTTTTGTTTTATTTTTTTTGCTGTGTGCACTTGTGGCATGTGCCAAATAAATATGTTTTCTTTCTTTCTTTCTTTAAAAAACCGCCAAAAATTTACTTACACAGTGTTAGAACTTCAACGCCCCTATTCTATCTTTCTAACATAATAAAGTAACGCTACTAAACTACAAAGTGAAATCCGGTGCATGGAGCCAACGAAAGTGTTTGTTATTAAACCACTGGCTTCTGCTAACGCCTTCATGCACTGTTACCAAGATCTACGAACCTTTGGAAGGGGCTTGGTTAAAAGAAAGGAAAGAAAAGAAGAAAGAAAACATATTTAAATAAAACGTTCACCATTGATTTGCGCATTTCTAAGATGGTAAGGATGTTTACCCGACTACGGCGAAGCCAAAAGGAACGGTTATGATTTTAGCAGTCTATGTACGTTTGTATTTACGTATGTTCCTCTGTGGTGCCTAAATTATTCATCCAATTTTGATGAATAAGGTGTCAATCTATTCGTTATTATGGCTCGGGTAACACAGGCTACATATATTTTAACCGACTTCAACAATAGGATGAGTCGATTTTACCTTGTTAACCCCGATTTTAATTAGAGAATGATTTTTCAGTAGTCGGGTTTTTAGTTGTAGTATATCACACAAATTCTTGTTCATAATTTGTGTTATATGAGGTGAATTAAATGTTAAACAAAACATTTTTTTTTAAATTCAGCACCGCCGCCCTCCCGCCCGCAAATGCATGCACATGCAGGAAAAGCGCTAATAATTAGCATGCCATGCACCCAAACCTATACCTAACAGGAGATAACAAGATCACATTCATCACGGTCAAAGAAAAGATTGCTGAGATAAATAATTATAATAAAGATAAAGTTGTTTCTTTTTGTAATTCGGGTCTGTTGATTTCTTTTTGAACCAAGAGGATTTCAATTACTGTACATTCAACTCTAGATTTGTCCATAAACGAACTGATTTTTGATGATGATGTTGACCACTTTTCTGTAATACCTACTTATAGTTTTGCTTTCATTCTGAACCACATCCCATAAATTCAACCAGCAACTTTGTTCGGTATAAGTAAGGACAAACAAAAACGCTACTGACGCCGCAATTAACGTGACCCCTACAAGGCCCAAGTTATTTGGTAAGTCGTAGGTACCAATACGAAAGAAGAAGAACAAACAAATCAGGGACTTCCATAACTTCTAGATCCCTGTCGCCATCAATATATGGGTTTCACTTGCAAGTGCACCAAGGTGTAATATTAGATTGCAAATTGGAAAATAAACCACAATCTGTGGCCGTTGTGACAATACTGATTACTGTGGATACCGTACCATTACATATAATAAAAATAATCATTTAACTACGCCATTATTATGTGAGAATTATTAGAATTCACAAATTGAAAATTACCTATAAAGCCCAGGTTTATGGTAAGTAATCATGTGAAATAATAGATAAAAAGTCGTAAACTAATGTTAAGCAGTATTCAAGTAAAAATAACATTAATCATCGTCGGAAAACCATGAAATTACTTTAGCTTATACAAAAGACATCAACGAGTTTGAGGTGCTAGTACAGCGCCTCTAGCTGTGAAAAGTATAAACTAAACAGTGCCATCTAGTGTCGAATAGCTGCGACTTTATTACGGTCCTTTACACGTAGCACAGTGCTAAGAAAAAAATAATTTGGCTTTAAGTAATCTATTTCGCTAGCATTATTTAAACATGTTTTGTTACTAAAAATGTAAACTAAACATTTTTAAAATTTGATTATTATTCTTGATAGAAATAAAATACCTCTCATTACATTTTCACACGATAAAAACCTGAGAATTATGCTTAAAAAGAAAAGTTTTTCAACCAACTGTCAATAAATCGCCATGACAACATCCTACTTTCTTGTTTCGATCGAAATATTGTAAACAGAAATAAAATTGTCGCAGAGTTATTACATAAAACCATGTCGGATAGTGCAAATGATAGTAAAAATGAAGACACCGCTAACAACAACACTACTGTAGAACAAAAGCCTGTAGATGATAAACAAATTAAAGTGAATAACATGTTAAAAGATCGACTTAGAAAATATATCAAGAAATTGGATGGTAAGTGTTTCATTCCATAATTTTCTTCAGAAACTCTATATTAAATACACCTATGAAACGTATAGATTGTACGTTATGTCCAGAATTTGGAATCCTTCGTTATCAATACAATTTTTTAATATGATCGAATCCGCCCCTAATTTACAAGTACTCCTCGAATCTGCATTATGCAATTCTGGAGAGGCCTATTTCCAGCAGTGGACTTTGTTAATTTGTTTTGATTGTTTACCCATGACTCAGAGAATAAATGTGAAGAGAATTAGGGCAATCTCTATGATGATCACTTTTATTTTAGAATGTTTTAATCATCAAATTACTTCTGCATGGATGCTTTGTTGTTGAAATTATTTTAATGCAAGTGATTTGGCCGCAAGCATGTTCACCGAAATTAAAAATTTATAATGCCTACAAAATATCTGTAAAACTCAGTTACCACTGGCCAACTATTTAATTTAATTTACATTTTAATGTATCATAGAACAGCTTCATCATCTGCCTAGCCTATTCCCAGCTATTTTTGGGTCAGCTTCTCTGACAGGATACAGCTGAATACCAGTATTTTACATGGAGCGACTGCCCATCTGACATCCACAACCCAGTTAGTACTGGGTAATATAATACCCCTTGGTAAGACTGATTGTCAGACTTTCGGGCCACTGACTACTGACCTATAACAACTGTCATAGTAACCCAATGGCTGTTATTAGTTAACCACACCTCAGAGGACACAGCTTCTCTTCTTCTTCAGCTAATCATAATCTGTGACCAACAGAAACAGGCACAAGCATAACAAAAGAAGAAAGCATAAAACTAGAAGTAGACACGTTCCGTCAACTATACAAACCCAAACTGGCCGGCAACGAAGACTCCTACAAGGACATCCCAAAGTTCTACTTCAAACTGCCGAGACCTGACGACATGCTCGCCCAGAAGTTACGTGAAGAAACAAGAGCTCAGTTCCTACAGAAGAAGAGTAAGGAATTGCTTGATAACAGTGAATTAAAGCATCTCTGGAGCTTGCTGGAGAAAACTAATGGGAGCTATAATGGGGCAAATAATGATGAGCTGATTATTGACTACTTTCAGTTCAAGAAGATTAGGGATGAAGCGGGGCCTAAGTATAAGTATGTTTGTTTAAATAATTATCATATCCGTGAAGAATTTAAATTCTTTTATGTTCACTGCTTTCAGAAGTTACATTAATTTTTGAGGTTTTCTCTTATTCACTCGTGAAAATTGGCCTATATTTATTAACTTTTAAACAATGCTCCAGGCCCTATTTCACAGCGGAAGTATTCGGTCGCTTGCAAGCGGCTGAAGGCGGAGTGGGCCGCATCCGTGCCGTCTCTCTGTTCAACTACGTGATGAGGCGGGTCTGGTTGCAGCAAACCAGGATCGGACTGTCGCTGTATGATGTTACTGGCCAAGGATATCTTACTGAACATGTAAGTTATACTGACTTGCAAAATATGTTTGATTTCTTTGTGAATAAAGTACCTACCATTTAATTTACACCCGACTAAGAGGGAGCCCAATGTTAGTCCTATGACCACCGTAGAAATGGGTTTCTTTGACGAAGAATCGACAAAATGACAGATTGTGAAAAGAAATCTGCCATTTTGTTGACACAATGTGTCATTTTGTCGATTCATCGGTCAAAGAAACCCGTTTCTACGGTGGTCATGCTACGCGTGCTACAGTTGTAGCAATTCCAATCCCTGTGCAAAATTAAGTGAATGGTAACTTATTCCGTCATCGTCATTCTGCTGCTCATATCCCAATTTGTTTGCGGTCGGCGCAGCATGTCTTCTTCCATACTTCTGACCTCTATTACTCGTCATCTCAGTCACCTTAATTTGAAGTAAATGGTTACTTCTTTATGTTTCATTTTACAAATTACTATATCTCAAGTGCTACTATTTGGGCAAAGAAGGAACTTGGATGGGTTTTAGTCAGTAAAAGTCTGACACTCCCTCCCACTCTATCCAGAGCGGGGGGGGGGGTTATTTGATGATTTCCCATCCCAAAAAAAAAAGTGCTACCATTTAACAATATAGGTAGGTACTGAATTTGGAAGCTGCCTGATAAAAGAATTTCTCTTTCTTCAGTTTTGTTTGGTAACTAACCTAACCTTACCCAAAGGTCTATGTTTTCAGTTAAACTGCACTGTTAGATTTCAACCCTCAGCTCAACTCCAACAGTTAGAAATCCAACATTACTATCTTCTTTGTGCCACTTGTACATCATCATCAGTCTAGCCTTTTCCCAACTATATTGGGGTCGGCTTCCAGTCTAACCCGTATTTTACATGAAACAACTGCCTATCTGACCTCCACAACCCAGTTAGTACAGGGTAATACGATACACCTTGGTAAGACTGCTTGTCAGACTTTTTGGGCCACTGACCACCTAACGACTGTCAAAGATCTACAAATGACACCCGGGACCAACGGCTTAACGTGCTTTCCGAGGCACGGAGGAAACTCTGTATGTAATGGGTGGTCACCCATCCACAGACCAACCTAGGCAAGCACGGCTTAACCTAAAGATCGACCCGAGCGGCTGTTATTATTAAACCACGAGCTCCTCCATGTGCCACTTGTACAACAGAACTAAATTCTGTTGTCTCAAAACCACTTTCACAGCATTGGTGGCAGTGCAATAACATCCAGGCATTACTTTTAGGTATCCTTAGTGTTACCCAACCATGATATTGTCCAGCCTGAGGTAATGGAGGACCTATCCCCGGCTGAGAATTTGTCTCAGGACTATATACTCAACCAAGAGTCAGCTAATATTACACAAGATTATTTACAAGTTGTACAGCCTGAGATCTGCTAGTCAGGATTGTTCTTACTTTATCATGTTCTCAGATAGTATAGGAAGAGGTGTAGGTAAATTAGTAAGTAATAACCTGAGTCAAAATCATTGTATGCCAGGGTCTACATACAAACAGATAATGGCATCAGTAACTAGAAATGTTTAAAATAACAATACTGATAAGAGGCATGCCTGTGCATATCATATGATTAAAAAATTAAATTATTATTCCCAGGACCTAGAAAGCTACATAGCGGAGCTAGTGCCTTCCCTCGCAGCGCTGGACGGTCTCGACTCATCATTCAGTTCATTCTACGTATGCACGGCAGCTCGGAAGTTCCTGTTCTTCCTAGATCCTCTCCGGGTCGGGAGGGTGCGGATACGAGACGTGCTGTCCTGCTCCTTCTTGGATGATTTGTTGGAGGTGAGAAAGAGTACACTGTATGTTTGTGACGGTAAAAGCTGGTGACGTGATTTGTGCGTTATAATTATATATATTTTATATAATTATATAAATTATATATATCATATATATTTGTGCCCTTGGCTAAAATATGATGTCTGTAACTTTAGAAAGTAATTTAATTAGTAAAACAAAGTCGTTGTGCTTCTCAATCATGCAAGGTTATAAGTAAACTTTGGGTATAGGGGCTAGCCTACCATGTTTTTTGATTGTGCCTGAAAACGACCATTTTAAGTGCCAAAGCATCTTAAAATATTTAATAGCCTTTCCTCAATGTCAAACATTTTGGATGGAGTATTCCCGTTGGTCCCATCGTCCGTGTCCCCGGGAAATTGATTAAAATAATTAAAAATTGTTCCCGTTACGTATTTTTTGCTATTTATTCATTGAAGTCATTTAAGTTAAATGAACATTCAATCTCTTTCTCACCAGCTGCGTGAAGAAGACCTTCCAATGGAGCTTCAGGAACAGAACTGGTTCAGTGCGGCTTCAGCTCTAAGGGTTTATGGACAGTATCTCAACCTGGATAGAGATCATAATGGCATGCTCAGCATCAACGAACTTGCTGGGTAAGTGTTGCCGTCACAAAGATTTTATGTTAATACAACTTTTTTTTTTTTTTTTAATTTCTAGAGCAGCGGTTGCCCATTGGTGGCAGCCGCAACTTACGAGTAGTAACTCGTGGGTTCGAACCCATGCAGGCGTATTACTTTGTGTAATTTATTTCATCACCACTGCTCTCAAAACATAGTGAGAAAACCGGCATGTCCTAAAACCAAAAATTCGAAGACATGTGACATCTACCAACCCGCACTGGGCCCTGGACCCGTGCGGCTGTTAGAGCATGCAAGCACTAGATTTTCTAACTTTTTTCCACAGCTACGGCTCCGGCACCTTAACCAGAGCCTTTCTCCAGCGCGTCTTCCAACAATGCCTGACCTATGACGGAGAAATGGACTACAAGACGTACCTAGACTTAGTGCTAGCGCTAGAGAACAGGAAGCAGCCGGCGGCTCTCGCGTATCTCTTCAGGGTGCTCGACATCAACTGCGTGGGATACCTCGACGCCTTCACGCTCAACTACTTCTTCAAGGTGAGCCCGCACGGGTGTAGGCAGCAGAGTAGCCGGTGCTAGACACTTGCTAGTGCTAGAGAACAGTGTCTCTTCAGGGTGCTCGACATCAACTGCGTGGGATACACGCTCAACTACTTCAAGTTCACAATTTGGGATTGTGCCGGATTTTGAATTCTGCTAGGACTCTATTTTGAACGGAATTATGGTCTGATTCAATTAAGTCACTGGTCGGAATTAGGATCTGATCGGTATTAGTTCTTGGCCACTTTCAAACGACACGCATTTTGCGTCAGGGACTGCGGAGAAAACAAAATGAAAGGAATGGTGGTCCTCTGTTATCATCCGAAGAAAGAAAGAAACGCGTGTGTCCCCACTCGCCAGACACAAGTGGTATCGCCTGAGGTCGTTAATTGGGTGTTAGGGGCAGCTTTTATTGCGGTCTGGCTGGTTATAGCCACCTTTTCAAATTCTCCTGTTAATAGCTGGACGTCTGACCCAAAACTTACAAAAGCCGCAGTCTAAAGGGTGTAAAAAGACCCTTAACGAAGCCGAAAGGCAGTTGTTCTCCCCGTCATTGCGATTTTTTTTTTTTCTGGACCATACCTTCTACTTTCGGAGATATTGGAGGTCAAAGTTCCAATTTTTTTTTAAATACCGCTTTTAAAGGTTTTAACTTTACTTTAATTAACTCCATGACCCGTTAACTATTCAAAGCACCCATCAGCACTAAGTTTTGAGTGCGTTACATTGAGTTTTACCGTAAAACGTGATTTATCACCCCAAAAAAAGTCGTTTCCAACAATAATTTTTGAGTACTTAGTTTGATGTACAGAATGCTTGGTTGACGGCTTCGTGAAGGGTCCGTTTACACCTTGTCTACTTTATTGTTTTTTTTACACACCTTATAAACAAACCTTACGTTCGACAGGCAATCCAAGAGCAAATGATATCCCACGGCGCCGAACCCGTGAACTTCGACGACGTTAAAGACGAGATCTTTGACATGATCCGTCCGGAGGATCCGTCGCGGATCACTCTGCAGGACCTCATCCGCAGCGGGCACGGTCACACGGCTGTGTCTATACTGTTGGAGCTGCATGGCTTCTGGGCTTATGAGAACAGGTAACTTATAACTAATCCATTAACCTTGACAATATGTCTACAACTACACGTTCTAGACGCCCCTTATGCACGACTAAAGCGCAGGCCACATCGCCAGCAAACCAGCAAGCGAGCCGGTCGAGCATCGTTTCACCTCATTTCATACTTTGGTTCACACCACGAACTAGAGCTAAGCTACGTAAGCGATACAAACGAGGCGAAGGAAATATCCGAAGATGCCAGCGATGCTATTCGTTCAGCTCGCCCGGTACGCCCGCCCCTTCACCCGCCCGTCCGTCCGTAGTTTTCGGTGTGAACCCACATAGTTTAGCTCGCCGAAGCTTCGCTTAGTTTATATAGTTTCCGCCGCCTCACTTCGTGGCACTTCTTCTGTGGCGTGCGCTTTAGGGTTCAAATCCGGGCAGTACCAATATGGCTTTTTCAATTCATATGTACTTTCAGAGTGCTTATACATATTAGACATCACTAACATCGGTGGAAAAAGACATCGTGAGGAAACTTGAACTTCTAATTAATTTAAGCGGTGATCTATGCTCATGTCTTCTCTCTATGAGAAGAGGCCCTGCAGTGTGACAGTAATAGGCTGGTATTATAGTCTCCACTTACTAATGTACCCATCAACATCTAGCCGCAATCATTGGACCTAGAAAGCCAAAATTTGTCTCTTAGTTTCCTTTCATCATAAGTTTTTTGATCCCAACCCTGGGCCACCACAATGGGGCTGGGTGGTAAATTATGGCCCACCGCTTCGCGCAAAACAGACGCCTGTGTTCAAACATTAGCTGACCATGCTTATTTTTATTATTGCTATCTAACAGGGAGGCGCTAGCAGCCGCCGGAGACCATGCCTGACAGCTGGCGCGGCATCTCTACTTCAATGGAGATCGGTTTAACATTTAAAGACTGTAAAGTTGCAAAAGTTGAGTGTCTCTGGAGAATGGTAAAATGTTGAGTACCTCTGAAATGTGTAAGGGTCATTTCGGATGGAACGGAAAAATTCTCGCGCAGGCTCGAGCCTCGTCTGGTCGCAATTCACACCAAGAGCAGCAACACACTTCGAGGCGTCTCAAAACCGCGCGAGGATGCGAGCGTCACCGCTGAAGGCGCAAGGGACACGTCAAAATTCTTCGAGCGGTCTCGAGTATCCTCGAGGACTCCCGAGCATTCACGAAGAGCATGCGCGAGGTGATGTTTGATGTCCGCGTCGATATTCATACCATCGTATTGTATAACGGGCTGGTGTCCTCTCCGCGTCCAAAGCTCGTATTTTGAGTACAGATATTCATACAATTTTTTACTTTAAACAATGGTTATAACGTCCTATTTTCAATGCAGAAAGTAAATTACTCGAGGATTTTTCCGTCCTGTCTGAAGTGACCTTTAAAAGAGTGGTCATACCAGTAAAGTGAAAAAAAAAATGTCGAGTGCTGCTAGAAAATGTGGAGTATCTTTGATTATAGAAAAAAGGTTGTGTATTTGTGAAGAATGTGATACCGTTGAGTATTTCTGAAGTCTATATATAGCTAGGAATTTCTGATGTGAGTTAAATAATGATTATCTCATTGAAATTAAATTAATCCTAAGGGCCTTTTTATTGTCATGCGTGTTTGCGCCCGCGTGCAAGCCAGGCACGCATGCGTGCTGCCCGCAACCTATCGTATCACACATGTTTTTATTGTCATGCGCGCCACACGCACGCGGCACACGGGCGGGTCGCGGGTGGCTCGCACGGATGCGTGCCGCCCGTGTACGTGTGGCGAACCTTGACAGTCAGTGTTGTTTTTACTGTCAAGCGGGTCGAACGCATGCTGTATTACTTTTTTTTACATTCATTTTGACACGAGTTCTCTTCCTGGCGACACGCACAATACTGAATACTGTGGCGGCGTGGCGAAAATAATCTGCTCTGCGTGCGGCCCGCAACAAGCATGCGTGCCTGGCCTGCACGCGGGCGCACACACGCATGACAATAAAAAAGCCCTAATTGTTGAAATCTGAATCTCAGGAAGTTGTTGATTGTTCCTATGTATTTAGAAAAGTCTAGTATTATCTGAGCATTTAAAATTTATCGTTTGCCTCGTCTACACCAACGAGGCAAACGATAATTGTTGGTCGCAAGCGCGACTGTTGAGCGTGAGGTCCTGCGTTCGATTCACGGATCGGGCAAATTGTTTGGCTTTTTCCATCAGAGGAATCTCTCAGTAGCAGCCACGGAGCCTGCATTTGCGCCCGGCTTATAGTGTCCTTCACCACACAATCCTGACCTATGAAAACTTCATGAAAATCAATTTTGAGTACGCAAAAAATAGTCAAGAAATGGTCATAAATAGTCACCAAGGTTTAAAAAATAGTCTATGATTATGAGTATTATTCCGAAGTTATAGCTATGTGTTGGTGAAGATTGTGGGGTGAATTTCTCCACACAATCCTCACCTCAGTGCAAGCAAACGGCTGGGAGTATCGACTTGGTTTCAATTTAAAAAAATAGTCATAAAATAGTCGTTAGGCCATGCCAAATCTGAAAAATGATCCTTAAGGTATTCCAGAGATATAAAGGTGTCATGGTGAGGATTACCTGGTGAGCCTTTCTCGCCACCCTGATTACTGCGGAACGCTGACGTATTTGAAGTTTTCAAAGGTGAAGATTGTCTGGTGAAGGACACGGTTTATGGCATTAGGCTCGTCCTTATATATATATAGTCCCACGTAGGGAATTAAACGTAACTGGCGAAATGTGGGTGTACTATTAGGTACACCTCTGCCTAACCCTTTGGGGATTACAGGCGCGATGTTATGTATGTTAAAATATATCCGCGAAATGTACTCAAACCCAAAATCTACTTATTTTTAAACTGTAGTCACAATTATACAGTGCCTCTGAAAAGATGACTACGATGGTATTTAAATTATGTAATTTATAAACCGTGACTTTTTAGTCGTCTTACAACGGCAGCCCAATTCATGTATCCAATGTCTACTAAACATTCATAAAAAAAGGTATTTATGAGATTTTAATAATTTAAAAATAAACATATTATTCAGTATTATGACGCATGACGTAGTTAAAACACCCTGTTGTTAGCGACGATCTACTGGACTCGAGCGCTGAGTAGGTATATTCTCCCGTTTGACACGTAAACATCATTAACAGGATGTTTCATAATTTTTTCTAATGTTTACTTATTTTTCTTTGCACCTATTACGGTAGGTAAAAAAAAAATCGTGCCTAGAACTATTTTATGTCGGGTACATTGAGTGGACCACCTTTGTAAGACGACTACTTTGTCACGGTGTTTAATGTTATAGAAAATTGTTAACTAGTTGTATTCCTTACTATTAATCTATTTATTCATTGTAATCAAATCTTGTTCCCTATTTAAACTTTATAATCAAGCTTTTTAAATTATAAAGATATAACCTATCCATTTATTCTGCCTATACATTATATTTCATTCTTCCTTCATGAACTTTTATAAAATGAGGTTAAACTTAAAATTATATTCCTATCATCTGCCTAGCCTTATCCCAACTATATTGGGGTCGGCTTCCAGTCTAACCGGATGCAGCTGAATACCAGTATTTTACATGGAGCGACTGCCTATCTGACCTCTACAACCCAGTTAGTACTGGGTAATACGGTACCCCTTGGTAAGACTGGTTGTCAGACTTTCGGGTTCTTTCACCCGTAATGAGTGAATTCTAGGCTATATTCCAAAAAAAACCTTTCCTTAAATTGTATTCTCAAATTAAAAGACATTAATACTGTAATAACAATATAATTCGATTATATAACGTGTATAATATATAAAAACAATTTATATAAAAATAACAACATAACTTGTAAATATACAGGGTTATACATACATTTGTTTTTTATTGTACTTATATAGACTCATTTAAAGCTTACAATAATGCAAATAAAAGAGGGTACTTCTAAAGAAGTGTAAAAGCTTTCTGTTGCGAGAAAGAGATGGCGCTGTGTATTCTGTATAAGTCAGTCTCTTTCTCGCACTTAACAATGATAACATTCTCATTTGACTCTTGTATAAATATTTTATACATTGATTTGGTTAGATTTCATTGACTAAAAATGCACCATGTTGAAAGGTAAAATTGCTCAAAAGTTTAAACTTAATATAATAATAGTTTCTTTCTTCAAAAGAAAATTCAAGGTTTTAAACCTGACATGTACTTACAGAATATGAATGTGTTTTATTTTTCTACAAAATGGGTAGTGTCCTTTTTTTAGATCTGTCAAATCTTGCATTCTAATTGGTTCTATTTAAACTATTATAATCTGGTTTGTACTTATATTTTTTTAAATAACAATGACGCAAATATGGCGTCGAGCTTTAGAAATTTTCATAATAATAGGTTAGAATATGAAACTGCGGGACTAGTGGCGGTACTGTCACACAAGCCAAAAAGCTTGGCTTGCCCTTATAACCTACTACTCTTCGTGATGTTAGGGTTTCTGTTGGCCCCTAGGCAGCCACTGTGAGTGAGCTGTGCAGACCAGCTACTGACAGATACTTCAGTATACAGGACACAAACGCTAAAATGGTTACCACGTAGACAGTACATCATTCTGAACCCCCCCCCCCCCCCACAGACGTTTTCGACGGTTATTTAAAAAAAAAACAGCTGTTTCCTACAAAACTGCAATACCTACACGGTCAAAATTTATGGAACAGCTGTTTTTTTTTAAATTAGCGTTGAAAAATTTCTATGTGTTGAAATGATGTACTGAATACGTGGTTTTCGTTTGTGCGTCGATGTCCCTTCTGGCCTGTATTATCTGTCAGAGTCGAGTGTCCGGAAAAGCGTCCGCAATTTGGCCGTATCGGTTTGACCGAACTTTTAACAAACTCAACGCGTTGCGTCAATGTTTTTCTATAAACTGGATATGCTGTGTGTGATTTGCAATGATTTACTAAGGTTACACGGACTCCTGCGCGCTCCTGTACTCGAAGACGCTGCCTCTCTCCAGGAAGGCACTTGTTTGCTTGTTCGACTGTTCGTCTGTTGGTGAAGCGTCGGTGGGCAGGCCGTAACCACCGCCGCCGGGGGAGTTCATTATGTATTTATCCTGTAAAATATAATATAGGTTTTAGTCCTGTATTGGCAGGACAAAGTTACTGTACGTTCGCACTGGCGAAACATTTCCATAAACATGTTGAAATCTATCTCTCTATCAGATAACATGTTTTAATGTCTTGCGCTAATGCGAACGAACATTTATTCAACATTGTTTGTTGCAAGGAAATGTTTTTGTGCGTTATTAGAAACATGTTCCATTGTATACGTCACTAGCTGTGTCCCGCGGTTTCACCCGCCGCTTCCGACTTGTTTTATCTTTGCCCGTCTCCTATTAGTCATAGCGTGATGTTATATAGCCTATAGCCTTCCTGGATAATTGGACTATCCAGCACTAAAATAATTTTTCAATTCGAACCAGTGGTTCCTGAGATTAGCGCGTTCAACCAAACAAACTCTTCAGCTTTGGAATATTAGTATAGATTAATTGCTTTCCATTTGGCGAGATTCAGGTAAAGAGCTATCTCATCATCATTCTCCTGGCCTTATGCCAATCTATTTGGGGTCGGCGCAGCATGTTATCTTCTTCTATCACTCGTCATCTCAGCAGTCGCCTCCTTTCTAGCCACATCATCCTTCACTCAGTCCATCCATCGTTTCTTTAGTCTTCCTCTACTCTTACAGCCATCCACATTCCTACTAAAAAACTTTCCTCACGTCATGAGGAAGGAGCTAGCTCGATCATAATAAAAAAGTGCAACTTCGCTGCCAGTGTTTTCAGAACAAAATTTTTGCGCAACTTCTGTTCACGGTGATTACGACGCTTAAAGCTAAATTATTCGTTTTCGCTCACCCCTGGGAACGCTTGTACGGACGCCTTGCCCCCGAGGTTGATAACCCGTCCGTCCACACGCTGCAACAAGTTTAGACCTCGCTCTCCTGCTTCGCCACCTGGTTATAACATGCGTTAATTATTACCTAGTATTTAACAACTAACTTGGCGAATACAGCTAGTGGTGGAACTCTTTGTGGCGACCATGGAGAGCTTGTGGTGTTTAAACCTTTTACGATGATCCTTATAAAATAGTATTTTTTTTCTTCGTTGCATAGATCCCTGAACACTTAATCGTAGACTGAAGTGTTTGTGGGATCTGGCCTGGGTAAACCATTAAAAGTTAGAAATGAAGGGCGTAAAATTACCCTTAACGAAGCCGAAAGGCACCTGTTCTCCCCATCATTGCAATCATTTTTTTTATTCTGGAACACTTAACCTTGGTTAATAAGTCCACAGATTGGGACAGTTTTGCTCTTGATCTAGATAATATTATCGACCTTAAAACTCCGATAAAATCGCAAGATCAGCTTGACTCAGAAGTAAACAAATTTACTATTAATATTCAACAATGTGCGTGGAGCAATACACCTCAGCTAAAACGCAAATATAAGGGATTTATCCATCCTAAAGAAATTGTGGATTTACTATCAGAGAAAAGAAAACAAAGGAAGTTGTGGCAGCAAACAAGGTTCCCGCGTCATAAAACAACACTAAATAACCTAACTAAACGACTAAAGAGAAAAATTCTACAATTTGAGGATGAATCTCTGAATACCAATCTTCTTCAGCTTACCAATGACAAATCAACGGATTACTCACTTTGGAAAGCAACGAGAAATCTAAAAAGGCAGATTATACAAATACCGCCCATCAGAGATAGCAACGGAAAATGGGCAATAAGCAATGACCAAAAGGCGTTCCGATTTGCTCAACATTTAGAAGAAACCTTTCAACCCAACGAAAGCTCTGTAGAAATACATGAGAGTGTAAATTTATCACAAAACCAAAGAATCAAGCTTGTGACTCCTAAGGAAGTAATGAGAGAAATTCAAAACAACATTAGCTCAAAAAAGTCTCCCGGTTACGACCTCATCACAGGGGAAATTCTAAAACGCCTCCCACGCAAAGCCATAGTAAAGCTGACCAAACTAATAAATGCTTCATTTATCTTAAAATATGTACCTGAGCCATGGAAGGTTGCTGAAGTCATTATGATTGCGAAGCCTGGGAAACCTCCCCACGAAGCATCATCATACAGACCCATTTCTCTGTTACCCGTACTATCAAAGTTATTTGAAAAACTGTTATTAAAACGGATAAAACCAGTAATAGAAGATAAAAACCTAGTTCCAGATCACCAGTTTGGCTTCAGAGAAAAACACTCAACGTTAGACCAGGTACATAGAATAACTAATGTTATTGAAAAAACGCTAGAAAATAAACAAGTCTGTGCTACCGTGTTCTTAGACGTCGCGCAAGCTTTTGACAAAGTTTGGCATGAGGGTCTCATATTTAAGCTCAGACGCATGCTACCAGAATTTGTAGATATCCTAGAGTCGTATTTAACTAAAAGAATGTTTAGAATACGCCAAGAGGACGCATATTCCGAGCTAAAAACCATAAAAGCTGGGGTGCCTCAAGGAAGTGTGCTTGGCCCAATTTTGTACTTGTTATACACTTGTGACATCCCAGAGCTGGAAAACAGCACCATAGCGACCTTTGCAGATGATACTGCTATTATGGCCACCGGATCAAGCCACAGAGAAGCAGTAGAGAAAGTTCAACTAGCTGTGAACAAAGTTTACGACTGGACACAAAAGTGGAAGATCAATCTGAATGAGTCAAAATCAGTTCACATTAACTTCACAAACAAACACAGTGACTACCACCCACTCTACATAAATGGTATGCAAATACCTTATGCTAATACAGCCAAATACCTTGGCATAACTCTCGACGCCAAACTGCGTTGGAAAGCCCATATCAAAAAGAAAAAACAGGAACTCGATATTCGTTATAAACGTTTGTATTGGTTACTGGGAAGGAAATCCTGTTTATCAATACATAATAAGTTGATAATATACAAGCATATTCTGATGCCAATTTGGACGTATGGTATCCAACTTTGGGGCTGTACTAAGCCAACCAACGTCAAAATAATTCAACAGTTCCAAAATAAAGTACTCAGGGCTGCTGTAAATGCACCCTGGTACATAAGAAACGATGACCTCCACCGTGACCTCGACATGGAATTCGTCACCACCATCACACAAAAATTTGCTGAAGCCCACGAACACAGACTCCATCGACACGTGAATGTTGAGGCAATCCAGCTGTTAGACAACACAGGCATAGTGCGTAGACTAAAGAGAACTAAACCATTTGAATTAGTGTAGTGTAAGTGAATCAATAATAGTAACAATGTTGTGCTATTTATATAACACATGAACAAAGTGTTTTATCAATTTTACCAGACTCTAAGGAAGTGTTACGAACGTGTGTAACAGTGCATACCTAATTATGGACACTATTCTTAGCATTAACATAATTTATAACGTAGCATAATAAGTTAGATTTAAATTGTTTATTAGTCTTCTTAGGCTAGATTGCAATTAACTAGTAAGAACTTGGTTCTTACTAATAAGGAAAAAAAAAAAAAAAATTCTGGAACATACCTGGGAACCTTCTAGTTACGGCGACACGGGGGGTCAAACTTCCAAACTTTTCACAAGTTTTTTTTAATACTATTATTTATTGTTACTTTAAATACCTACTTAAACCTCGTACTATTCAATGCATCCATCAGCACAATATTTTGAGTGCGATACATTGAGTCCCACCGTAAAACGTGATTTTTCACCCCAAAAAAAGTCTTTTCCCAGCAATAATGTTTGCGTATAGTTACTTAGTTTGATGTACAGAATGCTTGGTTGACGGCTTCGTGAAGGGTCTGTTTACACTCTGTATACCTACACTTTCTTTCCAATCGCTACACTATGTGTTATTTTTGCAGTAATCATGATTTTACCATTCATGCCATAGGGCTGGAAGGATCTTCTTTCAGTTAGAACAGACAGCTGCACACTACGACGGAACACCAGCTCTCTAGACACGCCGTCTCCGCCGTTCCAACGACCTGTAATGATAAACAGCCAAATCAAATTATAGAACAGCTAAAGAAATGAGTGACTACAGCGTCACTGGTAGGGGAAGGTGAAGAATCTAAGCTAGCATTCTGTCATAAATTGCCGAAAGAAATAGACAACAAATCTAGACAAAAGAAAAACATTTTATAGGTCTACTTAACCGTTGAAAAGTTTAGAATAATAAATAATAAAATTTATTAAAAAAATATAAGGTACAACATTTTACAGTTTTTCTTAAATCTATGTCAAGACCACCTATGTTTTGTGCCTGAACTAGGTAATCCCGTGTTTCAGGCGAGTGGAGGTGACATTAATTGATTAAATAATCACATCTCATTTTAATCTTATTGGTACCTATGTAAAAAAAGGTATATAAAAATTATATTGTCTTAACTTAGCTAAGTAATTAAAAATAACAACAATACGAACAATATTTATTTTAGAACAAGTAATAACTTCTCTGTATCTTCATAGGACATAGTTTGAAGAGCTTCCTTAAGGATTTTATTGAATGGGAGAGGTCCATGGTGGGGTCCACTACCAGACAAAGACTTGTGAGCGACTAACTTAAATCTAAATCGATAGCGCACATAATCTTATCTCAAAAAGGTTGAGCGTTATTTTAATGTATTAATTTGATGATTGCATGTTGAAATAGTATCTTTTTTTGGTAACGATAAAAAAAAACATTTTCCTCATTCTGTCCTGAGACACGCCCCTTTTACTTAAATTTATGACACGTCCAATATCCACGCGTTCAATCAGTGCTACGAGGCACCCATGAAGCCACGCAAGGCACAAAAAAAGAGGCCGTAGCGGTAAATACTACAGGGTCAAACTAAATTAGCTAGCGAGACTCCGCAGGCGTGTTTAGATACCAGTTTCCGGTAGGTTCTTCAAGTTCCTCTGTGCGTACCTAAACTGCTCCCACAACCCAGGCAATGAATTTGCTACTTGCTAACGCCCTGATTGCTCAGGAACCGGATCTTATTCTTGTTCTTTTTTGCACACAAAATTAAAAGATACACACACAAATTGCTTCCCGAAACTGTCAAATTTTCCCAATCAACCTTGAACCTGATGCTTTAGCGATAAAGTTTAAAATCTATTAAAGAAATTTGACAGATTGTAGTAGCTTGATGTGCTGGCGAGCACGAGTAACATTAAAGCTATGCTTAATTATAGCATAAGTTATTTAGATAATGTTATGTTGTTGGCTTTCTGCACGCTTTGGTGCAAACTGTAAGTGCAGCAAGTATAAAGGGTGTAAATAGACCCTTAACGAAGCCGAAAGGCAATTATTCTCCCCGCTATTGCGATAATTTTTTTGTTCCAGACCATACCTGGGAACCTTCTAGTTACGGAAATATTGCGGGTCAAAGTTCCAACTTTTTCACAAGTTTTTTTTTTTAATTCTCATTTTTAAGGTTATATCTTTGCTTTAAATACTTCCATGACCCATTTGCTATTCAATGCATCCATAAGCACAATGTTTTGAATGCGTTACATTGAGTTTTACCGCAATAGGTTATTTTTCACCCCAAAAAAAAAGTCGTATCCCTTCAATAAGTTTTGTGTAGGGTTACTTAGTTTGATGTACAGAATGCTTGGTTAACGGTTTCGTGAAGGGTCTGTTTACACCCTGTATAAATAAGTTACTACTTAGACCTATGTAATCATGAACATTACCTTTGCCCCCCGACCCTGTTCGTAGCGAGAATTTGGTAACGAGCATGGGGTATCGTCGCTCCACGATCTCAACGTCCGTGATGCGAGTGTTCGTCATGTGCGTGTGCACACCTCCGCAACCGTGCCAGCCGGGACCCTGGGGGGATTTATGAAAATCATTAGTAATACATGCTTATACATGAATATGAAAGCATTCAAAATACGGTACAGTATTTGACGTCATCGTCTGACGTTGACGTTAATATGTCTACGAAATTTTGAAAAAGTTCAGTTTTTTATATACTTGTGTGATCCAGTGGCGAAGGTTCCATACAAATCGATTCCTACCGGATTCCCTTTGAAAAATGGCATAGTCAGTATTATAGACAAATAATATTATCACATTAAAGACTACGGCGTGCCTCTTAGAAAAATGTACCCTTCCAGTTGTTATCTCTTTCTTATCTTTACATAGTATAAAACAAAGTCGCGCCCGCTGTTTGTACGCTTAAATCTTTTAAACTACGCAACGGATTTTAATGCAGTTTTCAGCAATAGATAGAGTGATTCAAGAGGAAGGTTTATATGTATATTGCACCCGTGCGAAGCCGGGGCGGGTCGCTAGTACAGTATAAACCACACAAACTCAAACTCAAACTTAAACTCAAAGCATTTATTTCAATTAGACCATAACAGGCACTTTTGAATGTCAGAAAAACAAAGAAGGCGAAGCTACAGTCCCAGACACAAGGCATAATAACTTGTGAAAGTACTGTAGTTGCCCATTCCAAAGCGTAGATCTCTATGGAGAAGAATGGGCAAGAAACTCCATGGACACTCTTTTCAATCAAAATATTTTTACAAGATCTTGGTTACATCATTGATGTTGAGATAATACATATATGTGAGAACGATGTAGAAAAATGTGCACACTAAGAGCGTCCAGAGTAAAAGATTAGACCAACAATTTAAAAACAAAGTAGTTAGAATAAACCATGGCAGCTAAGAGATGACCAGTCCCAACTGACAGCGCCCGTTCACGAACATGACGCATGGATCAGCACCATTCAACTCAACCATTTTGAAGGGAACCGAATGATCCGACACACCCGCCACCATCAGCGAGACATTTGAGTGAGCATGACATTCTCTCAACCGCCAGGGCAAATTCGAGTCAATGCATGATAACTAAATGTAAATGGTAGCTTTACAGTACATAGTACTCACACATGTGCTATGCAATTATATAATACTAAGAGATTGAATCTATACAATGCAAGGATATTTTTACAATCTTCTGCAGCTTCCACATTAACTTCACATGTTAATCAATTAGTTTGCCCCTATGGTTGTGGAGCAGGACCAGCATTGAGCCAAGCATTTCTATCATCAATGTAATCCCCCAACTTATAATATGCTTGCCCACATAGTGTGCGTTTAATACAAGATTTAAATTTCGTCTCATTCAGTTGTAGAACACATATGGTCAAATATTATTATTTAGTGATGTCAGGATTTTCTAGACGATGTAGGGCCCCTGAAGTTGCAGCAACTATATCTATTGACGCTTGCGTTAATCAAGGGTTTTAACAGTGTCACTGCCCTTTTTTTTCGGTTGGGAAATCATCATATAACCCCCTCCCGCTCTGGGCGGAGTGGAAGGGAGTGTCCGACTCTACTGACTAAAACCCATCCGTGTTCTTTTTTTGCCCTTAGTGTTCCAGGGCCGCGATATCTCTTTAGAACAGTCCCGCAGCCCATTAACCCTTTCGGTGCCCAGCACCCAGCATATAGGTCCAACAATAATTCATTCGTGTGCCCACAACCCGTATCCGAGTCTTCGTTGTAAAAAACGGTAATTTTAAAATAAAAGTAATTTATAGCTAATTCGGGCACCGAAAAGGTTAAAAGGCACTTTACTGCCTTTGAAGTATATCATACAATAGCCAAACAATCGCATCAATCAGGTATCATTTTTCAAAGTAGAGATAGTCTTTCGACCAGAGAATTTCTCCAAACTGTAATGGTATAAACGTATACTCACAGCCCCACTGCCGCCGGCAACAGTTTCATAGTAGCCCCAATCTTCTTCACCCAGCGTTAGGTTGTTCATACAACCTTGAGACGCTGCACACACCTGGAACATTATAAAAAGTCATAAGTCATTTATTTCTTAACAAAATACTTTTTGTAGAAAATAACTTTAATTAGATTAATAATCAAAAATATTAAAAAAGAATAACAATAACAAACTTTTACAATAATAAAAATTGATAGTAATTTAATAAAGAAATATAATGTCAAAAGATGAAAATAATAAAATTAATAGCCACGTAATTACCTAATAACGCATTAAAATAATAATAAAACTCAATAATACAAAAAACTTTATTATTAATCGATTTCAACCATTCAACCGTTCATAGCATTCGTTCCGTTCGTTTTTGTTGTTCGTATTTTCAACCATTTTTTTTTGTGTTTCTTTATTTCAAAAAAGGAAGGCGTTATCCATTTAAAAGAAAAAGGGCGTTATCCCTCCTTTTTTTTTAAATCGGTCAATAAAAAAGTTTTAAATTTTGTGTTGTTGTGGCGAGTTTTATTAAAGCTAAATCGGAGGGTGGTTTTCGTCCATGTCTGTTAAAGTATTAATTAATTTTACTTTTTCTTTGTGGAATTTCTCAGTAGCAGCCTCGGTCTAAATTTGTGCCCAGTGGATAGAATGCGTCCGTTGTTCGACTGCCTCGTTGGTCGAGTGGTCGTTAGCGTGACAGTCCTGGGTGCGATTCCCGGGTCAGGCAAAGTATTATTGAGTTTTTCTATCAGAAATTTCTCAATAGCAGCCACGGAGTCTGGATTTGTGCCCGATTGCTATAGGCTCGCCCCCTAATATAGGACTTAAATATAACTGGCGAAATGTGGGTGTACTATTAGTTACACTTCTGCCAAACCCTTCGGGGATTACAGGCGTGATGTTATGTTTATCTGTGGATAGAATAGGCTTGTCTCTCATAACATGGGACTTCAAAATAGCTGGCTAATAGGCGACCCCAGTCTAGTCTAGCATTAAGGTAATATGTTATATCCAATAAATATGCAAGTTGTAAAAAGTCGTCTCGTATTGATAGGATATGGTTATGTCAAAAGGTAAAGTCTCGAATTGTAAGGGATACAGCTAAATATTAAATCACTATACCATTTAGTTACAAGACAATGGTAATGGTTTTGGGTACGCGGTGTCTAATGAGATCCACGAACTGACCCACATTTTGGTGCACGAGCGAATGTGCATACTTGCGTTCGATACAATTATGCATTTTCGCTGAGTGTTCGATTTAACTCGAACACAAGTAATACAAAACTTTTTTTTTTATTCATTTTATTGGACCATAAAATCATAGTTAACACTTGTTTAATTTTCTAAGACATCACTTATTTAACAATTGATTATTTTATGTACCGTGTTTTTTGTGAGACGGAATGCAAACTCAAAACGCATCGTCCTCGATAACGCCGGTCCGGTAGTGACGTCAAAAGCTAAGCTGTCAAGGAAACACTTCTATTCGAAATGTACTCAAACATAGGATTTTATTATAATATTGTAATTGTTATTTTTGCTTGAATAAAGCACATGTAATTAGTTAAATTATTCTATTAAGGGAAAAAAATATATAAACAAAGCTGATAGAGGTAAATGACATCACATGGCATGACATGAATGGACGCCACAGTCACGAACGTTTGAATGGTCGTAGACAGTTGTAGTTTTTTTTTTGAGCTATTAGCAGTTGATTTCAAATTTTAATTCTTTTCTTGGGTTGATAGTACTGTATTTCATTGATTTAATAAGTGAAGAAAAAATTACATGCATATTCTCTGTTATTAACTTCTACACAGACGTACCTGGAATGCCTTCAGTACCACATCAACAATTCTCTGCGACGTGAGCACGTTGCCGCCGACGACCGCAGCGTCCTCTGACGGATCTAGTATGGAACCTTCTGGAATTATCACCTTCACTGGGTTTAGGCAGCCCTGGTATCAAAATGAAATTATGTTTAGCTGGTTGTTGATTTTCATTTAGTTTTATAAAAGTACGTAAATCTATGTTCGGATACGAATAATGCTTGGAGAGCAAAATGCAGTAAAAGAGGATTAAACGTGACCATCGGGACCGCGTGAGTGCTGTCTGTGTGTGACTTATGTAGCTCGTCGACGAGCGGTAGCGGGGAACAGAACTGGGCTAACAGATTAAAGTTGCTTATTCAATTTAAACAGGAAACAAAAATACTTTCCTAGAGTTCTATAAAAAAAATTGGTTGTCTGTAAAGTTGGTTTACGGACGATAGTTTAACGTGACAACGTCATAACAAAACATTGATGAAATGATTGCATACTTTTATGAATAATAGATGCGGCGCAAGCGTACAATGAGTATAACGGGACAATGAGCGTAACGGGACAATGAGTCATCCTTTTTCGTGCATGTAGCCGGCGTTCATCGATTTATTAGACGTTGTCACGTCAAAAAACAAATAATATTTACCTGATTTAAAGGCACATCATGTCCCACCATGCAGCGGAGACAGTAAATTAGGGCAGACAGCGTGATGGCGCGGGGTGCGTTCAAATTGCCCCACACTTCAACACCAGTACCTCTGTAAAGCAATACAAACATAGAAAGAAAAGAAAGAAAGAAAAAATATTTATTTGTCGCAGGGACATGACGTGCATCATACAAAATGACAAAAGAATAAAATAAACATACAACGCATAACAAATATTTATAATTTCAACAGGACAGGACAAAAAAACAGAAAAAAATACGTTAACATCTTGCACGTTGTGACTGCGACAAGCAGGTTACCACTCAGCATGATTTTTTTTTTATCTTCAACGACTAAATAATTTTTGAGAAATTGTATTTTTCAATATCGATTTGAGTATCAATAAATTGTATAGCGACCATCTCGTTGGTCTAGTGGTGTCAAGCGCGACTGCTGAGCATAACGTCCTGGGTTCGATTCCAGAATCGGGCAGTGTTATTGGGTTTTTCCATAAATAATTTCTCAGCAGCAGCTTCAGAGTCTGGTGTTGCGCCCGGTTGATGGCAATAGGCTCCCCCTAGTACATGCGACTTAAACATAACTACGGCGAAATGTGGATGTACTATTAGGTACACCTCTGCCTAACCCTTCGGGGATTACAGGCGTGATGTTATGTTATGTACAACAGCAGATTTTTGAAGTGAAACTTCTTTACGCACGCTTGACTTGCGGAGTAAGCTGGCGAACGTGTGACGTAAGCGTTACGAAAAGTGTGATCGGGCGAGGCGAACGGGAATTGAGTGGGGGATATAAGCAAGAGACAGCAGTGCGCGCGCACATTTTCTTTCTCTTTTCCTCTCATAGCCAAATACGTTCTCGTTATCTAAGCAATTTTCAGAAGTTTCACTTCAGTCGTGTGGTCATAAGCACACTCGTTTTTTTTTTTAAATTACCGATGTAAAATTTCTATGTAAGAAAGAAAGAAAGAAAGAAAACATATTTATTTAGCACATGCCACAGATGCACACAACAAACAAATAAAAATAACATAAAAAAAAAAAAACTTAAAACTACACAATATAAAACATAAATTAAACAGAAAAAAAAAAGATACAATATTGTGTGCCTCACGGCTGCGCCAAATAGGCCCAGTTCAGCAAACTGCCGAGCAGCTAGTGCCCGACGCTGGTTTTCAACTGGACCCGAGATGGTGATGTGACGGACATAAAACAGTTTTGTTTCTAATTAGGTATGTGTAGGTATGTATGAATAGGTACTTAAATAGAAAAAACTTGTGTATAGTGTTAACAAATAAAAATACGTAGGTACTTATTAATATAAAAAAAATGAGAAAGGTGCAAGACAAAACAAAAAACCCAAGGTGCATAAATAAATGAATGAACGGACGCATAGAAACATAAACCTGTTTCGCACGTTCCCAACTTGTAAACGCTTTATATCACGAATCCGTGCACTTCGTCGTTCAATACGCTGCAAGCAACCGAGCGCGCTGTACTAATAATATAATTTGTAAGAAGTGAACGGAAAAACTTGCAGATACGATGGCAATTGTGCGGGTAAATAAGGCAAAATATTACATTTCTGATGGAAAATGGAGCCAAATTATTCAAAAGCAGACATATGAAGAGCATAAAATACAAAAAAGGTAAATCAGTTCAAAGTTGATAAAAAAGTGCTTTATAAAATGAAGAATGAAAATACACCGTTGTAATTATTACTATTATTATTTTTTTACAGATGTCAAGTCTCAAGACAGAGGTACCGATATCCCTCCAGATATGAGTGCAAAGGATGGGATGGATAGTGAAAGGAGCCATCCCGACGCCGTTTGTTCCAGTCGCAAGCAAGTGGGCCAGGCACATTAAGGTAAGGACGTGCGCATGCGTTGCTCCAATGCATACCTGTGTAGGTTAAAAAATAAAATAGGCGGTTATTTTAGTGTGCTATTTTATAAACCGCAGGTCTCACAAACTGCGATGTGTCGCTGCGGCGCCTCGGATATCACGACAGCACCCTCCAGCTGAGGACACAGGTGGCACAATCCTAAGCAAGCCGATCGTGAGCATGAGCAGAATAATTGTATACCTACATCAGTTATTTATACTTTTGTGCAGCATTAGTCGGTAAAGATAGGTTGATAGGTAGGTAGGATAGTTTGTCTACATCTACACTATCTACACTAATATTATAAAGAGGAAAACTTTGTTTGTTTGTTTGTTTGGTTGTAATGAATAGGCTCAAAAACTACTGGACCGATTTTAAAAATTCTTTCACCATTCAAAAGCTACATTATCCACGAGTAACATAGGCTAAATTTTATTTTGGAAAAAAATAGGGTTCCGTAAGATATTTGGGTTTTTCGGACACAAGGTGTAAAAAATCAACCAGAAAAGTTACTTATTTTGCGTACGCTGCCTAAACTATAAAAGATAGAACCACAAAATGTTGTAATTAATTGTAGATCTTATAAATATCTACAAAAAAATCCGTGATACCTACGAGTATCTATGTCGAGTGAGGCACAACAACCATTTTTTTATCTTGAATTTTTTTTGGACTACATTTAAACGCATTTATTTTACTCATGCTATAATCCTTATCAAACTTAATTATTTCATCACTAAGTACAGTTTATGTAGATAATATTTGGTCTTTGAATGATTCAAATTGGACGTTTGGTTTTGAAGTTATGGCGAAATTAAAATATTACGATTTCTGCTGCACGGCCCGTTGCGAAGTGGGCGTCACCAAGGCGGGGTGCGCGTGCGGGAGGGGAGTTTAGATCTATGAGTAAGGTACCCGCGCGGCTCAGACGCTAACCCATTACTCACCGCACCTACGGTGGCCGGTAGCCACCACGTGGCCCCCGACGACCGGTGCGTCCCCCGCGGCTGCTGGGGCGAGAGATTCTCTCCCTCTCACGTCCCGCCACCTCCTTTGCTAGCATGACTGCTTCGCAGAAGGAGGTGATGGCTTCCCATTCCCTCTCGCTCCGGACCATGGCCTGAACCAGGGCCGGGCGCGAGAGGTCGCCGCCGCCGATCGCCGCTACGTGGACACGGCGGAGCTCCGCCCAAGCGGGGCAGACCTCCAAGGTGAGCGCCACCGTCTCCTCCGGACGCTCCTCACAATGATAGCACCCGGGCGTTTCCTCCCGCCCGATTCGGCGCAGGAACCTCGCGAAACAACCGTGTCCGGTGAGGACCTGCGTCAGGCGGAAGGTGAGGGCGACGTGGCGCCTCTCTAGCCACTCTAGTCACTATTGTTGCGTGCCCTGCACTGGGTTGCGACAGTCGCTGTCTCCATGTCGCCATGAGATCGCGTCGGAGGTTTGTCCGCTGAGCGGTGATTTTCCGCGGCAGCGGAGTTTCCCCCCGACGTAGTGCCTCCGCGCGCCATTCATGCAGGCGCGCGAGGACTATCGCCTCCAGATCCGGCTAGGAGGCTCGCCGCCTCGCGGGAGGTCGTGCGGTACCCCCGGATTAGCCTTACGGCTACCACCTATTGGGGCGCGTTCAGGTAGTGGGTGGCACGCCGCTTAATTGAACGCGCCCACACCGGGGCCCCGTAAAGGGCCATGGACCACACGACCCCCGCGTAGAGCCTACGGCTGGAGGCGTTTGGACCCCTCAGGTTGGGCAAGAGCCGCTTGAAGGCAGCCCCAGCCCGTTTCAGTTTGGGAGCCACACGTCGGAAATGCTCAACGAAGTTCCACCGGCTGTCGAGGACGAGTCCTAGGTACTTCAAAGTCGACTCGACGCCGAAGGAGACCCCTCCTACCGTCAGCATGGATCCCGACGGTGGCGCATTCCGAGGCCCATGAAAGCACATGGCCTCGGATTTGTGCAAAGCCACCTCGAGACCCAATTGCCGGATCCTCTCAACAACTATCGAAACTGTGGGGAGCCCCCCTTAATCTGTTATTTTTTAATTATTGTATAGAAATCGTAAAGCGGTTCACAGAATACATCTACCTACCAAGTTTCAACGGTTTAGTCCGAATAGTTTCGGAATAAAGTGGCTGTGACATTCAGACGGACAGACAGACAAGACGAATCTATAAGGGTTCCGTTTTTTGCCATTCGGCTACGGAACCCTAAAAATCGTGTTTGGGCTCATTTCATACACCTTGATGAGAACTTTAGAATTAGCTGGAGTATGACTTTCATCGAGGGTCTGACGATGGAGCGGAGGGCAGCTGCAATAGGACCTCAAAAGTTTACAGCATCTATATCGTGTTCGGGCTCATTTCATGCACCTTGATGAGAACTGTAGATCTAGCTGGGCTCTGGCTGTCATCGAGTGTCTGAGGATGAAGACGTAAAGGCTATCTAGGGCAGCCCTTATTTGGAAAAACATAATAAGAATAGTTTAGTGATTCTTATTCTGTATTGCACACAAAATAAAAAACGCCGAAAATTTATTCCGTTTGAGAGCTTCCGTTGCGTCCGCTGCGTAAACGGTTAAAGTTACGCAGCAATCATGTATGACGGAATTGTTCCTTTTAAAAGTTCAAAAAAAAGTCCGTGATAGCATATGTATATCTTTTAACTTACACACTCATCTTTTTTATGGTTCTCAATTTTCTTCAAAAATTATGCATTATTTTTGCAAAGGTGTTTTTGTAAACATGGTATTTATCCTTATCCAAATAAATACGTTATTCATCAGAAGTATTTAATTTTGAACGGCTCTGCTCTAACATCATTTGATTCCAATGAATATCTTATTCATTTTCATTATGTGTGTGATGTGCTCCTTTAGAATTGTATAATAGGTGCCTACGACCCACCCTCTCTAACCCTCTCTTATGTGACGCAGACGAAGTTGCGCGGGTCAGCTAGTAGGGTATATTTAAAGCGTCCCCGTCGGATAATTTCCACTCATGACGCAAGCGAAGCCGCGGGAAAAAGCTAGTACATCATATAATTGAGACATTCAGTGCGACCATATCCAACTTCCGTTGCGATTCAATTAGATACTGCCGTAAGCGTCTTCTGAATGTGTCTATTGTGCTGGTCATTCTAATCGGTGGTGGCAGGTTATTCCATATTTTGGAAGCCGCATAGCGAAAGCTACCCCTAAAAGCTGCTGTATTATGTGACTGAGTCGAGAGTTGTTGCGAGCATTGCCTTCTCTCACATTCACGCCTACTTGTTAACCAACTCAGTTTATGGTATAAGTAGTCCGGTTTTTTATATTTAACCACACTGAACAGGAGGCACGCCAAGTGTAGTTTCCGTCTGGACTTCATTTTTAGTGAGAAATGCTTGTTTAGAAAAGGTGTTACGTGACTTCGCCGAGGAATATTGTAGAAAAACCGCGCGCAAGCATTTTGTACTCTTTGAATGAGTCGATCTGTACGAGCTAATAGGCGCGGACCATACACTGTGTCGGCGTAGTTTAACCTTGATAGTACCAAGGTTTCCACAAGCTGTTCCCGTAGTGGTTCCGATAAGTAAGACCTCATTTTATATAAAACCTTCAGGCGATAAAAACAGTTTCTGACAGAGTCTGCTATGTGGTTCTCAAAACGAAGGGCTTTGTCCATCGCAAAACCCAGATTTCGCGCCTCATTCACTCTCTCAATTTGTTCTCCCATTAGTTTCAAGTCAAACGTCAGAGGCAGTCGGGCCAGCTGCTGTCTTGTGCCAAATACAATGTATTTAGTTTTGGTAGGGTTCAGCGACAGGCAATTTTCCTCAGACCAAATGGCGATTCGTTGAAGATCTTCGTTAAGATCTTTAATGGCGCTGTCATACTCGTCTGGTCTGAAGGAAATATACAGTTGTACATCATCGGCATATATATGGTACTTGCATCTCTGGAGGCACCTTATTATGTCTGCGCAGTACAAAATGAAAAGAATGGGACCCAAAATAGAACCCTGCGGATGTATAGGAGGGGGCGTGGGTTCATAATCATGGGCTGAATACACGGTAACCGTTTCAGCTTCGGTGGGGACACCGATTCCACCCCGTATAAAGTGTGTAAATAGACCCTGAACGAAGCTGAAAGGCATTTGTTCTCCCCGTCATTGCGATCACTTTTTTGTTCTGGACCATACCTGGGAACCTTCTAGTTGCGGACATATTGGGGGACAGAGTTTCAACTTTTTTAAAGTTTTTTTAAATACAAAATTTTAATGTTAAAACTTTACTTTAAATACTGTAGTGTATAAGCATATACCTATTATAGTTCAACTGATGTAGCCTATATAATCAATGTTTATCCATCCTCCCCTGTTTATTCTCCCCGAATTTCATACTATTCAATGCATCCATCAGCACAATATTTTGAGTGCGTTAATTGAGTTTTACCGTAAAACGCGATTTATCACCCTAAAAATAAAACTCGTTTCCCAGCAATAATTTTTGCGTAGGGCTATTTAGTTTGATGTACCGAATGCTTGGTTGACGGCTTCTTGAAGGGTCCGTTTACACCTTGTAGATAGATACTTACGTAAAATCACAGATGGCGCTGCCCTCCTTCTCATCCAAGGTGACAGTGAGGACTATGGGTGTGCCATTGTCCATGTACTCAGTCGCTTTTAGTACGGTAGATCCAGTCTTGGCTAAGGCGTTACGTGCTATTTCCTGTAAGTAAATTGTTTCCATCAATAAGCTACGCATCGTAGACATTATTAATAGCCCTCCTCCTAATTCTTATTCTGTTAAGCCCGACGGGGCCCACAATGATCCAAAACTAATGTATATATCCTTATGTACCTACCACCTAAGTTCACACTGTGGAATGCAATAAACGTAATGAGTATTGAGTATTGACAGTCAACAAAAACAATAAATAATACTAAACAAAAATAAGGTCTTTATAATTTTTTAATTATAATAAAATTTGTATAAAGGGTGTCAATAGACCCTTAACGAAGCCGGAAGGCACTTGTTCTCCCCGCTATTGCGATCATTTTTTTGTTCTAGACCATACCTGGGAACCTTCTAGTTACGGAAATACTGCGGGTCAAAGTTCCAACTTTTTCACAAGGTTTTTTTTTTAATTCTAATTTTTAAGGTATAACTTTACTTTAAATACCTCCATGACCCGTTTACTATTCAATGCATCCATAAGCACAATGTTTTGAATGCGTTACATTGAATTTTACCGCAAAAGGTTATTTTTGACCCAAAAAAAAAAGTCATTTCCCAGCTATAATTTTTGTGTAGGGTTACTTAGTTTGATGTCCAGAATGCTTGGTTAATGGCTTCGTGAAGGGTCTGTTTACACCCTGTATAAATAGTCCTTATAATTTGCAATGGAATACTTTGTGGACTAGTACCGTACAATAAAATAATATTAAAATTATTAACTGACGGCTCAGTTGGGGCAGTGGCTGAGCGATTGACTGCAGCAGCGCTGCATGCCGCCGGGTTCGATTCCCGCACGGAACAAATCGCTTAGTTGCGCCAATAATGACACAACTCGGAAAAATAAGAAATACAGGACAGCGTTTTTTAAAATTAAACCAAAAATATTTTCATTATAATGCCAATATTTTTTTTATAGAGACCTTTTATCAAAAATGAAAGGATTGTTTTACGTATTTCGTTACCTAATACTTACTTTCGTTACCCCCCAACCCAACCAACACTTTCGTTAATTTTATATTAAGCTACAAACAAAACCGAAAAATCATAATTTTTAAGTTATGTCATTCTTGTCGCAAACGAGCGAAATATTTGTATGGTCTACAGTGAGTTGTTCCGGGTCTGGCTGTTTCTGAGTTTAAATGTTTTTAAACGATCCCACGATACAGGAGAAATTCCTAGTATGAAGCAACGTTTTTTAAAATAACAAAAAAATAACTCCTTGCAGACGGAGGCGAGAGCGTTTTGTAAAACTTACATACTTCAGTTATTGAAATAATGTACAACAGGGACAAAGAGATGTATCACAAAATCATATACAGGGTGGAAGGGCCATGGACTCACAAACATTCAATATGTTGGGGGCACAGATATAGATAGACCTAGATAACGCAAGAGCAACTGCTTCGCGTGCCTAGCTTACGTACAAAAATCGTAAGTGGCCACTTTCGCGCTCAGTCTGCATCGGTGTATAACATGTTGAATGGGTAATTGTGCTGATATAAATTGTAAAAACTGTATATCTGTACAAATTTGAGAAAAACAAAACATTCGTATTACATTGCGGCTTAGAAATAGTGCTTGTGACGTCATAAGAGGTAGTCAAAAAATGGCACGCTTGGTTTTCATACAGATCGTGATACTTGCGTTATCTAGGTCTATCTATATCTGTGGTTGGGGGGTTCCGAGTGATGTACTGAATACATGGTAACCGTTTGTGTGTCTGTGTCCCTTACACCCTGTATAACTCGAAGTAGTAGTTACACTGGATACGTTATAATATTTTTAATGAGTTTTTAACGGACAAAACCTTTTTCTGAATACCTGTAATTTTTAATTAATTAATTATTGATTTGCTTAAGGTATATAACATATTATCTTTGACCTGGAATTTTAATGTTTGTTTGTTTATTTATGTACTACCACGACTTTTTTTTTTAATGACAATTTGAATTTTAATAATTTTTGTTATTGATTGTAATAATTAAGTTAATGTATTCATGACAATTTGAATTTTAATAATCTTATTTATTGAATGTAATAATTAATTTAATGTGTTCATGAGAATTTTAATTTTAACAATTTTGTATACCTAATAAAAATGTTTGCATTTTGCCGAATGGTGAAATATGGCATAACTCTGATGTATACCTACTTCTACCTACTTATGTATTACCTATATTTGCAAATAAATGCTATTCTATTGTAATGGTTAAAATTATCAAATAGCCTAACAACAATAAAAAAATTACCTTCAACATATCTCTAACAGCCAACTCAGCGTTATTCTGTATGTGCGTCATATACGCTTGGGTCACTTCCAGTCCGTATTCACCGATCAGATCGCCAACCAACTGGATACCCTGGAAAAACAACAGAATATGTGTATAAGATTAACGTTAAGCGCCAGTCGAGAAAGGGACTGGTTCGAGGTGGCGCAGGAGAAGAGTACCTGGAAGGATATGGGAGAGGCCTTTGCCCAGCGTTGGGAAATTCAAGGCTACTGAAAAAAAAAAAACCTTTTAGTTCTAACTCAACTAAACGCCCAGTGCAGTGTGTGGCTCTCGATCAAACCAAGTCCTCGACTGGAGTTTCCCAATGATAGATAGATAAATCATCTATTTAGTGCATACAAAAGGCATAGCACAACACACAGAAGCACAATTAAATAATAAAAATTACACGACTATATAACTATATAAAAACAAGGCGCCAATTAACAAAAAAAAAAACATATTTACGAAATAGTATGTCATGGTGTCACTATACTAGTAACACCATGACACACTTCAAATCAAATGACGAGTATACAAGGTGCGGTGTGCGTCTCAAGGTTGCACCAAATGGGAGTCCAGCTCAGCATGTGTCAGGCATGCACCTGACGCTGATATTCTGCTGGATCCTTGTAGTGACATACGGACGTCGAGCAGACGAGATAAATTGGTGTTTTTACAAAGTGAAATGTGAAATACATGCACGGAGTGAAATTATGTAAGTATACCCTAAACTTAAATTAAGTATTTCACAGTAAGTTTAGTTTACTGTAATGGAAACGTTTTTGTTCATTGATGTGTGTTTTAAATACTTGAGCATTTATTAGGTTATATGTATAGTGTATAAATGACTAATCTTACAATATTAATATTATGGTAGCGTAGGTGCTAATAATAATAAATGATTTGGCTATACTAAATTATCTATACTAATATTACAAAGAGGAAACCTTTGTATTTTTGTATTTTTGTATGTTTGTATTGAATAGGCTCAAAAACTACTGGACCGATTTCAAAATTTCTTTTACCATTACTTAGAGGGATTTTTCCGAATCCGTATAGGCTATATTTTATCCCGGAAAATAGATAGGATTTTTCGTGGTAGTGAAAATTGTGGAGTAAGGCGTCGAAAAAACTGCCGTACGTTAACGATTCTCGCGAACGCTGCCTAAATGGTTAGAGATGTATGGTTGACTTCTATAGAAAAGTTGTAGAACTCAATAATGCCTACAAAAAAATACGCGATAGTATAAACCAAACCTTTATATTTTAGCCATTATAACCACTTTTCCATAGAATAAAAGTAATTAAAATTATTAGCCTATGTTTATTGATCATATTATCGTCAAATACTAATCCTTATCCAAATAAACTATTTATTGAGCAAGATTGTTTCAATAGCTATAAATTACTTTTTATTTTATTCCAATCGGACAATCCATTCAAAAGATATTACGAATTTTAAATTGTAATTGGTATTAAAATGAATGATGGTGTCGCACGACTCGCACGGCGAAACCGCAGGGGAGGGGGGTGCACAAGTTGAAGATGTAGAAGCAGTAGTTGTAGAGTAGTTAATGAATTTAAAAATTAAAAACAAAAATAAAAGAGTTAAGCAGGTACGAAACAAAGAAATGTAACACGAATAAAAAACCTATAAAAACACATACAAAACAAAAATTTTTTTTCAGGGAGCTTAAAAAATAAATGTCCACCCGTGCGAAGCCGGGGCGGGTCGCTAGTGTTCAATAAAATTCAATAACATGTGAAGGTATTATAATTATTGACCAACAAAAGATCCACAAACTGTTTTGTTCACAGGTTTGTGACCACGAGTTACGCTGTAGACGGGTAGACAAGAGAAGAATAAAACAGCCAGTTATATAATGGACGTGTTCGAAACAATAATACCCAGTTTTTTCTGCGATTCGATAAGAAACTGCCGCAGTCGAACTCTGAAGGTACCAAGACATTTAAGATTCATTATCGGCGGGGGAATATTGTTCCAGCATTTGGATGCGGCATATCTAAAACTTCTCCTGAAAGCAGCTGTCTTGTGCGATTGAGTAGAGAGTTGCTGCGAGCACTGCCTACTTGCGCATTCTCTTTTGCTAGCGATCCAGCTTAATTTATTGTATAGGTAGGTCGGCTGCCTGTACTTTATAACTCCAAAAAGTATGCATGCCAAGTGCAACTTACGCGACTTCATCTTGTGGATAGAGTGCTTATTAAAAGAATGGCGTTACGTGACTTCTTGGTGGGATTGAGAAGCAGAATCGAGCGCAGGTATTTTGCACCCTCTGGATCAGTCGCTCAGTTCTTGCCAGTAACCGAGGGCTAATAACTGTGTCTGCGTAGTTTAGGTTGGATAGCACGAGTGACTCAACCAGCTGGATACGCAGCTCCTCTGATATTTTATAAAGTACCTTAAGCCGGTAGAAACAAGTGCGCACTGACTCTGCCACGTGCACTTCGTATCTCAACCCAACGTCCATGTTCAGACCCAGATTACGTGCCTCACTGACTCGACTGACCGACTCCCCCAGCAGGCTAACGTTGAGTGATGCCGGCACTGCACTGATTTGGTTCTTGGTTCCAAACAGCATGTATTTGGTTTTAGTGGGGTTAAGTACTAAACCGTTATTTTCAGCCCAACATGCTATTCTGTCAAGATCATCGTTAAGATCCTTTATTGCGATGTCATAGTCACTTGGTTAAAAGGAGATATAGACTTGTACATCATCAGCATAAATATCCGCACAATACAAAATAAAGATTATTGGGCCCAGTATTGTGCCTTGCGGGACTCTCCTGTAAACAGAAATGAGTGAGGAAACAAGAGCTGAGCCATTGCTCAGTCGTATTTCCACACGCTGCCGACGACGGTTGGTAAGATAGCTTTGGAACCAGTGTATTGTATTTTCGTCAAATCCATAGTAGTTGAGCTTTGATAGAAACAAATCTATATTAATGCAGTCAAAGGCTCGCGAAAAACCAAGTAGGACAAGAAGTGTGCATAGGCCCTTATCCTGTGCTGACAGAATGTTATCTGTCTCGTCCAAAAGAGCCGTAGAAGTACCACGCTGTTTGCGGAAACCTGACTGTAGCTCAGGAAGAATTTGTTTATCTTCTAGATACTTTGACACCTGCTGACAAACCGCCTTTTCAGCGATTTTAGAAAGACAAGGCAGAATACCTAGGCCTAAGATCTTTTAATTCCGTTGGATTTGTTTTTTAGGCAATGGCCTAACGATAGCAATTTTCCACATGTCAGGAAAAGTTGCTGAGACAATTGAGCTGTTCACAATGTCGGTGATAGCTTTTAGTGTATGTGGGAGTGTAAGCAAAAGCATGTTCAGTGTCACCTTATCACAGCCTTCAGCGTTAGATTTTAGCTGGCGGAAGTATTGCATAATTTGATCAGCAGTTACTGGTTGTAATGAAAATGCGAAGCTATCATCACCATAAGGATGAGATTCAAAGAAGGTGCGTTGCAATGTAGTGCAGACAGAGTTACCAGGGACCCTCAAAAAGTGATTATTGATTTGGTTTGGATCTCTGAAGTGAGTAGGAAGGTCCTCAAATTGTTTCTTTGGTAATACAGTGCTTTTTAAATTTTTCCATAGTGTTTTAGGATCCTTGATTTGGCTATTATTATTTCATTTGAAATATGCCACTTTTTCGTTGAATTTGGAAGTTACCACCAGAGATTTCAGCTGCTTGTAGTATACCTTTTTGGAGTATTTCGTTTTACGGTACTTGGAGCGTCATTTCTCAAGTGCATCATCAATTTTATTGTATCTGTTATCCAGGGATAAGACGGTTCCTTAATTAAACATTTCTTGAAATGCACGACAAACGTGCGCATCGTAAATTGCTAAAATGTTTCCATTCAATTCCTCAACCATGTCATTCACATTATGCACGACGCAAATGTTATCCCAGTGTATGTAGGATAAATCACTGTCTAGTACTTCTCTACATATTTATTTATTTGCTTAATGGGTCTGTACGTAATTGTTTATAGGGTTTATATTTGCTACGCCTAATATTAAACTCGCACACAACAAGTGAGTGACCATTTATGGAGTCATAGGGCTCAACAAATATCGCTTTATGGTTGAGATTCGTACAGACAAGGTCGATCAATGTTTCGCTATGGTCTGTGAAATGGGTGGGCGAACTTACCCGTTGTTTTAGGCTCATGCTATTCAAAAACTCACAAACTTTCTTAGTTTGCCCGTTAGCATTCAGTAAGTTAACATTGAAGTCGCCGAGCAGTACGTGATCACATTTGACTAAGGAGCTAACAGAGTCAGTTATAGCATCGAGAAAGAGGTCCCAGTCGAAGCGCTGTGCCTATAGCAATTTTATTTCCATTTAGTGTTAGGATAATCCACTTTTGTTCGATAGTGTCGTATCTAGGGTCAATTGGGGTGCTCCAGATACGAGCGGGCAGGCCGCTATACTTTTTTGGTTTTGGAGATCTATACACAAGTTACAGCGGAAGCCTGAATCATTAGAGAAAATGCTCTTGTGGTTAGGTTTAACCCTTTGCCTTTTGAATGTGCCGATTGAGTACTTGACTTTATTTTTAGACATTCCGTTTATGTTATTATTGGAACATGTACGTCAAGACTTATTCTATACTGTATTGTTTTCATTTTAGATTGTTTACGCTGGTGAGAGCATGTTGATTCAGGATAGAAAAGCACCAGTTCAAAGCGCAGCGAGACGGTATTGTAAGCATTTGATCGCAGTTGTTATGGGATGTGTCTCTCTATTAATTTATGATATTTCCTTGAGAGGTATTAAAATAATCAACCCTTTTTACTCTTTATTGGGTATAGAGACAAAGATTTACTTGACTTCGACTTTTAGTATATTGGCTGGAGGTTATTTTCTATTCTTGAGCTACATGTTATTTCAAGTGTTCATCAAGATCTCTCTATCTAGTGGTTTACACGATAAAGGCGTTCTCTATCACGATATATTTATGTTGGCCACACAGATCTGTGCTACATTAACTGTGATTCGTATAATTATCGGTCAGGTTACTGAAACCCAGTGGATGTGGGATAGCAATATTGAGCTTGAATATACTTCAGCATTTTTCACTGGGGTGTACGGAACGTGGAACATCTACATCTTCGCTCTGTTGTTCTATTACGCCCCATCAGTTAAAGGAGAAGTGGTCGTGAAAAATGGCCAATCAAATGGTTGGCCTCTGGTGGAGGATGGCTGCGTAAAGATGGTTGGTGTGATATGAGTTTGTATGGCCGGCCACAACAATCTAGTCTAGCCCTAGGTCCTATAGACTTCTCCTACTAGGTTTTTTAAACCTTGAGTTTCAAATAAAGTGCCAAGTATGAGACCACGGGGAGTTTAAATATTACCTAGATATTATATACAGGGTGACGACGACAATACGACAATAAATTCAACTGCGTAAACCTCATGGCGTTCCCAGTCTGCATATAAAAATTCAATCGAATACATCCTGTAGTATACACAGAGCATTATTTTTCATTGTCAATTTCATTTTTTATTTTCGTTAGATTATTAGGCTAGCGCCGTCAGGTTAACGACACCGGTATCGGTGTAAACACATTCATGTTGCCAACTTGCTACTTCAAAACGCTTTGCCAAAATGTACTTTAAGTTTTATTTCCAGATGCGAATTCGTGCCAATTATACCTAAGGTACCAATATGCTATTTAGTTTATTTGAATTGTTTTTTAGTTTCTAGCTTAGGATTTATTTGATAAATTAAAAATAATCGTATTGTCGTCGACACCTTGTATACATTGTTTTAACAATACTAAGACTTTAGAAAGTTGTGCTATATTTGTAAGACACCAGAGCAGTGGTTTCACTGTTGTTTGTTAGATAACCTATTTTAAGTCGATAGTGTAAATGTTTAGACTATTCTGCGTCTGCTTAGTGTAAGTATTATAATGTATAAATGGTGGTATGTAACAAAAAAAGTTTTTAACCAAAAATGTTTATCTTACCTAAAAGTTGGAGAGAGCTTAATAATGTACAATTGAAAAAACAACTAAAATCGTTTCTAATTGACAAAGCATACTACAATATTAATGAATTTCTGTCAGAATCATTTACTGTGACATAGATTCAATGACGATTTTATTAATTACTTTTCACATGACTCTGTACACTTTGACATTTATTATTTTTTGCTTATTATTTTTAATTACTTAGATTTTTATTTTTTAACTTTTGACATTGCTAATTATACAGAAATAGATTAAATTATGATTTTATTTTATTTTGATTTTTGTAATGTTTAATTTTGCCATTTGGTATTTTTTTTTTAAATTGCCTTCTCTTGGATTGAAATGATAAATTTGCAATCACAATATTATAAATCACAATTGTTGTATTCTAAACATTTGCACGCCATAGTCTGTGGCAAACATGTCTGAACCAATTTTCTTATATTATCCTGCATGCACTTTTCTTTATTGTATGTGTACACATGTTTGGATCAAATAAATATATCTTATCTTATCTTAGCTGGTACTTTATATTTTAAGCAAGTCTCAATGCATTTTAAGTTTTCAAAATAATATATTTTTCGGCTCAATCTTTCTAATAAAGCCGCATTTTGTAAAAAAAAAGTTTGTGGATCTGGGCCATCATTGAAGCAAAGTTTAATATGTCATCAAATATTAAATATTATTTAATTTATTTACTTATGTCAGCATTGTCACTGTTAATTAATGTTGTTATTATTCCGTTTATTTATTTTAAATTACAAACTTCTATTCATATTTGCACACCATGATAATATGGTAAACATGTTAGCACAACTCCATGAACTTATATCACCTTGCATGCATTTTTCTTCTTATAATGAAGAATGTTACTAGGTATGCCAAATCGCTTGAAATTTTTGTCTCAGTAAAGCCTGTATATATACAAATACACTAGTTTTTGTTGTAGTCAAAAATACCTAGTAGTTTTGATTTTATAGGCATTCAAAGTTTCGAAAAATATCGACCTTGTGACGTCATGTCACAACTTTTCCGGCGAATTGTTAGTTGTATTTTTACATTTAGGCACAACACATGATTTCCTAGTATTTGAATTGGACATTTTAAAAAGTATTTAGGTATAATTTCGACGGCACGGCCGCGCGGCCCCGAGCGGACTGAGTGAGCCAGATTGAGCGTGTTGTACGATGACGTCACGTCCCGCGTTGTGCGGTTACAACTTGTTTTACTTCTAAATCGGAAACTAATTGACGTATCGAAGTAATTCTTTCACTAGTATTTTTTTTATTTTTGACAGAGAATATGGAGTGCTAATAATCAAAGTTAGTTAACATTCTTCATTGTATAAAGGGTGTAAAAATACCCTTAACGAAGCCGAAAGGTATCTGTTCTCCCCATCATTGCGCATAAAAGTTCAATAGGGGGGTTGTGACGTCACTTGACAGTAAAAAGTAACAGAAATTGTGACGTCACGCGAGATTTCAACGCGCTGTATCGAGGTAATTTTTCGTTTACATGACAAAAGAAAAAATACGTTTCCAATATTTTGTTGATAATCTAACTGACGGACTAAATAGACAGGCATTTCAGGCAAATACCCTATTTAAATATTCCATTATAAGATTTTTCTAAGGTAAGAAAAAAGAAACCTACCCTTTGATTAGCAGCGACCTGTGCTTTCAAATCTGATAAGTTATCCGCCAAGTTCCTCGTGCCGGAACATCCGGGTACCTTGCCCGGTTTCATCAGTTCTGTAATAAAGTCACAACAAAATATTACTAAGTATCTATATACAGGGTGTAAACGGACCCTTCACGAAGCCGTCAACCAAGCCGTTCTGTACATCAAACTAAATAACTACGCAAAAATTAGTGCTGGAAAACGATTTTTTTGGGTGTAAAATCACGTTTTACGGTAGGACTCAATGTAACACACTCAACACTTAAAGTAAAGTTATACCATTAAAAACTTGTGTTTAAAAAAAACTTGTGAAAAAGATGGAACTTTGACCCCCAATATCTAGAAGTAACTAGAAGGATGTCCCAGTAACTAATAGGTTCCCAGGTATGGTCTAAAACAAAAAAAAATGAAGGCAATGACGACGAGAAGATGTGCCTTTTGGCTTCGTTATGATATTATTACGCCCATTAGTAATGATAGGGGGTCAGAAGGTTTCTCGGCATATTCAACATTAAAAAAAAAACATTTATTTCAGGCAAGATGCACCCATACGAAAGCAAATTTAAACAAATTACATAATTGAATTGAATTTCAGAAAAACTTGAAAAATTACAGCTTGATAAATTATTAATGAGTAATGAGCAATTAAAACTTGATAAATTATACTATGAAAAGTTTTATACAGGACCCCTTCAGGCGGAGGCGCACTTTCAGTTTTTTTAAAAAGCCCTTTTGGGGTTTTTTTACTAACAACGAGCTATTCAACAACGTTTATTTTCATCGCATCGTACGCAGTCTGAACCAAAACCTTTCACTACATCCCACTCTCTCTCACAGCCCTGTGGCCCAGCAATGGGAGGGCTCTACACCACATACCTGCAGTAACCAGCTCCTCGTTGAACACTCCCTCCTGCACTAACACAAAGGACTTGAAAGCGGCTCCTTCCTGCGCCAGGCTCACGGAGTGCGGCGGCATGGAGCCCGGTGTGAGCCCTCCTATGTCTGCATGGTGGCCGCGCGAGGCTACGTAGAATACTGGACGGGGTTGGGTCCTGGGTGGTAAAGGAAAATCCTTATTATCTGAGGTGAAATGTGTACACTGATTGATATGGGCTTCCCCTACAGCAATGCTACAAAGTCGAGTCTTACCACTACTTGTATATAGTATGTGTCACATGGGTGTTTTAAGGGGTGGGGCAGAAAAAAATTAAGTAGTAGGACATTAAAAAAGCTTTTCCTTTACTGAGTGGTACGTTTACGTTTACGTTTCTACACCTTATTTCAATAATAGCCTGCGAGGGTTCTGGCTAAATCTAGCAAAAAAATTGTTTTCAAATGTATGCTGTGCTTCCAGAACCCTCTTTCTATGCACACCCGTCATACAGAGTCCGATAAAACGGTTTTCTGTCATTGTTGACCTTAAGGTAGTTTTTATTTTAATGTGAAAAATGTTAAAGTACCCAAATCAAATTAATGTAATTTAGTAATTATATTAATTTTGCCTAAAATTCTTAGCTTCGGGTCAAAGAGCAGGGTGGGGCAAGTACCCCATCCTGCCCCACCGTGCGTACGCCCATGTGTGTCAGAAAGGTGGTCATATTTAAAAGTGCGATACAGACTGTGTGACGTATGTGATTTTAATTTTGATCATAAAAATTGCGAAAAAGTAATTAGTTGTCCCGTACAAAACTTCAATACCTATTTCACCGAAATGTATGGAGCAGCTAATTATATTTTCACGATTTCGATGAAGGATGTTCAGTTTGATGGTCAGTCTCACATCTTTCAGATACACGGATTTCCATCTCCTTCACCAGGTCGCCGATTCACATGGCGGTGAGGAATTACATATAGGCTACTTTTTTAATCCCAGTACTACGACCCTGAGAGACAAATACCGAACTCCACGCCGGCGAAGCCGCGGGCAACACCTAGTTTAAAATATATCTAAAGGCGCATACACAATTTAAATTAGTTTTAAAAACTATAAACTTACTTCCAGAACACAGGTGTGATGACAGTGAAGTCGGGTAGATGAGAGCCTCCGGCCTTCGGATGGTTTGCCAGCAGGATCTGATTGGACTGGATTGAGCCGCCACGAATTTTCATCTAGAAGAAGAAAATTTTTACACTGTGTTTCTTCAATCTACACTAATATCACAAAGAGGAAAGATTTGTATTTTTATATGTTTGTAACGAGTAAACTCAAAAACGACTGGACCGATTTCACAAATTCTTTCACCATTCGAATGCTACATTATCCCTGAGTAACATAGTGTATAAATTATATTTATATCATGCAAATTAGCCGTGCTATCACAATTTTTACGTCCGAAGTCGCGGGCGAAGTGCTATAGATCAATTTAAATGGAATATTCTGAAGGTTGATCATGTATTGGTTCAATTAGTATTGCAATACCTACGTGGATTATGGTTATTTTAAAGCAAATAAACTGTGGGATATTGTTAGGACTTTGTGGACGCTTAATGAGTCTTTGATGGGGCAAGGCGGAGGACTCATTAAAGCGGTCGGTCTATAGTTGCTTATACATATTTCGAAAATGTGTCGCTTTACAAGATTTTGTCTCATACAAGACTTGTTTATCTTGATACCAGCTATGTTTTAATGCAGGTTCAATGCGTGGTCGCTTTGTTGAAATGAAAATAAAATAGTTAAAGTTAGGCAGGCTAGGCTTCATACAAAAATATTCCAAACACCTTTTTTGTGATAGTCAAAACACATTTAAAACACAGAAAATATGTTTTGATTATCATAAAAAAGTTAGAAAAATAAAATTTAAATTAACAAAGTCATAACAGCAATTAAAAAATTAAAATAAAAACACATTTGGTAATAAAATGAAGTTAAAATAATATTAAAATAATTACACTGCGCTAGCCACAATTAGAGGAAACGAGCGTTAGCCTAATTCCTACTTAATATTATAAATGCGATAATTTATGAGGATGGATGATGTTTGTTACTCTTTCACGCAAAAACTACTGAGCGGATTTGGATGAAATTTTGCACACAGATAGTTTATAACCTGAGTTAACACATTGGACTTTTTTCACGGTAGGATGATCCCGTGGGACAATTATCGAACGCCACACGGGCGAAGCCGCTAGCGTTACATATTACATTAAACGTTACGTTATTATGTTGTTTTTACACAGAGTTAAGCTTACTTTTTCTTTCAGGAAATGTACGAGTTCTGTAGGATAGACGGAAGCAAAGCTGCGGGTAAAAGCTAGTTTAATAATACAATTTGAGACACACGATTTCCTCAGAGGACAGTGCGTCAGATGAAAGATGCGAATTGTGGAGGAACAGACATCCCAACCCTCCTCACTTCATCAATCCAGCAGAACATCTTCCTCCTGGACAGGAACTGCAGTGGCCAATCTGGAAATCACTTAACCGTTTGCGGGCCCAGGTTGGCCGCTGTAGAAATAATCTGGCCAAATGGGGTATCATCGACCCGTCCCAAATACAATGTCAGTGTGGAGCGCCTCTGCAGGATATGCCCCACCTCCTTTCTTGCCCAACCTGCACAGCCACCTGCACCTTCCAAGATTTAAACGAAGCAAACGACAGAGCTGTGCAGGTGGCAATATACTAGTCGGGTATTTTTTGAGTTTATCTATATTTTATAGTTATTATTTGAAGAAGAAGAATACAATTTAAATAAGCTTAGTTCACCTGGTACTGCACAGTCTCCTGCATGGCCCCGAGATGCACGGGTATGTGCGGCGCGTTAGACACGAGCCCACCGTCCGCGCCGAACAGCGCGCACGAGAAGTCGAGACGCTCCTTTATATTCACTGATATCGATGTGCGCTGGAGCACCCTGTGGATGAGATTGGGATAGTTTGAGTCTACCCTTCCAACGTAAGTCTTACTAATATTATAAATACGTAAGTTTGTGAGGATGTATGTTTGTTACTCGTTCACGCCAAAACTACTGAACGGATTTGGATGAAATTTGGCACATAGATAGTTTATAATTTGGATTAAAATATAGGATACTTTTTATCTCGGCAGTATGATCCCGTGGGACAGCTACCGACCTTCACGCGGGCGAAGCCGCGACCAACAGCTAGTATCAAACAAATTATACCGTAATTATTTATTTGCTTCTTTAATACTGCACACAAATTTACAGAGGTAGACTTATTTATTTTTATTTATTACAGCTGTTGCCCACGACCTTCGTCCGCGTGAAGTTATTTTCCCCGCTCCTATTGGTAGTAGCGTGATGTTATATAGCCTATAGCCTTCCTCGATAAATGGGCTATCCAACACTTAAATAATATTTAAATTCGGACCAGTAGTTCCTGAGATTAGCGCGTTCAACTAAACAAACTCTTCAGTTTTATAATATTAGTATAGATACTTACTTACTTAAGGATTCTGCCCACTACACTGTACGATACCATGGCCATGCTATCAACGTATCAGGCAAAAAAAAAAACTTTATATTTAAAACTATGAGACTATGCCCACTAGTCCGTTCGTTATCATTATTTAGGCGTCGCCTAACTATGTATTACCTGCCCATCTGCTCCGCAATAGACATGAACCGATGGCTGAAGATGCTCAGCTGTATGGAGTCCAGTTCAGTAGTGATGCGCTTCGGTTTACCGGTGCCTATTACGATGCGGATGTCGCCTAACTCCGTTATTTCGGCGCGGCAGTCTGAAAGGTAACGTAAATTTAAAATGGTGGAAAACTCCGTAAATTATAACCCGCAGTAGGTCAAGCAAGGTCGCCTAATTAATATACAGGGTGTAAAAAGACCCTTCACTAAGCCGTCAACCAAGCATTCTGTACATCAAACTAAGTAACTTTACGCAAAAATTATTGCTGAGAAACGACTTTTTTTTTGGGGTCAAAATTCACACTCAAAGTAAGGCACTTGAATAGTACGGGGGTCGTGAAGGTGTTTAAAGTAAAAATCTTACATTAGAAACATGAATTTAAAAAAAAAAACTTTACACTTTAGGTACAGACCGTGGCGACCCAAACTGAGGTCTATACAAGGTGTAATCGAACCCTTCACGAAGCCGCCAACCAAACATTCTCTACAATGTACATCAAACTAAGTAACTACGCAAAAATTATTGCTGGGAAACGACTTTTTTCGAGGTGAAAAATCACGAAATGTGACGCACTCAAAACACTGTGCTGATGGATGTATTGAATAGTACGGGGGTCAAAGAGGTATTTAAAGTAAAGTTATAACATTAAAAACTTGTATTAACAAAAAAAACTTTGTGAAAAAGTGCCTTTCGGCTTCGTTAAGGGTCCTTGTACACCCATTATATTTATTTATTTATTTATTCACAAGACATGTTTCCTTTGCCATTACAGATAATAAATCTAATGCGACAAAGTAACTTAAAATATCCTTAACTATACCTTACATGCTACACAGTACGTGGCCCTTGTGAACTCATTTAGGTAACTCTAATCCAGAAAGACAAGTTGCAGAACAAAAAAGGCAATCAACTATCATAGGGCTCCTAGGCCCCTTTGCACCACAAATCACCAAATACGTTAAATGAATTTAAAATAACGTTCTATTTCTATCCAACGTATAAATATGACAGAGAGGGAAAGATGTTATAAATAAAGGGTGAAACAAGACCACTAACGAAGCCGAAAGACATTTGTTTTCCCCGTCATTGAGATCATTTTTTTGTTCTAGACCATACCTGGGAACCTTCTAGTTACGGAGATATTGGGGGTCAAAGTTCCAACCTTTTCACAAGTTTTTTTTTAAATTATACATGTTTTTAATTTAAGATTTTTACTTTAAACACCTTCGCGAATCCCGTACTATTCAAAATATCCATCAGCACAATGTTTTGAGTGCGAGTCATTGAGTCCTACCGTAAAACGTGATCTTTCACCCCAAAAAAAAATCGTGTCCCAGCAATAATTTTTGCGTAAAGTTACTTAGTTTGGTGTACATAATGCTTGGTTGACGGCTTCGTGAAGGGTCCGTTTACACCCTGTATGTAACAATAACAATAGCAATCACACATACCTGGCTCCACAACGATGGTGGACAGTCCATCCATGATGATGGCGGGTCCTGGCAGCTCTTGTCTAGGCTTCAGCTTCTCCAGCAAGTAGATCTTAGTCTCTTGATAACCTCCTTCGAAGTATACCTTTGTTGTCTGCAACGAATTTTGTGATATTATTTTAAGTAAGTAAGTAAGTATTTATTTGCATAAAATGTGGTATATACAGGATGTTATAAAAATGTTATAGAGCAGGACACATTCCGCCGTAATAATAGCATGCAAAATCATTTTTTTACACAAGTTAGGTACATTAAAATGAACAACATAGGTACGTACCTATCTAACATAGATATCTATACATAAATCTCCTCTAATATAATTTATGCATAATTGAAAGATACTAAGCAGACCATAATTAAACAAAACAATAATACTGAAACACCTAAACCATAAACACATCTAAATATTCACTGAAACCATATTCATTAAACAAAATAATAAAGACTATTAAAGACATATACAAAAACACAATAAAAGGACACCGTACAATATAAACCATCAAAAGAAAGTTAAGAGTTTAAGTTAAGAGAATTCTTAAAAACTTTTTTGCTGCTATTTTTTGGAAGTTTTTTTCTTTGTAAAAAGAATCACGTAAATCGGCCAAGTAATCATGCATGGTCTAATCAGTGAACATACACGGAAAAACAAGAATGGTGCATAACCACAAAGTTGTCAAATTTCTCCAAATTATTTTAAACCATAAAATTTTGACAAACTGTCAAATTTTCTCATTCGATATTGAACTTAACCGAAGTTCAATATCGAATGAGAAAATTTGACAGTTTGTGGTAACTTGATGTTGCGGCCGACTGTACATAGAACTGGATGGATGGAAATGGGATTGGGCGGGTCACGTGAGCCGCATGCATAACGACCGCTGGGCAAAGGTTTCAACACGATGAATGCCTGACGATGGACGGCGCCGCCAAGGCCAGCCTAAATAGTGGTGGCGAGATGATCTAGACACGCATCACGAAGGCTCTAGGCTGGTTCGTTTGGGAGGCTTTTGCCCAGCAGTGGGACATTCAAGGCTACTGAAAAAAAAAAAGGTAACACTTAAACCTTTTCCGGCTCTGGTTTTGTTCCAAATCCGTGTGGTGGCGCCACTTCCTTAGGTACGGTACTCAGACCAATGCCGCGGACTCTGACGTCATCAACAATGATGTCGCGCTGGGATAGCGTGAAACCGAACTCTTTCTTGTATCTAGAAAAAAAGAAAATTATATATACGAGAGAGAGATTTTGATTTGTAAAGTGTTCTAACTATTGTTTTTTTTCTATTTTGAATATTTAGTTAATCGTATTTTATTCATTAGTTTTATAAATGGGTAGGTTTTATGTGCATATACACCGTGACTTTTTAGGCGTCTTACAAAGGTGGTCCACTCAATGTGCCCGACATAAAATAGTTCTAGGCTTGATTTTTTTTTTTACCTACCGTACTAGGTACAAAAAATAAATAAACATTAGAAAAAATTATGAAACGTCCTGTTAATGATGTTTACGTGTCAAACGGGAGAATATACCTACCCAGCGCTCCATTCCAGTAGATTATCGCTCACAACAGGGTGTTTTAACTACGTGACGCGTCATAATATTAAATAATATTTTTATTTTTAAATTATTAAAATCTCATAAATACCTATTTTTTTTATGAATGCTTAGTAGTCATTGGATACATGAAGTGGGCTGCCGTTGTAAGACGACTAAAAAGTCACGGTGTATACTGGAAAACATTTGAAGTAAATTATGTAGAAGTTACGCACATAACCACGGGTTATGTGGAGCTCGCACCCACTACAAACTCCGCCATCTTTGTCAGCTTCCCGCTTTTTTCTTGGATGGGCCCAGAGTACTGCGTTGCGACCCCTCAGCGGTGGATTTCGCCTCCATATCACCTGACTCACCTGAACTCTTGGAATACTGACGGTAGATTACCCGTTCTACCGACCAATCCCCACGCTCCTGTGCCAGCCTCATCCAGGTTTAATCAATGTTAGCTTACTACACGTTTGTCTATACCTTTAATGTCCTATCCCCCTCTTAGGCGCGAATTACACAGAAACGGCGTAAGGCGTAAGGTGCGGCGCAGGCGTGGAATTTCTAAGGAAACGAAAGATCGACGTGCCTGCGCCGCGCCGCTTGAGTGTAATTCACGACACGTCGCCTACGTACATTTTGTATGAAAACGCCTGCACCGCGCCTTTACCTTACGCCTTTTCTGTATAATTCGCGCCTTAGGCCTAATCTCTGCTCTTACCTCTGAACGAATGCAGCATAAAAGTCTCCGTGCTTACAAGCCCTGTCCGACTTCTCTTGTACAGGCGACACCATGAGCGCGCAGTCGGTACCCGCGTAACGCAGGTGGAGGTAGGGTTCTGTTGTTATTTGGGAGTCGGGGATGCCCTGGAGAAAATATATGTTTGTAAGTCGAGAACCAACAGACCGCGATGTAAAAATCTTTAGGGCGTCAGATCAATGAATGTTTAAATCCCGGTACGAAAACAAGTGTGTGGTTAGTATGGACGTCATAAAAAAGCGTTCGAGCGAACGTGGTCGAACTCGTAAACCACGTGTTCAAAAGAATATAGTTTACTAGCGACCCGCCCCGGCTTCGCACGGCTGCAATATACATATAAACCTTCCTCTTGAATCACTCTATCTATTAAAAAAACCGCATCAAAATCCGTTGCGTAGTTTTAAAGATCTAAGCACACATAGGGAGAGACAGACAGGGGGAGGCGACTTTGCTTTATACTATGTAGTGATTGTACACCAAAAATGAAACACACCCGTTTTACAAAATTGGTAATTGCAATTTCCGCTATAACTCTTAGATATTTTTTCCTGAAATTTTTCTTAAATTTTATTTGGATATGTCCCAGCCCATCGGCACTTTTCTACTGAAACTTTTCTTCCGAAGGATTTTCATGGAAATTCGTAATTCATGTTTAAAAAATTCGTCGGTTGGATAAGGTGAAAAACGCAATCAATGTTTTTGAATGGGCAAAATTAATAGCAGCAATTATCTCGCTGGTATACAATATAAGAATGGAGTTAAAAGTTACCTGCTTCTTCAACTTATCCCTCGCCACGCTTGCTAGCAGATCAAGTTGGGCGTCCAGCTGCTCAAAATGGTTGGGACTGTACACCGCGGCCGCGGGTGACTGCTCCTCTTGTACTATGTGCGCTAAGGCCATGCCGTATGCTGACAGAATACCTGGAGAAAGACCAACAGAAGTTCGGATTCCTGGCTTGGACATTGATTTTTCAAAAATCCAATAATGCACGGTTAGTTTTCATCAAAACCGGGCTCGACACTCGTAAGTGTATTTTTCGCTATTCTTCATAGTTTCAGATGTGGCCATACACGCCCTCTTGAAAAATTCACCCTATATACACCGTGACTTTTTAGTCGTCAAACAACGGCAGCTCACTGCATGTATCCAATGACTACTAAGCATTCATAAACAAAAATTGGTGTTTATGAGATTTTAATAATTTAAAAATAAAAATATTATTCAATATTATAACGCATGACGTAGTTAAAACACCCAGTTGTGAGCGATGATCTACAGGACTCGAGCGCTGGGTAGGTATATTCTCCCGTTTGACACGTAAACATCATTAACAGGTGTTTCATAATTTTTTCTAATGTTTATTTATTTTTCTTTGTACCTATTAAGAACGTAAAAAAAAAACAACGCGCCTAGAACTATTTTATGTCGGGCTCATTGAGTGGACCACCTTTGTAAGACTACTAAAAAGTCACGGTGTATAATAACATTTGGCTCGCCTCAAACTTGGAAAAAAGGACTGAAATATGGAACAGGCTCACACTGACCTGCATACTTGTGTATGAGCACGGCAGAGATGCCCAGCTGTCGCGCGACGCTGCAGGCGTGCTGGCCGCCCGCGCCGCCGAAGCACGCCAGCGCGTGCTGCGACGCGTCGTGCCCGCGGGCTGTGGTTAGCGCCCTGGAAACAGATGGAAAAATGTACCGACACAATCGCCTAGACCTGAATCTTTCAAGGTGAGTATAGACTACAACATTTACTTGTAACAGAACAACGAGCCGCTCTATGATATGTTCTAGTGTATCATCCTTTTACGAACTAAACGTCGAGCATGCTCGCCTCTTTGTTACAAACCAACGAGCGTATTGGTGTAACATTTCGTCGAGCGTATTGGTGTTACATTTCGTCGAGCCACGAGTGCGGGCGATGCGCGGTTGCGGGGTGACGCGGAGGCAGACCCGAGGGAGGATTTACCCGTAACATAACGCCGAGCATTCGCAGGAACGTTACATTACATGGAAATGCTTTGGAAACTGAGCTTTTGCCTGTAATGTACCATTCGTAAGAACGTTACATTACACAGAAATGCTCCAGAAAATGTTGTAGTCTATACTCACCTTAACCTAAATGCAGTAATATTTAAACAGTTGAAAAACAAAATTACCGATGAAATTTTTCTATATAGGGGGTTTCATAATGATGCACTGAACATATGGTAACCGTTCGTACGCTTTGCGTTCCACAATGACGCATAGAATCACCCCTTTGACGGATACAGGTGACTAAATCGCCACCACAATATGATATTATCAGATTACCTATTTATACAGACGACAAGGCTATAATTAACACATTTTCTTTAGCAAAAACCTCCTGGTTTCCTTTTATTGTTAAAAACAGAGAAATGGGTATTGACGACATAACACCGAAAAAGAAGAAGAAGACGTACCTGATTGGTCTACACATCGCTTCATTGGCAACATTGATGAATCCCATTGCCACTTCTTCCATGGTCATCTGACAACAAAAAAAAATAGTATCAAAATCGAAATTTAAATTAAATAACACCATTAGAATACTAATAGTATCACTGGCTAGTATCATTTGATTAATTTCTTTTAATTTGAACTAACCTCTTTGCCACCATCCTGTCTCAAAAAGCTGTTGATTTCATTCGTCATCTTCTTAAACGCTGTGACCGTTGCCTCTCTGTCTAGAGGATCAGTCTCAGTCGGACCGAAGATCTTCGGGAAGTATTCGGGCAGCAGACGACCTGGGACAGAAAATAACACCATTTTAGAGTCAGTGGCAACTTTCCTTCAGTGCCTGAGCGGAACATATATCTAGACCAGTCAGTAACAGTGAGAGTTCCCCCTTCCTGATATAGCATGCGGGCCCCGCAATGCGCCCGCAGACTGCCTGAGCGGAACATGTATCTAGAGCTAAGACTTACCCAGCAACAAGTTGGCATCAGTAACCGTCAGAGGTCCCCCCTTCTATAGCATGCGGGCCCTGCATTGCGCCCGCAGACTGCCTGAGCGGAACATGTATCTAGAGCTAAGACTTACCCAGCAACAAGTTGGCATCAGTAACAGTCAGAGGTCCCCCCTTCCTATAGCATGCGGGCCCCGGCTGCGCGCCCGCAGACTCCGGGCCCGCCACGAACAGGCCTGAGCGGAACATCAGCATTGAGCCACCGCCAGCTGCTACCGTGTTTATATCTGAGGAAAAGGATATAATTTCGATGTAGTCTTTATTTTGATTGTCATTATCTTTTGGCAGCTCCAACGAAACGTATAGATGGAGCACGGTCCATACAAAATTAACCCACGTCCTACAGCAACGAGAAGTGTCTCAAAAAAATGGGTTTAAAAAGATGGCATGCTTCCAAACTCCATCCTTACAGTCTAGCATATAAAAAAATTGCTATGAAAATTCGTTCAGGGGCAGTAATGTCTACGATGGATATATTACAATATTAAGAAATACTTGACTATCTTGATTTGACTTCAATTATTGAGTTTCATCATTGAACTTTTTTTTTCTTTTCTCAAAAAATAAGTTTTTTCCCTGCAATAATTTTGTGGTGGAGTTACTTAGTTTGATGTGCAGAATGTTTGGTTGCCGGCATTGTGAAGGGTTCGTTTACACCCTGAATTCATTGCAGAAATACCTGCCTCTGAACGAATTTTCATAGCATTTTTTTATATGTTAGACGGTAAAGATGGAGTTTGGAAGTATGCCATCTTTTTGTACCCATTTTCATATTTTTTTTAGATAATTCTCTTTGCTGTAGGACGTGGATTAATTTTGATCCTTCTTCTTTTCAACTTAACTACACCAAATCTCACATACTTCAGTGCGTTAAAAAGGGGTATGAAGTTTATACGAATCTCCTACTTATACAGATTAATTCCAGTAAAATAAGTCGTTACCTAGTTGAGGGGCTTGAATAGTAACTCCAGCTGTAGTTGCTTCGTGGACATGTTCCAATGAACCAGCGTATCTTGATACGTCTGTCGAAGTACCGCCCATGTCAAAACCTAGAAAAAGCATTTTTTAATATCATCTTCCTCATTATTGATCATAATCGAACTATATTCTTAATAGCTTACTGACATACCTATGACTGGTAAGCCAGTTTCTTTCTGGAAAGCCGTCATGGCGTACCCAACGACGCCTCCTGCTGGTCCGGATAGGATTGCTCTTGAACCGTTGAACCTGGTGATAAAGTGTTGCAATTATATTCAAAATCTTTCTCGAATTCATTCTTTCCGCAGTTATTTGAGCCGTTTGAGGGAGACAGATCGGTCCTCTTTGCGTGGCATGGTATCCTAATACTTTCTGTCGCTTAGTGCTTAACATACCTTGGATATTATTGGATGGGTGACAGTTCTGTGTCTTCGAACCCTTGAGACCATTGACCCTTGAGTTGAGACATTTACGTGATAGGTTTACCATAAGACTGTGTACGGTATACCATGAGGACAATTCGGACACTTCTTTGTATCTGCATGTGTTAACTTCATGTTATCCTAGTACTTTTGAGTTGCTCGTCGACAAACGATCACCATGGCATCCAAGTCTTGGATGGGTGACAGTTGTCTTAAAATCCTTAAAGATTTATCTGTAAGTTTCCGGATTACTTACATATTCATAGGAGTAAGACCACCATCCGACTGCATGAACAGCACATTGGCGTCCTTCAGTCCACCAGAGAAGCCGTCAGCGAATCCTCTGACGTACTCCCGGATGTGAGGAGTGAGGTACGCGTCGGCAGATGCCGTGAAGCCGCGGGGAACCATGCGGACCATTGAGGTTATGGCGTGCGATAGGGATACTTGTTTGAAGCCTGGAGAGACAGAAAGAGAAAGTTGAATTATATTGTATTGTATAACGGGCTGGTTTCCGCAACTCCACGTCAAAGCGCGTAAGATGAATTATATTTTCCTTAAGTTTGTGTGTAAAATCCAGATTTCCTTAATGAGTTTGACACGAGTTCTGAAGAAAAAATCGTTTACAGAAGATTTCCAACAAAATTGCACCAACCAAGTTTTAGGGCCCTAAGCTGTCGTAATACTACGAGGTACTATGTGGCCAATAAGACTAGGCCTTACAAACAAACTGGAAACTGCTTCTAGCTGCTTAAATCTAATAGACCAAAACTAGTTCAGCGTTAAATGCAGGCCTCTGGAAAATTGTATCAAAAAACAGACTTCTCTAACTTCAATATTCTACTGAGTGGATCCAAGACTTCAAAATCTCACCTATTTCATCAGCAATATTCCCAATCCTGATCTCATGATCATGGTACGTGTAACTATGAGCTAAAACGACCGCGACACTCTCTATCCCTTTCTTCTTCAAAGCAAGAAGGTCCTTCCTCACTTCCTCTTCATTCAAGTCTTTGATGACCAGCATCTTCTCTCCAGTGGTGCCGACGACTTCTGTCCAGTTTTTGCCGGTTTTGTCCATCTGACAGCGGTCTTCTAAAGCTGGGATTACTCGGCAGTCTACTTCTATTACTTCGGAGTAGAGCACTCCTGGGCGTTTTATGTCCTGTGGAAGATTTGGGGGGAAATGTAGAGATTTGGGTGATGACGTATGGTTAGATGGTGTGTTGAGAGGTAATGAAATATGATTAGAGATAAACATAGGAAGGCAGGATATTTTTTTTTTAATACTAAATAGGCTTATGTTTGGCCGCAACTCGCCTGATGTGAAGCGATGGTGCGGCCTAGGGTGGAGCACGGTGGCCTAGAAGAAACCCATTCACTCGAAGTTTGAATAGATCCAGATTATAATAATCAGAGAAGAAGCCGGCAGTGAATCTCACAGACTGGCGGTTCGCACAATAAATGTGGAAGTGTAGCCATACAAAAAGTATAGGCAAGGATAGGGTAGGATATAAAAGAACAACACCACTTTTTTTCTACAAAAGTCATGCTTCTTTAGATCTCTGAACTTATAACACAGCATTACGCCGGTAGGGTTTCCCCGAAAGGTTGAGCAAGTCTCACGTTATATGATCGAGCCAATTGGCACTAACTGTGCCTAATTCCAGTCTTTGGGCATGCTTAACTACTAGTTCATCATTTAACTTAGCCACACACTATTGCCGACCAAGGAATCGAATCCAGAACCACCCGCACAGCAGTCACACTTGTGACGTAGCAAAGTTGTTTAATTCTATTCTGTTCTCACCAGCTCAAATATATTCGGCCTAGCCTGGTTCCCGATATACAGCAGATCCTTGAATCCCTTGTTGATGATCAGCGCCATCTTAGCGCCCTTCCTCTCGAGCAACGCATTAGTGGCCACAGTCGTCCCCATCCTGATTGATTCGATGAGGGATGAGTCCACTTTTCCATCTTTATTTAAGGCTTTTCCGGTTTCCTGTAAATTGTAATAATAGTTCTTTTGATCGTCTTACGTCATGGTGGCTAAACTCAGCGTAGATAAGCCATAGACGTGCGACGTTGCGAGTGCGTGCGCAAGCGCAGATGCACTGTCTCTTCCCTCACTTTCATAGTTCGGTAGGATGGGAATTCCACACTACCGCTAAGAGATATCATTTAAAATCAAAATATTTTATTTCACATAGGCCTACATTCAGGGTTCGGGTTGGTTGTTTCTTACGGAGAAGAACCGACAAGAAACTCCATGGTTATTCTTTTAAAATGATTTGGTTTTACAATATTATCATGTAAAGTACGAGGGGCCGTTCGCAGGAGGCATTGCCATGAAGGTTTCTTGTACAGAAGGGTTAGGCAGGAAGCACCTATCCTATAGTACAACTACGTTTCGCCGGTAACGTTTAAGTTCCGCGTAATAGGGGGCGAGCCCATTGTCATTATCGGGGCACTTAGAAATTCCCGACGGAAGATTCCAATAGCACTTTCCTCGAACTGGGAATCCAACCCAGAAAATCACAGAAATCAAATACTTGCACATGAAGGGTTCCGTACCATCGTAGTAGGGGAGTCCCCTTTTATTTTTAATGTATTTTTATTATTTTGTTGTTATACGGCAACAGAAATACACGTTCTGTGAAAATTTCAAATGTCTACCTATTACAGATCATGAGATACAGCCCGCTGACAGACAGACGAAAGGACGGACAGCGGAGGCTTAGTAATAGGGTCCCGTTGGTTACCCTTGGGGTACGGAACCCTAAAAAATGGTAGATATTATGACAAATTTCTGCCATTTTTTCTTCTCTCCTCATCGTACTCGATACCTACTTAACACTTATCACCGATAATCTTGAAGATTAATAGATAAGGTTGATGGGATTGCCGACAGACTTAGATAAAAAATAGAAAAGTGATAACAATGTATATCAGAAAAATTGCATTTCTTATGTATTCGGGTCTCTGTGAAGGAGCTGGAACGAACACAGGTACTACCGGTACCGAGTTCACTGACGGTCAACCACCTTTTTTCAACCTTATTACTTAGGACATAAGGGTGAAAATACCAGACCATCGGTGGACTCAGTAGTACCTATTTCTTTAACCAAACCGCGTTACTGTGTTCCAGTTTGAGAGGTATGGCTGTCGGTGCTAATGCAGGTACAGTCACGAACATCAATATGTAAACACTTAACAACTTTTAAAAGTGTTTTTTTCCTACTGTTCTGATTAAATTTTTCATATTGTTACGAACATAGTGTTCTGTAACTCATATTTTTATGACAAAGATCCTATCTCCAAGTTTCAATCGTTTTTTGTCGTGAAAATTGCTTTTTTAAATTAAGAAAAGTGTATACCCATTGGAGCTCGTGACTGTACATTAGACATTTCAGCTATGTTACTAGTGGGGATCAATAGCCGCAAGGCAACTCCTATGCCTCTGGTATAGCAGATGTTAATAGGCTACGATAACCACTTACCTTTAGGTGCCCCACCATGACGTGTTAAAGCAGTATTATTTTAATCTTATTCCAGTGTGGTAAAGAAAGGGCGCTGGGAATCCTTTAAGGCTGTCTCTTTCCCACACTGGAATTTCATCAAAACAAAAGGTACTGCTTTAAAACGATATGGCAACCCCGCAAGTGTGCCGCCTGCTTGTTTGCCACAGACACACATAAAAAAACATCACGACTGTGATCTCCGAAGGGAACACACCAACACACACACAAGCAAACACAGACCATACACCACAGAACCACACACACCACACAATTACCACATTAATTACCGTGTTTGCCACAGAATTATATAAAAAGGTGATTTGTTATTAGCTCTATTTGTTTTTAAAACCTTCAGCAGTCGCCTAACGGGTTTAGTGCTCCCAAATGGTTCAGCATACATCATACCTCTTGCAGTATCCTCCTGATAGCCTCTCGAGGAGCATCATCATAGTTCTGCGGGTCCACCGACAGCAGTTTCATGACCCTCACTTTGCCGTTCGGACAGCGAGCGTACACGTCTGTGAATGTGCCGCCGCGGTCTATTGCGAACTGGAAACCTGGTGCCATGGTGATAAGCTGTAATGATAAGGGCATAAAATGAATCAAGGTGTAAACGGACCCTTCACGAAGCCGTCAACCAAACATAATGTACATCTAACTAAGTAACTGTACACAAAAATTATTGCTGACGTAAGAATCACGGTTTACGGTAGGACTCAATGTAACGCACTCAAAACATTATGCTGATGGTTGCATTGAATAGTACGGTGGTCGTGGAGGTATTTGAAGTAATGGCAAACATTTAAAATATTATTTTTTTACTTTGGTTTGGCCTCCAATATCCTCGTAACTAGAAGGTTTCCAGACATGGTCCAGAATAAAAAAATATCCGCAATAACGGAGAGAACAAGTGCCTTTGGCTTCGTTAAGGCTCTTTTTACACCCATTGTAAAGTCTTGCAGACTTGATTGAGACTAACTGTGAAGTCAATTTAACCTAATACTATAACCGTATAGCATCTAGTAAAAAAAAGCAGTGATAGCCTAGTGGTGTGACCGTCGGACTGCCAAGTCATAGGTCTCGAGTTCGAACCCAAGGCACGCACCTCTGATTTTTCGGATTCATGTGCGTATAGTATAATTATCACTTGCTTTTCGGCGAAGGAAAACATCGTGAGGAAACCAGCATGCCTGAGAGATATTTCTTGACGGCATGTAAAGCCAAATCAAAGGCCCATGGGCGGCCTAAAAACTCTGACACCAGGTTACGAACTAACCACACGATAAAGAAAGATAGCATCTAGTGTACTTCATAATAGTTAGTTACGAGCCGAGTTTTCCTTCACCGTTATCGTAAGGTTAATCAGTGGAATGAGTTATTACCAATCAGCTGTTGATCTCTCCACCTATAGGGCCAATTTTACCATACTTTAACCTTTTGAACGCCATTGTCACATATATGTGACAAACAAGCGTGTGCCCTGTACGCCAGCGTCACAAATATGTGACAAAAAATGCAGTGCACTATATAACACGAAATAAATATCTTAATAGTTTTGGAATCCCTATTTTTTGTAGGTATTTGCGGTGAAATTGTAGCTTGGCCTGGAGGGCACGCGCGTGCCTTTATGCTCTGGTTTTCAATTCCTAACTGGATGCCCAATAACTTTAATTTTGTGATCAATAACCAATAGTTTTTAATAATAGAAATTGTATTTTACATTTACTCAAATAACAATATGTGATCAATCATGTGAATCATGCCTTGTGGTTCTAGATTAAATACCATTAATGTAGGTACATGTAAAAAAAATAAACGTCAAATAAAATAATGAAAGAATGGATGAGTAAAAGTGATAAGTGACCACATTTTAACCTAATTACCAGTGATCGGAGTAGGTAGATTGAACTGGGGTCATTGATCCGAAACGTATATATTACTATGGACATTCCTCCGGAATTGGTGGATTATTGGTGTGTTTGTTTTTATTATTCAACAGATAAATAATGAATTAATTTAGTTTTGATACCTTCCTTTAAATTTTGAATTGAGTAGTAATAATATCACTACCAACATTAACAATATTTAATTGAATCCGGAATTACTTTCCGGAAAAATGGCTTATCCATGTTATTCTTTCTGTGTGCATTTATGATACAAGTACCAAAAATCAATCTACCTACTCCGATCACTGCTAATTACTTAAAATTACTCATTTGTTTTTATAACTGCGTCATTGGTCTAGTAGTTGCAAGCGCGACGGCTGAGCATGAGGTACTGGGATCGATGACGAGGTAAAAAAAAAAATTTGGGTTTTCCATCCGAAATTTTTTAGTAGTCTTATGACCGATAGATGGCAGTAGTCTCGCCCCCTTTTATATGGGCCCTAAATATAACTGGCGAAATGTGGGTGTATCGGGTACACCTCTGTCAAAACCCTTCGGCCGGACGGGTTTGGCAGAGGTAATCCTCGAAGGCTTCGGCGATTACAGTAGTGATGTTATGTTGTTTTCGTACCCACTTATAACTTTGTCTCTTTGCTTACTGCGTTCAATATTTGCTTTTTTTCAGATGGGAAATCATCAAATGACACCTCCCGCTCTGGGCGGAGTGGAAGGGAGAGTCAAACTCGTACTGACTAAAACCCATCCAAGTTCAATCTTTGCCCTTTGTGTTCCAGGGCCGCGGTATCTCTTTCGAACAGTCCCGCAGCCCCAGCAGGCATCAGCCCTTGCGGACCCCTTCCTTTCTGCTGAAATCTCTTTGAGGCGCGCGTGGAACACGAACGCGCCGTCGACACGGCCTGTCGTCATCAGACGGACGGACGGCGAGCTAGCCCATTACTAACCGTCCACAGGCCCGTGCCTACGGTGGCCGGGAGCCACCAAGTTTCCCCCCGGCGTAGTGCCTCCGCATTGGCATTGATTGATGATCAGTTTGAGACTTCACCTAGTTGTGATTCGTCTAAACTACCTACTTTACTTATAACTGGGTTATTTGATGTGTCATAGGACTTTCCTCTTTGTAAATCTAGTAGTAGGATCATTTACCTATTAATTTGCACAAGAATTTATTTTTTCCTCAATACCTAGCCTATTTGTTTAGTCAATCATTTAATCAAAGAGTGAGGAATAGGTGTTTCACAAACAAACTACTTTATAATTATTTATTTAGGTACCACCAACAACATATAGCAACACTACAATTTCGTCCAATACGATGAACAACAGCAACATAAAACATAAAATAAGTTAAATTACACCCCGTAAAAATATTAATACCTAAACTAAACATGACAATGTTTAGCACACCTCTTTTAATTATCATTTGTTCCGATACCATTATAATATTAATAATACGTTCGGATCGCGACATAGGGGTAAACTTGATTAGGTTAGTCCTAGCCGCTGGATTTATGGAGCAGAAGCGGCGTGTCTAATCCATCAGTAAACATGATAAACTTTCGTAAAAACTTCCATCTCTCCTTTAACCCCTTTTTTTCCGGATGGGAAATCACCAATGACCCCCTCCCCCGCTCTGGGCGGAGTGGAATCGAGTGTCAGACTTTTACTGACTAAAACCCTTCCATGTTCCTTCTTTGCCTTTTGTGTTCCAGGGCCGCGGTACCTCTTTCGAACAGTCCCGCAGCCCCGGCAGCCATCGGCCCTTGCGAACCCCTTCCTTTCTTTCTTTCTTTTTTTTTCATAAGACGGACGGACGGCGAGCTAACCCATTACTCACCGTCCTTCTTTAACCCCTTGAGGGACGTATTTTCTAATTTCGTCTCCTAGATCATAAGATTCTAGAATTTGTGGTTTAGACTGTGCATTGGCTGTCAGTGAATTTAAAATATAAAATGAATAAGCTGCATGGTTTCGTTCATTTGCTTAGGCTAATGGATTAAAAAATAATAAAACAGTCAAGGATTTAGCTTTTTCGAGGTGTCAGGAAACCAATCAACATTAATTTTTCTAGCTTGATTGTAAGATTATACGTTAATAAACAGTTACACTCCTTTGGTACGTGCAATTGTGCATGGGTGCGAAAAATAGTAAATTGCTTATTAATAAAAATTGGTAGCGGAATCAGCAATGGGACAATTATTCTGAACCCCGAAGGAAAATGAAGAAAAAAATCGAGTCGCAAAAGTTCAAACTCAAGATTTACCAAAGGGCGATGGAAAGTAGCGTATTGGGTAAAAGTTGGAGCTTTGACTCCCAATATCTCTGTAACTAGAAGGTTCCCAGGTATGGTCTAGAACAAAATCGCAATGATGCGGAGAACAAGTGCCTTTCGGCTTCGTTGAGGGTCTTGTTACCCCCTTATAGGAAAAGGAAAAATAAACGATAAAGCCGTATCTAGTAAGGTTCATTTTTCAAGGTTCGTTACTGAAGATTGAAGCCCAGTTTCTGAAAGACTAATCAAGAGAAGACTGAACAATCAATATCAGGCTGTGATTGGTTGACCGAAGCATCTAGGTACATCCAATTAAAAAGATTTAATAGGCTTTCAGAAACTTGGTTACATTAATAATGGGAAATGTGTTCAGTACTTAATAGTTCCATTTGTTTATGACAGTCAAAGAAAGATAAAATGTGTTTTTTTTTTTTTTGGTATTGTAAATCATCAAATAACTCCTCCCGCTCTGGGTGGAGTGGGAGGGAGTGTCAGACTTTTACTGACTAAAACCCATCCATGTTTCTTCTTTGCCCTTTGTGTTCCAGGGCCGCGGTATCTCTTTCGAACAGTCCCGCAGCCCCGGCAGGCATCGGCACTTGCCGTTCCTGATTGCTATATGAGGCGCGCGTGGAACACGAACGCGCCGTCGACACGGCCTGTCGTCATAAGACGGACGGACGGTGAGCTAACCCATTACTCACCGTCCACAGGCCCGCGCCTACGGTGGCCGGTAGCCACCACGTGTCCCCCGACTCCCGGGGCGTCCCCCGCGGCGGCTGGGACGTGAGGTTCTCTCCCTCTCACGTCCCGCCACCTCTTTCGCTAGCATGACTGCTTCGCATAAATATGTGGTTTACGGGATATACTAAGCACAAAGTCTAGACCAATCATAAATTAGTATTTCCATCGGCTATTATTAAAATCGACTGCTCCATACATTAATCATAATCATTAATCTTTATTTATCTCGACATCAGGAATTACAGACAATGGTTCACATACCTATGCACAATTGTATAGGGTGACTGGTAATTAATGATCGATACATAGACACGTGATTGTACTCATGATAACAAACGACATACCCAAAGAAACATTTTTTTTAATACTCATTCACTTTTATCCCAATAATCTAATAGCGGGCCGTATGAAACTCGCGCGCGCGCGCTTGTGACCTATCAGCTGTTAGCCGCATGACGCCGTTCTGTCTCATTGCTGTCGTACTGTGTAACAATGGGTTAAAGAGTACGTGTTTTAGAGTCAAACATTGCAATTTCTAATAATATGTAAGACTAGCTTTTTCTCGCAGCTTCGCTTGCGTTATGAGTGGAAATTATCCGACGGGGACGCTTTAAATATACCCTCGGGGATAATGTAGCTTTCCATTAGTGAAAGAATTTTCGGAATCGGATCAGTAGGTCCAGAGATTAACCCCTACAAACAAACTCACAAACTTTTACCTCTTTATAATATTATTACTAGCGGCCCGTCCCGGCTTCGCACGGGTGCACATTTACATTTTATTATATTTTATTCACATTTTTCCCCTAATTCCACCCCCCCCCCCCCCATTTGTTTTTCTAGTAATAAATGTAGCCTATGTTACCCAGGGTGAATGTAGCTTTCTAATGGTGAAAAAACATTTGAAATCGGCACAGTAGTTTTTGAGTTTATTCATTACAAACATACACACACACAAAAATACAAATCTTTCCTCTTTACGATATTAGTATGGGTTATAACATAGAAAAGTAGTCTCAACCCATCCATGCATTTATAGTAGGTAGGTAAGTAAGAATGTGTACTAAACATACTGTTAAATTCAATATTAACCTGTCAGATAACAGATGAAACAGATATTGTTCTTAAGATATCAATGTCTTTTGACTGCTATATTAAAATAGATCTTAACTTAAGACAGTTAGAGTTGACAATTGCATAGCATGGAAAACCTGAATGAGTTGTCTATTTGGATAGATATTTTTCATTTAATGTTTGATAAAACTTTTTGCAAGTTAGATGATGGTTCAAAAAATATTTAAATTACTAAAATTCTTTTACAGGCATTTATTAAATTTCATAAAAATGTAAAACTAAAAAAAATATTCTGAAATATTCTTACATTTATTTGTTATCCACCAATAACAACATTAAAACATTATTATTCTATTCAATAAATGCCAGATTGGATTTTGATCATAGATGGGTACCTACCCAATAGAAGGTCTATTGTTTTACCCGAATGTACTCTGAGGATAAATTTGAACCCGGTAGATTAAGCAGTCCGCCTCACATGCAAGTCAAACTGCAAAAACAGTTACTGAGCATAGCACATAGTCAGCCTTTAACATTCCCACTTCTGAGTGGGACGCGCACTCCACTCCTCACGCATTCACTTTGCAAGGCAAAAATAATTTAAAGCTATGTGAATGTGTGTCTTAGAATTCTTTTTAAATAAAAAAGTTATTAGAACAGATTGTTTGTGGATGCTTCAGCATTCTTAGTGTTATCTAAACAAAATACTACAAGTCATGTTTTTTTGTTAGTTTTTATGCCTACTCAGGCCAAGGACAAACCAAAATAGGTATGTCAACATAGGCCTAGTCTAGTCTAAAAGGAATAAAAAACAAGATCATAATAATATATAATACAACATATTATGGTAAGAAAATATTATGGTTGACTTTTTTACAACTTTTTTAAAGTTTCCGCAAACATTGGTAAAGGCAAATTAAATATTCGTAACTTTGAACTTACCTTTAACAAAAACTCTTGCAAGTATTCTCCGGACGTCTCTACCCCACCACGTGAGGTGCAAAACTCAACAAAACTCAAATCGTACAAAAATTAACAATAAATTCTATTCTAATCAGTGTTTATTTGTTTCTTTCACGCTTGCGAAGTATGGTTATGTTGTCCTACTCTAAAATTCGCATTAAATTGACAGTTCATTGATAAGGCCTTGAACGCGACCGAATTCAGCTGATAATTTAATCTTTACTTCATCAGTTTTAATGTTAAATGTGTAATGTATGTACTGTTGACGAACGCATTTAATAAATATTTATTTCTATTTCAGCTTTGTTCAGCTCTGTTTTTCAACATAATGAAACAAAATTATTTTACCAGCAAATCATACATTTTATGAACGCACCAATAAACATAACCTCACTTTTTATGTCAACGTCAAGTCGTGCACCATAAACATCCCGCTAACATTGAATGGTTTTATTGAAGTTCACGTAAATAAGACTTCTTTCACTCGGGAATTACTTAAAAAGGATGGGTCGGAAAAATCGCCAGTACAATAAATTCGCTCAGCGAAAGCGGGATCGCAAAGAGCAGGTAAAAATGGAAATATAATGTGCATAACCTTTTCGTTGCTTACATCAAGTATTTACATTTTTGTTTTGGTGATTTTTAGGAAAAGAATCCGCAAGAAAAACCTGCAGCTGACGTAAGAAAGCATTACGAAGATATTGTGAGGGAGAATGCTGCATTTGAAGAATACTATAAGGTATTTTTTCATTTCTTTAAATGTGATAAATTTTTACTGAACTGTACTTTAATGGACAACCGCTACTTCTATTTCCCTCTAATATTCTCAAATCTCCACTGCTAGATGTTGTTATATGACAAGAACTATTATTCTAATATATCACAAATAATAACATTTTTTTTTCTAAAATTCTAGAGCCAAAAAGTGTGTCCAGAAGAAGAATGGACCACTTTCATGAATACCTTGAAAGAGAACCTACCAACTGCCTTCCGTATCACGGGGTCTAAATGTGAGGCAGCTGCATTGATGAAGATTGTTAAGAGCCAGTACTTCTCTGAGATCTTGAATATGAAGCTGCAGGTTGAAGAGGGGGAAGGGCAAGGGGAGGAAATCAAGCCTAATAATTTGTCTTGGTAAGATATCCTACTAATATTATAAAGGCAATCGTTTTTGAGGGTGTATGAATGTCTGGATGTTTGTTACTCTTTCATGCCAAAACCACTGACCCGATTTAGATGAAATTTGGCACTCAGTTAGTTCATACCTGGATTAACACATAGGATACTTTTTATCCCGGTAGTACGATCCTGTGGGACAATAACCAAACTCCACGGGCGAAGCTAGGCGCCTAAGCTAGTTCAAACTAAAATTAAGTGTTTGTAGCTGTGGCAGAACCTGTCCTCATATAGTAGAGGCTAAGAAGAATAATTCTTCACCATCCTTACTAAATTCAAGTTCTTATTCTCACCATTAAGTTAAGGTTTCCATAGCTATCAGTGAAATCTAGATTGAATGTGAAAGAAATTTACTTAAATAGGAAAGTGATATTAATTTACAGTGATATTGTCTTAAAAAGACATACTAAATACTCCTTAGTAACTCACATTAACATTCTTGCCCCTCAGGTACCCAGGAGGTTACGCATGGCAACTCCGTCTGTCCCGCACAGACATCAGACGCAATGAAGCTCTTTACAAGCTTCATAACTTCCTGGTAGCGGAGACAGCGGCTGGTGGAGTGTCGAGGCAGGAGACTGTGTCTATGATACCACCTGTAGTGCTTGATGTTCAACCTCATCATAAGGTACCTTATTACTACTTTCTACGAGCTTCATACCTTCCTGGTAGCTGAGACAGGGGCCAGTGAAGTGTTGAGTCAGGAGACTGTTTCTATGATCAGTTGTCCTTGATGTACAACCTCATCAAAAGGAAGTTTTTCTGTATATCTTGCAAAAATTTTTTTTTTTTTCAACACATATTTTGATCAACATACAACCTGACCTGCAAACTGCATAAAAATGCAAGACAAATTTGAATTTCGCGGGCTATCCTGCTGCAAACTCCTTAAATAATAATGCTGTATGTTTTTTCTCCAATATCTATTTCTATCAATTCAATCTCTATTTATTTTCTTATTTTATGGAACAGCTTCTCAAATGAGAAATTCCCATAAGTTTCCTAAAATATAAACTGTATAAAAATGTAAGTTTAAACAATGCTAAAGTGTAGGCAGCCAATTTCCTAATATTATGCTTGACCATAGTAAAAATATGTTGTGTATTTATAGGTTTTAGATATGTGTGCGGCTCCAGGATCAAAAACAGCACAGTTGATTGAATTTCTACATGCTGATGAGGACAAAATGCCTACAGGTAAAAACTACTGAACCTATTATTTCTTCCTAATTTTATCCAAACTTTACAAATTTACTTTAGTTACACATTATTTTATGTAATGTTAGAAGAAGAAATAAACTTAGGTTTACCTGGGTAAAGTTAGTATTACCCAAGATTTTTGGGTAAACTCCGAATAATTACCTACTAAAATAGACTTTTTCGTGAAACTGCAGCAGTAACTTTGTTTTTCTTTAACATATTATGAAAAACAAATTTAGTTTTGCTATTGACTGTAAATTTCATTGACCTATGAATGAGGGTTAAAAATATTATTATTATATTGTTTGGAGCTACGGAACTCCTTTTCGTGCGAGTGCAACTCGCACTTGTTCACAATTGGGACAGTTTTTCACCAGCACATTGGTAAAAAAAAAGTAGCATAGCAATAGCATAATAAGATAACATAATCTACCGATAATGTCCTCCTCACTGCTGGGTCACAAGCTTCTTTTCCTCAAGTTAAATAATTAACTTGCTTCGATAATTATCAATTATTCAAGACAATTATCCCTGCACCTTTCTGTGAAATCCCGAGCGGTCCGTAGTGCCCGCGGACCCAGTGAAGTTTGATGGAGTTCTGCTATACACTGTTAAATTTTGATCGTTTTAATCCCGCGGAGAATCGATCCGGTCCATGAAACACAATCGATTTGTGAAGATAAAATTAAAAAATAGAATACTTTTTTTTTAAACTCGAATTAATTCTCGCATGCGTGAAAAAACGATGCGAACCGTAAGGTTCGCATCGTTTTTTCACGCATAGCATAGCGTAGGCAGCATTCGATACCAACAACAATGACGCGTAAGCGCAGTCAACGTGGACTCACAAAAATTTGCCAATCCTAGACCAAGCCCCGCCCCCAAACCCCATTTGATTGGCAATGCAAAAGCCGCGCGCTAAGGGCATCACAGGACTACGTCATGTAAACAATTCAGTTTCTCTAAGGCGTCATCGGTGTGTTGTTGTTACGATAATCCTTGTCGCGCGAAAGTACTGGCGTCTCGTAATTACGTGTACTCCAACCTGGAGTTCGTTGCCATGGTGCAATTTTACGCGATCGGGGGTTTTGATGCGCAAGCGGCTAGTCGTCTCTACAGCGAACCAAACCACTTACAATCATGCCAGTGGATATTAAACAATCGCGAAGTTAATATTCTGTGGACGGACGAATCGACTTTTACGCGTGTAGGACTATTTAATCAACGAAATGAACATTTTTGACACACGTGATTAGTGAGTGTAGTCATCAAGTGCGCGAACAATTATTACGTATCGCGAAGTGTCTCTTAGTATTAAATAAATCAAAGGTGATTTAGGTATGTACCAGAACTTATTTCAATAATTATAAATAATTATGATTCCACATTTTTAAATTCGCCATAACAGCACGATTACGATTATGACGGTCTTAAGCCCGTAAAAGTATGAAGGAAAATTTGGAATCATTTAATTTGTTAACGCGAACATCAGCTGAGCGAGTCAATAACCTAACTTGTAGGTAGGTACGCAGTACGCACGCGTAGGTAACTAGCTCGTGGGGCTACTAAAGGATTCATTCATTTTGCGAGTATTACGTTATCACTTCATTTTTTTTTTTTAAGGGATACAGTGCTGTGCACGCTTTTGATGAATAGTATTTTGTAAGTTAAACCACCGGTCCAAGGGATTAAAACGATCAAAATTTAACCGTATATGTATAATAGCTGTTCCCCGCGACTTTCGTCCGCGTCAAGTTATTAAAAATACAATTTTCCCCGTTTTTGCAACATTTTTCATTGCTGCTACGCTCCTATTGGTCGTAGCGTGATGATATATAGCCTATAGCCTTCCTCGATAAATGGACTACCCAACACTGAAAGAATCATTCAAATCAGACCAGTAGTTCCAGAGATTAGCGCGTTCAAACAAACAAACAAACAAACAAACAAACAAACAAACACTGCAGCTTTATAATATTAGTATAGATAATCTTAAAATTACTCCAAAACACAAATGACTGGAGTTACTCAAAAAGCCACTTATCTGAAGTGGGACTGAGCTGGCCATGTCTGCCGTATACCCGAAGAACTGAGGGCCAAAGTAACCACGTTATAGAGCCCTGACACAGCCAAAACGCGATGCGGCAGACCTCGCAGGAGAAGGCGGGACGAGATGGACAGAACCAACAACCTGTGGTTCATATTGGCCCTGGATCGAAAGATTTGGAGGTCATGGGGGAGGCCTGTGTCCAGCAGTGGGATGACACAGGCTAACAGTAACCCTATGCTTTTCCTCAAAGTTTTACGAGATTATTCCTTCCTCAGGCTTCGTAATGGCGAATGACGTGGACAACAGCAGGTGCTACATGTTGGTACATCAGGCTAAGAGGCTCAACTCTCCGTGTATCCTGATCACGAACCATGACTCCGCTGTAATGCCGGCTTTGGTAGTGGCTGATGAACAGGTTAGTACAAATTCAACCTTGCATGTTTTGATATAAAGTCGAAAATAAGTAACGCGAAGAACAGAAGGCTATATGTATTGTATTAAAGGCTGGCAAAGTTCAATGTTATAGCCACCTCAAGTATGTAAAAATAAAGTCGAAAATATATTGCGTGTACCACAGAAGATGCTATCGCGGTCACTGACGGTCGATCACTTTTCAACCTTATAACTCAATAGTGTATAAGGGTGATAATATTGTAGTTTATCGCCAGATAAACTACAATATTATCACCCTTATACACTATTAGATAACTTGGTTGGAGACCAGTATATTTTTAAATGCTTTTCTTTGTTCGTTTAGAATCCAGGATCAACAAAGCCACTGAAATTCGACCGTATTTTATGCGATGTGCCGTGCTCAGGCGACGCGACGTTGCGTAAGAACCCAGATATATGGCTGAAATGGTCTACTGGCAATGGAAATAATCTACATGGGTAAGAGAGCTATATTGCATAGAGAAAACTATTTGCTTTTCCAATATTAAGTTTACAGTAACATCATGGAGGAGGCATTAGGAAAAAGTACCTAATTTAAAATATTCTCTTCGTTTTTTAGGCTTCCGTACCCGAAGGGTAACCCTATTACTAAACCTCCGTACGTCCGTCTGTCTGTTAGCGGGATGCATCTCATGATCCGTAATAGGTAGGCAGTTGAAATTTTCACAGAATGTGTATTTCTGTTATACTGCCGCTATATCACAAAATAATAAAAAGAAATTAAAAACTAAAGGGGCCCCCCTTTAGTTTTTAATTTCTCCTACTACGATGGTACGGAACCCTTCATGTGTGAGCCGGTTTTTATTTCATGTTTTTGTAAAATATCTACACATTCAAAATGTGAACAGCACTTTTACTATTAACCGTTAAAATTAATTTAGTTTAGCCAAATTGTTGCCCAAGACCTTCATCCATCCGTTTTAATTTTTTTCCACGGAACTCTACTCCTTTTTCTTAAATAAATGTAGCCTAAGTTACCCCTTATAAGAACAGCTATCTGCCAATAAAAATCCTGTCAAAATCGGTCCAGCCGTTAGGCAGATTACCCGGAACAAACATACAGACACAAATTCAAAAAAAAAATGTTTTTTTGAAAAAAGAAAGAAAGAAAAAAAGTTGGCGCAGGCGTATCATACAAAATGACAAAAAATACAATAAACATACAACGCATAAAAAATATTAATAAATTCAATAGGACGGAACAAAAAATTAAAAAAAAAACGTTAACAGCTTGCATGTCGTGACTGCGACAATTAGGTTTGTTATAAGTACCGAATATACGTTCATAGGCATTCAGTAAAAAGCTGTTATTTTGAAACACACACAGACACTTCAATTTTATTTATTAATATAGATGTATAGATTGTAATGGCGAATTCATTATTGATTGATTGATTATTGTAATTTATCCCCACTTTTCAACCCTCCAGCATCCAATACCGAGTCCTCAAGCGCGGCTGCGAACTCCTGGAAGTAGGAGGGCGCCTAGTATACTCCACATGCTCTTTCAACCCCGTGGAGAACGAGGCCGTCGTCCACAGAGTGCTGCAGGAGACAGGAGGAACCGTGACACTCGTCAATGTGGCTGATATGCTGCCTGGACTCAAGTTCCACAAGGGTGAGTCTAGTGTAGTCCACAGGAGAGACGCCAGGTCCACAGAGTGCTGCAGGAGACAGGAGGGACCGTCACACTCGTCAATGTGGCTGATATGCTGCCTGGACTCAAGTTCCACAAGGGTGAGTCTAGTGTAGTCCACAGGAGAGACGCCAGGTCCACAGAGTGCTGCAGGACACAGGAGGGACTGTCACACTCGTCAATGTGGCTGATATGCTGCCTGGACTCAAGTTCCACAAGGGTGAGTCTAGTGTAGTCCGCAGGAGAGACGCCAGGTCCACATAGTGCTGCAGGAGACAGGAGGGACCGTCACACTCGTCAATGTGGCTGATATGCTGCCTGGACTCAAGTTCCACAAGGGTGAGTCTAGTGTAGTCCACAGGAGAGACGCCAGGTCCACAGAGCGCTGCAGGAGACAGGAGGGACCGTCACACTCGTCAATGTGGCTGATATGCTGCCTGGACTCAAGTTCCACAAGGGTGAGTCTAGTGTAGTCCACAGGAGAGACGCCAGGTCCACAGAGTGCTGCAGGACACAGGAGGGACTGTCACACTCGTCAATGTGGCTGATATGCTGCCTGGACTCAAGTTCCACAAGGGTGAGTCTAGTGTAGTCCACAGGAGAGACGCCAGGTCCACAAAGTGCTGCAGGAGACAGGAGGGACCGTCACACTCGTCAATGTGGCTGATATGCTGCCTGGACTCAAGTTCCACAAGGGTGAGTCTAGTGTAGTCCACAGGAGAGACGCCAGGTCCACAAAGTGCTGCAGGAGACAGGAGGGACCGTCACACTCGTCAATGTGGCTGATATGCTGCCTGGACTCAAGTTCCACAAGGGTGAGTCTAGTGTAGTCCACAGGAGAGACGCCAGGTCCACAGAGTGCTGCAGGAGACAGGAGGGACCGTCACACTCGTCAATGTGGCTGATATGCTGCCTGGACTCAAGTTCCACAAGGGTGAGTCTAGTGTAGTCCACAGGAGAGACGCCAGGTCCACAGAGTGCTGCAGGAGACAGGAGGGACCGTCACACTCGTCAGTGTGGCTGATATGCTGCCTGGACTCAAGTTCCACAAGGGTGAGTCTAGTGTAGTCCACAGGAGAGACGCCACGCGTACATTTTAAATTCCTTCAGAGCACAGCCACGACATTTTTAGACAAAAACTTCAAAACTCCACGAAAGAGCCGTCGGTCATGGTCTTCAGAAGCGTCCTCTCACTCACTTATATCGTCATCATCTGCCCAGCCTTTTCCCAAATATGATGAGGTTGGTTTCCAGTATAACCAGATGTAGTTAAATGCCTTTCTGAAAAAAAACTATCACTGTCCTATTTGACCCAAAAGTTGACTGGTAGGGACTTGTGGCATTAAGTCCGCCTATGTACCACTCTTGTACATGAAGTTTAAATAAATCTTACTTATTATTATAAATGCAAAAGTTTGGATGGATGGATATTTGTTAATCAGTCACGCCAAAACGGCTGAATGGATCTGGATGAAATTTGGCACAGAGATAGATTATAGACTTAAATAGCACGTAGGCTACTTTTTTTTCTCACACATACACATCAAAATTTCCACGCAAACGAAGTCGGAGGCAACAGATATTAAAGTAACGCTAGTAAATAAATAACACACACAATACTCTTGGCAAGACTGGTTGTCAGACCTCAATTCACTTACATAGTCCTAACAAATTCCTTTGGTTGTCACCAGGTATGACATACTGGCGGCCAGCTTCAAAAGACATGGTGTTCTACGAGAAGTATGAGGATGTACCGGAGAAGTGGCAGACGGTGGTGCGGCCGCAGATGTTCCCTCCTAAGCCTGAGGATGTCGACAAGTATAATCTCGATAGATGGTGAGTTTCTTACATTCGTGTGCCAGGTAAATCTTGTAGCCTTTTCAGACTATGTTAGACTCTGCTTCCAATCTTGTTAAATGCAGCTCATCATCATCGGCCTAGTCTTTTCCCTACTATGTTGGGGTCGGCTTCCAGTCGAACCGGTTGCAGCATACCAGTATTTTACATGGAGCGACTGCCTATCTGACCTCCTTGGAACTTTGACTCTATCTCGGTAACTAGAAGGTTCCGAGGTATGGTCTAGAACAAAAAAATGATCGCAATGACGAGGAGAACATGTACCTGTCTGCTTCGCTAAGAGTACTTTTACATCCATTAGAATGATTGCATTACCCCTTTATGTAATTACTCTAAATCTAATAGAACACAGGAAACTAAAAATATTACCCATCAAATCTTTACTTAAATAAATCTTTTCCAATCAACCATACTTATACACATATACTTTATCTCCAGCATAAGAATCCTCCCCCACCACCAAGACACCGGCGGTTTCTTCGTGGCAGTCTTCGAGAAGCTGGCTCCCCTACCGTGGGAGAAGAACATCAAGCCGGCAGAAGGGACAGAAGCTAAGAAGGAAGAGACGAAAGAGCCGCCCAAGAAGAAGAGAAGGATGGGAGGGTATAGAGAAGATCCGTTTGTGTTCTTCTCAGGTAATTATAAGAATGCCTTGTTAGTCTAGTGGTCTGTAGTTTTAGTTCTATCCTCAGGTTGCGCATGCGCATCATGTAACTGTTTTTCGTCAGGAATTTCCGAGTAACAGCTTGGAGGGTTTAGTATTTTTGCCCGGTAGTATTTTTGTATATATTATATTTTCGCGCCCCGTTTTCATATCACACTTAACATAAGAAATGTGACTGAAATACAGAAGTGAAATTAAAATCTAAATATAACAAAACTTGCTCAGCAAAATGTTTGACCTTGTGTTGTGCTTCTGGCGTGTTTATAACTACCCTGAAATCACTCAATACTTGACACCAACCTGAAAAATCGTTCGTTTGAAGAATTCCGAAGGTGACCACAACTACTAACCACATAGTCGCGAAGATAAATCGCAGCAAAACTATTAGTTCCTATATAACTACGAAAACGGCATTAATCGGCAATGTGCCATCTACGGAAACCTTTGCGAATAGGCTATTTGACAACATCGAAAAAAAACAATAATATTTAGGCCGTCAGTTAGATCACAAAAAAATGTTGGACACGTATTTTTTCTTTTGTCACATAATTCAAAAAATAACGACGATACAGCGCATCAAAGTTCAAGAGACGGGGCTTGTGACGTCACCGGACAGTAAAAAGTAACAGAAATTATGACGTCACGCGAGATTTCAACGCGCTGTATCGTGGTAATTTTTCGTTTACATGACAAAAGAAAAAATACGTGTCCAATATTTTTTGATAATCTAACTGACGGACTAAATAGATTTTTTCAGGCAAATACCCTATTGTACAATTTAGTATTCAAGCTAACATTTCTATTAACAAGCCTCAAAAATATACCAATTAATATCATTGCACTCTCCTCTCTTTACTTCAGGCGAGAAAGAAGACGTATTCCCCTCAATAAAAGAGTTCTACGACCTAAACTCGGAGTTCGACGCAGCCTGCCTCCTCACTCGGTGTCACGTCGGCAAGAAGAAGAACATATACCTGGTGTCGCCCATCGTGAAGGATGTCGTGACGAAGAACGAAGGTAGCATCAAGATCATCAATACTGGAGTGAAGACCTTCGTGCGCTGTGATAATAAGAATATGGTTTGTCCGTTTAGGTAGGTATTTTTTATTTATTTTTTAGTTAAATTAAATTAAAAGTACCTGGGCGACCGAGCTCTGTTCGGGTGAAAATAGAGAAAAAGAACGATGAAAGCATATATGAGACCTAGCTAGATCGATTTCTCGCCCCCGTTTACCCCAATTACCCCTATATTGCAAGATTCATCGAAATCCGTTAAGAAAGTTAAAGCCGTTTTCGAAAACTGGACTACAAATATTGCTCATTTAATAGTATAGGATTATCAATCACAACAAATTTCTCGGAAAGAAACAAAGGTTTTTTAAAGTTACTTCACCCATTCCTTCCAGGTTATCACAAGAAGGTCTACAAAGCATAACGCAGTTCATCGGCGCCAAGCGTCGCGTGCGCATCTTGAAGGAGGATCTCACACTAGTGTTGCAGAACGACAACCCGAGCAAGCCGCCAGATGTGAAGCTGTTCTCTGAGCAGACGCAGGCAGCAGTCAAGGATTTTGGTGAGCGTCAAGAATCACAGTTTATATGTTATTTTGTAGTTTAAAACGTAGAAGCATAAATCCTTAAATGTAAGGAGGTTACTGTTAAATTTGTTATCTAGAGCCACTCGTTTAATTTCTGTTTTTTTTCTTATGTTATCATTTACTTTTGTGAATGCTGGTTAACCTATAATTGGCGACTCTGTAAGTCCAAGACTAAAACCTATGTATACTTATGATATGTTGTACACACAAGCTGTTGGTGAACCTATATTAATCACTACATAGTATAAAGCAAAGTCGCTTCCCGCTGTCTGTCCCCATGTATGCTTAGATCTTTAAAACTACGCAACGGATTTTGATGCGGTTTTTATTAAATAGATAGAGTGATTCAAGAGGAAGGTTTATATGTATATTGCAGCCGTGCGAAGCCAGGGCGGGACGCTAGTAAATAAATAAATAGAAGCTGTTAACTTAAAATCAACTTTAAAATTTTCCTTTTAACTTTAGAATTCTTTACCCTGCAGCCGCGACTGGCTTTGCGGAAAGATAATCTCGTTAATGTCTTACGACTTTGTTATACTCATGCCAAAAACTTACTGCACATTTAGTTTTTTTTTTTGGATGGGAAATTATCAAGGAACCCCCCCCCCCCTGCTCTGGGTGGAGTGGGGGCAGTGTCAGACATTTAGCACTAGGGTCGACACAGATTGGTTAAGAGCACCTTGGTGTAGTTTTTACTGCCATGTAAATAGAAACAGTTTTCATTGAAATAAAAAGAAATCGTCCACTAGTCCGCGAAAGCGTTAGGCGATTAACACACTGCCACGCACCACGCAGCGTAGCGCGTGAATGCGTGTTTTAACGTTGCTTGTAAGTATCTCTGATTGTATAGAAAACACGCACAGTCCAACACACCGAAAATGCAACCACGCGCGTTCATTCAGTTAATAAAAGGCGCGTTGACACGCAACATGCAGCGTGATGCGTGGCAGTGTGATAATCGCCTTAAAGACACAAAGTTGGTATTCGTTTCGCCGTGAAAATCGCGCTGCGTTGCTATTTGCCAGGTCTGGGCTGGCCCTTAGATTGTGGCAGAAAAAATATATGAGACACATAAAACTGCCCCTTTTTGAACCAATTATTTTGTCCTTAGCAACGGGCAGCTGCGTCCTTGAATATAAGGAAGAGGGAGAGGAATCCAACCTCTCGCTCACACTAGTAGGCTGGCGCGGCGTGCACTCTCTGCGCGCGTACACCGCCACGCCCGACACCGTGCACTACCTGCGGCTACTGGGCGCTGACTATAGCAAATATGGTGAGTCCACCTTCCCCTCCTCCCACCTAGAAGATGGCGACACGAGCTGGGCTAAACCAACAGCCAGTGGCCCACATTAGACTTGGATCAAGAGAACATAGTCGAGGAGAGATCTTTGCCCAGCAGTGGGATGACGCAGGCTAACGTAAACGTTGATAACGTTCCATCCAAATGGAAACTACGCCGTCTGCATTCAGCTATCATGCAATTATTTTACTTGACGAAAATCGGTTTGCGAATATCCTACTTGGAAATTAAAGGTCTCTCCCACGTAGTTTATGGCCGGTAATCTAAAAAAAACAGCTGTTCCAAACATTTTGACCGTGTAGGAATTGCATTTTTGTAGGAAACTGCAGATTTTTTTTTTAATTACCGACAATAAATTTCTATGTGGGAGGGTTCGGTATGGTGTACTGAATACGTGGTGACCGTTTGTGCGTCGATGTCCCTTCCACACTGTATGTACGAGGCATAATATGAAACCAGCACAGCTATTCACAAATTCAACGATTCGATTTAAATTCGACAAGTCGTTTGTCTATCTTTTCTGGCATTACGAAAGTGAGCGAGATAGACGTACGACTTTCCGAATAGAATCGTTTGTGAATAGCTATGCTGTTCGACAGACCCAGTGAGCTACTTGCTCATTAGGTCTGTCGAACAGGTTTGCAGGTGTAACCTACAAAATAAACATTGCGTACGTTGAAACAAAGTCGAATATTAATAAACTACCACTAGAATTCAAGAGCATCACAGTATGGTTAAGTTTTAGTTGTAGTATTTTTTCTTATAAACATCGTATTAATCTCTGGATCTCTCTGGATCTCTCTGGTCTCTTACGTTTAAACTGTCACCTTATACAAGGTTTTTACATATTCAAATTTCCAAACTACCAAAACAATTCAATATTCAATTGTCAAATTGTTGCAACTTTTGTTTTTCTTATAATTATGATTTTTAATGGATTTTATATAAGTACTTATTATAATTTTAATTTTTGACTTTGGATACATTTTTTTTATATACATATATTTATAATGATATTTTTGTTTTTTTTTTCTTGTATGACATGTAAATATTTCAATGAATTTTTATGTAGATGATTTTTTATCGAGTTATGTTTTTTTTTCTGTTTAATTAACAATTTTTTTTTATGTAACACATTCAGACACAATGTAAATTGTTTATTGAATAAATGAATAAAATATAAATTCTAATCATTTATCTTGCAGATGTAAACAAATTCAAGAAAGCTTCCGATGTTCCTGAGGCTGGAGGCGAAGCTGATGCCACAGAGTCCACTAGCGCCGCAGCGGGCAGTAGTGAAACTAACGGCGAAGACGAAGAGTCCACTAGCGCCGCTGACACCGCAGCGGGAAGTAGCGAAACTAACGGTACAGACCCAGATGTACAGATGACAGAACTGACTGCTTCATAGTGAATGTGGTACTTTGTTATTAATAAGTGATATATATATATATTTTATATTATATTGTAATAAAACGCCTTTGATTATAATTTTGTTTTTAATTATCAGAACAGTCGGCTTTGACTGCAGCATAAATACGGGGTTGAGGGACACCGACGCGTAAAACGGTTACCATGTACTCAGTACATCATTCTCAACCCTCTTTCTTAACTGACAGAACAGTAGTCCTTTCTAGTTTTAAGGATATGCGTAGGACGAGAACCAGCTTCAGTCTGTACTGTGTGAAAGGCCCCCCACAGCAAATTGTCTGCGCGTCGAAATCCTTTCCACCCTGTATGTGTATCTAATATAAGAGCACACCTCTAATCCCCGAAGGGTTAGGCAGAAGTCTACCTAATAGTACACCCACATTTCGCTAGTTATGTTTAAGTCCCATGAAATAGAGGGCGACCCTATTTCCATCAACTGTGCACAAATCCAGACCCTGTGGCTGCTACTGAGATATTTCTGATGGAAAAACCCAATAACACTGCCCGCCCTGGGCATCGAACCCAGGACCTCATGCTCAGCAGTCGCGCTTGTGAATACTAGACCACCGAGGTAGTCGAGGATAATTTTTAAGTAGTCTTAAAACTCAAGGCGTATACTAAACTCGTGGCATAGACTAAACTCGTGGCATATACTAAACTCGTGGCATATACTAAACTCAAGTAATAGACTAAACTCAAGTAATAGACTAAACTCGTGGCAAATACTAAACTCAAGTAATAGACTAAACTCAAATAATAGACTAAACTCAAGTAATAGACTAAACTCGTGGCATATACTAAACTCAAGTAATAGTTCAAACTCGTGGCATAGACTAAACTCGTGGCATATACTAAACACAAGTAATAGACTAAACTCGTGGCATAGACTAAACTCAAGTAATAGACTAAACTCGTGGCATAGACTAAACTCAAGTAATAGACTAAACTCGTGGCATATACTAAACTCAAGTAATAGACTAAACTCGTGGCATAGACTAAACTCGTGGCATATACTAAACTCAACTAATAGACTAAACTCGTGGCATAGACTAAACTCGTGGCATATACTAAACTCGTGGCATATACTAAACTCGTGGCATAGACTAAACTCGTGGCATAGACTAAGCTCGTGGCATAGACTAAACTCGTGGCATAGACTAAACTCAAGGCATAGACTAAACTCGTGGCATAGACTAAACTCATGGCATAGACTAAGCTCGTGGCATAGACTAAACTCGTGGCATAGACTAAACTCAAGGCATAGACTAAACTCGTGGCATAGACTAAACTCGTGGCATAGACTAAACTCATGGCATAGACTAAGCTCGTGGCATAGACTAAACTCGTGGCATAGACTAAACTCAAGGCATAGACTAAACTCGTGGCATAGACTAAACTCAATGCATAGACTAAACTTAACGCATAGACAAGTTAAAATAAAACACGCATAATGTTTAGAAACCCTTTATTTCCTTCTTTCGCATTCGTTTCATTCGCATTTCCAGCGATAACAACCCTTATTACCATACACCTTAAAGCCCAAAGTTGTGTAACACATTGGGTTGACATACCATCTTTTAAAAATTAATAAAAAAAATAAGGAAATCTAATAAATACATTTTTACTTGTCAGAGTGTTTACCATAAATATATCTGAAAATTGTACTGATAAAATGATGCGGGTAGTAAATAACAGCAAATTATACATATATCTTAATAATCTACTTAATAATATTAGTGGAGTTGGTAAATATCGCTTATGTAAATGGATTAAGCCACGCTTAAAAGAATACCATACATAGCCAGATACGTCTCTAAATTAGCTAGATATATGGGGTGACTGGTAATTAGTGACAGAAAGAAACATTTTTATAAACGGCTAACAGATGATAGGTCACAGGCGCGCGCGTGCGAATTATATACGGCTGTTGTGTTATTGTGATAAAAGTCTGTGTATAAAAAAAAAAATGCTTTTTTTTATAATGACTACAATCACGTGTTTAAGTATCGGTCACTAATTACCAGACACCATATATAAATAGAGATTCAAGATTTTTGAATTCCTCAAACCTGGAAACTTGTAAAAGAGCCAAATCGCTTGCATTCAGTTGCTAATCCATAGAATATGAGCCATAGATACGTCAACTCACACCCCATAGCATAAGTATATTCAGCAGTAACAGCTGCTCGGATCAATCTTCAGGTTAAGCCGCGCTTGCCTAGGCTGGTCTGTGGATGGGTGACCACCCATTGCATACCGTGTTTCCTCCGTGCTTCGGAAAGCACGTTAAGCCGTTGGTCTCGGCTGTCTTTTGTAGTTCTTTGACAGTCGTTACAGGTAGTCAGTGGCTCGAAAGTCTGACAACCAGTCTTAACATGGAGTACCGTATTACCCAGTGCTAACTGGGTTGTGGAGGTCAGGTAGACAGTCGCTCCATGTAAAATACGGGTATTCAGCTGTATCCGGTTAGACTGGAAGCCGACTCCGATATAGTCGGGAAAAGGCTAGGCAGATGAGTATTGGGCCACAGCCCTGTATTCACAAACGCTTCGATTCGATTTCGATTCGACAAGTCGTATGTCTATCTTTTTTGCCATTACCAAAGCGAGCGAGATAGACATACGACTTTCCGAATCGAAATGGAATCGAAGCGTTTTTGAATACGGGAGCAGATGTCCCCCTCCCTGAGAAGCAGTGAACCATAACGCAAATACGCGAGCCAAGAACTGAACACTCCGTCGCAATAAAATATGCAGTTACATGACTTACATAGCATCTGAACTTTCACAACATAAACGTGTGTTAATAGATAAACATTAAGGTATACATAACGAAACAATCCAAAAAAAAATATCGTCAGATGAGCCCTGCACGTTAAAATATGTTCTTGTTTTTATTTCGTTTACAATGACATTTGAATAGTATTGCCTCGCTCACTCATACTGAAAATCGAATATTTTGTTGCATTCGGGATTTTCGAGCTCATTCTACTCTCACGTGACTTAAGTACAGTGAAGTCACATTTGACGGTTTAAATCTTTTTTAATAATGATGGCTGACATTATTAAACATATTACACAGTAATTATAAATTATGAGACAATAATTGGGGCCTGTTATATTATCGGTACTATCGTGCCCACATACCTACCTTACATTCGTTTGCAATTGACTCTCGCCTCCCTAATATAACGGCAAAATTTTCAAATGCTTTAACCAGTTCGAAATGCATTTAATTTTGTCGAGATCGGCTTTTTTAAAAAAATGATCCAGACTACCGTCTAAGTTTGCTAAGCTAAGAGGACCTACTCTTGTATAAGTATATATTATCATACTTATACAGGGTGTAAACGAACCCTTCACGAAGCCTTCAGTGCTACTAGTTTGATGTACAGAATGCTTGATTTCTGTACATTAAACAAGTAAAACTGCGCAAAAATTATTGCTGGGAAAAGAATTTCTTTTTAGGGTGAAATATCACTTTTAGGACCCAATGTAACGCACTCAAAACATTGTGCTGATGGATGCATTGTAGTGTGTAATAACATTAAACAACTTTGACCTCTGATATCTCCGTCACTAGAAGGTTCCTAGGTATGTTCCAGAACTAAAAAATGATAACAATGCCGGGGAGAACAAGTGCCTTTCAGCTTCGGTAAGGGTCTTTTTACACCAATTATGTGAAGATTTGATGGATGTAAAGTTTCCATAGGACCTATTTTGGGTCATCATTAGGCAAAAAAAATACGCTGCCAAAACTCGATCTCGGTAACAAAAATATCAAACTACCAAATCTAGCGTTGTCTTTGGCGCAGACAATACAATATTTAACGTTTAATTTTGAATTTAGAAAGCATAATCAAATTGAATCAGTCCAATCAGTTTCATTAATACTTATTTTTCAAATACTTTTTTTCGAGAATATTGGCTAAGTTCATTCTCCTTCGTGTTTCCATGTGCGCAAGATTTATTTTATGAATGGCCACGTTATTAAATGCGTTATTTTAAAAGCTCAAATTAATAAATATTAACCTTCTTTACCCCTTCATAATGAACCCGAAATAATTAACAAATAATATGATATAATACAACATTGTGGAATATTTCCAAAACCAGTTAGACAATAATAGGTGGGCTTTATCGTCATGTTCAAAAATTGTCCTCAAACACATAGACATAAGGAAGAAATATGAACAACACAAAATATTCAAGTGATACATACTGGAATGTGCAAAAATCCTAGACAAACTAAATAGGAACACGACACATAATAGGTACTTGTAAGTGATAAATAGTAATTAGTAAAGATTTACATAATGTAGATATGCGAAAAACTACAGTAAAATTGCTTCAAACAGTGTTTCTTGCAGCGTTCTCTAATCATATCAACGTTAGCTAAAATTATGGCACTTCAAGTAGTAATAAATTAACAACAAAAACATATTCTCTATCTTCGGAATAAGGTACGTTTCCCTTTACAATAATTTCTACAATTTCATCTAGATACAATATAATGAGTACAGTATCAACTACCATAAGAACTGATTTGATATCCTACCTATTGCGCGGAATATTTTTTTGCCACATCATATTCGAATAAACTACTTACGTACTGGTGTGCATAGAATTTTGCGAATATTATCTGAGTATAAATTACAAATTAAAACAAACGGGATAATCTAACAGTGAGAAAAACAGCTTAAAAAGGGTATCATCAGTCAAATGGATTTATAAAAAATACAATGTCTTGTTTGTTTGATCTTCAAGTAGGAACGTAATAATTTGTAGTTTCTCTTCCTTCTCTATATTTAGGTACTGTAAACAAAATACCCAATAACAATTCATATTTATTTAAATATTAATCTAGGTACTTATATTAATTACATCCCAGTATAAAGAATGTCACATAATACATCGAAAGAAATGAAAATGCTTAGCCTGCCAATAAAAATCCACTTATACATAAGTTAACAAAATCTATTTGTTCAATGTGCACTCTTTTAACTGAAATACTTAGTAAACTTAACTACTTTGCATAAATTCATCAGAAAGGCCCAGAAATAGGGTATAAAAGGTTTTATGCGAAAAAAAGTTTAGGAATTGGAAGAAGGATTCCATCAAGTAAAATTGATTTGAGGTTTTTATTTATTTTGTTATATTTAAGTGTTATTTATTTTATTTTCTGTAATATCATTGTGCAGATAATTATTAGCGTTAAGCTATTTGAAAACAATCGCATTATAGTACGGCACAAGTAATTACAGACTTTTTGAAATTTGTTTATATGGACGACATATTGGTTCCCTTATTAGATTTTTGTCTTGACTATATCAATATAGCGTTAGTAAATGAAACGACTTTCATAATATAGGAATAGATAAGACAAATAAAATGGAAGAGCAAAGAACCTGGTGATACTTAAAATTAATTGTGTTAATTCGTTGATCAATATTCGTACACGTTCACAAATAGCTACACATAAAAGAGTGATAGCTTAACACAGCCAGAAAAAATAGGATACCACACTGCGAATTATGCTGAATAGATCAAAGATGTATGTGATTAAAAGCTAGAGTTAAGTACAAGTAGATGGAAGACTTAAAATTAAGAAGATAAACTTTGTAGTATTGAAGATGATAGTTATTTTTTTTAACTTACACTAGTATTTTCTCCTGTACATGGGTGCGTTTATAAACATTTAGACTCACATAAACATACATTCAGTCCCTTAACAACTACTTGTAGCCATACAAATATTTGTTCCGTGCGGGAACCGGACCCGCGACACCGTCGCTCAGCCACTGCGCCAACCGTGCTTTCAAAATAAAAATGAGAATGTAGGTACAAATATTGATCAACACAAAACAGGTAAAGGCTTCTTATAATTAATATTACATCTATACCAACAACTGAGAACCCACACTTTTATTCCATTTTCTTTATAACTCGATCCTTTATCACAGTGGGTGATGTGGTTTGTCGAAGCTAAAGCTAATTATTATATAAATTAAGCTAATTATTCTATCGTAGGAAATAGGAACGTAGGTATAGGCAGATTTGAAGAAATAGCTGAGAAGGTAGATGAGGAAGATGGATTCATGAGCGTGTTGTATGATCATCACTTGCTTCGGTGAAGGAAAACGTCGTGAGGAAACCAGCATGCCTGAGAGATATTTCTCGATGGCATGTGAAGTCAAGTCAGAGGCCCATGGGCGGTAAAAACTCTGACTCCAGAGTTAGAAGTTTTTTGAGATTTAGAGATTAACACCCGTATCTATGTACAAACAACTCAAAGTGATTGCTTGAGTAAAAGTTATAACTTAAGATACGATTTTTATTCTGTAGTTTTGTAATTGCTTTAAGTTAGAACTGTCAAAAGTTAGAACTTTTAGCTTTGCTTTCTTTGACGGTTCTTACTTCGTTCAAATTCTTATCTATTGTATAAAATGACAATATAGAAGATGTCAATAGAAAAACTAGAAATAGTCATGCACAGCAAGGAAGAAAAATACGAAGATGAATTTACAACAGAATCTAATTCCTTACGTATGTAGGTATCTCCTACGCTAAGCTACGCCTAACGTTACTTAACTAAACTTAGTTCTAAATATAATCAACATAACCATAAAAATGAAATACGTAAATCCATTTGACTAAATGATACACTTTGAAGCTAAAACTACATCTTATGACTCACATATTAATATTTTTCTATTCGTCTTTCAAAATAAAAAAATGGATACCAACAAAATTAGCAACGTTCTATGGCACTGAAAAATAACGATGAGAATTTGCTAAAGGACGCAAAACTTTATAAATATAGTAAGAATAAACACGATAAAATCTGAGACTAAAATAGTGTTGAGGTAAACGCACACTTATCAGAGCCGAAGGAAACGAAGGCGCCGAAAAAATCGAATTTTAGAATTACTTGTATCAAATCCTATGAAACCTCGCACACTAATCCGCGCCGAATCGGACGAATAGATAACGTTATATATACGTATGAAAGAACGTTTCGTTCGGTGCGGACGATTCTTCGGCTCGAAAAGTGTGCGTTCACCTTTAGTTAGAAAGGAAAAAAAAAAATTATTTTTTTTCAATATACTTATATGCACAAAATGTAGATACTCTCACTCTCAGTAACCGAAACCAAACTCAAAAATCACCCAAAAGCCCATGAAGTTTTTTTTTAAATCCAATTCACGCCATAAGTATTTAATATCCTAGTGAGTATTGCACAAATCAAGACGACACGACATCAAAACGGTGTAACATAGAAGGGGTCAGTTCCACTACTCCAACAAGAACGGTATTCACAATGACGATTTCTCTTAATTTCAGCTACTCTTTCAAAATTTGGCAATACTAGAATGACATTGACAGACGTCAGTACATCAAGCTTCTACAATCTGACGAATTCCTTTTATAGATTTTCAAATTTATTACTAAAGCATTAGGTTCAAGGTTGATTGGGAAAATTTGACGGTTTCGGGTAGCTTGATTCGCTGGCGTCTGTACCAGTCTATGAAACTAAGCTACGTTCCCAGTCATAGGGCATATATAAAGGTGAAATCCGGGACCGCGGTCCCGGTCCCAAAAGCCCCGCGACCCATAATAATGTGGTGTGTGTAATAAAATAGATGTGGTGAAAGAACTGTAATAGAAAACAAAGAAAAACTAAATGTAGGTAACAGGAGTGCAACTCCTTCCCTTAACCGATTGCGAGCCCAAGTTGGCCGCTATAGATATAATCTGGCAAAATGGGGTATCCTCGATTCATCCCAAACAGATTGCCAGTGTGGAGCCACTCTGCAGGATATGCTCCACCTCTTGTCCTGCCCATTCTGCACAACCACTTGCACCTACCAAGATTCAATTGAAGCAAATGTTAGAGCTGTGCAGGTGGCTACATACTGGTCTAACACAATTTGAGTTCTTCGACATTTAAAGAAGAAGGAGTGGAACTGACCAAAGTGAACTAAACGAGCAGTCTAAGACTGAATCCATAACTTTGGACGGTTATAATGGACTAAGAAGCAGTGCTCGAGTCTTAACATTAGTGGATAGCATTTCAAGTGAATTGACGGATATACACTGTAGTTACATTTAAAATATTAATATTTACAAGCTCAGTTTTAGTTTACCCTTACCCTTTTTATACCACTTTTACTACGGGACCATCCCTGAAATCTGGAATAAAAAATTAGCTGCCCCTTATACAGGGTGTAAACGGACCCTTCATCAAGCCGTCAACCAAGAATTATGCATCAAACTAAGTAACTCTACGCAAAAATTATTACTGGGAAACAACTTTTTTTTTGGGGTGCAAAATCTGGTTTTACGGTAGGACTCAATTTAACGCACTCAACAAATTGTGCTGATGGATGGATTGAATAGTACGGGAGTCGTGGCGGTATTTAAAGTAAAGTCATAATAAGAAAAGAAAACTTGTGAAAAGTTGAAACTTTGACCCCCAATATCTCCGGAACTAGAAGGTTCCCAGGTATGGTCTAGAACAAAAAATGATCGCAATGACAGGGAGAACAAGTGCCTTTCGGCTTCGTTAAGAGTACTTTTACACCCATTATTGGTATTAGCATATAATTATGTAGTGGTTCATAATGATGAATACGCCTCAAGAAGTCAAGTGTAAACTAGTGTAAACTAAAACTAAGATTATATACAGTTCAAATTACATTTTGAGGTGTAAATAATATATTTTTGAAGTAGACAACGTTTATGAAGTCAGTGATGAAGTATTCATAAATAATGATAATAATTATTAATTCTAATCTACTGAGATCAATGATATAAATGGCTGCTAGGCAGTCGAAGAGCTAACAAAAAACAATGATAATAAATTCGTATGAATATTAGAGATTCTTGTTATTCGAGTGTTCGAATTATAAATATTCGTTTTTCGAATTATTCTGAGTACAATAAACGAGTACGTATTTCGTCATTTGTAACAAATATTTTAACATTTAAATTCTAAGTGAAATGTGAATTTTCCAAGAAAGTGCTTATACGATGAACAGAATTTTACTTTCATGATTTTAAATTATTTTTAAGCTTTTTCCTTATTATTTATTCAAAATGAGTTGAGCCAATCATAATTTTATATTAAAAGTTATCAAAAAATAAAGAGTTATCGTTGAGCGCTGTTGACAATAATTTTACAATTTCAAAAATTAGCGTATCATCATTGAATACTGTTTCGTTACGATTTTAGAAAAAAAGCGTTTAGTTACTTTTCATCGTTTTTGACTGTACAAAACCATATAATCACTTTCTTTTTTTATTTGTATCATAATTTTAAATAAATTGTGGTAGTTTATATGCAAAGGCCACATTCTTAAATTATAAACAAAACTGTAGACACGCAATAATTGATGTATCTTTTCTGGAGCCCCGACACAGCCAGAAGGCGACGCGGCAGACCTCGTAGAAGATGGCGGGACGAGCTGGGCAAAACCAACGACTAGTGGTCCCATCCAAACAACTGGAAGTCATGGGAGGAGGCCTTTGCCCAGCAGTGGGATGACGCAGGCTAATAGTATCAGTATAATTTTGAATTAACTTTTTGCTGTGATCCAAAACGTAGAAAAAAGTATCTTTTCTAGTTTCAAGACTACCTTCGCTGAATCCGTTTAGGGTCGGCTCGACATAATAAGGGCTAACGTCGTTGAAGTTCTAACACCACGTAAGTAATTTTAGGCGGTTTTGACATTTTGATTTTTGATGCCGTTTGCTAGAGAATCGGAAGGCGCGTTGTTTCAGCCAATCACAGAACAAAGCAACGTCTCTATCTAATTTGATATATCAAGGTATATTTGTGCAGTTTTTTCAATCTCCTGTAAAGTTGTTTTTTTTGACTTACGTAGTGTTTGAACTTCAACGATGACGCTAAATCGAGTGGCTTTTTCCAGAACGTATACATATCTCATATATCCGATTTTATATGGCCTTTGCATGCCACCACATCTAACTACAAACTCAAGACCAGTACTTTGCCACCTTCATTGAACTAGGAGGACTGCGTGATCCTGGGGTTGCGAGGACACTGCATCAGGTGCCTCTGCCAGGGTAGGTCGCGAGCCAGCACGTTTGTGAAGCAGTACGGGCATTTCCACTCATCCATGCCCAGGGCTGGAAAGGAACACCTTTTGTTAAGTATTTAGCACTGACTAATCAGCCATCAATAAGCGGCCTACGTTTTCTGGAGGTTTCAAGCGTTTTATGCAAGATTGTACGGAGTACGGACTTATTGCGGACCAGTACCGGACACCGGACACGGGAAATTGTAGATATTAATGACAATAGCCCCTTTTCCTCGTCAATAGTTAGTTGTCACTGACAGGCATTTCGATCAAGGGATCTATAAATAGATAATTGCATACTTTTGTGGCTTCATCATCTACCTAGCCTTTTCCCAACTAAATTGGGGTCGGCTTCCAGTCTAACCGGATGCAGCTGAATACCAGTATTTTACATGGAGCGACTGCCTGTCGGACCTCCACAACCCAGTTAGTACTGGGTAATACGATACTCTTGGTAAGACTGGTTGTCAGACTTTTTGGGCCACTGACTACCCGTAACGACTGTCAAAGATCTACAAATGACACCCGGGACCAACGGCTTAACGTGCTTTCCGAGGCACGGAGGAAACTCGGTATGTAATGGGTGGTCACCCATCCACAGACCAACCTAGGCAAGCACGGCTTAACCTAAAGATCGACCTGAGCGGCTGGTATTATTAAGCCACGAGCTCCTCACCTGAGCGGCTGATATTATTAAGCCACGAGCTCCTCTGGGTGACAGAAAGCAAATCCTCTTTTAAGGCTCAAAAACATGCATCTGCAATCGTTTGCAAATAAAAAAGGTCTTCAAACACTTACGTATACAGTTGGCGTGGTAATCGGAGTCATCAGTCCTGAGAGCAGCTCCACACTTAGGACACGCCTTCCAGCTACCTTCACTCATCGTACACTCTTCTGCAATGTCAGGAATAATGTAAATTTAAAAGCCAAACTCAGAGATCAGAAGAAATGGTCTTTTTTTAGGACTCAAACGTTTTTATTGGACGCACACAGGACCAACAATTAAAAAAAACTAAATTGATCCTGTAAGAGGCCAAAAGGCTCTTATCTCAGCATGATGGTGAACGCCTTTCAGCCAATAGAAGATGATGATGACTTACCCAGCAGATGTGCATGTAGCATCCTGGCCTCGAGCGCGACGCGGCAGTGCGGGCAGCGCGCCAGCAGCACGCAGCGCCGCCAGTAGTGCGCCTCTAGCCCGTCCGCGCGCACGCGCCGCCCGCACCACGTGCACGTCGTACTACATGTACCACAGATATTAGAATGAAACCGGCAAAACTGTGTTTACAATTGCCAAGCATGGCGTTTACGAATTCAAAAGAGCATAAAACTAGATCATTTAAAGGATTCCTTTTCACATTGAGGCAGGCACCGGAGGAGTATCTGAATTTTGTTGTACGGAATGGATCTGCCATCAGATTGTCTGGTTTAGGCACTTCTATAGGGTTAAAATGCTTAAAAGGTTTTTACCTGAAAACATTTAATTTCGCTCAATATGTACATACATATAATCATCTTCGTCTGAAAGATTTGAACAAGGTTCTTGGTCTACTCACTGCAAGCTGATGGTTTCAGGTATATTTTCAGCCACGTCCACGTTGCCGACATCATATGCCTCGTAGTGATGCTCACTGCCAGTGGCTTGCTGTCTTCTACCTGAAAACGTATTGCTCAAATTAGTTAACTATCTACATATCTCAAAGTTTCAAAATCAAAAGCTATGTCCCTCAAATAATCCTGAAAATCGCTTTGAATCCAGATTATCTGCAATTGGAGTTTTCATTTCTTAAAATAAAACAGTTTAAGAAATACCTCAAATTTCCTAAAACCTTGAAAAACTTGTAAACTCACCTGGACTATAATACCCGCTCTCATCCATCTGGCTATGCTCATCAAGATGTAGATTCCTCAGACCAGCAACCAGCTTCGGCGACTCCAACACACCTTCCCTGAAGTAATCTGCCTTCACTTTCGGAGAATCTAGACTTCTGCAGTCCGAATCGCACCTTAAATCATTTCTAGACATCTGTGGGGAGTCCATGGGTAAAGAATCCATGCTCCTCAAATCATTCTTGGAGGTTTTCGGGGAACCTAGCGTCGGGGAGTCCCGGTAGTCCAAATGCAACGGTTCATAGACAGTTACTGGTCTCTCTTTGAGCTGCGGTTTTGACGGTTCATGGTCGTAGTGGATCATGGAGTGACGGTTTTCGGAGTTTCGGTTCGTGCGGCGGTAGACCACTTGTTCGGAGGAGGATTGGCTGTGGCCGTGACTCTCTTGGAAGTGTACCTGGTGAAGATAGAGGTTAGATAATAAGCTTGTGTTGGTTATTTGGAAAATGTAGAGAAGAGACGTGACTTTAGGGATAAAATAAGCAATACATATAATAAAAATAATCAAGCAGGCGCTTTTATGCACTACGTGGACTGATCTCGAGGTTTATCACGAAATATATTGCTCTAAGAGAATCTACGTGAAAATGGTCTTCAGAAGACCAGGAGATTTATGTAGAAAAGATGATTTAAAAAAAAAAAATAGTTTATTTTATTGTGACAGAGGATTTAAACCAAATGACTTACTTTCTCAATTCCTCCCGAAGCTCCCGAAGACCTAGGCGAGTGCTTTGGGCTAACTGCACTATCCAGTCTCAGCTTATTATACCCCGGATAATTTGAGAAGTCCTTCGTTGCAGTAGTCCTTGGGGTATACCTCTTGGTTGGCGTCTTTTTCAAACTACTCTTCGTTTTGGACGTGGTATAGCTACCACTCTGACTAGAAGGAGCTAGGGTAGCACCACTGACACTTGAGGTCATGGATTTTAGGCTGTATGATGAAGTAGCTCCTATAGATGATATCATGCCCATTGAAGCAGTCATGCCACTGACGGTGGTGCCGCTTCTGGTGGATTGGGTGACGCTGGCTGTTTCGAGGGTAGAGTCTGCCATGGACTGGTCTGCGCCATTCAGGAGCTGTTCTTCGGTTGGAGCTTGGTTTAACATTTTCTGTTGGGAGAGAAAAAATGGTAATTCGGACTTTCACATTAGGTTTCTTTTGCTCTATGTTTACTGGATAAAAATATTGAACGAAATATAGAAATGTAATCTACTCAAGAGCTCGCATTTAGAGAGTGAATCAGGCAGACCATAAAGAAGCCTCTATATTCGCATGGTCATGAGAATGTCCAAATCCTTGCTCAGCTTATAAGTTTTTGGACAGATGCTTCCAACTTGCCTGGTCATACCCTAAACTACGCGGCAATTTTTGTGGGATCCACAAAATATTACACATCGTCTTTTCGAGTCGATGGTATCCTTCAGATCAAATCGGCCCCGTAGAGGTGAAATAGCAGCGTTGGTGGCGTTCAATAGACCCTCAAAAGCGCAGTTGTATGGACACTTGGGCAAACCAGTTGATGACAGTAAGTGGGTCATGGTTTGGACGTTACCAGTTGCATTAACACATCATTATTTGCTCAATCAAAATTGAGCTAAGTAGGTAGAGCGGTAAACCAGTATCCCACCAACCTGCATATCAATCCTATCAAACTGCTGGAACAGATGCCTATAGATCAGGTTACGCCTCGTCACCGCGTCATCGGGTGGTAGTTGAGCGCGCACCACGCGCGGTGACCGCGCATACGCTGCAAGCAGGATGCGTTCAGCGGCTGCACGGACTGAACCAGCTGCGTGTTGGGCTCCTGCAGCGCCGCATTCAGCTAGACGACGGACTGTTAGGCCGCTGGAAGATAAGTTGAGTCTTAATCAACTGAAAAATCCTTAGAATTTGATGTGAGTCTTTTCTTTATGAGACTATGTTCATGCTGACAAGTAAGTCTTCTAAAAGGTAGTTCTAGAAAGATTATTCGTGATCATAGATTGGAGAAGACATACATCCTCCAGCACTCTGCACTGCACGGCTATTTCACTGCTGGATAAAGACAACTCCAATTTGAAACCACTGAAATCAATCAATTTAATCTTAGGCAATATAAGACCAACCACCAGATTACTAAAAACTTGTAAGTTTGCTTAATTCGTTAACCTTTTTACCTGCCTATCCTAAAACTACTTTTAAGATTCATAAATAATGTAGACTTTCTAAATCAAAATAAATAATCGCCTTCACAGTTTTAGTTATAAAAGGATATTTAACCTTCATGGTTCGACCTCTCCGCCTCCAACCGCAAAAAGTCGTTCGACCGTAGAAAAATATAAAACAAACGACTGCAGTGTTTGGAATAGGATGCCTAATTTGAACTAGACTTTCATCGGGGATATAGCTCAGTGGTAGAGCAATCGACTGCAGATCGATAGGTCCCCGGTTCAAGTCCGGGTGTCCCCTAGAATCTGTCTTTTTGTATGATCTAGAAAAATATTGTTGTATGGAAATACAAAAGCACTTTGTTGCAAAAGTTCAACGCAATACTGATTGAATTAGATTTCATTAGTATTTTTTTTACTACGTAGGCTATTAACTATTTTTTTAATTAATATTAGCTTTAATTGTTGTTCAGGAATATTAATTTCACAACATCCATTTTTTTTTCCATATTTCGCATCACTTCCTAATTTCAATTGGGCTCTTTTGAATGACAACATTTCAACTAAACAGATACTTAGTTGTCGTATTTCTGATGGTCTTTCCCAATAAAATGATCTTCGGAACTCACCTATTCTTGTCGGTAGAGATGCCATGACTAAGTATGAGCTGTTCCAACATCTGGAGTCGAGAGAGCGCTAGCCGCGGATGCATTGATGCTGCCACTGGTCGAACCAGCTGCTGAGGGATTAGGTGGAGACTCCTGTAATTTATTAATTCAAACTTAACAAACTACTAAAAACTATTAAATAAACTAAACTAACAAATTATAAAAGGGCATCAAAAAACTCCTCCTCAACGCTGTCAGCTGGTAATGTGCCCAAGAGACTGGCGGCGTTGCCACGTTGCATGGCATTACTTAGCCTCTGGCCAAGTTAAAAGCCAGCCTTTGGGTCACGGGAAGCGTCAACTAGGCGTTCAGAAATTTGCTTAAAAAGGCTCTGAGCACTCGGACCACGACCTTGAGTTTCAACACCAAACGGCTCGAAAATATAGTTTCCACAAAGATACCTTACTTAAGGTATATTTACGACACTTGAGGTTCTCCTCTAACTGAAAAGCTATAGCCATGTTATTCAAAAGATGTTCTCTTGAGTGGAGGTTCACGGAGCTCCCGTTTTCACGGGATTCTTCACATTGATGGATTGGTCTTTGAAAGGCATCGCCAGAGCTTTATAGGTGTCAGATTATCCTTCAGCATTTAGACTAATCTTTAACTTTTCACCAGACCTAAATACATCGATTCCTGGTGTTGCGTTAATGGTGTAGCAGAACTGTCTATTAATGTATCCAAACTTTGACGCAATCCTACCTGACTTGAGGACAATCAGCTACAGTAAGCACAGTATGCTGCGCCGTGGAGTGTACCCTCGGCGCAGGGTCACCACACGCCCTCAACAGCTCAGGCAGCAGCTTCTCCAAGCACCGACCGACCTCGGCAGCACACACCCTGGAAATTGAATCCTTTCTGGCGATTTCCCTGAACAGAATTTTAAATGTAATAAAACAAAAACTTTTATAATGGCTAATGGTCCTGCTTTTGAGCTCGATTGTTTGGAAAGCCTACGATGGAACAAGCATGCCCAGAAGATGCCTGTTTACTTGCTATGAAGGCTGATGGGTTTTAGGAGGAAAGGAGCCCCCAGGTAAGTGCCTTAACAGGCGTTGCACAGAGGGGGCTCCGGACAGGTCTTTTAAGAGGAAACGGTGCCTCCTCTCATGTGCGGATGGTGACTATCGGGGTGGTTTTAGTGCGGTAAAAATCCCACACTCCCCGGTCTAATCCCCAAAGACCGGGCGACTTTTGAAGGTTACCCGCAGTCGCATGTCGCAGTTCCATACTTTTTAATTAAACTCAGTTCAGGCGATTTGAATACTGTTGCTCATCATCATTCATCATTCTCCTGCCCTCATCCCAATTTATTTGGGGTCGGCCCAGCATGTCTTCTTCTTCTATACTTCTCTATTCTTTGAATACTGTTGCTCATCCCCTCGAAACACCCCCTTGAGACTGAATCACTTCTTACAACATCCTTACGGCAATAAGTGCAGACTTTACCAAGCCATAAATTGAACGAGACCATCGGTCTTGGACGTCGTGTGGGCAGCCTGTGTTGGTATTAGAATACCTTTTAGATATGTACGAAGCTGTGGTACTCGTTATATGGACCATGGCTGCTAGCTTCAGGCACTAGTGGTCTAGCATTTGTGATGAACTAGACATGTGCTGTGTATATGCAGCATACTGAAGCGGAAAACATCGCAAGATTTCTTCAAAATTCGCTTTAAATGATCTACATAAAAACAAAAATCTCACCTATCCGGCACGAACTCCTTGAACAGGACCTTCACAACTTCATTGGCCTGGCTGTAGACTGAGAACACCTTGTCCCTGAGCGCTCGCTGCAACAAAATGGCGGCCGCCCTAGCGGTCTTGTTCGGAGATGTCTTGGTGCTCCCGTTAGATGGCGACGTCAGTTCTGCGCGGAGACGGGATAGACCTTCTTCTTTGTCTAGGTAGTTCTTGGAGTAGAATTTTTCGACCTGAAACAAAATGTGATGAGTCGATGGTTACACGGTGTGCTCTTTTGAGCGTAGTTTGGTTTTCCAACGAAATTGTTGCAGTTTTTGTCATGTTGAAAGTATATTACTATATGCAATTACTGGATTTTCTTGATTAGGGGTGCAGGAACATCCTGTTCATTTTAAATTTTAGTTTTCGTGCATTGATTACGAGACGACTAGGCCGTAGAGACATGAAGAAAAGAAAGCGATTTAGGAGTAATAAAAAAATCTTTAAAGATGACGGCCAATATTTTTCTCCAGCTTTTGCTCAGAATATGCGCAGTCGGCCTCACGATTGTTGTAAAACTTTGACCTTGAATTGACCTAGCGTAGCATGAAGTTTCAATAGAATGCCAGGCCAGCTCATATTGGTTATGTTACCATTGACGTGCGACTTCGGGTTAAAGAAGAAAGCGGTCCTTACAAGTGGATAACCAAATATAAGTATAGGCAGCGCCGCATGCTTCCTCTCGCGTTCGTTCAGCTTGTGTGGCGGCGCGGCGCGCGAGTGGGAGGTAGCCGCGCTGCCGCCGCTGCACTCCTCCTCGCGACCCTCGCGGAGGTACTCGTTGGTGTGGGAACTGAAGAATATAAAAGTTTATTTGAACCTTCGGCTTGTTTTCTCTTATCAGCACGAACTTTTTGACAGTGCATGCCGTTAGTAATAGGTAGAATAGTATGGTAGGGCAGATAGTAAGGTAGACAATAAGGTGGTAGAAAGACTATCAGATCAGTCAATGGTAAGTTAGAAGTATATTTCCAAGAAGTCTATTTCAATTTACAATTTTCCTATAGGTATCATATATTAGGCATTTCAACAGTGACTATTTTACTAGGCTATATAGGTTATTTAAAGGTATGCTGAACTTACTGCCTCAGTGCTGGTAGTAAGCGCTCCTCATAGGCCTCGAAAGTTGAGCGAGGACCAGCGCTCTTGTTTCTACGTCGTACCACTGAACCTGGATAAGTAGACAAATAACATGAGCACGCACCTATGAGAAAAGTCGAAATCGTAATACGAATAAATAGTAATTTAACGACACCAGTTTTTGACGCCTTTTTTTTTTGGGATGGGAAGTCATCTAATAACTCCTCCCGCTCTGGGTGGAGTGGGAGGGAGTGTCAGACTTTTACTGACTAAAACCCATCCATGTTCCTTCTTTACACTTTGTGTTCCAGGGCCGCGGTATCTCTTTCGATCAGTCCCGCAGCCACGGCAGGCGTCGGCCCTTGCGGGCCCCTTCCTGGTTGTTGACATCTCTTTGAGGCGCGCGTGCAACACGAACGCGCCGTCGACACGGAGTTTTTGACGCCTTACAACATTTTTATCGCGTCCCAACGCCGATGATTAGCGAGTAGAACTAGCTACTAGAAACTTCTTCAGACCAACTAGAAACAACTAGAGAGTTCCCGCCGATGTCGACAGAGTGTGAGTTAGTGTGAGAGTGTGAACAGTGTACGATCAACTTTTAATATCTAGGTATACTGACACAGGAACTACATCATTTGTGCATTTTTTTCGCGAGAAAATAACCAAATAAATTCAATAGCTAATCGCTTCATCGTCGAAGTTAGGACTGCAAAACAGAATTGGTTGATTCTGTTGATTTTTGGATCTTTTCTGTGTAAGTTCGGACATATTACCATTAGCAGCATTGGGTGTGATACTCCTCCTAGGGCTGTCAGTCTCTTTCCTCAGTTCATCTTCTTCTATCTTCTTATGTACTTCCTTCTCCTTCTCTTCTGGCATCGTTTGGACGGGCTGAAGTTGCACTGGCTCGGGGTATGAAGGTGGAATCTCTTCTTGTAACGTTGGTTCTGGCGACTGAAATTGATATCCAGATTGAGACATGCTGGATTAAACAGACCAACAATATGAAGAAAATGGGTGTGTTGGTCGCAGAAAACTAGGTCAAAAAACTGAGTATGAGACTAGAGATTAACAAATATCATTACAGCCGGATCTTTGGGACTTTTCAACTTAAGGTGAATCATCATCTGCCTAGCCTTTTCCCAACTATATTGGGGTCGGCTTCCAGTCTAACCGGATGCTGCTGAATACCAGTATTTTACATGGAGCGACTGCCTATCTGACCTCCACAACCCAGTTAGTACTGGGTAATACGATACCCCTTGGTAAGACTGGTTGTCAGACTTTTTGGGCCACTGACTACCTAACGACTGTCAAAGATCTACAAATGACATCCGGGACCAACGGCTTAACGTGCTTTCCGAGGCATGGAGGAAACTTGGTATGTAATGGGTGGTCACCCATCCACAGACCAACCTAGGCAAGGTTAAAGGTTAAGGTTATTTCAACTTAAGGCGAATGTACCGCGGTAATTGAAATTTTGTTTTATTTTGTGCGATTTGCAGATCAGTGTCAGGTTGTGAATGACTTTTTCATGACATAGTTATTTAATGGGATTAAATGAACTTACAGGCTTGTATCGAAGATTTTAGTGAACTCTGGAAAGCCACATTTGTTACGGTCGCGAATTATATTTCAATCAACGTACAACCTGACGCTGACCTGCAAATTGCAAGAAACGTAAGAATGTTAGAATTTCGCGGGCTGCCTTGGCGCTTTAATTTTTTTTTGGATGGGAAATCATCAAATGACCCCCCCCCCCGCTCTGGGTGGAGTGGAAGTGGAAGGGAGTGTCAGACTTTTACTGACTAAAACCCGTCCATGTTCTTTCATTGCCCTTTGTGTTCCAGGGCCGAGTTATCTCTTTCGAACAGTCCCGCAGCCTCGGCAGACTGTCTTGACGCTTCCCCCTTAATTAGGTTGTGAAGCGATTGCTATCTCAGTCCTATGTCAAGACGGCAGCCCATGTATCATGTATCGTAAAAAGATAAGACATATTCACCACGAACGCCTCAACGGATTCTAAATTGACAAATGTTTCTGAACTATGTATTAATTTCTTTATATGTCGTTGTTACGATAAAACGATGAGTCCGTCAGTAAGTCAGTCGTCAGTAAATTGTACGGGTATTCATGGCCATGTTATACTAGATAGTTATAGCTTGATTATCGCCGTGTGTACGACTATCGATGCCTTAATATTAGATGCCAAGTCTTCGTGTAGGTAACCATCTTCTTCACCACTACAAGAAAGATTCGCAGTTCTTACCGGTTGCGTATCCTGCAAGTCTTCCTCGTCGTCTCCATTAACATACTCCGGTTCCTGTAGCTCAGGTTCCGGTTCTATGGGAGGCACTGGCGAGGGTATGTCCAGGCTGAGGGAGCCTGCTGCTACTGAAGGTGAGAGGTGATGGGAGAAGTCGTACTCTTGAGGCATTGAGGAGTCGTTGCGGCGGTCCGGCTGAAAGAGGACGTGCAGATTTTATATCGTGGCTGTAAATTAAAGCAGTTGATCGATACCGTTCCTCTAAGTTTCTTCAACAATTATCGCTTTCACATGGGAGTAGCTCGCGTCCACACAGGCGCTTTTATAACGAATAGTTTTTTTCCCACTGGCTGGATTGGCGATGCTCAAACATTCAGGACACAGCGCGATCTAAAAAGATCGCATTTCTGAATTACCGTCTCTCAGTACAATAGCTGAGAGTTGAAAATATGTGTGCGGTAAAAATACGTCTACGGCTTCTTGGTTACCGTAGACGTAGCGTCCACGCCACGCACGCAGCGGCTGATTTATATCCTCTTGACCACTTTACCGTCTTAGTCTAGTAGTGATTACTTATGGGGGATTTACACGGGTCGATTTTCGCCGTGCGACTAATCGCTTCACAAAGCCGCAAAGATCGCTAGCCCATTTACACAGATGACTGAATCGCAAGCTACTAGATCATTTCCTTCGAAAATAACGAGCTCAAAACACATCTCATGCGGCGGACGATCGCCTGCAACTGACCACTTACACGGTCGATTTAAGTCACCAGCCGCATGGCCGGTCGCCGCGCGGCCTATGTCGGATGCTACTCTACTTTGGAGCTTGTGCTGCGTAGCCAAACGGTGTAAACACCGCATTATCTTGCACAAAACATACCCATATTTAACCCACCCTACATTCTCGTCACAACCAATTGGTAAAACCCTTTTCTAACTTACCCCATCCTCTTCAAACAACCGACACAGCTGCGGATCCTCCTTCACCCCGCACAGTGCATCAGCGATCCGGTCCCTCATCCTCCTGGCGAGCTCGAAGTCATCCCGCGCGGCTGCAGTACGTTTGCGCAGCCGCCAGCGACCGATCCGGATCCCAGCGGATGCCAGCGCTGCGCCCGCTGATTTCAAGCGACGAGCATATTCGAAGCGTTCCTCTGAAAGGAGATTTAGGAGAAATGCTTAAAAATTATGGTCGCACACACCTCTTTCCTATAGAAAAATACGAATTGTGATTAGTCGATTCAAGGATTTAGTGACCTAACAAATATACACTGCCATTTCATTCAGTAAGATAACATAACATCACGTCTATAATCTTCGAAGGGTCGTAGGGTGAGGCAGAAGAATAGCTGATAGTATACATAAATTTTGCCAGTTATGTTTTAAGTTCCATGTAATAGGGAGCGAGCCTATTGCCATAGACCGGGCACAAATCCAGACTCCGTGGGTGCTACTGAGAAATTCCTGATGCAAAAACCCAATAACAAGTTACCTGACACAGGAATCGACCCCAGGACCTCTTGCTCAGCAGTCACGCTTGCAACCACTCGACCTTGACCTTGAGTCTACGGCGGTGATATTTTTATACCGGCTAAACGTCTTGGAAAACAAACCACGGTCTAATTAATTTGTATCTTGTATCCCTCTTCTTTTTCGAAAAACACAACCATTTTTCCGGCTCTGCACTGCTTCCACTCCCAAAATCTTTATATCATTAAATCCGCCATCTTACAAACTTACCACCGACAGCATTCTTCTTCTTCTCATCGAGACTTCTGACCAGATCAGCGATATCGTTGTCCACATACATGATGAAGGCCAGGTCGTCGTACGGCGAGTATGCTGGCTCCTTGCTTATAGGCTGGACTGGGGAGCTGTCATTGTCCTCTACTTCTTCGCCCAGGACGTTTACTGCCATTAGTGCTACCTGGAGTGCGAGACAAGGAAAAAAAAATTGATAACAGTGGTCTTTACCTTCCTTTGTTGCTCCTCACGATAAGATACATACATACATAACATCACGCCTGAAATCACCAAAGATTTAGGAAGAGGTATACATAATGGTAGGTACACCCACATTTCGCTAGTTATGTTTTAAATCCCATGTAATGGGGACGAGCCCATTGCCATCGACCAAACACAAATCCAGACTACCGTGGCTGCTACTGAGAGATTCCTGATGGAAAAACACAATAATACTTTGCCCGACCCAGGAATCGAACCCTGGACCTCATGCTCAGCTGTCGCGCTTGCGGCCACTAGACCAAAGACTGCCTAGTCTTGATAAGATACATCTTTTATTGGCTGAACAAGTATGGCTAGCTTTGCTATCGACAGGCAGAAGTAGCGGCCTTTATACTTTTAAGTGAAATATTCTTTTTTTAATTTATAGGTTCACTAGCTGTTGCCCGCGACTTCGTTCGCGTGGTAATATTGATGAGTATGAGTGAAAAAAAAGACAGCCTATGTCCTTTCCCAGGATATAATCTATCTCCTCGCCAAATTTCATTATGATCCGATCAGCAGTTTAGTCGTGAAAAGGTAGCAAACAAACAAACAAAACGAGTTACTTTCGCATTTAGAATATACAAAAAAAACTCAAACGTGAAAAAAAAACTGATAAAACTAGTAAGTACATACAACTTTGAACTTGGCATCAGTGGCATTTGTACCTGATCATCTTCTTTAGCTGGAGGGTGTGGACCGGACAGTTTGAGTTTAACGAAGCGGGCTATTGTTGGCTCGGGTAGCGCAGCTGATCTGCAAACAAAACAAGTTATCTTCAGTGAATTTTCTTGATGCATAGTTATTTTCTTGTTTTTAATTTTACAACATTCTGTACCTACTATTAAAGTAATATCATCTCGCATGAGTTATTAGTTAATAATCTAAATTAGTTTTAAACCTGTAAGTCACGGGGGGCCTGGTGACCCGTAACACAGGTATTGTATACCTATTTCGGGCACCAGTCTCTCAAAAATGTTTACACTATGTATTAGATTTAATAATTCCTGTTCACTGTAACGTTTGTGATGAGAAAATAAACATATTATTATTATCATCAACCAAACTAAATTAATAATTTTTCTAACATAGTACCAAAAGAAAGCATAATATAGGTATACCCCCAATCTACCTACGTCGTTAAATATGGTCAATAGAATTAGAACTATGAACTCATAGAAAAGAACGACGTATACCTAAATATTTGGATTATAATGTGGCTTCCTTGTTTGCACCTATGAGATGATGCTGGGATTGGAAACTGAAAAAATAGAGGCTCAATATGATTGATGGCATATTTTCAATCGCACTTACCTTAGTTCTCTAGTCCTGGCTTGCTGCGCTGGTCTGGCAAGCGTGACTCTTCCGACACTGGTGTAGGTGGCGCCACATGGGGTAGCCGCACCTTCGGAGACCAGCCCTCCTGACACCAAGACCTCCACGCATGACGCTGCAATTTAAAGAAAAACAAATGAAACGATGGAAACAAATGAATGCGATGGATTGTCTTATAATGGTTTTTCATTCACTTAGTAGGACTTTATATTTTTTCACTAAAATGTTAAATATTGTTTAAGAAATCTATGGCCCGAATAGTAATTAAGTATTAAAAACATGCCGCCTGTGATACAGGTTTAACCTAGTACAGGCATCGAACTTTGCTATACCTACATTAATTCTAAAATTTAAATTGGATTTATTGTCCAATTTTAAATTTTTGAATATATATATTATTACTTTAGTTTTGTTCATCAGGTCGATACATTCTATTCACATTCAGCAGTATTTGTTGAATAGCACACCTTATCAGAAGTATTACTACTAGACTTATATTCGGCCCCTGTCGATCAGCAAACTTCATTTACGTCTACCATTCCTTTTTTTTTTGACGATGTGTTATCCTCCATAGATGTCCTCCGCCCTGGGGAGAGTGGAGTGGCCTGTCAGACTCGTACTGACTAAAACCACACCGGTGTACCCTCGCACACTTGCGTCGGGGGGCAACGTGATCTAATGCGACTTCCGTTGCCCCGGACTAGTGCCGGCCTCCCTCCGTTACGTCTAAGAGAGGCGCGCGTGGAACACTACGCGCCGCCGTCTCGGGTCCAGTATGATGGGGGGCGACGGATGTCATCATCTACCATCCCTGAATTATGTTCAGGTTAAATCGATACAATTCGAGGTAAACCGAGTGTCTTTCCCGAACGTATTTTGATCCTGTGCGAAGATCCCCTCAATCCCTGGTCTGCAGGGATTCCTTCAACAGATATCTCCTTGTACTCACGTATTAGCTGATGGTGTGCTAATAGCTGCAGCTTGTGGACGGAGGTGACGCGCGCGAGCCGCAGTAGCAGCTCGTGGGGCGGAGCGCCCTCGCTGCGCCACCCGCGCGCCGCGGGACCCTGGGAGTTCAGCTCGCATGCTGGGTAGGAACTGTCTTCGCCTAGAATAGAGGTAGAGGTAGGTTAACAAGCTGCAATGATGGGATGGACTACAAGAACATTCCGAAAACGGCGCTTTCGTCATAGATGGAGTCATGTTTTCATGTGTTTGCGGATGAATGGATTAAGGTAATGTGTATAATATGTCTGGTGTTCTGTGACAGAAAGTAGTTGTTAGTTTTAATTTAATTTAATCAATGTTGTCAACTGGATGTCTACCTTTGTTTTGTTTTCTGTTTCTATATTAATTATTGTAATTGGTGTTATACCGTTTTAATCTACACTAATATTATAAAGAGGAAAGATTTGTATTTTTGTGTGTATGTTTGTAATGAATAAACTCAAAAACTACTGTGCCGATTTCAAAAATTTTTTCACTTCCTATTAGAAAGCTACATTCACTCTGAGTAACATAGGCTATATTTATTGCTAGAAAAACTAGGGGGGGGGAATTAGGGGAAAATAAATGTCCACCCGTACGAAGCCCGGACGGGCCCCTAGTTAACTATAAATAAATAAATAAATTCACACAGTTACGTAGAAAATGGTCGTGTGATTGGGGTTTGTTATTGTTATTTGGGCGGCGGCGCGGCGTTGCCGGCAGTGCTGCTGTGGTGGCGGTCGCCTTCGGAATTGTAGGTAGTAGGTACCTTTAGTCAACTTGAAAATAACCTGCGTCTTTTTTAGGGTTCCGTACCCGAAGGGTAACCAACGGAAAAAAAAACGGAACCCTTCCTGCGCGAGTCCGAACTCGCATTTGGCCGTTTTTTTTTATCATACAGAAATTATACAACTTTTTTACTCGTACCGATCGGTACCGACTGATCCGTTATGAGAACTTGTATCTTTATGCAAGCACCAAGCACCCTTAGGCGATTCTCACACACCACCGTCGGGTGGTGTACGTGACATCTGCTTGACCGCCCCACGTCATACGAGTGTCGTGTGAGAATCTCCTTAAATATAAGGTGTAAACGGACCTTTCGCGAAACCAAGCATTCTGAACATCAAACTAAGTAACTCTGTACAAAAATTATTGCTGAGAAACGACTTTTTTTTTGGGGTGAAAAATCGCGTTTTGCGGTAAGACTCAATTTAAAGCACTCAAAACATTGTGTTGATGGATGCATTGCATAGTACGGGGGTCGTGGAGGTATTTAAAGTAAAGTTATAACATTAAGAATTTATATTTTTTTAAAACTTGTGAAAAAGTTGGAACTTTGACCTCCAATAACTCCGTAACTAAAAGGTTCCCAGGTATGGTCAGAACAAAAAAATTATCGCAATAGCGGGGGGAATTTGTGCTTTTCGGCTTCGTTAAGGGTCTATTTCCACCCTTTATAATCTCCATAACTAGAAGGTTCCCAGCAAAAATCGCAATGACAGGGAAAACAACTGCCTTTCGCATCGTTAAGAGTAATTTTACACCCATTATTATTGAAGGTAGGTACCTACTTACTAACAAGTTTGTGAGAAGCTGCACAAATGAAAACTGAGAAAGGGTGAAAAGTTCGAGTATACAATTTTCCGTTTGACCTAAGCGAGGTTATGTAACCTGAACTTACTAACATTAGTAAGTGTCTGTCTGTCTGCCTGTCTTTTACCTTTCATGCCTAAAACGCGCTTTTTATGCGCTTCTCCTCAAGTTCTTCGAACTACTGGCTACTCTACTTCTCTGCGGGCGAATATCCATTCCCAGTGTGGTATCGTTTCGCTGACGCCAAAGAAGTAGATGTTGCTCTGAACGAAACATGTAGAACGATTACTGGCTGCCTCGAACCGACCCCAGCCGCGCACTATACCCCACAGCTGCCATTGCACCTCCACATGCCCGAAGAAAAGTCGCAAGCGCAGTGGAGAAGTATAAACAGGAGTCGGACACCAGACACCCACTACACGGCGCCCAACTGCCAAAGCAACGGCAGCAATCAAAAGCAGGCACAATTTTTTAAAAAACGCAGCGTCCTTATCAGGAAACTGACGCCCGATGTAAGCTGTGGAAAAATAGCTGTCCCACTCACTACTTACTCCAAGTGAGCATCTTCCTACAGGGTCTAACCTTCCGTGGTCCACCTGGAAGTCCTTGAACCGTCTCCGGACTCAAGTAGGAAGATGTAACTCCAACCTCGTTAAGTAGGGTCACCTCAATGAAACATCAGCGGGGTGTGGTTGTGGAGCTGTGTCGCAAACTATGCTCCACCTCCTATCCTGCCCTCTTAGCCCAAAATCATGCAGCCGAAGGGACCTTTGCGCTGCCACCGACGACGCGGTGGAAATGGTGATGTTTTGCCAGCGATACGAAGAAGAAGAAGACGCCTAAAATGCTGGACGTATTCGACACAAAGTTAGACCATGAGCTTTAATGAACCTTCAGGTATTTTTTATCCCTATAGTACTATCCCGTGGGATAATTCTCGACGCCCACCATACAAAGCCGTGCGCAAAAGCTAGTTTAATTTTAATAATAAAATATTAAGAATTCCTTCTCATAAAAACATAGTTCTTTTATAGTAAGTATGAGCTGCAATCTTAATAATTTTAATGAAAGCGACTATGTCGTGCCGGTCGCGCATGGCATTCTCAAACTGAGGGACAATTTATTTTTCATCCTTGGAACCACGTTCTACTTAAACCTTTAACGTTATTACAGATTGTAATTGGTCTGAATATAAAAGTTCTGACTGTTCTGAAATTCTGACTGTCTCGTTAGTCTATTGGCAATAAACTCCATGGTTACTCTTTTCAAGTCATTTGGTATTACAATATTATCATGGTTACAGCTGAACTGGGCCTATTTGGCGTAGCCGTGAGGCACACAGTGTTAAATTTTTTGTTTAGTTTTAAGTTTTTTTATTTTTATTTTTTGTCTTGTATTATTTTTGTTTTATATTGTGTGCACTTGTGGCATGTGCCAAATAAATATATTTTCTTTCTTCTTCTTTCTTTCTTTCTTTCTTACAGCATTTGTACTTAAGTATGGGGGGACAGCGTAGGCCCGACAATAAGTCGCTGGTTAGTACTACAAAAGATGTGAAAAAAGATACAAAGTTAACAAAGGTCAGAAACCTCCGAATAGTCTATTACGTCCAAAGAGCACGAAATCGCCTCAACAAAATAAGACTGCCATTTTTAAAAAATAAACGGCGCAAACACAATCGACCTCATCAAATCATATAAAAGTCTATCGAAGTAAGTATCCAATTCCAGACCAAACGAATGGAGCTATAGAAACAATAAGTAACCCATCATCGATCGATCCTCAGCCCAACGGCTGCGGCTTTACATTTTTAATAGAATAGCTCACTCGTAGACGAAGAGTTCGACGTCATGGAATGTACTAAGTATGTACGTATAATAATAGAAAAACATCAAAGGTAAGTATTGGAAAAATATTCAATACTCCGGGTGTCCAAAAGGGCTTAGTTATATCAGCGATAACATAATATAACATCACCCCTGTAATCCCCGAAGGGTTGGACAGTGGTGTATCTAATAGTACACGCACATTTCGCCAGTTATGTGTAAGTCCCATGTAATAGGGGCGAGCCTATTGCCACCAACCGGACACAAATCCAGACTCCGTGGCTGCTACTGAGAAATTCTTGATGGAAAAATCCAATAACAATTTGCTCGACATAGAAATTGAACCCAGGACCTCATGCTCAACAGTCGCGATTGTGACCACTAGACTAACGAGGCAGGCATCAGCGACATCGCAGAGGAAAATGTCAAAACTGTATTCTTTTTACTGTAACCCATTATTTTAATTTATTTCCAATTTAATTAACAATCTCACTAATGTTTCCATGCCTAATATAAGGTATAAGTCCCGTCAAGTAAAAAGAACGCTGAGCGACAGTGGAGGGGATGTGTTTGCGCACGTTAAACAGTCGCGTCCTAAAGTACTAAGCTATTGTTTTATAATATAAGTATAGTTGTTTCATTGTAGAATCGTAATAGGTACTTTACTAGCTACTCAGTACTTTGGAAAAGGCTGGAATAAAAAAAAATTGAGAAAGTTTATTTGAGCGGTCAGCGTTCTTTTTACGAGACGGGACCTATAGATTATACAAAGCTCACCCATTTTATTGTTACATCTTATTTTATGTACCTGCAATCTAAGCAAATAAATTTTACTTTACTTTACTCGTGTTAGATTGACACAAACTACCAAAAACCAATCCTTTTAAAAGGGTTTGTAGTAATATTGATAAATGATGAACGGACAAACAGCTAAGGCTTGGCCCATAAGCTTTGGAAGCAAATTTCCGTCAACACCAGCGGTCAATACATTTCAAGCTAGATATTTTTCGGTTTCAACGGACTGACTATTCACATTCATTTTTTAACCCCTGACGCAAAAAGTGTTATAAGTTTTACCGCAATGTGTGTGTGTGTCTGTCTCTGGCACCGTAGCTCCTAAACGAGTGAACCGATTTGGATGCAGTTTTTTTTATTTGAAAGCTAGTTTTTCAGCGATGGTTCTTAGATACGTTTTATCAAAATCGGTGCAGCCATTTACCAAATATGGGGGATGAAAGTGGGTATTTATCTTTTATTTTTTCGTTGCGGGTTTTTTAAATTTTAATTTTAATTATTTATGAGCTGTCTAGCAATTCTTCCACGACTTCGTCTGCGTAAATTTCGTATTTTCCTCTCCATATTCAAAGCACCTTTTATGTCCCTTTTTGTCTCGATAGGGTTCAAAAGTTTTAGTGCCGAACTCCGAGTTTATAATCCAAAAGAAATAACCGACTTCCGCAAATATTTTCTACTTTTTAGTGTCTTGGAAATCGGTTATTTTTTTTGCAAAAAAATTTTCACCTTCATAGGTGGAACCGTGGAAACACAAGGACCAATGTTTCACCTCAGAGTTATAATCACGCAGTCATCCGCAAAAAACTTGCTTCACTGATGCATCGAACGAGGATCGGTAACAATAGTATCCTGAAAGTGCTGGCGGAGAGTCCCTACTCCCCTTTTCTGAGGCACTTTGTGGAGAGGATGGTCAACTAGGTGGTTGATCTCTCGCTTGATCGTTCTCTGAGCAACCTGCCTCGGACAGTAAATTTGTTATGTGTAATATCACTGTGAGTTTTTGTATTACTAACATTAGGAATAAGATTTTTTCTTACTAACAAAATGGATTGTATTGTTGTCCGAAACTGAATATATAAATAAATAATAAATAAAAATAAATAATACTGCACTTATGTGGTCAGTCAGTGATATAATCGGTCTGAGCTGCAGCTGCCCCTGTTGCACTCCACGGAGGAAGGCTTGATGCAGAGATAGTTGTTTGAAATATTTTTGTTTGTTTGTTTGTTGATAGTTGCTTCAAATACCTATTTTTCAAATTCCTCGCAGGCCTAGTTCCCTCTTAAAGTTTTCCGCTTTTCCGACATCAAATAGAGTCCCATAATTGATAGTATAAAACTGTCATTAGTGTAATGGGTACTAGATACTCACAGCCCGTACTTTAATAGGTTCACTCTACCACTCTACCTACATACTGAAGTACTGGATCAATGATAGCTCCCACTAATTGCTGCTACAGTTCCATTTTAATGAAAAAAGGACTTTGTTAGCAGAGTCTAAAGTTGCTTTTTGTTTGAAAATGAAAATAAATAATGGTGTTTGTTTTTTGTTTGTTCAATGTTCGATAATTTCGTATCAGATGTTGGTCGGTCTGTCTACTAATACAGGTTGGCCGGAGTGACGCCTAAAGGTAAAATTTACATAACATCACGCCTGTAATCCCCGAAGGGTTTGGCAGACGCGTACCTAATAGTACACCCACAATACATACAATACATGGGACTATTGCCATCGAAAGGCAAAATTTAGATGCCTTTTATTGCGGGGCATCCGAATCAACCCCATGTATAATGTTCCGTGATTATCAGTAGATTGGGAGATAGATTTTTTTAATGATATGTTTATATTGTTCCATAATGCGGGCAAATTGCGAGTTGGTGGCACAATCTTCTTCGATTTTATCTTTTCTAGGACACAATAATGTACACAAGAAACAAATGCCTGTCTAATACGAACCCAACAACTCCAAAGTCGTACCACCACAGCTCAATGTAGTAGCAGAAGCCTTTAGTTGTATGAACCACTAAAAAACGCATCAACAACTAAACAAATATTTGCATAAAAAGCGCATAGAATGGTCATGGCCTGGATTAGGTACAGACACCAGCACAACAAGCTACCCGAAACTGACCAATTTTCCCAATCAACAAAATTTTGAAAATCTATCACAGAAAGAAGAAGGAGCACGGTCCATACAAAATTAACCCACGTCCTACAGCAACAAAAAGTATCTCAAAATAATGATAAAAATGGGTTTAAAAAGATGGTATACTTCCAAACTGGTCAGGTTCTGGTCTGGTGGTACAGTCTGACATATAAAAAAAATGCTATGAAAATTCTGTCAGGGGCAGTCATATCTACGATGGATATATTACAATATTGAGAAATACCTGGCTATCTTGATTTGACTTCAATTATTGAGTTCCATCATCGAACTTTTTTTAATTTTTTTTTTCCCAAAAAGTAAGTTGTTCCCTTGCAATAATTTTGCGGTGAAGTTACTTAGTTTGATGTGCAGAATGTTTGGTTGACGGCATCGTGAAGGGTCCGTTTACACCCTGAATTCATTGCAGATATGACTGCCCCTGAACGAATTTTCATAGCATTTTTTTATATGTTAGACTGTAAGGATAGAGTTTGGAAGTATGCCATCTTTTTAGACCCATTTTCATCATTTTTTTGAGATACTTCTCGTTGCTGTAGGACGTGGGTTAATTTTGATCCTTCTTCTTTGACAGATTGTAGTAGCTTGATGCGCAGGCGTCTGTACAATATCTTCCGAATCCTTGAACAAAGGCCGTCGTGGATGCGAGTGAAGCAGATCAAGGCCGGGCCGAGAGGCTAGGACTGATTGAAGGTCAGTTCATCTGCAGATTAAATAGTTACACTCAGCAGGAATCCCGACCAGTTCAGCCGATAATTCGTTTGAAAACGTAATAACATTTCTGTTTTTGTAATACACAGCGCAATATGGGTCAAAGATTTGTGCAAATTTGACTTTTGTGGTGAATGTAATAGATTTAAAAAAAATGACAATTACGTTTTTTTTATAAAACAGGGATTATGAAAAGACCACCTCAGACACTTATCTACATGGGCCTCATATAACTTGACCAATGTCTGGACTTTAAAAGAGACAGTGACCTCTGAGTTTGTTTCGGATGTTTCTTCTCAGAGTAGTCAGACGAAACACCGGCACCATCATCTGCCTAGCCTTTTTCGGGTCGGCTTCCAGTCTAACCGGATGCAGCTGAATACCAGTATTTTACATGGAGCGAAACACCGGCACCATCTAGTTTTAAAACATAACATGATGTGACGTGTAAAAAAGTGTTTTGTAAAACCAATTTACAGAAATAAATACCTATGTTTTGTATTTTGCATTTGGAGTTACCTACTGTGTATCTGAAGTTATCTGAGGAACTCGTGGCTAAAAAATAAAAGCCGCTCGGATCGATCATAAGGTTAAGCCGTGCTTGCCTAGGTTGGTCTGAGGATGGGTGACCACCCATTACATACCGAGTTTCCTCCGTGCCTCGGAAAGCATGTTAAGCCGTTGGTCCCGGCTATCGTTTGTAGATCTTTACCAGTCGTTAGGTAGTCAGTGGCCCAAAAAGTCTGACAACCAGTCTGACCAAGGAGTATCGTATTACCCAGTACTAACTGGGTTGTGGAGGTCAGATAGACAGTCGCTCCATGTAAAATACTAGTATTCAGCTGCTTCCGGTTAGACTGGAAGCCGACCTTAACATAGTTGGGAACAAGCTAGGCAGATGATTTGGATTTATCTGTCGACCCGAATCGTTTCCATAAACGCATCGCGCGCGAATCGCATTCAATTTTGTTGATAGTACTAATTTTTAGATAGTACTAATTGCAGGTTGAATGTGTACCTACATAAATCTATAGGTACCGAATCTCTCTGGTTAAGTCCTAGCTATTGTAACTGTATAAATTGGCGGCTTACGTTAACAAAGAGGGTCAGAAAATGTCATCTCCGAGAGTATAAAGACCGGTCCAAGGCGTAAAGATAAAAGAAAGTAAATAATACCTAATTAATTTGTCTCTTTGAGTAGAAATATATAAAAAGACTAATCACATGACATTAAAAGGGCAAGGGTGAAAACATCACGCTAGGTATTAGAAACTCTAGAAGCAGAACACATTAATAATATTTTATAGAAAATTAAGTAGTTTTATAAAAAAAGAGGTACTTACTTGTCGCATAAACCACGTGAAACGGAATGCGTTTTGGCATTTTAAAAGAACAATTTAATTTAAAACACTACCTCTTTATTTTTAAATCCAAATAGATATTCACTTCCATAGCTACGTGTATTGTTGTACAAATTGAAAACAAAACACTGTCAAATCATTTGGAAACACATTTTTGTTGGAAACATATTTTGGCGATTTTGTTTAAAGAATTTACATTTTATCGGTAAATAAAGACGGTTTAATGTTAGAATATTGAGGGACTGTGTGATAGAATAACAGTGGGATGGAGTGAAGTTGCTGCGAAGCAGGGACGGCCGGACGGTATATTAATCAATATTGCCGCGGCAAAGTTCGCGCGGTAGATTGCCGCGCAGGCCGCATTGATGGTAGCGCCATCTCTTATCGCGGTAAGGTAAGAGAAACACTCTTCTAGTGTTGTTTAACGCCATCTACTGCTATTTTTATAATGCAATCGTGTGCGATGCGATGTGCCATAATTAAAAAATGAGCTTATGTAGTACGGCGATAGTCTGCTTGTGCAATACTCAGAAGTTCACAGCAAAAACAAAAACAAATCGTGTGTGCTAGGTGTCAAAGGGGGACCTCCCTCTTTGACACCTAGCTGTACTTACAGTTTCGGGTATCTTGATGTGCTGTCGTCGGTACAGTCACGAGCACCAATATGTAAACATTTAACAACTTTTAAAAGTGTTTTTCTTCTACTGTTCTGATTAAAATGTCATGTTGTTACGAACATAGTATTCTGGAACACATATTTTTATGAAAAAGATCCTAGCTTAAAGTTCCAATCGTTATTTCTCGCGAAAATTGCATTTAAATTTAGCAAAGAGTTTACATATTGGTGCTCGTGACTGAACACACAGCAGCATATGAAGCTGAACATTTCCAGTATAATTGGCTTCGCTTTGTATAGGTATCCTATACAATGAGAGATCCACATAAACCTGTGAAAAGCTTGAATGGCCGCCGTGCGTACATTATCTCTCATTTTGGCGTCCGAAGCAATTTCCTAACGATTTGTCCAATCGTAGTAAGTAGGTATGAAGTATGTGGTAGCATTCTTATTTAACAAATTATTTCTGGGTCGGCTCTTGTGAACCACTCAAATTAAAATTTTCTTCCCAACTAAAGTTATGGGATCACATGGGTTAAAGAAATAAGTCACATTGAAAATATATATTTTAATTAATAACAACTTTTATTGATTCTTAACAGTTTTAAGTACGTATTAGAACTTTGGCACAGTTTACAAAATGGCTCCTAGACTATATTTTAAATCTTTGAATGACGTTTTTTTTTATTTAGAGGCAAACGATTCGACGGCCCATCTTATGGCAATGATTGTTATTTGATCTTTGACAGCAGGACCCAACCGTATTGTAACGAAAATAAACATTAAGGGTCGTCCTTTAAATACGTGAGGTTCTAACAGAGGGGGAGGGGGTAAAAAAATCACGAGTATTCACGATGGGGGGGATGGGTGGGAAAGAGATGGCGCTATATAGGGCGTCTAGCTCTACCTCTTTCATACACTGTAGTAAGAAGATGGTAAAAGACTGTTATTTTTCTTTCATATTACGTTTACTTCTGATTGGAATAAAATGTCAATGGTCTTTATTGCGCTTACAGGGCTGTCAAATAACAGTGATCTTTACCATCATTAACATAAGGTTGTGGTTGAGTTGTTGCTGTCAAACATACACTAACAAACATAAACTAACAGTGAATACATGGTGGTAAGACCCTAGGAGCCATATAACTTCGGAAGAACCATCTGCAATCATTTGATACAATAGTTCTGTGACCCTGTAACGCTCAGGATCCAGTTCAAATAGGAGGTGACTCGGGTGTTAATTCCTGGTGTATTTGACGCACAGAACGTGCCGTAACTAATGACGCCGATGTTGTAGACTGCGCCGGTGTTGGGGTTGGTCCAGAGGAGGGGGCCGCCGGAATCATCCTGCGAAACAAATTGAGATTTAATTGATTAATCAAGAAATAAAACTAGGGGCGTCTTTAAATTATACAGGGTGTAAACGGACCCTTCACGAAGCCGTCAACCAAGCATTCTGTACATCAAACTCAACAAAAAACAAAAACATCAAACTGTAACTTTAAGCAAAAAATTTTGCTGGGAAACGACTTTTTTTTTGGGGTCAAAAATCACATTTTACAGTAGGATTCAGTGTAACGCACTCAGAACATTGTGCTGATGGATGGATTGAATAGTACGGGGGTCGTGGAGGTGTTTAAAGTAAAAATCTTACTTTAACTGTCGCTCAGCGTTCTTTTTACATGACGGGACTTATAACGGCGGGGCTAGCGTGCCGCAGCGTTTCTTCACATCTAAAGGGTGTAAAAAGACCCTTGACGAAGCCGAAAGGCCCTTGTTCTCCCCGTCATTGCGATATTTTTTTTGTTCTGGACCATACCTGGGAACCTTCTAGTTACGGAGATATTGGAGGTCAAAGTTCCAATTTTTTCACAAGTTTTTTTTTTAATTATACTTTTTAAGGTTTTAATTTTACTTGAATTACCTCCATGACCCGTTTACTATTCAAAGCATCCATCAGCACTAAGTTTTGAGTGCGTAACATTGAGTTTTACCGTATAACGTGATTTTTCACCCCAAAAAAAAAGTGGTTTCCCAGCAATAATTTTTGCGTAGAGTTACTTAGTTTGATGTACAGAATGCTTGGTTGACGGCTTCGTGAAGCCCTGTATAATGGGCGAAACACGAGGTAAGACAGTTTGGCCACTATTGTTTAATTCCAAGTGGTCTACCAAGACCTCTTATAGCACTATTTTTTTTATCTTACTTCAGATTGGCGTCCTATATAGCTTCACCCCTTTTCCACACTAAAGTGACATTAGCATAAAGTCTGCTTTAAGAGATGGTGGAGACTTGCAGGGTTGCAGGTCTTCGTTTGAATATGATCTTACCTGACAAGCGTCTTTCCCGCTAGTAAAGGTGCACATCTGCTGGTCAGTGACGGGAGCTCCTCTAGACCTGCAGGTAGCTTGTGGCAGCACATCCAGGTCTACCTTCCTGGGGACGTTGGAGGTCGGCCCACCGGGGAAGAGCGTGCCCCAGCCTAGGAAACAATTTTGTAAAGGTAAGTACCATGCCGCTAAGCTGAAGTGGGCCTGGGATGGCCACGTCTGCCGCTTGCCCAACTGTGGGCTAAAATAACCACTTTTTGGATCCTTTACGTAGCCAGAAGGCGTTACGGCAGACCTCGTAGAAGATGGTGGGACGAGTTGGAAAAAAACCAACGACCAGTGTTGCAGTTTAGTCCTGGATCGAAACAACTGGAAGTCATGTGGAGAGGCCTTTTCCCAGCTGTGGGATGACGCAGGCTAACAGTATCAGTAAGTTTCATGAGATCAGTGAAGGCAGTGGAAAAGCATACGATTTTCGACTTTCCATTTTTACGAGTTGAAGGTTCAACATAATCCTAGTTACAACCTGAAAGTCGCAGCCACTTTCTCTTTAAAAACCTTTGAAGGAAATCATCGAGAGGAAACTGGCGTGCCCTAAATCCAAAATTCGAAGTTTTGTGAAATCAATCAACTCGTAAAATAGCCACCGTGGTGGATTACGATTACTGCCCACTTGATCTCCCAGGAGGCCTCAACAATTCTTCAACCTTCCATCATCTTCCCGTCCCATGCTACTTGGGGTTTTCACAATACGTTTTCCTTTTCCATCCACTGCTGTCACCTTTTCTATCACATCATTTGTTACCCAATCTGATAATTTTTTCTTTGAACTAGAGAGCAGAGGTATGGTATAAATAAAAGATAGAAGTATAATCAGGCCAGGGGCGTAGCTTCCGCCGTATCATGATACGGGGCCCCCGAGTAACAAGGCCCCTGATGTGTTGAGGGAAATAACTCAAAATCTTCCCCTACAACCTCAAATTCTTCTTGATAAGATAAAAAATGAAAATACAACTTAACTGTCCAGAAAGCTCCAATTTTTCGAGCTCGCTTCTTAAAGAACACCTATCGCGGTCCAAGAAGCTCCAATCTTTCGAGCTTGCTTGGCTCGAAGACTTCAGTTTAAGCCTCTGGTTTTCTAGGTTACTCTAATTTTCTAGCTCTTCAATTAAAACGTAATCTATGCGACCCAAGATCGCAGTTACACAATTTGTTATGTCACTTTGCTCGCTCATTTTACTTTTCTTCATAAAATTAATGATAGCGTAACCTAATGCAAGTCAAGGATGCTACTTTCTTTATATTATATTATAAGCCTATATTGTCGCACTGCAGGGCAAAGGCCTCCCTTCCCTCCTTCCACATTTCGCGATCTAGTGCGATTGTAGGCCAATCCTTTGCGAAAGAGTCCAGCTCATCCCACCATCTCCTTCTGGACCTGCCGCGTTGTCGTTTCCTGCTATTTGGTATCCACTGAGTGGTAATTTTTGCCCATTGTGCCTCCGACATGCAAAAATCATTCTTCTCTTCTTTTTGGAGTTCAAGTTCAAAAAAATTGGATACTGGGCCCTACTTGGACTAGGTACGCCACTGAATCAGGCAATAGTTATGTATACTCGTACTTACCGACTACAGTGACTTTAGCTCCTGCAAAGTCAGTATTGACGTAATTGAAGGGCATACACGAGGGTTGTACGAGGTCATTGAATACCATCTGCTCCACAAACACAACGGCTATGTCGTTGGCATAGTTAGATCTAGAAAAGAACATTAAATACATGTAAAAAAATAGTACTCGAAACGACAATAAATAATGGGTTTAACCATCAATGAAGCCGAAAAGCCAGAAATAACGAAAATACCTGGGAACCTTTTAGTAACTTTTAGTGTTATAACTTAATTTGAATACCACCATGACCCCCATGACTATTCAATGCAACCATCAGCACTCCAACACCCCTCCCCCTCCCATCGAACTTCTACAGAAACTAACGATTCCGAGGCGGAATGCAAAAAATTTTTCGCTCACTTCGCTCGGTAGTAAGTCGTAAACCTTCTGATTTTTTTATAATTTGAGAGTTTCTTCTATTCTCATTATTGTATTTTTTTTTAAAAACTTTTTTTAATTTTTTTTCTTTGTTTTCACAAAAATAACCAAATGTACTAAAGAAAACCTGTCTACTTCGATGTGGGTGCTAAATTTTACAAGCCGGCTTGCGTAAAATGCTTGTCTTTTCTGTTTAAATCGACAAAATTACTCCTTGTAATAGTATGAATACCGACAAATGAAAACCTAACACATCCGTTGTGGAGTAGCTACAAGCTCTTTTCATGAAACTGTAAATGCACCGTCCCCTGGAAATAACCCTGCCCCCGGATTGTGGTGTTGAGAGTAATCCAGAGACTGTTGTTCTGCGCTATTTCTCCCAGAAGAGTGGTAATTAATAAAAAATGGTCGCTTATTACATAGTTTTCAAAAGTTATTCCTAATTGCCTTTCGAGGTTCACCCCTATCGGTTGACCCTTCAGATCAGCAGTTTTATCCAGAGTAACACCCCCCGAAACAGATTCCTAGCTATGGCTCTGCTTAGCACCCTTAACATGCAGTTACATCTGCGTTCCCAAATTTTGGGACAGTAAAATTTAAAATACCGTCGTGCTAGCGACATAAAGAAGAATGATGTAAATACACTTACGCAGAATACGCTGGGTGGATAGTAAATTTGGTTACGGCATATGCCTTTGTAGCTGGTGAGTCCCCTGAAACATAAAATAGTTTTTGTTATCTTTCTTTTTTCTTCTACTATCTTCTTAATAGTGCAAAACTTTTCCTATTAGTGCAAAAGAAATATAAGGCCGAGATCTAAAGGGTGTAAAAAGACCCTTAACGAAGCCGAAAGGCACTTGTTCTCCCCGTTATTGCGATCATTTTTTTGTTCAAGACCATACCTGGGAACCTTCTAGTTACGGATATATCCCCAATATATTCAAAGTTCCAACTTTTTCACAAGTTTTTTTTTTAATACATGATTTAATGTAAGATTTTTACTTTAAACACTTCCACGACCCCCGTACTATTCAATCCATCCATCAGCACAATGGTTTGAGTGCGTTACATTGAGTTTTACCGTAAAATGTGATTTTTCACACCAAAAAAAAAAGTCGTTTCCCAGCAATAATTTTTGCGTAAAGTTTCTTAGTTTGATGTACAGAATGCTTGGTTGACGCCTTCGTGAAGGGGCTGTTTACACCCTGTATAAATGTACCAAAAAGCTAAAAATCGTGTTAAGTAGACACGATTTTTGGCTTAGTCCCTATCTCTATGTTGCACTTGTAGTTTGTAGGCCAGGGCCGATGCCTTTGAAAATGGTAAAATGTGAAAAAAAAAAAAAAGAACAGGATGAAGACACCCATTGCAAAAGGAAGAAAATTTATAAAAAAAGAGGAAAAATTTTACGGGCGATTTGAGGTCGGCAAGGGGAGGGGGACTTTTAAAGGTGAAAAACTGCTGTTATCACCAAATTAAGTGAAAAAAAAATTGTTTTCTGGTAGATAAAAATAAAAAACCAAAAAGTCAGTTATTTTGATTTTTAGCAGATATTAAGGTTATTTGAAAAAAAGTGTAAATACAAAAGTTGTACATCTTTTAATTACCTACAACTTTGCCTTTTAATTTTTTCGATAAGAGTTGCAGTTTTCCCGGAAATCGCGATAAACTGTTTTTCACCCTTAAAAGTTCACCCTCTTACCCTTTCCGACCATAAACCGCCCGTAAATTATTGTCATCCAGTTCAAAATTTTTTTTAGTTTCAAAAATTATCGGCCCCGGCCTATTGGTAGTTGAGTAACACTTTATTTTGTGTTATTGTTAATTCAACCAATTTTTGTGTTTTGTCCTGTGTGAGTCCAATAAATACTTTTTCTTTCTTTTCTTTATTTATTTAATCAAAGTACTTGCTTAGTACCTATCGTTTATAGATATCGGCCTAAAGGCTAATTTCTGTGCGCGCATAGTACATTTGAACTGCGTACAGGATCTGTGTCATCATTGCTACGGAATCTTGTCACTGACAGCTCATGAACGCGGTTTAGATGTGCTGCTGATCGCGTTCAGTTTTTCTGAAGAAAGACGTAAGAATATTAACTCACCAGTAGTAATATCATGCTCCCCCACGACGATGGCCATCTCTGACGGTGATCGTCCAGACACGCAGTGCCCAGCCGACACCAGATGCAATGGCGATATGATGACTGCCCCGCACTTGATCTCCCTTATCGTCAGGTCTACAAGGCCGGCCATCATTGTGAACTCGTTCACACCTGTCTCTTGACCTCCCACTATACGGTTCTAGAATTAAATGAGAAAGAGGAAGACTGTCATTTGTTAGGTTTTTTGTAAGATTACTTTTAATTGTAAGTTTTTATGATTTGAAAAAATACCAAGGTTTCTTTATGATACATCATACTCATGCACACAAAAATGAATTAATTGAAACCCCGACCGAAAAAGAGGGGTGTTATAAGTATATTAATTAATTAATTGCACCACATTCGTGAGAAAAGGAAGGAATGGAGGAAGGCCTTTGCCTAGGATAAGAAAAAGAAAAAAAATCATCAACATCCGGATCCCAAAAGCCGAAACTCACCAGTCTTCTTTCTCCACACCTGCAAGTTGCAGGTGCTGGTGTAATTGCTTGCGTTCTCACCGTACACTGGAACCGGCCTCCTGAATAGTTTCTAAATGATACCAAACCTGTAACAAGAGTGGTGTTACTATACGTTCCTAGTTACTGGAGTGTGGAGGCCAGATAGACAGTCGTTCCTTGTAGGAATGCGGTTAGGCTGGCAGCCGACCCCAACATAGTTGGGAAAAGGCAGATGATGATGACATTTCGTTTACGCTCATTGTTAGGTCTCATACCGGTGTCGTGTCTGGTGGGATTACTGTTCAACGGTAACGTCAGGCTTCCAGAAATAATAACAATGGGTAGAGTCGTTCCCGGGAGGTCGTAGGAATTCTTGGGTACGAGAAACACAGGATCAGACAATATGGCGACTCTGAAGAGAGGCCCATGACCAGTGGATGACTTTCGGCTGAAATGCTGAAAACACAATATCGAAAACATTTTGATCCATAGCTCTGATGATCAAAATTAAGTCTGTTATTCGAACTAAGGCTGATTAACAGCACTTTTTGAACGTCGACGAGCAATACCACAAAACACCCGCCCTTCGCCGTTTTCTAGTATCTAGCTGCGAAGAACGAGATGTCCTACAATGGTATGCGAAGAAGTACCTAACCATAAAAATCGAAGTAAATATTGATGATGATGGTGCTACATACCTAGGCTGATCCTTTGGTTAATGGACACCACTCCGGAGATGGATCCTGTGCCACAATAAGGCGCAGCCCCGTTCAACTGCGCATCTCCCGATTTTGACACCAGCAGGCGGTCGCCGGTACATGATGCTGTCTAGAAGTTGAAAACAGTTTTATTTGGTGGCCATAGTCGTTTAGTCGACGGCATTGCGTTGGATGTGAACGGAGAGATTTGCCGCGTTGTGCGTAGTTCTTTGTTCGTCAACCAGGCATCGCTGCTTGAAGTGGCCGTGGGCCGCAGGTCGCAGTGGACGATCCCGCTTAGGGAACTCGCGCACTACGCGGCCATGACCACGACTTTTGGCCGTAGAAGCTTCGACCAGCAAGAAAGTTTGACCAGACAACCGGGCATCGGACCAGTTTTTCAGTCAAGTTGTGGTCATGGCCGCGTCGTGGGAAAATATCCCTACATTTTTATACCGAAGCTAAGAGTGATCGCTCACACGATCTAAAGTCGAGACGACGCGGCGTCGAAGCGCGGGTGAACAAACACGCGCCGCATCTATGTAGTTTAGTTCGTATTATAAAAGGCAGTAATATCACAATTACGTACCCTTACAAAAAAACTTAAATTATCTACGGAACCCTTCTACGGTATCCGTCTGTCTGTGGAATTACAGATTTTCAACGCGAGGTAGTCATGTTTTGCTTGTAACGAAACCATAGCGCGATTCAGGAATCGACGCCCACCTAACAACGCCATCTATTGAGACAAAAGAGAACTTTTGACTCGCTTTTAAAGAATGTTTTCACAATTCTTTCCCAAAGGCTAACGCCTTCTTAAATTATCTCTATTCAGTATCCAGGGACTTCTTTTAGAAATATTTGAGAAGCTGGGTACTTCAGGATAATGGGGTCCACAGTACGATGCAAGAGCGAGCGAGGCGAGCTCGAATTTTTTTGCACCCCGCCGCGGAGCGCTTAGGTTTTCTTTTTATCGCTCAAACATTAATATAAGTAGATAAGTATTGACTTAATGATGCACACATCATCTGCCTAGCCTTTACCCAACTATATTGTGGTCGACATCCAGTCTTAACCTGATGCAGCATTAATGCAGATTAATATTTTACATGGAGCGACTGCCTATCTGACCTCCACGATTGAGTTAGTACTGGGTAATACGATACCCCTTGGTAAGTCAAACTTTTTGGGCCACTGACTACGTAACGACTGTCAAAGATCTATAAATGATACCCGGGACCACCGGCTTAACGTGCTTTCCGAGGCACGGAGGAAACTCAGTATCTAATGGGTCCATCACAGACCAACCTAGAAAAGCACGGCTTAACCTAAAGATCGACCCCGAGCGGCTGTTATTATTTAGCCACGAGCTCCTCTTAATAATGCAGAAAAGCTTAACAATTATAAGAATGTTCGACGCAAAACCAAGCTAGAAAATTTTTGCAGCTGGCCTGGTGTTTACTTACCCCTGGCCATTTCTTTTGCCCATAGCTTTGATGTTTATAGGTCTAGGGGTAGTTCCTTTAAGCGTCATAGATAACTTATGCATCGCGTGGTCCTAGGCACTTGCCCGAGTGACCAATGTAAAATACGACCCTGTCTATCCAGCTCACCTGTGGCAATCTAATCTCCGAACAGTCTAGGCGACAGTTGTACCCAGCCGGACAATCTATGATCCACCGGCAGTTCACGCCAGGAGTGTAGTAGTTAGCCCAGTTGGGGCTGTATATGTACGCGGTATTGCCCGCCGGAACCTGAGAAAAAAAACATGTATTTAAAATAAAAAACTTGTGAAAATGTTGGAACTTTGACCCCCAATATCTCGCACTCTAATGTTCGCATTGACGGGGAGAACAAGTGCCTTTCGGCTTCGTTAAATGGCTGAATTTTTCAAGTGGGCGTGGAAGGCCTAATCCGAAACTATGAGGAATAGCGAAAAAACTCAAAGGAGTCTCGAGCCCAATTTTGATGATAACTAAAACAGAATCAATACATTTTTGAAAAATCAATATTCCTATCGAACCGGTTGGGTTTTGGAAAAAACACACTGTATTATTACACCATTCGATAGTATCGCTAATAAGGATCAAATTCTGTGAAGTAATGACATGCGGCTTTGTCACAGGACATTATTTTTAATTTTCGGCTTTTTCTACATGATGTAGATTAATAGGCTAGAACCGACAGGTTATCAACCCCCGCTTCGGTATAACTGTTACGGCTAAAACCCGAAGTAAGGTTACCCCTAGTTCTAGCCGGCTATACCTAGGTGCGGCCGGTAACAGTTTGTTATAATGCAACCAATTTGGATGGAGCTGGCGCTTTGGACAAAGTTCTAACCTAACCTAACCTAATCCATTGGTCGGTGTGTCCTAGCAATAACAAGGATAGTTACCGGGCGCACCTAGGTATAGCCGGCTAGAACTAGGCGTAACCTTACTTCGGCTTTTAGCCGTAACATAACCACTAAAAACGTGTTGCCAACTTGCTACTTCAAAAACCTTTGCCAAATTCGTTCCTTAAACAGTTCCAAATGCGAATTAGTGCAAATAGTACCTACGGTTAGTAAACCAATATTTTTAAATAGTGTTCTTCATATTTTGTTAACAGTTTTATGCTATTTAGTTTGTATGACATTTTTTTTTTCAATTTCGATGTTAGGATTTATTTGATTGTTAAAAGAAAATCATATTCAATGAACTAGTAATTACAAGTGTTTTCAGTATTTTCGTAGTCGGCGCCACCTTGTATACAAGGTACAGTTTTGCATCCTGGTCAAATGCAAGGAGGTATCTATGCTAATGATTCTCGACCCGAATCATTAATAAAATGGGTAGTTTTTTTTTTTCTTATTTACGGATATAAGGCGCGTCGCTCACTGGTAAGTCGAGGCGACGTCGCGTCAGCGGCGGTGCGGCGTCGCACCACGGGCGAAGATAGGTCTCTGCGTAGAGTCGACGCGCAGGCGGCTATGCTTCCTTCACATTTTACGTAAATACAAGGATTTAATTGAACAATTTCAATGAGTTTTACGTTGTTTTCAAAATCGTCGCGCATATTTAAAACGTCTAAACGCAGCTACGCACGAAACCAAATGACAAAATGGCGGTGGAGTCGTGGCTTGGGCACACTTGAGCGCCCCTCCTGCGCCTGCACCTCGCCTCCGCCCCGCCTTCACCTCGCCTCCGCCCCGCCTTCACCTCGCCCGCGCCGCAACTCTTGTATATGAGCGCACTGCCATTCATTTGTAAAGAAAACTTTGTTGCGGTGTGCCTCTTAACCGCCCGCGCCTCAACTGCACCTCGACTGTTAATCGTGTGAGCGACGCTCCTAAGTGTGGACAGCGGCGGCGGCGCGGCGCCTCGCACAGACCGTCGACATATCACGCGATGGGTGATTCTGTTTGTTTTGTTGAAATGTAAACTCGAAAATATTCGTGTTTTTTCTGAAATACTGTCTTTAAACAATTTAAAACAGCAGCTTTATTAGTTATTGACCAGGTACCGTAATTTAAATTGATTATTTATGTCTTTTGTGACAACCTCCTGAAATTTGACGAGGATTCAAAACTGCACCTTTTATATTCTTAAAATTAGGCAGATAGATAAGCAAGCTCAGGGTACTTACCCTTTGATAAAAATCACAATTGGCATCTTGAGCCGACGTGTAGTTCAGCAACCAAAGCAACAAAACCAATCTGAAATTCATATCTGAAAGAAAAGTAATAGAAATTATTTATTTTATTATTTATTTATTATATTTAGTACAGCATAAGCCGTTAATACTAAATGAAGTTATCCATTTATTCGGTCTTCTCACAGAACCACAAACATTCTAACATTATCGTCTTCCATTCATCAGCAAACAAGTCCAATCCAGTGTTGGTCTCCACGAGCGCGTTGAGCATCCTAGTACCTATTTATTTTTTATTTATTTATTATATTTAACATAAAAAATGCAATATCAGTATTATAGAATTAAATGGTAGCTTTGCACACCGAGAAGAAAATGATCATCCTCTTTGGATGGCTTCCTCGTGAATTGGCGAGAAGAAGTACAGCATCGAGAGAAGTGGAAGGTATGGAGCCGAGGAAGGCCTTTGCCTAGGAGTGGGACAGTTCAGTCAGGCTAACGATAGAGCGAAAAATATGTTGTTACTAGCTTATGCCCGCGGCTTCGGCCGTGTGAAGTTCGGTAACTGTCCCACGGGATTATACTACCGGGATAAAAAGTATTATTTTTGTTAATCCAGGTTATAAACTATCTTTGTGCGGTCATGCGACCATCTACGTGCGTTTCGAAGCCTTGTTTGACTCTGTTGGGGGATGATTTTGTAAAAAACTGTGAAATTCGAATAGGAAAACACACCAATCATTCGATCAGAATGTTAACACACAAAACTGTTGAATGAAAGGCAATTCATGTGGCAGAAATGAGAAGGATGAATGTGGTAGGAACCTGTTACTTCAAAGTTTCACAGAATTTGAAGGCGCGGTTGGCGCAGTGGCGTGTCGCGAGTTCGATTCCCGCAAGGAAAAAATATTTGTATGGCCTACTGGTAGTGTTCCGGGTCTGTTTGTGTATGTGAGTTTAAATGTTTGTAAACGCACCCACGATACAGGAGAAATTCCTAGTGTGGGGCAACGTTTTGTTTTAAAAAAAGTGGTGCGATAATCGGTTATCATGCCATATGATGCGGAGGAGTGAGGGAAACGTCGTGAAGAAAGCTTCGACTAAGAAACTAAACTACTTAATTAACGACTTTTAGAGAAGTACGGAAGAATGGTGATGATGGTGATCAAATAATTAAATAGATACAGACCTATAAGTCCACAACACTGCCTACAGTAACCCCTGCTTTACGACTAACTACCACACGAACTCCTCATGCAAAAACATTATAATATCAATACCTATAGCAGATATTTGTGTTCCAGAATTAGCATAATAATTGTCTCGATCGACACCTGAACAAATCGTTATTGTGTGGTTGAAATTATTGTTTACAGTGATGGGACTTTGTGTTTTCCTTGCTTTTTCCTCGTGCCGGAAATTAATAACCGCGTGTGAACTGGGAAATGGAACAATGTCCTTAGTACCAATATTGACGATGAAGTTTCTAATGTACCTTCCTATGTCGCAAGTGAAATGTGAAATGTTGTACAGACGCTAGCACCTCAAGCTACTATCATCATTTTTGACTTTTATGGTTAATGTAATAGATTTTAAAAAAGAATGACAATTACGTTTTTTAAACAGGGATTATGTAAAGACCACCTCAGATACTAATCTGCATGGGCCTCATATATCTTGACCAATGTCTGGACTTTAAAAGAGAGAGAGTTTGTTTCGGATGTTTCTTCTCAGAGTTGTCGGACGAAACACCGGCACCACCATCTGCCTAGCCTTTTCCCAACTATGTTAGGGTCGGCTTCCAGTCTAACCGGATGCAGCTGAATACCAGTATTTTACATTTGGTGGATGATGATGAATGAAGATTATCGAGTCCCAGAGAAACGATTCAGCTGTCTTGGATCCCGCAACAAAATTAATCAGAAACGAACAGCGGACTAGTAAGAAACTTATGGGGAGGGAAATTGATTTTTGACTTCAAACAAACATAAACACATGCGACATCAGATGTATTCATGAAACCAGCCACCAACCAGATGTATTAGGCGAAAGGTATACAAGGTGTAAATGGACTCTTCACGAAGCTGTCAACCAAGCATTATTTACATCAAACTAAGTATCTCTACGCAAAAATTATTGCTGGGAAACGACTTTTTTTTTGGGGTGAAAAATCTTGTGTAACTGTAAACGTAATGTCACGCACTCAAAACATTGTGAATAGTAAACGGGTCATGGAGTTATTTAAAGTACAGTTATAACCTTAAAAACTAGTATTAAAAAAATCTTGTGAAATAGTTGAATCTTTGACCTCCAATTTCTCCGTAACTAGCAGGTCCCCACGTATGGTCCGGAACAAAAAAAGATCGCAATGACGGGGAAAACAAATGCTTTATGGCTTTTTTCAGAGTACTTTTACATCATATGTAAGAATCTCTTAGATCGAGTGCGTAACACCGAAATCTTCCGTTAAACGAAAGTCTACGACGTCGGGGACTGGGCGGTGCCCCTCAAGTGGACCTGGGCAGGACACCTGGCCAGACGCGGAAATGGCCGATGGAGCAAGGCTTTGACCGAGTGGTGGCCAAGGTTTGGCCAAAGAAGTCAGGGCCGTCCTAAAGCTCGTTGGGTTGACGATATCGTCAAAGTCGTGGGAAACACCTGGTTACGGGACGCACAGAATCGGGAAGTGTGGCAGAAAAAAGGGGAGGCCTATACCCAACAGTGTGTGATTCCGGGCTGATATGATGATGATAATGATGATGTCAGAATCGTTGGTGGCGTTCTGCAGTTTCTGCATCCCCATGGGAGAAGGAGTGAGCGTTAAGACTTTTAATATTGTTTTATTTTTCTTTTTCAAGCTAAAGTAAAGTAAGATGAGAATAATAATGTTCATTGCTTTTTACCTGATGTATCTTCTTTATCTGCCTGAAACTCTTAACTGCTGGAAAGACATGTAGGCCTTGCACAACAAAGAACCACCGAGTTACTACTCAGCAAATAGGAGTCGGCGACATACAAGTAGTTCGATAACACGATAATTTAATGTGGATTATCTTATTGTTCTTGCGATAAGTTTAATGGTTTTATTTATTTTTGGTTCGATGTACGCGCTTCACCCGCTCACTAGGCCCCGCCATCCCCTTCGAGCTTTACCTGTCCGAGTCGGGGAGCACCAAGTCCCGAGGTCGCTTCGCTCGCTCTTGCTTCCTATGTTCTCCTTACCGCAATGACCGGATATATAGTTAGTAAATTGGTATAATAGCCGCCCATTCAGTATATTAGTCGCCTATTAAAGTTTTATTCGCCCGATTTATCATTTCCCATTATCTTATTATTATTGCGATATGGCCGATTATTGTTATATTACTTTTTGTAAACAACTGAACAGTTACAGGGTGACCTAAATACATCGTAGAAAAATTCTGAGATCAGTAACGAGAGAAGATTATTTCTTTGGTTTCCACCTACTCTTAAATTCTTAAAACTTTCCTAATGACTGTTTTTAAAAGCCTACTTTTCTGTTTCGTCTAAAAAAAAAAATATTTTATTACATCGCTTTTTTTTTCTTCGTGAATCACTAATTCTCCGAAAATATTATCGAAATTTCAGAAAAGCGTCATGAAGTGAATCGAATTGATTTTACAAGTTTTCCGTGACTTGAGGCCATCTGCGGAAACATTCGACAGACGTAAAAAGTTAGTTATAAAGTCAAAACACGATAATACCTACAAAATATGTAAAGTGTCCGTCACCTTACGGAATTGTGCAGCTGATACGACTAGGAAGTCACGTTTGATGGCAAAGTTTTAGGAGAAGTTCATCATCATCATCATCATCATATCAGCCCGGAATCACCCACAGCTGGGTTTAGGCCTCTCCTTTTTTCTGCCACCTTTTTCACTTCCCGGTTCTGTGCGTCCCTCATCCAGGTGTTTCCCGCGACTTTGACTATATCGTCAACGCAACGAGCTTTAGGACGACCAGGAGAGAAGAGGTTTGCAAGGTACAAATTTTCTGAACGCGACTGGAACTGCTAACCGCAGCAGGAAAGCCGCCCACTTGCAATGTCAGACCTTGATCTGCATAGCCTTGTCTCAAATACGTTGAAGTCGGCTTTCAGTCTGAATTACAGTATCTTCATCAAGAACAACCTGCCTATCTGATCTCCACAACCCAGTTAGTACTGGGTAATACGGCACCCCTTGGTAAGACTGGTTGTCAGACTTTCGGGCCACTGACTGCCTGTGACGACTGTCAAAAATCTACAAATGACAGTCGAGACCAACGGGTTCACTTTCCGAGGCACGGAGGAACTCAGTATGTGATGGATGATCACCCATCCACAGTCCGGCTTAACCTTGAAGATTGACCCGTGCGTCTGTTATTATTAAGCAGTGACAGATCGTAGGGATACAATTAATTTCTGTATGTATGTAGGTACCTAACCAGGCATTTCGCTGCATCCGTTGAGGGTTACCAGATCGATGATTTCGTTTTCCGGAAAAAATCCGGGCATTTGTAGAAAATTCCGGATCGGGAATTGCCCGCGATCTTCTTCCCTGTGAAATTACTGTAAAATAGTACTTCCCTATTTGAATCGGATTTTGTTAACAATTTCAACGGTTTTTATTTTGTTTTCACGGAACCATAATCCTTTTTCTAAAATTTAGCTAAGTTACTCCTTATAACCTCAGCTAACTGCCAGTAAAAGTCCCGTCAAAATCGGTCCAACCGTTTTCGAGATTAGCCGATTATTAAACAGACAGACAAAAATGTAAAAAAATGCGTTTTTGTTATAAGAACCGTATAATATACTTTCGCATACACATTCAGTAAAAAGCTGTTATTTAGAAATTACAGACATTTTTATAATTCCTGCCGCATTCCGGACACTGAGTTAAAATACCGGACATGACCGGAAAATTCCGGACGTATGGCAACCCTACCGTTGATAGCGTCATTGCCACCCTGTTGCCCGTTTTCATAAAGTCCTTCGACTCGTACAGGAAGTTGTTTATGAAAGACGACTAAATGTGACACATTTCTGTCTTCGACTCAACCTGTAGTTGTAGCAGGTATCTAATATTCTAAGCAGTAGATCTATGAACCTTAATAAGGTCCCTTATCTTTCTTATCGTATATACATTATATGTATATACATAATTACATTATGTTGTTGTAGCGAAGACTTCATGAATCAGACTTTAGTCAATGGACTTGGCTTCCACCCTTTTTTTTTTTTTTTTTTTTTTTACGGATGGGAAATCATCAAATGACTTCTCCCGCTCTGGGTGGAGTGGGAGGGAGTGTCAGACTCTTACTGACTAAAACCCATCCATGTTCCTTCATTGCCCTTTGTGTTCCAGGGCCACGGTATCTCTTTCGAACAGTCCCGCAGCCCCGGCAGGCATCGGCCCTTGCGGGCCCCTTCTTGGTTGCTGACATCTCTTTGAGGCGCGCGTGGAACACGAACGCGCCGTCGACACGGCCTGTCGTCATAAGACGGACGGACGGTGAGCTAAGGACGGACGGTGAGCTAATTCCACCCTTGTTTAATGATTAGTGATCGGATGCATATTTACCTAAAGTTTGAGTGTTGACTAGTATGGAGTGCGAGTTCGAGCACCAAAATAATCATTATTACTTGTAAGCCCAGTCATGTTCATTATTAAGTGTTTATTTCGGCCAAAAACCAGTATTAGTAACAAAACAACTTAAAAATTATGTTAGTAAATACATTTTATTTGGCATATTTTGCTGGTATTAGGCAACGGGCAATATATGAATTCAGTTATTTAGCAACAAAATCTTAAAGTTGCAGTCATTTTTTACGCGTTTCCACCAATTTCTGGCCTGGTTTTAAACAGAGTAGAAATATTTATTATTCTTAGGCATACTTACTACATTTTATACACCAATATAGTGGTTAAAAGGCTAGGCAGATGATGAAGACTACATTTTATACACACTATAATTATTATTTTTATGAAATCCCTCGAAATCGGGAGAAAAAAAATATTATAAGAAGCCGCTTCCATAGTTTTATGCCCTTTGCCGGGAAAAAATGTACTTTAGGTAAATATGCATCCGAATATCCGATCCCTAAAATGATATAGGGTGTCCTGTCGATTACCTGTCGTCATTCTAAACCTAATATTGCAGACTCCCAAAGATGGTGGACTAGTATTTTTTATGCATTCCGTATCAAACAAAAGGGGTTTGCTGAGAAGAATACGACGAATAAACCGTGTTTTAACTTTTTTAAACCATTATATTTTATCCTTTAATACTTATTTTATTCTACAAACGTAAAAGTGAAAATTCACGCCTTTTTCTCAAAAAGGGTAGACAGAAACTACAGAACGCCACCTGCTACGATCCTTAGGTACATCTTTTGCATAATATATATTTTTTTTTAAGATGGGAAATCATCAAACGACCCTTCCCGCTCTGGGCGGAGCGGAAGAGAGTGTCAGACTTATACTGACTAAAACCCATCCATGTTCCTTCTTTGCCCTTTGTGTTCCAGGGCCGAGGTATCTCTTTCGAACAGTCCCGCAGCCCATCTTTTGCATACTTAATAAAAAAAAAAATATTTTGCTAATCACGTGTTTCTACGTAAGTCACGGGCAAAACCTTCACAATTTGTTTAAGGAAAAATTTTAATTATTATCAAAACTGGTACCTAACAATTGATTTTAATTAGCATCTGTGTACATATTTGCTTATAATATTCGACGTTATTTCATATTTTTGTAGTTGTTATTGCGAAAAACGGTTAGGAAGTAGGTAGTATGTAGTCCGATCTATTGTTTTAGTAAGCTTTTGTTTCCATTTTTATACCTCATAATAAAGGGTGTAAATAGACCCTTAACGAAGCCGAAAGCCACTTGTTCTCCCTGCTATTGAGATCATTTTTTTGTTCTAGATCATATCTGGGAACCTTCTAGTTACGGAGTTATTGGGGGTCAATGTTCCAACTTTTTCACAAGTTTTTTTTTTAATTCTAATTTTTAAGGTTATAATTTTACTTTAAATACCTCCATGATCCGTTTACTATTCAAGGCATCCATCAGCACAATGTTTTGAATGCGTTACATTTAGTTTTACCGTAAAAGGTTATTTTTCACCCCAAAAAAAAGTCGTTTCCCAGCAATAATTTTTGTGTAGTACTTAGTTTGATGTGCAGAATGCTTGGTTAACGGCTTCGTGAAGGGTATGTTTACACCCTGTATACAGGTAGGAACAGACACCGACGCACAAACGGTTACCACTTACAGGGTGTAAGCGACAGCCCTCCACAGACTGATGGGGTGAATTCAGTTTATCATACTAAGATGACCGGTACAAGAAATTAATTCAGGAATGTTATGGGAATCCAATAGTGCTGCGTACAGTTCATTACATTCCCTGTACGCAGTACTCCATTTATGTAAATAATACGGCTAAAATCAAAAGTCCAACAATGAATGTTGAAATACTCTAACGAATGACGCGTGAAATCAGCTGTTCACTTCCTGCCTAGCTTCAGAGTTCATCGAACTCGTCGTCGCGCTTGCCGTTCGCTACATGCATTTTGCCACGATATCGATACATTGCGTATGCGGAAAAAAAACAAATCAAATCTATTGGATTCCCATAATATTCCTGAATTAATTTCTTGTACCGGTCATCTTAGTATGATACTGAACTCACCGCATCAGTCTGTGGAGGGCTGTTCCTTACACCCTGTACGCGATAACCGTAACCGGAAAAATTATAAAAAAATGAGAAATTTCCGGGGAAAAGGAGGGCTGTCCCTTACACCCTGTATTTAGTACATCATTCTGAACCCCGCCGGTCGCGGGCGACAGCTAGTAATGAATAATAATGAAAAATTTATATGTGGGGATATACATTTTTCATTATTATTCATTACTAGCTTCTGCCCGCGACTTCGTACGCGGATCCTGTTGCTTATGCCAGCGACAACAGGGTCGTCAAAATCGAAGATCTGAAACGTCTGATGTCGAATTCTAAGAGCCCGGGGACGGGAAAACAACGGGATGCGTGAGACGATTCGAGACGTTCCATATCTTTCATTTTTGTAAGTCAGAAGTCGATGCGTAGATACGCTTGGAACTCAAGCGTAATTCTCTATCCGTGAACGTCTCCGACTCGCGAGACAATGCGTGACGTTCACGATCAGCGGTCAATCGCGCATCACGTTCCCCACTTGTCTCTAGAGACCTAGAAGTCGATGCGTAGATACGCTTGGAACTCAAGCGTAATTCTCTATCCGTGAACGTCTCCGATTCGCGAGACAATGCATGACGTTCACAATCAGCGGTCAGTCGCGCATTATATTCTTCACAGTTCTCTAGAGACCTGGATGTAGATGCGTAAATACGCTGAGAACGCAGGCGTGCTTCGTTATCCAAGAGGAAGAGAAGGGAAGAGAGGAAGAGGTTTCCACGGAGCGAGTTGCAGCCTGATGTTCTCGAACAGCGTCAAGTCTCTCCTGACGTTCTTCGGTAGATTCTTGGTATCTTATGATCCTCAATCTTTTAGCTCATTTGGAACATTGGGAAAGATTTGACCTCTTTCTAGGCATGGTTATAGTTTTATTATGAAGATACCTGATCAATTAAAATCTAAGTGACTGCTCCCCTGCGTTACCGGGTAGGCTACCGTGTCACGAAGATAAGTGGAAAAAGTCTAAAACACTCAAATAACATAAGCCCGAAGGCATATTTATTCGATAAAATAAAAAAATAAATAGGAGTTTTGTCCAGTAGAGTCAAATTTTCAATGATATACCGTCGTCATCGAATATGAGTCCTAAACTGTTACCGCCTTCACCGCGCCGAGGTACTCCCAGCTTATGTTATTTTATAATTATACAGTGAAATTAGTGATAGCTTTGATTTCCACATCAGATGTTTCTGATCTTCGATTTTTATAAGTCAACAGGAAATGCCCATCAGACCGAACAACTTTTGCTAAGACGTCATTCCTATATGTGTTATGGTGTAGCTGGGCTCTTGGAGTTCCACAACAGGTGTTCCAGATCTTCGATTTTTATAAGTCAACAGAGAGTGCTCATCAGATTGAACAATTTTTGCTAAGACGTCATTCCTATATGTGTTATGGTGTAGCTGGGCTCTTGGAGTTCCACAACAGGTGTTCCAGATCTTCGATTTTTATAAATCAACAGAGAGTGGCCATCAGATTGAACAATTTTTGCTAAGACGTCATTCCTATATGTGTTATGGTGTAGCTGGGCTCTTGGAGTTCCACAACAGGTGTTCCAGATCTTCGATTTTATAAGTCAACAGAGAGTGCTCATCAGATTGAACAATGTTTGCTAAGAGTCATGCCTATATGTGTTATGGTGTAGCTGGGCTCTTGGGGTTCCACATCAGGTGTTCCAGATCTTCAAATTTATTCTCTCAGCAGAAAATGCTCATCACGTGGAACAATTTTTGGTTTGGTACCATTTTTGTATCTCTTATAGTTTAGCTATTCTATTGCGGTTCTGCATCAGGTGTTCAAGTTTCCAAGATAAATTATAGCCTATATGTTGCCCAGACTTAATACCTATACAACAAAAAAGAAATCTTTCAAATCCGTCTAGCAGTTCCGAAGATTAGCGTGTACAAACAAACAGACAAACAGACAAACAGATAAACAGACAAACAGACAGAATTTTTTTTTTGGATTCGTGCTCTATTACTGTTTCTAAACCCCCCTCAATATTTTTTTTTTAAATATATTCAATGTACAGACACAGTTTTTTTACTGTCTTATTATATGTATAGATAGCTGTCGCCCGCGACCTCAGTCCGCGTGAAATTATTATAAAAGTATTACTTCCCTATTTGAATCGGATTTTGTTAACAATTTCATGGGTTTTCCTGAACCCAATTAGTTTCACACTGTCGCTATCCCCATTCTTCTTTCTTCTTGTATGACATTCAAAAGTACCTTTCAATTACTTTCAACCTATCAACGTCTAGTCAGCGTTGACTTACAACCCGCTAACTAGTCGTTAGAGCTCCACGCTTTTCACGATTAAATTATATTTATATTAATACACCTTGTAGGGTAAACGGACTCTTCACGAAGCCGTCAAGCAAGCATTCTATACATCAAACTAAATAACTCTACGCAAAAAAAATTACTGGGAAACGACTTTTTTTTGGGGGCAAAATCATGTTGACAGTAGGACTCACTGTACAGTGATTTAGCTACGTATAATTTTTTTTATTAATGGTATTGCGGCCACAGCGATTCCATGTTGACAATTTGATTTATGATTGCAAACCCAATAACAATTGGCCCGACCTGGGAATCGAACCCCTCGACCAACGAGGCAGTCTGTAGAGTAGAAGGCAGGTAATTTAGCCGAGAAAATGGATAACAATGTTTGAATGTCATCATCTGCCAGCCTTTTCCCAGCTATGTTGGGGTCAGCTTCCAGTCTAACCGGATACAGCTGAATACCAGTATTTTTCCTGGAGCGACTGCCTATCTGACCTCCACAGCCCAGTTAGTACTGGGTAAAACAATACCCCTTGGTACGACTGGTTGTCAGACTTTCGGGCCACTGACTACTTGTAACGACTGTCAAAGATCTACAAATGAGAGCTGGGACCAACGGCTGAACGTGCTTTCCGAAGTACAGAGGAAACTCGGTATGTAATGGGTGGTCACCCATCCAAGCATCTAAGCAGGCGCGGCTTTACCTGAAGATTGATCCCAGCGGCTGTTATTATTTAGCCACGAGAAGATAAAAATGTATAACTAAATAATTGAAACGAAGTACATACCTGCTAAATTCTTCATAATCGCTGCTGAAGTACTCATGTTGAATATAATGAAAGTCTTTCAGAGTCTAGAGTTCTCTCCAAATTATAGTATAACTTAAAATAATGAATAATAAATTAATTTAATAAATAACTCTATCTATCTTTATACAAACAGCATTCGAAAAAATGTACTGCAGTTTTTCAATTTTTTTTTCGAAGCAAAAATTACTGCTCCACTTTTCGAAGTTAATAACAAATCTGTAACTACGTGTGTCTGCACTTGTTTATGAGACAATTAAATAAACCACTTTGATAAGAAGACACGATCGCACAAGCTAATTCCTCGCCTGAAGGCTTCACTACTGATAACAATATTTTTTTCAGCTATTTAAGTAATGCAGGGCTTGTTGTCCATGTAGAAAATGTGATATTAGGTTAGTGCCTATGTGTGTGTTTTTGTAGTTAATTGAGATAAAGCCAATTAAGGTGAAACTGCCCGGGTGGCCAACGAATTTTTTTTTTTTTACGTTTTTTGCATTTTGATTAAAATACGATTCCGACCGCAACAGAATGGCTTTACAGAGTTATATAGTCTGTTTTTTAATCCCTGAGACTAAATTGACAAGTAAAAATGGCAAACTGACATAGATTTCAATAGGATTTATGTCAGTTTTGACATTTTCACTTGTCAATTTAGTCTCAGGGATTCTTTCTTTCTTTATCGTGTGGTTAGTTCGTAACCTGGTGTCAGAGTTTTTATGCCGCCCATGGGCCTCTGACTTGGCTTTACATGCCGTCAAGAAATATCTCTCAGGCATGCTGGTTTCCTCACGATGTTTTCCTTCACCGAAAAGCAAGTGATAATTATACTATACGCACATGAATCCGAAAAATCAGAGGTGCGTGAAAAACAGACATTAGGTAGATACTTAATTTCTAATATCCCATTGAATGGCTTTTTCATGAAATAGTCATTAAATGAGATTAAATGAACTTAGAGGGTTGTATTGACTATTTTAATGTCAATAATGTGTTACGGTCGTGAATCATATTTTGTTAAACATGGAGCCTGAAAATTTGAATTTCGCAGGCTACCCTGACGCTTCCCCCTCAATGAAATTAGCAGCCTGGAACCTTGATTTGTGTCTGGTTAATAGCAATAGGCTCGCCCCCTATGAAATGGGAATTTATACAACTGGCGAAATGTGGGTGTACTATCTATATGCATAGGCACACCTATATGTCTAACCCTTTCCTGATTACGGGCGTGATGTATTCAAATGAATGGGTTTCAAAGTGGTCTGATTTGTGTCATCAACTCATGATGACAGAAGAAACCAAAAGCACAATCTATACCCATTTCCGAGTAATAAGGAACGAGCCAAATGGGCTTTTTGGCTCGTTCCTTATTACACGGGACTTAAATATATCTAGCGAAAGGTAGTGTAGGTACTATAGGGTACACCTCTGCTTAACCCTTCGGAGATAACGGGCGTGAAGCCGGGTTGACATGATCAGAGTATGCTCGGACCGAGTGGACTCGGATACCTACTCGGACGCAACTCGCATTGTGGCAACCCATAACCCCAGCGCACTCGGATGGGAGGTCACTCGGTCCGAGCATACTCTGATCGTGTCAACGCGACTTGACATGTACAATGCCATATAGACGCTAGAAGCATCCCTTGGCTGAGTGACCCAATGAATTAGAACTAGGTACAACAACCTGTCAAATTTCTATCATAAAACGTTGACGGTTAAGTTCAAAATCGAATGACGAAAATTTGACAGTTTTTGGTAACTTGATGCGCTGACGACTGTACCATAGATATAGCTACACACATACATCCTCATACTCATCTCGCGCTTGTAATTATTCAGTAGGCTTGATAACTGGAACCTTGCTGATAAGAGCACAAACAAATGAACGCGTGCGCAAATGCACGGGTTATTTTCCAAGATTTGGGTATTAAATACTCTTGACCTAAATTAGTGGGGCCTTGCGAAATGTACAGTTAAAAGGCAATTAATTAAGGCCTACTATGTTTCCTGATGATTTTGGTTTGAAGGCAGAGGTTACTTTGTAGTTTAGGTACTCATGTTAGTTCCTATTTCTAGAATTTCTATCTAGTGGTAGAGGAGTAGCAAGCGTAACTGTTAAGCGTGAGGTCCTGGGTCGGGTGTTATTGAATTTTTTTAATTCAGTTAGAAAAATGTGAATAATAGCCCGTAATTTGTTGCTCATTGAAATATTTAACCTTTTGAACGCCATTGTCACATATACGTGACAAGCTACCGCGTGCCCTGTACGCCAACGACACAAATATATGACAAAAAATGCGGTGCCCTACAACACGACATAAACAATCAAACAGTTTTAGTTTTGGAGGAGTCTTTTTGTAGGTATTTGCGGTTATATTGTGGCTTAGCGTGACGGGCACGCGCGTGCCTTTGTGCTCTGGCGTTCAAAAGGTTAAGGGTTCTGTACATCCGAATGAAAAAACGGAACCCTTTATAACATAGTAAAAACCTTAAATGTAGCGTTTATCAAAAATGTTAAGGCGAAACTAGAGCTTGATTTGATTTAGGTTACATTTAAACTCCAGAAAAATATTTTGAACATCTTTATTTCTCCATTTTATTTTTACATTCGATTAGGAACATAATTTCCAAATTACTTACATATCATTACAACTATTAATAATACAATAATATCATCTTTACCCGACCACAGCGGAACCCAAAAAGAGGGTAATGTATTTTTAAATCTGGGTATATTCGAGGCTGTTCGAGTAATTTTAGGGTCAACCAGCGCTCTAGTCATAAGATATCTTAATCACACACTAGACTCGATCCATTCATGTCATCATCACCTTCCTGCCCTTGTCACATTTCTGGGATCGGCGCAACACGTTTTCTTCTTCCATTCTCCCCTGTCAGACGTCACCGCATCATTTACTCCTTTCTCTTTCATGTCAGTCCTTACACAATCCATCCATCTTTTCTTTGGCCTGCCTTTCCCTCTCCATACATCAACATTCATGTCCATCACTCTCTTAGTCACATGCGTTTTATCCCTCCTCTTTACATCCATACCAAGACAAACGGCTTCCTTTCAATTTTTCTGTAAACGTCGCCACTTTCTAATATACTCATTCCTTACTTTATCCAACTCTATTCATTTATGCAAAAACTAAAAACTTAAACATTAGTAAAAATATAAACAACATCATAAACATGAATTACTCACGAGTTCACGTCATTTATATTTAAATCGTGTATCAATATTGCACAATAGAGGGTGTTTTTCTTTGTTAAGACTTATATACCAAATATTCCAACTAGCCTACATACAAGGTGTAAACGGATCCTTCACGAAGCCGTCAAACTAAGTAACTCTACGCAAAAATTATTGCTGGGAAATTACCTTTTTTTTCTGGCGTGAAAAATCAGTTTTACGGTAGGACTCAGTGTAACGCACTCAAAACATCGTGCTGATGGATGGATTGAATAGTACGGAGCTATAAAGATGTATCGTGAGGGTATTTAAAAAAAATGTTATAACATTAAAAACTTGTATTAAAAAAACTTTCGACTCCAATTTTTAATACAAATTTTAATATGATCTCCGTAACTAGAAGGTATGGTCTAGACCAAAAAATATGGCAATGACGGGGAGAACAAGTGCCTTTCGGCATCGTTAAGGAAACTTTTACACCCATTACTTACAGTTTGCTATTCGAAGTCCATCGATTTTAAAAATCAAGTAACAAAAAGAAAAACTACCCTACACGATGCACTATAAAAAATCAAAATATCTGATTACGGACAATATTAATATTAACTAATATTCTGAGATCCCGCCTAAGATCGACCTTCACCTATCTGTTTAACGAATGAAAAATACTAAAATCTTAATACAAGAATAAACATATTATTGCGAATGGGTTCCCTGGTTAAATTAAATCAAGTCTATCGATTATAAAAAACTTGCAATTATTAAAAAAAAAAAAAACACTTTTTTTTTCAAACGAAATTAATATTGATTGAAAGTATAAAGCATAAGGAACAAGAAACTGTTGTCAGGTATAAATATGTCAGTTGATATTATTGAAATATTTATTATATCTAATGAATAATTTTATTACAAACACGGTGGTATTAAGTTCTCAGGTCATATCGGACAAGACTTACAGGCAACCTATCCGCAATACTTATGTTTGTTTATGTATATTAAAAAAAAAGCTGAAAATATTTTTCATTCGGTAAACAGATGAGTGAAGTGAGGCGTCTTAGGCGGGATCTTAGCCTATATAATATAACTCTTGGAAGATACAGATGAACAACCCACAAAAGGCTAAGGGCCGTACTATTTAGTACTTACTAATGCCATCATTTTTCCAGTGCGAGAGAGAGACAGATCTATACGCGCCATAATTCAGGGTATAAGGAACAGCCCTCCGCAGACTGATGAGGTGAATTCAGAATATTATACTAAGATGACCGGTATGTACACGAAATTATTTCATGAACGTTATGGGAATCCAATAAAGATTGTTTTTTTTTCCGCATACGCAATGTATCGTTACTGCACAAACGCAGGTAGCGAACGGCAAGCGCGACAACGAGTTCGGTGAACTCTGTAGCTAGGCATGAAGTAAACAGCTGATTTCACGCGTCGTTCGTTAGAGTATTTTTCTACATCCATTCCATTGTGGGTTTTTTTTCTATTTTAGCCGTATTATTTACATAAATGGAGTGCTGCGCACAGAGAATGTAATTTTACATTGAAACAAAGGGATAGTAACTGAAAAAACGACTAAAAAATGAAAATTTCCTGAAAAAAAATCCGGTGGAATATGATTCAAAATAAGGAGCTTAATGCACCTTGACAGTTTGCGGGGGGCTGTTCCTTACACCCGGTATAGTATCGTCCCTTTCTCACAAAGGAAACATAATGATCTTCTAAAGGCAGTATACAACAGTGGCTTAAAGCTTTCAAATCAACTTTTCTACACTATAACGTGCTTAAGTTACTGTTAACCTTTGAACGCCATTGTCACATATACGTGACAAGCAAGCGCGTACCCTGTACGCCAACGACACAAATATGTGACAAAAAATGCGCGGTGCACTATAACACGAAATAAACGATTCAATAGTTTTGGAATAACTATTCTTTTTGTATGCATTTGCGATGAAATTGTGGCTTGGCTAGAGGGCACGTGCGTGCGTTTATGCACCGGCGTTAAGGTTAGCAAAGGCAAGAACACCGTTCTTGTTTTTTTTTTTTCAAACTTATAATTCTAGGTCGGATAAGGCTAGACCTTTTTTTAAAACATTTAAATGCTAACCTACAGACTAGCTGCAACGACTAGAATAATTCGCCATAAGGTACATAACGGTAAAACGGGGTTATTAGAAATGCAGGGGTGAATCGACACAAAACTTTGAGAGGGATTTTAACGTTGAATTAATATGATATGTTACCAAAAAGTAATCTATTTTATTTGCTTAATTTTATTTTATTATTTACAGACGTTTTTAGCAATATACCATATTAATGCAACGTTAAAATCCTTCTTAAAGTTTTGTCTGGATTCACCCCTGCATTTGTAATCACCCCGTTTTATACTTCCGCCGCTTTTAGAAAATTTCTAAAAGTTATAATTATTACATTTTATTTTGATTTCGAGAAGATTTACTAAGATTCTTCTCTTTGGCATTGGCAAAACCATAAGTACCAGCTTCTTATAAACCAGCTATCAGAATCACACAATGCTAATAATCAAAAGCTCCTTTAAGGGAGCTCCTCCCACTTGCCCACACTTTATTCTTGCCCGTTCTTCTCCATAGAGATATACGCTTTGGAATGGGCAACTACAGTACATTCACAGTTTGTATGCCTTTTTGGATGGGAAATCATCAAATAACCCCCCCCCCCCCCCCCCGCTCTGGGCGGAGTGAGAGGGAGTATTAGACTTTTACTGACTAAAAACCCATCCATGTTCCTTCTTTGCCCTTTGTGCTCCAGAGCCGCGGTATCTCTTTCGAACAGTCCCGCAGCCCATCTTTTACATACTTAATAAAAAAAAATATTTTGCAACAGCCACAGTTTGTATGCCTTGTGACTGGGACTGTAACTACATTTCATTGTTGTCTTTGTTTCGACAGTTCAAAAGTGCTTGTAACTGGCCTACTTGAAAATAAATTCATGATGTTGAAACAGACAGAAAGAGGTTTTTGAACATTTGTCCAATGTGCATACTTCGAACAACCGTGGTTTCGGTTTAGGCAACTCAATTCGACACAGCGCCGAACATTACACGAGAAATGTGGTGATAAGTGATCGGCTCAAGCCTACAAGCCGCGTTGACAAGTATGGTCACTCCCTTTCAACTATTTCCCTTTCCTCTTGCCCTCCTTCTCTTGGAAGTACCCCCCAGGTCCTGGCACCAATTTCACTGAAGGCTTGGCTTCCTTCCGCTGGCTGGAAGCCTCTGCTTGTACATTCGGAGACCTTTCCGGTGAAGAGTCGGTTATGATGCCCTGAAGACGGTGGGTGTTGGTTTGGCTGAGTCTGTTGACAATAGTTAAAAGATTAAAAGTTCTGCTTCGAGTGCTTGTCGAGGTTGTACGAAACGGAATTTAGGGATCTATAAGATGAAGTGGAAACATTCAACCGTTCCACCGGCAAATCTATACATATAATAAAACAGTAAAAAAACTGTGTCTGTACATTGAAGATATTAAAAAAAAAAAAATTGGGTGTGGTTTAGAAACAGTAATAGAACACGAATCCAAAAAAAAAATTCTGTCTGTTTGTCTGTTTGTCTGTTTGTTTGTACACGCTAATCTTCGGAACTACTGGACGGATTTGAAAGATCTTTTTTTTGTTGTATAGGTATTGAGTCTGGGCAACATATAGGCTATAATTTATCTTGGAAACTTGAACACCTGATGCAGAACCGCAATAGACCAGCTAAACTATAAGAGATACAAAAATAGTACCATAGCAAAAATTGTCTATACATATAATAAAACAGTAAAAAAACTGTGTCTGTACATTGAAGATATTAAAAAAAAAAAAATTGGGTGTGGTTTAGAAACAGTAATAGAACACGAATCCAAAAAAAAAATTCTGTCTGTTTGTCTGTTTGTCTGTTTGTCTGTTTGTTTGTACACGCTAATCTTCGGAACTACTGGACGGATTTGAAAGATCTTTTTTTTGTTGTATAGGTATTGAGTCTGGGCAACATATAGGCTATAATTTATCTTGGAAACTTGAACACCTGATGCAGAACCGCAATAGACCAGCTAAACTATAAGAGATACAAAAATAGTACCATAGCAAAAATTGTTCCACGTGATGAGCATTTTCTGTTGAGAGAATAAATTTGAAGATCTGGAACACCTGATGTGGAACTCCAAGAGCCCAGCTACACTATAACATATATAGGAATGACGTCTTAGCAAAAATTTTTCAATCTGATGAGCACTCTCTGTTGATTTATAAAAATCGAAGATCTGGAACACCTGTTGTGGAACTCCAAGAGCCCAGCTACACCATAACACATATAGGAATGACGTCTTAGCAAAAATTGTTCAATCTGATGAGCACTCTCTGTTGATTTATAAAAATCGAAGATCTGGAACACCTGTTGTGGAACTCCAAGAGCCCAGCTACACCATAACACATATAGGAATGACGTCTTAGCAAAAATTGTTCGGTCTGCTGGGCATTTCCTGTTGACTTATAAAAATCGAAGATCTGGAACACCTGTTGTGGAACTCCAAGAGCCCAGCTACACCATAACACATATAGGAATGACGTCTTAGCAAAAATTGTTCAATCTGATGAGCACTCTCTGTTGATTTATAAAAATCAAAGATCTGGAACACCTGTTGTGGAACTCCAAGAGCCCAGCTACACCATAACACATATAGGAATGACGTCTTAGCAAAAGTTGTTCGGTCTGCTGGGCATTTCCTGTTGACTTATAAAAATCGAAGATCTGGAACACCTGTTGTGGAACTCCAAGAGCCCAGCTACACCATAACACATATAGGAATAACATCTTAGCAAAAATTGTTCAATCTGATGAGCACTCTCTGTTGATTTATAAAAATCGAAGATCTGGAACACCTGTTGTGGAACTCCAAGAGCCCAGCTACACCATAACACATATAGGAATGACGTCTTAGCAAAAATTGTTCAATCTGATGAGCACTCTCTGTTGATTTATAAAAATCGAAGATCTGGAACACCTGTTGTGGAACTCCAAGAGCCCAGCTACACCATAACACATATAGGAATGACGTCTTAGCAAAAATTGTTCAATCTGATGAGCACTCTCTGTTGATTTATAAAAATCAAAGATCTGGAACACCTGTTGTGGAACTCCAAGAGCCCAGCTACACCATAACACATATAGGAATGACGTCTTAGCAAAAGTTGTTCGGTCTGCTGGGCATTTCCTGTTGACTTATAAAAATCGAAGATCAGAAACATCTGATGTGGAAATCAAAGCGAACACTAATTTAACTGTATAATTATAAAATAACATAAGCTGGGAGTACCTCCACGCGGTGAAGGCGGTCATTGAAAATTTGACTCTACTGGACAAAACTCCCATTTATTTTTTTATTTTATCGAATAAATATGCCTTCGGGCTTATGTTATTTGAGTGTTTAATTTCCTTTTCCACTTATCTTCGTGACACGGTAGCCTAGCCGGTGACGCAGGGGAACAGTCACTTAGATTTTAATTGATCAGGTATCTTCACAATAAAACTATAACCATGCCTAGAAAGAGGTCAAATCTTTCCCAATGTTTCAAAGGAGCTAAAAGATTGAGGATCATAAGATCCCAAGAATCTACCGAAGAACGTCAGGAGAGACTTGATGCTGTTCGGAACATCAGGGTGCAACTCGCTCCGTGGAAACCTCTTCGGATCGCGAAGCACGCTTGCGTTCTCAGGGTATTCACGCATCTACTGTGAAGAATATGATGCACGACTGACCGCTGATCGTGAACGTCATGCATTGTCTCGCGAGTCGGAGACGTTCACGGAAAGAAAATTACGCTTGAGTTCTCAGCGTGTATACACATCGACTTCGAGGTAACTAGAGACAAGTGCGGAACGTGATGCACGACTGACCGCTGATCGTGCAAGTCCATGCATTGTCTCGCGAATCGGAGACGTTCAAGGATAGAAAATTACGCTTGAGTTCCAAGCGTATCTACGCGTCGACTTCTAGGTCTCTAGAGACAAGTGGGGAACGTGATGCGCGACTGACCGCTGATCGTGAGCGTCACGCATTGTCTCGCGAGTCGGAGACGTTCACGGATAGAGAATTGCTCTTGAGTTCCAAGCGTATCTACGCATCGACTTCTGACTTACAAAAATGAAAGATATGGAACGTCTCGAATCGTCTCGCGCATCCCGTTGTTTTCCCGTCCCCGGGCTCTTAGAATTCGACATCAGACGTTTCAGATCTTCGATTTTGACGACCCCGTTATCGCTGGCATAAGCAACAGGATCCGCGTACGAAGTCGCGGGCAGAAGCTAGTAATGAATAAATAAAATTGTTTATTTCAATTACAATGGGCATTTCGATACATATTATTGGAAGTCACCTTTTAAGCAAGGAATTGCTTGTATTAGGAGACTCCGCATTTTTTTATGCAATTGAAATGTAGACAATGTGAACATGCAAGAGTAAAATTAAAATTAATCAGCAAATATCACAATTTCTATGGGAAAGACTGAGAGCGAAGTTGCGAGTAAAAGCTAAAAAGTTTATAGTAATGCACACTAGAGTGATTTGTTCACGAAGGGAAGCCGGCAGGAATCGGCTTCTTAGGTGGCTTCGAGACTGTAATGTACCAACCTGACTTCTTCAGTGTCCTTCTTCTTCCCTTGTCCCAGCAGTGAAAACAACTATAGGCTATTTATATTTATGACTTATGTTAAGTAAGTTACCAACCTAACTTCCTCGACATCGGCCACCTTATCGATGAGACTGCGTATGATGGCCTCCTTGTGCTGCAGCGCCAGCGAGGCTCTCTCCAGCTCGCGCCGGTACTCGGCGTGCGCATGCGCAGCGCGACGCTCTTGTTCTACGATGCGACGCTCTAGTTCTTCGAGGGAGGTGTAGGCGCGCGATTTTACTGCCTGGAGAGAAAAAAAAAAATGTAAGTAGAAAAAGGGTGACGGCAAGTTTTTTTTGTTTTAGCAAAAGGTTTTATTTATCTGTAGACGGAATAAAAAAATAAGCTTGGTAAAAAGACCATTGGGGCGGGCTACAAATGCTGCAATAGAAGCAAGACGATACGCCTAGCCAAAGTACGGCGTACCGTTGCGACAGACCGCAAGACCGCATTGCGGCTAACCAGTAGTGCGTTGAAGGCCTTAATAAAACAAACAAAAACAAAAACATTTTGTTCGGGGTCGCTTGGTGGAAAAACCCAAGACCACTTGGCCTGACCCTGGAATCAAGCCCAGAACCTCATGCCCATCCTCGCTTGCCATTATAGGTGTTTGAGGAGCAGAGTTTAAAATTCCTTAATACTCCACAGAAAAGGAAGGATCCTCCAACCAGACGGGTGTTGTGTCTGGTGGGCTACTGACCGACAGTTCTTGTCGGGATTTTATATATGGTCTTAAGTCGCTGATAACTTTAATAGCGCGGTTAATAATTTTGATGATGGTTCTTCCTTCATGTCATTCAGGGTGGAAGGGACACCGACGCTGAAACGGTTACCACGTATTCAGTATATCTTCCTCAACCCTCACAGAAATTTTTCGTCGGTTATTAAAAAAGCAACCAGCTGTTTCCTACAAAACTGCAATTCCGACACGGCACAGCATTTCTAAGTGGGGGGGTTCAGAATGTTGAACTGAATACGTGGTAAGCTGGTAACCGTTTAAGCGTCCCTGTCCCTGCCAGTCCTGCCACCTTGTATATGGCGCTGTAGTACTTTTTGTAGTACCGCTACACGACCACTAGACCAACGAGGCACTCATACAACCTGTACATCTAACTTACCTTAATCTCATGTTTGATCTTATCCAGCGCTGTCATCGCTTGCCGCAGCGGTTCGCTGTTGTTCTTAGCGCGTCGAGCGCTAGTGCGCACGCGCGTCATGCGAGCTGTCGCCGACTTTAAGCGCTGTCGGAATATTACAGCTGCTTTGCGGTATAATCTGTGGGAGAAATATAGATTGATAAAAGACCAGATTTACAATCATCTATTAATTATTTTTAAAACCCTCAAGTTCTCCCGAATTATTGAGTGATTTTTGTTTCTACTCTGACACAGTAGTTTAGGTTTTAAAAGAATGTAACAAACACACATGTTTAGCATGCATTAATGTTATTACTGAAATAGTTATCGACCGTACTTTCCCGAGCAAGCAGTTCCAAATTCGTACTCAAGGAAAACCCGGCGGATATAATACGCCTTCAAGCGTTCGGAGCAGAAGTTTATCTTCGAAATTAATACTCTTACAGAAAGGAAAAATACATTACTTCGAGTGAGCCCCATTATGACAAATGTCCGGAAGGACATGCAAAAGCTTGGCCTTACCAGTGATGCTTACCAGCGGAGTGAATGGCGCCGAAAGATGAAGAAAGCCAACCCCGCGTAACGAGAAGAGCCGAGGGCAAAGAAGAAGAGTGAGTGGGTCCCATTATGCTAGACGATATCGCAGAAACCATCATCATCTGCCTAGCCTTTTCCCAAATATGTTGGGGTCGGCTTCCAGTCTAACTGGATGCAGCTGAATACCAGTATTTTACATGGAGCGACTGCCTATCTGACCTCCACAACCCAGTTAGTACTGGGTAATACGATACCCCTTGGTAAGACTGGCTGTCAGAAAAAAGGCTAGTCAACTAAATTTGAAAAAATATTTAATGTATTTTATTTTTTTAAAACCTTTGAAGGTCTTTGCCAGCAGCGGAACAACACAAGCTGGTTGTAGTTAGTCTACTGTCCATCATACCTGACATTCTTCAGCGCCTTCTCGAGCTCCTCCTTCAAGCCCTGGTTCTCCTGCATCACTTTAGTACACTTCTCTTCGACCGCCTTCAGTTGTTCGGTCATCTTCGTCACTTGTTCACCCTTGCGTTCTGATTCCATGCCGTACTGGTGTTTCAGCTCTTCTAATAACCTGGACAACGGAGACGCAGAGTTACAACTAGTATTTTCATTATAGCTCCCTGTTTCTGATAGGAGACTTCAGGAATAAGTATAATGAAGTCTAGCTACCTATGGCTAGAAACGGCATAAGGAGAAGGCGCGGCGCAGGCGCAGCGCAGGCGTGGAATTTATAAGGAAACGAAAGAACGGCGTATCTGCGCCGCTAGAGTGTAATGAACGACACGTCGCCTACGTACGTTTTGTATGAAAACGTTTTGAAGCGGTATCATGTCTGCGCCGCGCCTTCACCTTACGCCGTTTCTGTGTAATTCGCGCCTAAGGAAACGAAAGAACAGCGTACCTGCGCCGCGCCGATTGAGTGTAATTCACGACACGTCGCCTACGTACATTTGTATGAAAACGTTATGAAGCGGCATTATGCCTGCGCCGCTCCTTCACCTTACGCCGTTTCTGTATAAATCGCGCGTAACAGTCAGTTGACACGCGCATTCTCACAAAGCAACGTTTTTAATCAATAGAGGTCGATTTATAAATTAAGGATGGCGGCTATATAAAGGTTTTTTTTTCACCATTTTTGGTGGTGCTGATGATGAGAACTTAGTAAGTATCAAAATCATGGATGGTGGTTAAATACATATTCTAATATTGTTCTTTTTTTATGACTTTAAGAAGCTGCTGGTGCCTTTTGAAAGCTGCAGGATTCTTCAAGATGCGAGAAGCAAGACAAGACTAGTCGTTATGGCGACTGGAGAGACCTAAGTCCAACAATGGGCGTATATCGATTGAAATGATGATGTTAATGATGATCATGAAAAAAAGTCCACATGAAACTCTGAAGAAGGAAAAGATCGATTACTTTATTAAATAAACTTACCGCTTACGGTCCAGGCGTCGTTCGTGGATGTCAACGGGCACGGTGCGTGCCCGCATAGAGTCTAGTTGAGGTATCTATTCTCTGCTGTATCTAACATAATATTACTCACCTCTTACAATGGTCCAGCCGTCGTTCGTGCATGTCGGCGGGCACAGTGCGTGCCCGCATAGCGTCTAGTTGAGCTAGCTTGTTTTCTGCTATTTCTAGAGTGTTTTTTACTGTGAAGTACTCGCGATGGACTGTTTCGTAGTCTCGCATCATTGCTGCCACTGCAAAAACAGGATTGGTTAAACAAGAATGATAAAAACTAAAATAAACGAAGAAGATTGAAAGAAGAAAAGTGGCGACAAAAAGTTACCAGGGTAAAAAGTACCCTCAAGTGACCAGTTACTGACAGAACAGATATTTAAAAAAAATCGACCAAAAACTTGAGAAATAACAAGAGATCGGAATATTTTTTGCAAGAGATTTGAGTGTTCATTGTTGAACTGTTGAAGTTAATATATACTGCTGGGCAAAGGCCTCCCTGCATTCCTTCCAAAGGTCACGCTTCTGTGCTACTTCTTTCCAATTCTCAAGGAAGACATCCAGTTCGTCCAGCCATCTCCTTCGTGGTCTGCCGCGACCCCGTGTCACTGTTTCAGGGCACCAACCCTGAGCTTTTCGGGCCCACAGTTCGTTCGGCGTGCGACAGACATGTCCTGCCCAGTCCTATTTAAGTTGGACAGCCTTTTGAGCCACGTCAACGATTTGCGTTTTGGAGCGCAGTGTAGTGTTTCGTACATGATCTGTTAATTTAACACCTAAGATACTATGCTCCATAACACGTTGGCAAATCTGGAGTTTGGACTTTTGGAAGACAGGATGAGGTTATAGATATAATTGAAGAGACTTACTTTTATCCTCATACAATTCATAAACCTCCTTCAATTTAGACTCCGCCCTCTCCGCTCTCTCAACAAGCGTAGCTTTCTCAATATCAGACGTCTCTTTCTCGACCACTAACTTCTTATAGCTCTGTCTCACTCCCGCCAACTCTTCCTCTATACTCTTCAGTTTATTGGTTAGTGTTTTGTTTTCGCTGACGATTTGTTTGGATTTTTTGTTTATTTGTTCGAATTGTTTTTCGTAGTCTAGTATAAGAGCGTCTTTTTCTTGAAGATTTTCTTGGTAAGCGTCGAAGAGTGGGGCTGTGTGATGAAATATATTTTAACTTATATACAGGGTGATTGGTAATTGGATGCATTTCTTCAAATGGATGATACGACTCGATCTTATTTGCATCAATTTTGACCGGATAAATTGGGGTCCAAACTGGGTTATTTTTGAGAAATCGAACTTTTTCAACTCTCCACCATAAACTGCTGATTGTGAAAAATCTATTCCGTTCAGGATGTTGAAATGATACATTTCTGATAGCTCATGAACAACTGAATCCTTCGAAAACCAATTTCTCAAAAAGTACACCTGCCTTTGGAAATTAAGCGTCATAACGGTCGTGTTCAGAAATTTTCTTGAAACTTCCCTTGCTTTTTAGGTTTCTCAAAATACATGTATGATACGTGTCGTGCAAAATAAAGGAACGACTTCCTTGTCTAAGCTTGAAAAAGTTGGATTTTTGACCTCTATAATCTCCGTAACTGGAAGGTTCCCAGGAATAGGCCAGATCAAAAAATCGCAATGATGGGGTGAACAAGTGCCTTTCGGCTTCGTTAAGGGTATTTTTACGCCCATTATTTGAGTGATAGGATAAAGTTAAATTCATGTCATACCTAGTGCTTGTGCGCTGAGTAATCCAGAAAGATCGACTGTTCTGCCAGTGTATGGCGTTTCTTCAGGACCGCCCTTAGACTGCCCATCATCTGTATTCAATGTTTCTGAAAACATACATAATTTTAAACTTTACAACAGTTTTGCAAATGCGCTTTGTGTTCTACAATAAAAAATACAAGTGGTTTTTTGGTAAGAACTGAGGTTTTATTCTATCGCTTAAGTACTGTCAGTAAAATTTAAAAATACACTACCGTATCCCTCCAATTTTGAAAGAATCCAAAAAAATTGACTCGCCATCGGTCTTCTGAACCCAGTAGGGGGGGGGGGGAGGGGCGGAACAAGACAGTTGATGCTAACGATATGTCCAGAATATGGGCTGGACTCCACCGAAGCGGAGAGGAGATGTGTTGTAAACCACCAATAGAATTTCGTTATTTACACTTCTCGTCTCCGCTTAGCTTTAGTGGAAACGGTTGAGCAGAGAGGAGAGGAGATGTCTCGTAATCTTTTGGGCCAGCCTCCGCACTTGGCGGCCAAGCGCACAGCGGAGACGAGAAGAGACATGAGCGGATGCTGTGCGCTCTCTCCGCTTTGCACATCTCCGGACAGCTTCGGAGGAAACACTCTAGCTCTTACACATCTCCTCTCCTTTCTGCTTCGCAAATCTCCGCCCGCTTTGATGAATTTCGGACCTAATACCTTTTTGGTAGTCTTACCTTTATACCCCAAGCTGGCTGTCAGCAGCGAGTCTAGTGCGTCTCCTGGTTTGAACACAGGTTCGGGTTTATCTCCCGCCATTGTCTGTATGTTGGTGCGCAGGCGCTCTTGATAACGAGATAGTTGAACGTTTAATCTGGAACAGAATAATTATGTATTTCTCTTAAAAATTTCTGATGTCTTCTTGGGCAAAAAACAAAAATATACTTTTTTTTAAATAGTAACAAACTTTTATTAAAATGAAAAGAAGTTAATTAGGCTTATCTATCAACATTGAACGCGTATACAAAGTTTCGTGTCCGCGCTATTAACCGTCGAGGAGTTCTCTCGTGAGGAGGCGATCCTGGCTGCAGAATCAAGTCATACCTGTCATAAAAATGTATTGTCACCAGAACTAAACGTGTGTGCAAAAATTTCAGCTCAATCGAATGGGGAGAACTGATTTGAAATTCAGTTGCAAGATTTGACCAATAGATACTAATTAACTCATCATCCATCTCTTGCCTTTATCCCAATTCATTTGGGGTCGGCGCAGCATGTCTGCTTCTTCCATACTTCTCTGTTACTCGTCATCTCATCAGACACCTCCTTTCTTGCCATATCATTCTTAACACAGTCCATCTACTAACTAGTCATACTAACTAACTACCAAGTTAAATAAAAGCTTATAATAAAAACAGAAATGTGTACCGATTCGGGGCAAAACTCAATTAGGATCAGGTTCCGAAATTCCGAGACTCTTTATTCAGAGCCCAATACATCTTCTTTCTCAACTTGATGTCATATAAAACACCTCACAAAAGTAAATCTTCAATCAAGTCTTCATTATTAGTCCTTGTGCACGGACTTTTTTTAACTCGGCAAATTTTATACACGCACTCGATTTTCAACTCTCTTTTCAGAGCCGAGCATTGAGAATCCAACAGAACGCATTCCAACGAGTCATAAATGATCATTTTACGATTTTCAATGCTCAGCTCACACCTAGAGTTGAAAATCCAATGCTAATAAGGGCTAACTTATACCTACCGATTGGTTGTCTATGTTGGTATTGAGCAGCGGATCTAACTATCAGTGAATAAGAGCTATCGTTTTTGAGCTCACCAGATGGCGCCATTAGCAAGTAAGGTCCTGTCATTAATTCTATTGTATACTTTAAACTACCAATAAGTTCATAAAAAAATATTTTACTACGAATAACAATATAGTTTAAACTTCTTAATATTAGCAAGCATGAAACATTTGTAAATCATTCTTCTTCGAAGTACTAACAAATTAGATCCTAACTTGCTACTTAAAATCTTCAAATCATAATTAATAAGGTATAACTCAATCTTGACCACAATCGTGAATATTAGTAAAATACGTGATAAAAAAGCACGCAACGCGCACAGCACACTCTATGACATCTGACATTTCTGAAGACCTTACTCTACACTAGCGCCTCTAGCGGCGAATTCATGCACGATAGCCCCCATTCATTTAACAAAAATAAACATGTACCTGTACAAAACATCTTTAAGCGCCTGCATGTCTTTTTGCAGCCGCGAATTGTGATCCCTCGCCTGGTTGAGTATGATCTGACGACTGCTGCAACTCATGCATACTTCCACCAAAGGAATCGCTGTCGACGACTCGTGATCTGTGGAATTATAAGTAGAACAAACATGAATGGACATTGCGGTTAACCAACTTCATACAAGCCTACAAGCTTGGCTTACTGTTCATGTGTCTGCTTGCCTTATGGGCTTTTTTGTTTTTCGGATGGGTAATCATCAAATGACCCCTCCCGCTCTGGGCAGAGTGGAAGGGAGTGTCAGACTTTTACTGACTAAAAACCCATCCATGTTCCTTCTTTGCCCTGTGTGTTCCAGGGCCGCGGTATCTCTTTCGAACAGTCCCGCAGCCCCGGCAGGCATCGGCCCTTGCGGACCCCTTCCTGTTGCTGACATCTCTTTGAGACGCGCGTGGAACACGAATGCGCCGTCGACACGGCCTGTCGTCATAAGACAGACGGACGGCGAGCTAGCCTGCCTTATGGGCTTGCCGTATTGTTGGCCCCTAGGCACGCCAATCCACTCATCTACTTGCCAAGAGTGTTGGTTATTTAGTGTACATGTCCAGGATGATACACTAAACCAAAGAAAAAGAATGAAAGTTACTTACCTCTGTCAGGTAACTCAAACTGCTTAACCTTCTCCTGCAACAGTCTACTCTTCTCCCTCTCTTCTTTGATGACCTTCTTACACTCTTCTGCATACTTCACAAGAGTTTCATACTGACTCCTGAGCTGATCATTCTCTTCGGCAAAGAGTTTGTTGTATTCTAGCACTGATTTCAGTTTCTCTTTTAATTTGGCAATTTGGGTGTCTTTTTCTGATAGCTGTAGATATTAAAAACAATAATTAATAATAAATAAACAATGAGTATGGTCTCTTTACAGAATGGTGACTGATCAGTCAGTGATTGAGTCAGGACTTTTCTTTTTAATATAAGGCCTGATGATAGCATAATATGTCTTGTTTAGATCAAAATGTTGGGCCACAAAAGGGATGAATGAAAAGCAATGCTAAGGGGAATGTGTTGTTACGCGAAAAGATAAAATAAGAAATGAGTACATAAGAGGAAGTCTGAAAGTGCCCCCGGTGACTGAAAAGTTGCATGGTAACCGTTTGGCTTTGTATGGGCAAGTGATGTGGAGGAATCATGAAATTGTGTTGAGGAAAGTTTTGAGTATGAATGTGGGTTTGAGATGGGTTTAAGAGTAGAGGAATACCAAAGAAATGATGCATGGACTGTGAGGGATGAGGTGTTTGATGAAATAACAAGTAATAGAGAAGTATGAAAAAAGAAGACATGCTACGCTGACCGCAAATAAATTGTGATAAGGGCAGGAGAATGAAGAAAATGATGATACCTGCAAAACATTTTCCTCACACCGGTCCATCAATGAAGTGATCAGCTGTTCATACTTCTTAGTGAGTTTCCTCTTTTGTTCCTTCAGGAGTGATTTGCCTTCCTTTGTAGACCGGGGGGATGAAACCCCTATGCCTTGGATGGTGCGCTTTCTAGGAGGTTTTGCGGGTTTCTCTCCTGAAATTAAGCAAAGGTGATATTTTGAATCAATAATGAAGATTTGATCCTGTTTTTGTTTTGTCTTTGATTGCATTTTTAACTTGACTGGAGTAAATACTTCAGTTATTTCTTCCAGATTACCTGCATTATATCATGGGCAATATGCTTGTGGGCCAACAATAAGGACCAATCACTTAAGAAACTGCCTGGTTGGTCTAGTGGTTGCAAGCGTGACTGCTGAGCATGAAGTCCTGGGTTTGACTCCCGGGTCGGGCAAAGTTTTGTTGGGGTTTTCCTAATAACTCAGTAACCCTGGAGTCTGGATTTGTGCCCGGTTGATGGCAATAGGCTCACCCCCTGCTACATGGGACTTAAACATAACTGGCGAAATGTGGATGTACTATTAGAAACACCACTGCTTAATCTTTGGGGGATTACAGGCGTGGTGGAGTGTTTGTGTGTGCACTGATAACAGCACTTAGGCGATTAACACACTGCCACGCACCACGCAGCGTAGCGCGTGAATGCGTGTTTTAACGTTGCTTGTAAGTATCTCTGATTGTATAGAAAACACGCACAGTCCAACACACCGAAAATGCATCCACGCGCGTTCATTCAGTTAATAAAAGGCGCGTTGACACGCAACATGCAGCGTGATGCGTGGCAGTGTGATAACCGCCTTAAATGTACTAATAAAGTTCAGTTCATTATTGAAATTCACCTTGAAAAGGTGTTCACATTTTGCAAGTCTTACCAATAACATCTCTGGGATCTTCGTACATTGGATTATCATCAACAAATCCTCTATTCTCCCCAATCCTAGTCTCGGTCTTCTTTTCAACGATATCCAATATATCCTGACGCATGCTTGCTCTCCGCAACGGTGCCGATATATCAAATGTTTTATGTTTCTGTGTAAACTGGCCGGTGAATGTAAGCTTCTCTGGGGAAGGGCATTTCTTTGATACTCTTCCGTAGTTTGTCTGCTGGATAAAACATTATCAGCTTAATACAATTTGCTTTTAAAAGAGACGAAAATAAATTTCTTTTGTATGAAGTAGTAATCTGCCCCCGATGTCATATTTACAGTAAGTCTTATCGTAACTTTGTTAATAATTTAGTTATAAAAAAAAGAAAAATGTTCCTTACAGGACTTGATTTAAGGTAATAAATAGTAATGGAAAAAAACGTCATAACATCAGTAACACAACTTACTGTAATTATAACATTGGAGGCAGACTACTACTTCATACAAAAGAAATGTATTTTAGTAAAAGAACATTATTGAGATAAGATATAATCTTAATACAATCTTTATTGTTGTATTTTACAGGAACACACAGTTTGATGCAACAAATTTATGAATTCTAGTGTGTTAATCTGTTATACAGTATTAGTCGTAATATGCACTTCGGTTAGTTATAAGGCGGGTTTTAGTTTGTGTTTTTTTAACCATCATAGCACACTAACCAGTTCACAAATTCAAGATTATAAGAAATAATAAAATTGCTTACATTATGTAAATACTATTACTACCTACTGTTACCTTTGGAATTCGCACATCCATCGTCAACTTTTCAGTTTACAATCCTCAATCTTAGCCATTTTATTTACTTTTTTTCCGCAAATATAAAAAGACAAAGGAAAGGTTCTTCAGCCTATGTTACCTCTGTATACAAGATGAGTATGACACAAAGACAATGCTCTAAAGTAGGTCACTAGAGCGGTTCAATAAAATTCAGGAATAAATAAAGCAATTTTCTCCCATTTATTGATAAAACTTCGATTAAAGTTTTGGCGAACATTTTCATTCTTCCCTACTTGCTATCATCCAACGACGAATATTAAATCACGGAAATACTCTTTCAGCACATATTTACGGATTATTTATTATTTTAACAGTTTAATTACTGATAAATCTTTATTAGTAAAATAAATCTTTTGATTTGAAAACGTAAACATTCAGCAGTTTGACAGATTTGTTGTCATGGCGACCACGGTATGCCCAGACGAAAATTAGGAAATGTGGATTGGTATTTTTATGCTAATGTGCAATGGCATTACAAACATTGAAGTGAAAAACAAGATGGGTCATTGTTTGGAGTTTCGGCTACATGAATAATAATAACTGGTACACTCGAAAGTTTTAATGCTAGGTAGTGAGCTGCGCTGATGCAGACGAGTTAATCTGATATGAGTGTGCTAATACAGGGTCAGGGAGGGACAGCCCTCAACAAACTGACAGGGTGCATTCAGCTCCTTATTTTGAATCATATTTCACCGGAATTTTTCTCCGGAAAATTTTCATGTTTTTTTATCGTTTTTTCAGTTTTATTTCAATGTGAAATTACATTATCTGTACGCAGCACTCCATTAATATAAATAATACGGCTAAAATAAAAAATAAAAACAACAATGGATGTCGAAATAGTCTAACGAACGACTCGTGAAATCAGCTGTTCACTTCCTGCATAGCTACAGAGTTCATCGAACTCGCCGTCGCGCTTGCCGTTCGCTACGTGCGTTTTGCGACGGTAACTATACATTGCGTGTGAGGAAACAAATCAAATTTATTGGATTCCCTGAAATAATTTCTTGTACCGGTCATCATGATAATACGATACCTATACTGAATTCACCCCGTAGTCTGCGGAGGGCTGTCCCTTACACCCTATATCGTCATATCTTGTCCCATCATGATTCCATACCCTTCAAATAGTAGTAACTTACAAGTCATTGAACAACCGGAAACTTAATCTGTGCTCTGAGTTTACTTCATACAGGAATAATAATCCTAATGAATATATTGGTGGTGACCGTTTTTGCGTCGGTGTCTCTTCCATCCCGTATTTGGAGTGTTTTATTAAGTAAAGTAAACCAACTAAATACATTATTTATTAAAAACAATTAGGTAAATAAATGAGCTAACAACAAACTACAAACATATTTGAATAATGTTAAGCAAAAAACTCAAATCACAGCCTTAGTCTTCAGAAACAAACCATTTAAAATACAGGCTGCAGTGTTAGTAACATGTATCCATGTTTTTTTTAAGAACGGAACGACGAATATTTCAACGCCGTGGGTTCTAAAATCATGTTCTGAATTCATAGTAAAAGTATTCGTTAGGTTGCGTATTGTTCCTAGTTCAAAATATTTAACATTATTTGAATTATTTCGTTCTAGTTATTTACCCGACTTAAAATAAAAAGTAGAAATAAATTGAACTCATGTTGGTAACATTAATTTATTGAAGACTAATGACTGAAAAAGGATGAAATTGGAATTCTTTTTTAAGCCATCTATTGAATACTGTTCCAAACAGTAATTTTAATTCAAATAGATAGATGGCAGTGAAAGCATCGTAAACAATAGCTATGCTACAAAATATAAAAGGAGTCGAATGTCATGGGAACTATGCAAAGAAAGAGGCACATTTTATTAAGTCGAGTAATATTTAGAGTGAGCATGCGTGAAAACAGCTGAGCGATAGCAGCGCCTTGAAGCGGCGGTCAAAAGAACTAGGCAGTCGCATCATGTCTGCCCGCCGGTTCGGTGTATGATGCTTTGGCGGCTTTGATAACCTCAAACAGTTTGTTGTTACTCCGTCCTGTGAACCGGAGTTCCTTTATAATCGATTTTGCATTTGTTTTAGTAACTACTTAGTTATTATTGTTTAAGTGTTGCATAATAGTGAATTATACGAGTGTTTCTTTCGGTCGTTGGATACGCACTTGCCGTCGTATCCTTGCTAGCGTTTATCGATTTTCATTTTACAATGAACGTAACGTTTTGTTTACTTGTTATTTGCTCGTAATATTGTGTATATCATGTTCGTTATGTGCATAATTCGACGATAGTGTTGTGAATTGTGATCGATTCAAGTATGTGCGAGAGTTCGCGCGAGACTGCGTGTCTTGGATGACAGAAAAATGGAATTTGAGAACGATTTCAGCTTGAAAGAATGGGCGAAGGACAAACCTTTGTCCATTCTGCAGTTGGACCCGGCCGACCGTGCAGTTCTAAGGATAGCAGGTTGGTTTCCTCCCCTTAATTTCGATAACATAGGGTGGCTCATAGTTTTGTTAATTAATATTTTTTAATCATTGTTTTTCCGTATAATCGGGTCACGTTATCGTCCACAGCGATAGTGACGACAGCTAAGATTAATGTTTGCATTATGAACTCGATAAAAAGTTTGTTACCTCTTATTACAGTACCTATCTGTTTACTTTCGCGTCACCGTTTCAGAGCGCCTAGCTCAACTTAGTTTTTTTTTCGCGTGATCACGGCTCTCAACGGCCTCGCATACCTACCCAGGTTTTCACTTTCGTCCGATTGTAGTTTGTTTTTCGTGTTTGTTTTATTTTCATTAAACAAACAACGTTATAACATGCCGGTTTTTTGCTTAACGATAAAAAGCTATGCTCTATGGAGAATCCCCGTCCGTGTGACTTTCCCATGCCAAAGAGTAATAAAGTTATGGTATTATTTTTATTATGCCAACGGCGCGGCGCTGCCAACTGCAAAGATTCCAAAGAGTTCCCATGATTTTGTTTTTTGTGTCGTCGTGGGTACATGGCTATTATGCGCGTAGGTACTTTCAGATTGTGACTAACTATCTATAAGCACTTGTTACCTATCTAGTTTATCATTTATTTACGTACGTCGTCCATACGTCAGTGTGTCATACCCGGAAATAGAAAGGGGACACTAACCGATAGGTACGGACTAGCACGGGATGTTATGTTGGCTCTGCTAAAGCCTAGATCACACAAGAATATGTATAACTGTAACACTTATACCTACCCACTACCTATAAGTATTGCACTGAGCTAGCGTGGCCCAGCAGCGAGAATGTAACAGGCCTCACCATCTGGAACTCCTAGATACTGTTGCATAACAATCCTATCTTCTAGTGACAAAAGGGAATCGCCTACCTACTCCACTAAAAATAATACCTACTTTAGTGTGACTGGTCTCCAAATCACTTATCAAGAAAGTCGAAAAATCTTTGAGTTAGGTTAGATGTTTATGTTTCTACCTAGATCTACCTACCAAATTACCTAGACGCGACACTTCATGGCTTCACTGATAACAACTGAAACTATCGAAATAAGTAGGTACTTAACGAAGAGATTTCGATACGACATGAAAGAAGCACCAGACATACCTGTCTGGTAGCCCCTTCATGTAAAATACTTGTCTTCAGCTGCACCCGGCTAGGCTGGAAGCCGACCCCAGAATACCGACCTAGTTGGGATAGGACTAGGCTAGGGCGAAGAAAGAAGGACCCACTTACCACCTTAGGTTCTGATCGCTGGAGTACATACTACTTAGTTGTTTTTAAATGCGTGTTTGTTTGTCACTATTAAGTACCTACCAGAAGCACGGTTAACGTCAACGATATTTTTAGAACCACTTGACTGATTAAATTAATACCACATTGATTGTTATCACGTATCATAGTTATCATCTATGATAGGGACGCGTCTAATTTTGCCTAGGTACCTAGTCACTAATAACGCCAAGAATTGCAACGCGTTTGGCTTTGGCAAAAGCTATCAGTTGGAATTCTTCTAAAATCGCCATAGGTACCTGAGCAACGTGGTATTTCTCACGTGATGCACCATGCAAGTCATGCAACCAAAAGGAGCCTTTATGGCTACGAGGGACGATAATCAAATAATGCTCCACTGCATCGCTAACCTTGGTCACTGGCTAATCTTCTTACCAGGGGATCAACTATTTGTGTGGTGGTGCCACGAGTCAAATTGATGCATAAGAACTTCTTACCATCGACCCAAGAAACCATAGAGGATATCATAGAATACCTATCCAAAGCAAACTACAGCTTACCTAGGATCAATTTCTTTTAGAAGCCTACTATAATTCGATCAATAATCAAAAGAGGCCTGAGTTTACTATATATAGTGACATTACATGATAGCCGAATCGTTCGAGGTCTTCGAGCATCCGAAGATGTACTACCTATCTAAACATCACGTCAATGTGAAGTTACCACGACCGACTTCCATGCTAGTCCCATTCTCATTTCGATCACATACTTTTAATAGCACCTTAAATCCTTATTACGAAACAGTTGCTAATACTAATTACCGACCTATTAAGGCGCCCTGTATTTGCCCGCAGAACACGTAGACCGTTTCATACACGGCTTAGTTGAACGAAGGCATCCGGCGTGTACCTGTCAACTTGTTCCTAGTTTAATACCAGCACAAAATTGATTACATACACGTTATCATTTGAACGGGCGAGGCCACTTAACCGTTACTTAATAGCATTGCATGCACTGGCAGGTGTTTGTTCACCATAGAAGAATAATAACTGAACCCTTAAGTTCCCTTTTCCGCATACCTGATACTGCTGTTTCATTTCACTCATTAGAATTACGTCTTTCTTTCCCTTTCTCGCGATCGTCTGACTATTGTTACCGGACGCATTGCGCGGAGTGTTCTAAATTTAAATTCTCAAAAACTTACTGTAAAGGTCATAGACAAAGAAGTTTTAGTTTGTTTTGTGTGGCAGTTGGCATTACTGATGTCAGCCAGGTGGTACATTTTTTTAAACGAGGAACCGCTGCTTTTCATCCATGTTTGCAAAAATGAATGAAGTTAACAAACTAAGAAATCTTTATACCAGATAAACGTTTACCACGTTGTGTAAAAGGTTTTTCACTGATATCAGTTGAGTTTAAACCAGGAAAAAAAACAACTATACTTGAAGAAAGCCTTAGTAATTAAGGTAAATCACGCTTAACACCTTTACTGATAAGGTTTACAGCCTGCGGTTTCTTATAGCACAAAGTTATCTTAACGAACTGTCAGATAACACAACTTCGTACTTCTTTTGTCTATAGTTCGAAAAATAAAAAGATCGAAACGCCGGCGTCATTAAAACTGTTACCGACTTTTGTTTATTAGGTACGAAGCGAAATCGAAATTACTGTCTTTTTACTTGTGATATGCAGCCTTTATTCTCGTAGTCACAAGGCGTATAACAGGTAAAATAACTGTAGAGTCGATTAGCGATATTAAGTCATTCGAATCCAGAACAATCGATTTTTTTTTTAATCAAAGAGGTTTTACGTAATACTTTTTGGTGTTCGAACAATTTGAACAAAATTTTTTTATACCTAGTATCAAGCAATCCGTATCTGACTTTCACCATTGTTAGTCGATATTTCATTCGAAAGGTGACAATCGATTCTAACAAGGTCCAATAAGAATAGCCCGGTGTTTGCTCATCTGATATCGAAGATCTCATTTGCATCGGTTTATTTTTAGTTTCTAATAAGCATTTCTTTTATTGTGTTACACTTAATTATAAAGATAGCCGTTTTCTATTGAGAAGCATTCTTTATTTTTCCGAAGTATCTGATGCTTTGTAATGAGGTTCTATTTGTGGACGCACAGTTTCACAATTATCTATTAATATCTGAAAGGACGCCCGGTTAAGGTAGGACACCTTCAGATTAGGTGGAACGAAGGTCTTCGAAGGGTGGCTGGCAGCAACTGGCTGAGAGTTGCCAAGAAAAAACTTCACTGCTGTTATAACCCTATGTCCAGCAGTGGACTGCTGTAGGTTGATGGTGATGCCGAAGGTGGAAATATCCGAAAGCTACAGAAAAAGGTTCCGTAAGAATTTTACTTCTACCAGTCTTAAGCGTCCTATCAATCCTCCATATTAATTCAGAATTGGTAAAATTACTTTGGTTCCACCAGGGTTCTGTAGAACTCTGAAGCGAATCCGTAACTATATCAGCCAGCAAACATTCGCCATAAAATATTATGCTAGAAAAACTTGACTAGGTATAGCAATATTCATGATACATTGCGCAAAAAAGTATTTAAACTTAGTATTTCTGAAAGAGAGAGGCCGGTTCTCACAGCAAAAATATTACTTTCGGAACCACAAAACGAGACTTTCATCCGATATTACTTAAGCGGATTACAGTATATTTTATTACGAACATTACTCATGACACTCGATGTTTTTTTTTGTGTGTGCAACACTGCACAGTAGCCGCCACTATTTTTGATACGGTCTACGCCGAAATACTTTCGATTTCCTTACTAGTCTTGCTACTGTTTAGATTCTCTTCGTGTAATTTCACTGCCTTTGTTAGTCGAGTTCCATCTTAAAGTTTGGCCTAATCGTGACTCGATTCGATTCGGTAAATCGATTCCCATTTATTGAATCGATATCACATTGAACAAATTCTCAGCGTTATAACTGTTGTTTCGCCTTTATAATGTGCTAGTAATCGGTTCCATTAGAATTATCTCGCCGTAATAGATATCGATTGCCATTGAAGTTAGTTGATTAGAGTGTCTACGATTACAGATTACGGGGCTAATAAGATAAATGGCTTATTAGTGTTAAGTGTTTTTCATATCTCGCCCTTATAAGGGCGCAGGCACTGTGGGGAATCCCTAGCGTGAAGTAGTATCTTTTATAAGTTCATACATAACATAACATCACGACAGTAATCCCTGAAGGGTTAGGCAGAGGTGTATCTTATAGTACACCCACATTTCGCCAGTTATGTTTAAGTCCCATGTAACAGGGGGCGAGCCTATTGCCATTAACCGGGCGCAATTCCAGACTCCGTAGCTGCTACTGAGAAATTCCTGAAGGAAAAACTCAATAACACTTTGCCCGACCTGGGAATCAAACCCAGGACCTTAAGCTCGGCAGTCGCGATTGCGACCTTTACACCAACGAGGCAGTCGCAAATTATGTTCACATTTTGAATATTATTATAAGTCCATACTAATATTAAAAATGCGAAAGTATTTCTTTCTGTGTGCCACGTATTAAAGCCTGAACTGCTGAACTGATTTCGATTAAATTTGGCACACAGGAAGACCCGTATCACGTTGCGGGCGAAGCCGCGGGAAAAAGTTGTTACATAATTCATAATCTCGCCTTTTCCCCATGGGCGCTAGGTAGAAGCTACAGATCTGTAGTTTGACTGTCTCACAAATGAAAACGTGGTAGAAATTATTGTAGGAAAATCCGATTCTAACCAATTTTCGCTACGGATGGAGGATGGCAATTATACATCGAGCTTAATGAATCCGAACTTCGAAATAAGCCTACTTTGGTTCTCTCTACAGCTGAGGAGCTCGTTTCTAAATAATAACAGCCGCTCGTGTTGATCTTTAGGTTAAGCCGTGCTTGCCTAGGTTGGTCTGTGGGTGACCACCTATTACAAACCGAGTTTCCTCCGTGCCTCGGAAAGCACGTTAAGCCGTTGGTCCCGGGTGTCGTTTGTAGATCTTTGACAGTCGTTAGGTAGTCAGTGTCCCTGACAACCAGTCTTACCAAGGGGTGTCGTATTACCCAGTACTAACGGGGTTGTGGAGGTCAGATAGGCAGTCGCTCCATGTAAAATACTGGTATTCAGCTGCATCCGGTTAGACTGGAAGTCGACCCCAATATAGTTGGGAAAAGGCTAGGCAGATGATGGTTCTCTCTACAGCTGAAATAATTTCTGTAGCTCTGGGCTCTCTAGGATTGGACTGCAGGGACATGGCAGATGTTTTCATTCACCTGTGTAAAGCATACACAACGGTTAAAGAGAAATAAGGTCAGCAAAACTATGTAGCGAATTTGTGCCGGTCGATATTTTTTGTTCGAAAACGTGGTGATTTTTTGCAGAACATGGTTGTTTTAGGAGCTCTCGGGTAATATTCGAAGGAGAGTTAATAAACAATAGAAACGTAAATGAAGATTTGTGTGGGTTAAGTTTTCATCTACAATAATACTTCGATGTAGTTGTTTGGCTTTAAAATACCACAATAAGTAAAATTACTAAAAACTAACGAACTATACCAAAGGGCTACTATTTTGAAACGTTTTTGTATTATTTTAGAAATGATTATTTAAAAAAGTAATGAATTGTTTAAGGAAATAAATAAAGGAAATAATAATAAACAAAAATGAAGTGAGTTTGCACCACTTACCATGTGACAAAAAAAAATAGTAAGTAGCCAAATAATGTTATTTTTCTTCACAATATTAATTGCTAGGTTAATTCGGGAAAATAATTAGAAAGGGGCTGACTAGTGAGATGATGAGTAATAGAGAAGTATGGAAGAAGATGTGCTAGTCGTGAAGTAACTCCCACAAAATAAAGTGCTGGAGAATGATGATTCGCGATTAATTCAATTCTTTCTGACTAATTTTCTGTCTTATCATTATGGTGCAATTCGTTCATTATTTATGTAAATGTGGTGCAATCAATTTTTTCTTTAAATCTATATCTATACATATAATAAGAATGTAAAAAAACTGTGTCTGTACATTGAATATATTAAAAAAAAAAAAATTGAGGGGGGTTTAGAAACAGTAATAGAGCACGAATCCAAAAAAAAAAATCTGTCTGTTTGTCTGTTTGTCTGTTTGTTTGTTTGTCTGTTTGTTTGTACACGCTAATCTTCGGAACTACTGGACAGATTTGAAAGATTTTTTTTTTGTTGTATAGGTATTAAGTCTGGGCAACATATAGGCTATAATTTATCTTGGAAACTTGAACACCTGATGCAGAACCGCAATAGACCAGCTAAACTATAAGAGATACAAAAATGGTACCATAGCAAAAATTGTTCCACGTGATGAGCATTTTGTGTTGAGAGAATAAATTTGAAGATCTAAAACACCTGATGTGGAACTCCAACAGTCCAGCTACACTATAACATATATAGGAATGACGTTTTAGCAAAAGTTGTTCAATCTGATGAGCACTCTCTGTTGACTTATAAAAATCGAAGATCTGGAACACCTGATGTGGAACTCCAAGAGCCCAGCTACAATATAACATATATAGGAATGACGTTTTAGCAAAAATTGTTCAATCTGATGAGCACTCTCTGTTGATTTATAAAAATCGAAGATCTGGAACACCTGTTGTGGAACTCCAAGAGCCCAGCTACACCATAACACATATAGGAATGACGTCTTAGCAAAAATTGTTCAATCTGATGAGCACTCTCTGTTGACTTATAAAAATCGAAGATCTGGAACACCTGTTGTGGAACTCCAAGAGCCCAGCTACACCATAACACATATAGGAATGAAGTCTTAGCAAAAGTTGTTCGGTCTGCTGGGCATTTCCTGTTGACTTATAAAAATCGAAGATCAGAAACATCTGATGTGGAAATCAAAGCTAACACTAATTTCACTGTATAATTATAAAATAATATAAGCTGGGAGTACCTCCACGCGGTGAAGGCGGTAACAGTTTAGGACTGATTTTCGATGACGAAAGGTATAACATTGAAAATTTGACTCTACTGGACAAAACTACCAATTATTTTTTTATTTTATCGAATAAATATGCCTTCGGGCTTATGTTATTTGAGTGTTTAATTTCACTTATCTTCGTGACACGGTAGCCAACCCGGTAACGCAGGGGAGTAGTCACTTAGATTTTAATTGATCAGGTATCTTCACAATAAAACTATAACCATGCCTAGAAAGAGGTCAAATCTTTCCCAATGTTCCAAAGGAGCTAAAATATTGAGGATCATAAGATCCCAAGAATCTACCGAAGAACGTCAGGAGAGACTTGATGCTGTTCGAGAACATCAGGCTGCAACTCGCTCCGTGGAAACCTCTTCGGATCGCGAAGCACGCCTGCGTTCTCAGCGTATTTACGCATCGACATCCAGGTCTCTAGAGAACTGTGAAGAATATGAAGCGCGACTGACTGCTGATCGTGAACGTCATGCATTGTCTCGCGAGTCGGAGACGTTCATGGAAAGAAAATTACGCTTGAGTTTTCAGCGTGTATACACATCGACTTCGAGGTCTCTAGAGACAAGTGCGGAACGTGATGCACGACTGACCGCTGATCGTGCAAGTCATGCATTGTCTCGCGAATCGGAGACGTTCAAGGATAGAGAATTACGCTTGAGTTCCAAGCGTATCTACGCGTCGACTTCTAGGTCTCTAGAGACAAGTGGGGAACGTGATGCGCGACTGACCGCTGATCGTGAACGTCACGCATTGTCTCGCGAGTCGGAGACGTTCACGGATCGAGAATTGCGCTTGAGTTCCAAGCGTATCTACGCATCGACTTCTGACTTACAAAAATGAAAGATATGGAACGTCTCGAATCGTCTCGCGCATGTTTTCCCGTCCCCGGGCTCTTAGAATTCGACATCAGACGTTTCAGGTCTTCGATTTTGACGACCCCGTTGCCGCTGGCATTAGCAAAAGGATCCGCGTACGAAGTCGCGGGCAGAAGCTAGTTACTAATACGTCTGTAAAAAACCGGCCAAACCGGGGACTCTCGCATGAAGGGTTCCGTACCATCGTAGTAGGGGAGTACCCTTTATTTTTATTATTTGTTGTTATAGCGGCAATAGAAATACACATTCTGTGAAAATTTCAACTGTCTTCCTATTACGGATCATGTGATACAGCCCGCTGACAGATAGACGGACGGATGGACCGCGGTGGCTTAGTAATAGGGTCCCGTTGGTTACCCTTCAGGTACGGAACCCTAAAAAGGACCATCTTCTAATTACCTTTACACCAGTCGTGCAACTAATCAATATCCGTCGTAATTTCGCTTGTATTTATTATCTATTTAGTTCATCAGAAAATTAAATAATACGCGCAATTAATTCCCGCCACGACCAAACGTGAGAAAGTCGTTTAATTTAAATAATAGCGCACAAACAAGTTTGCGACCGGTTCACAACTGTCGCAATTTAGGAAACTAATTGATATAAAACTGGTTGTTTTGCACAAAAAGGTTTTAATAGAGTAAGTAAATTGATGTTAGTTGAGATAAAACTTGATTGCAGACGGTTGGCCGCTCACAGGACTAGCTGGTACGATTGATTGTCGTTGTGATGCTATAAAGAAATATACAGGCTGTAAACGGACCCTTCACTAAGCCGTCAACCAAGCATTACGTACATCAAACTAAGTCGCCCTACGCAAAAATTATTGCTGGGAACCGACTTTTTTATTTTGGGGTGAAAAAACACGTTTTATGGTAAAACTCAATCTAACGCACTCAAAACTTGGTGCTGATGGATGCTTTGAATAGTAAACGGTTATGGAGGTAATTAAAGTAAAGTTAAAATCTTAAAAAGTAGTATTTTAAAAAAAAACTTGTGAAAAAATTGGAACTCCTCCAATATCTTCGTAACTAGAAGGTTCCCAGGTACGGTCCAGAGTAAAAAAATATCGCAATGACGGGGAGAACAAGTGCCTTTCGGCTTCGTTAAGGGTCTTTTTACACCCTTTATAGGGTGACTGATAATTAGAGACCGATACTTAAACACGTGATTGTACTCATGATAACAAACGACTTACCCATTTTTTTTTAAACGGCTAACAGCTCATAGGTCACAGGCGCGCGCGTGCGAATTTCATATCTTCATCATGTTCATTCTCCTACCCTTATCCCACTTTATTTGGGGTCGGCGGCCATCACTATAATTAAACTATAATCAATATCTTAAAAAACAGTTTACGAATTTGCTTCGAAACAAACCATGCCGACAGTATGAAGGTATGGAATTAATAAGTTCATATTCTATCAAACTTGATGACTGATTCCTACTTACGTGTTGACACTTGATGATACTATTATTAGATGGCCAAATATATATTTTTTCCTTCCTTTCAAACTTTGTACTGCCATTTATTAATTCAATGACAAGAATCAAGGGCAAAAAACGTTTCATCCAAGATTGTGTAACGGCTAATTTTATAAGTCATTGCGTGGTGTCAATATTTATCTATCAATTATGTGCCGATGTCAGTTTTTGTAAAATCAAATTGGCCCGGCAATTAGGAAGTTTTTTATAAAACGCGTGTAAGTAGATTGATTAAGGTCGTGACTTGTGTAAGAGCAAACTGTAAATTATTTTGCACTAGGATTTGGGCAGCGACTTCGTCCGCAAAAATTGTGATAGCTCGGCTAATATGCATGGTATAAATATAATTTATAGCCACCCACCCACTAATAATAATTTTCTATCAGTGAAAAAAAAAATTGAATTGGATCGTTAGTTTGACACCCCAAATTGTCTGATTTGCATCATGAGGGAAGACACCTACCACGATTTGGTGGAGTGTGATCGGGTTGGAGAAGAACCGAGAGCTTAAGAGTCAGAAGCAGGACTTAGTTTAAGGGATCCTTGAATGTGTGATTCGATCTTATCTAAACCTGCGTCCAAATTAGCTATCTATACTAATATTATAAAGCTGAAGAGTTTGTTTGGTTGAACGCGCTAATCTCAGGAACTACTGGTTCGAATTGAAAAAATCTTTTAGTGTTGGATAGCCCATCTATCGAGGAAGGCTATAGGCTATATAACATTACGCTACAACCAATAGGAGCGGAGCATCAATGAAAAATGTTGCAAAAACGGGAAAAATAGTATTTTTATAATAATTTCACGCGGACGAAGTTCGCGGGCAACAGCTAATTAAGTTATATCATTTGATTGTTAAATTAATTAAGTTAAGATCCTAGTTATTATTGACATTCTCTTTATTCTGTCAAAACTAGGAATCTGGCACAGTCGCTTCACGATTAAAGACTTTTTTCTGAAGAAAGATTTAAGTAAAAAAAAATAGAAACTTAGAAACAAAGTTTACCTCTTTATAATATTAGTGTAGATTAATTTTTATTTATTGAAGAAGTTCAACCGGGATATTCCATATCGATGCGATCTTCGGCTTCGAATGTCCTGTCTTTATTTTTTCCCAACAATGGTCGACAACCTTCCGTGGCCTCTAATAAAAAAATACTTCTTTTGGGCTTCGCTGCAGTCAGGTAATAAATAGTCTGTAGCATAAGTTACTGAAATAGTAACTAAGTTAGTTTCAGACTACTTAGGGTCGGTTCATATCTGACGGATGATGCGTCGAGCGTATCATCGGTCGCGTCTATTCGGTCGAATGGGTCGGTTCATATCAAACGGAAAATGCGTCGAGCGTATCATCCGTCCTGCCACTAGAACATTTTCAAAAAACTTGGAACGGCCTGTATACAAACGATTTCTGCTAATGTTACGCCTAGTCTGAATGCATCAATCAAAATACACGTAGAGCGTGGCGCGCGCGACGTTGCGCTCTTACGTCGACCGATAATGCGTTGACGGAAACGGAATAGACGCTGTACGCTCGACGCACTAACGTATCACCGGTTGAGTGTGAACGGTCGAGTGTTTTTCTATACATTTGTCAGTTCTGGCGTTACGCGACCGATAATACGCGACGCATATTCCGTTAGATATGAACCGACCCTTAAAAACCAGTACATCCAATTGAATTTGAATACGCTTCTCAAAAACTGTTCAAACAACGTTAGACTCTGAAGATTGAGTGTGAAAAGACACGAAACCCAAATTGGGTCAAATTATTTGCATTACACTGTAAAGCCTAGTACATTGCTATAGTATGCAATGCAGTACAGTACAGTGCAGTGCAGTGCAGTGCAAATTAATCAACCCGAGAATGCTACCGATTTCCCTTGTGACCTACGACCGTGGTTCCGTACCGTAAGTGCAAATAATCAAATAATATGCTTGAACATGTACGGTAGTCTGAAATGATTAATTTACTTAATAATAGCATGGTGAAATTGTTTGAAAATGCAGTTTCATTTTAATCACATTCTCTAGGAACTATTTTAAAATTAATCAAAATCAAAAAAGTTTTTCAAAATTACATCCAAGTTAGTTAAGAATCTCATTTGTTTTTAAATTTCTTCACTAAGACATAAAAGACGCAATTTAAGTAAAAAATATCGTCGCATTTTTTAACGTGGCCATTCAAAAACGCTTTTCTGCTAATAATAAATCTTATTTTACTTACGAAGCCACGGAAACTGGTGATCAAGCGTGTCGCTTAAAGCAAGTCGCATCGCCCGAAACCCTGAACCAATCCTTCAAGACACTCATTCAACAACTCAAACAAATCTACTTAAATTCCCATCAATCGACAGTGACGTTTGATACTGTCAATCGATTAACCATTTCGGATCCTTCAACCATACCGATCCATCGGCGATCGATATCAATGAACGTTATCGATTTATCTGAACATTCAATATCATCCCTTACCAGCCAGAACAGCTATATTTGCAGCTTCAATAAATAATCAAGCGTCAATCGCTTAAGTACTTGCTCTTACCACCATCTGATACAATTGAAGCGCTTTACAGCTGCTTAAAGCACTTGATGGGTAATGGTTCTGTTTATTTTATTCGTCATCCTTCCAAGTGGCCAGTCATAAAATCTGCTGATCCAAAAAGTGCCTGGTCATTGGCAACCTGTAAAAAAATTGGTGTCATTACTATTGTAACTGTACAAGGAATTATTGGCGCTTCGTTAGAATCAGAGCTAAGGGGGCGATTCCATTAATTTCAAGAGGCAATTTTGGCGATTTTTCGATGCCATAGCCCCTTGGTGAGATGTCGTGAGATTTGGCTAGACCCCCTCACCCCCTCTTAATCTCACGTGAGATTTATCAAAATGCGTAGTTTAGTGTACATTCGGTAATCTTTGCTTGATTGTCTTGTATTCATATATAAAAAAAAAATGTTGAACTATTTCCATTTTTTTTTCCATATTTGGTCCTATTTTAGTAGAGAAACATGTTTATTTAATTAAACCCAGTTTTCTCTCAATTTTACAGTTTTTTGCGGGGAAAAAAATTACGCGATATTTGCCAAGCCCCTCTCTCCCTCGTGAGATTATGTGAGATTCGGCGCGACGTAATTAATAAATGTCCCCTAATTTCGCCATCTTGTTTTTTCATTTTTACACAATTTCTCGAAGGTTTACCAACAGCGCCCTACTGTCAACGTCATTGAAGCGCCAAAAGATTCTTGTACCGCTGTAAAAGCATAACCAACTAATCGTGTTTATCAATAAGTGGCCAGATATCGCCGATCAATCATTACGGCACTATCCAGACAGTTCATCTGAGGTCGGCCGTAAATAATTAAATAGGTTATAATAGATTATGGCCTCTTTTGATGTAAGCCGCGGGTTATCTCTGTTTTCTTTGATGATTGAGGGTAATATGGGACTGTATTATTAACTGTTTATGTTTTTGTGTTAGTCGTAAATGTCCATTCGTATTTTAATTATGGCTTGAAGAATTTTGATGGAATATGCTGAGTTTTGTAGTAAAACCCTTTGATATAACAAAAACCTGAGAATTTTTATTTTGTGCTAGTTTATGCCCGAGGTTTCGCGCGCGCTGTGTTCGGTAATTATCCCACGGGATCGTGCTACCGGGATATTAAGTATCCTGTATGTTAATCCAGGTTATTAAGTATCTGTGTGCCAAATTTCACCAAAATCAGTTCAACCGTTTTTGCGTAAAAGAGGAACAAACATCCATACATCCATATATCCCCACAAAGTTTCGCATATATAATAGCAGTAAGTTGAAAAGTGGCACACACTGTAACGAATGTAAGTTTACACATTATTTCAGGCCTTTTGAAACAGCTTTGTTTTACACTGCATATAGTATTCTCGACATTACACAGTTCACAAGCTGTACAAACAAACACACATATTATTAAAACGATCATTTGCATAGAACTCCAATTCCGAATGAAAAATTCAATACTTTTTCCAACAACATTCGCACGAGTCACCGCTTCTGTACGCTACCCACTACTTGAGCCCCTAACTAACCAACCAATAAATAAAGCGGAGCTGTCCGTAAAACAAAGGTGACAAGTCTCTAATTCAAGTTTTACAACCAGAATAAAGAGGATGCTCCTAATGGTCCTAATTTCGGAGGACAACGAACTCTGAACATTCCGACCGTCTATGCAGATGGAATACACTTACTTTAGGATCAGCCAAATTGCGTGAACATGGGTTTGTACTTTCCTTTAACAGTTTTTGGCATTGTTTTTATGTAGGGCGTATATTTATTGTACTGTAACGGGTTTCTCGTCTCAATGGTTTTTTTTGTTTCGAAGGCAGTAGTCCTAAGGTTTTGAGCAAAAGTACAATTTCTATTGTGTTTGATGTTCTATGCAGACAGGTCATGGTAAAAAGATTAGCCAGTAAGCAAAGCTAAGTAAAACATCGTGAAGAAACTCGTCTCTGGGAAACCACAGTTCGCCGCCTTTTTTATCACCAGAAAAGCGCCGACACAACGAAGCTCGACGAAGTCCCAGAGAAAAATTTAACTTGGATCCCGCAACGACATTAATCAGAAAAGTATAGCGCAGGAGTAGGAAAAACATAATTTTCACTTAGAGCGCCACCTGCTGCGATCCTGTCGCCTCGTCCACGTTAGGCATACATCCGGACATACTCGCTGGTAGCGAGAAACCGATATGCCCTAGAACAAAAAAAATCGAAGACATGTGACTATTACTAACCTGCACTGGTGCCCACTCCCTCTCGTATAGAGGAGGCCTGGGAACCAGTAGCAGGAACATGGTAGGCTTGCCAGCAGGGCTCAGCTCACGGTGTGGAGGAAGTATGATTTGGGGATACGCCAAAAGGATCTTTCAATGCTTCAAGGCTAAATAGTATCAGTAGGTACAAGATATTATAATCAATATCATTATATTTGAAGCACGCGACTAAGAACTAGTAAATGATTGTTTGTAGTAGCATTGACGCAAAACCACTCATAAAGTAATCGAATCGATACTGTGTAAGTATTGGAAGCTTCGGCTTTAAGTCATCTTCAGCCCTTTGTTAGTGGACTGCACTAGAAAGTTCTATTTGGTGATAACTCATTTTATTATGTTCTTCAAAATTGAATTGTGCGTATTGGATGCCCTTATTTTACTACGTACTTATGTTCTTATCTTCAAGTACCACTTCAGTAATTTTTAAAATGGGCTTTACAACACCTGATTGTAGTAGAAACCGATTTTGGAGTACTACTATAAACATGCTTTCGGGACAATTATCCGTACTTGATACGTTCAATCCAGTAGTATAGATTAAAACGTGTGGAGAGTAATTTTGGTTCACAACCTTTATCAATACCGAGTCTTACCATATCGTGCAGACAAGCCATAGTTTTTTCCGTCGAAGATAGCGCACACAGACGTTTTCTTCGACAAAAGAAAAGGAAGAAAGAAAACATATTTATTTGGCACATACCTACAGCAAAAAATAAACATAAATCTAAATAGAAAAAAAAAAGATAATATTGACTGCCTCACGGCTGCGCCAAATAGGCCCAGTTCAACAAACTGCAGAGCGAAAAACTACTACAATATAAATAAATAACTAATTACCTCTCTAACTAACACTCCTTTGTTTCCAGACATTCCTGCATGCAATCCCGAAGACCTGACAAGAGAGCAAACAACTATCCTTCCATTCCTTTCTCTGCCTGATCCCACATTTCCTTACAAAGTTTACCTTATTCATCATCGTGGTCTGAGTGTTAAGTAAACATGTAAACTCAGCCGTCATTGTTCAGGTGTTTCGCACTTATTGCACTGACTCATACACTGAGAATTTCCTGCAAACTTATGTGAAAGGACGTGTTGGCTTTGAACCTGAGATGAGGAAGCAGGGTTGACGGGTTCAACAGATTTTATTTGCGTAGACTTTAAATTTCCGTGATCCCCATACCCTCACCCCAATTTGTTCGTGTTTCAATTATGCTCTAATGACATTATCATCGTCATTCTCCTGCCCTTATCCCAATTTATTTGGGGTTGGCGCAGCATATCTTCTTCCATACTTCTCTATTACTCGTCATCTCAGCAGTCACCTCCTTTCTAGCCATATCATCCTTCACACACCTTTGTCTTTCTCTACTCTTATAGCCATGCTCATATGTCTTAAATACTAACTAATTTTTAGTAATGCTTAGCCTTTGTGTGATTCATCTTTATTAGCCTTCATCTGAGTGTTCATTTTCTTCCTAACTACATTATCTTTCATCTTTCTTTGTGTAAAAGGTAGAGTACTAGTCCTTAATGCAGTTTTTGAGTTTTCCCTTATATGTAACTACTACGAAAAATTCGAAACCTCCGAAGAATTTTCTAGCGAGCCGGAAAGCTTTTAGGATGACGTGCAGTGAAAAATGGATCTTCCAGATTTTGCGCACACTCTCTGACCATCCGTAAAATGATGAAGTGCTAAAAGTTAGAAGTTTGATCTCAAATGAAACAAAACATTACTGCGGAAATATGTATCTTTATTTTGCGGAGGCCAAAGGATACGCCAAAACAGCAAATTCCGGAATATTTAGATCAGGCAACCCTATGAACAAAAGCGTCTGGAGGTTCGAATAGCTCAATACTTGTTATTTGAGTTGAAAGGGGGAATGGGGGACGCAGACGCGAACTTACCCTTTGAGTAGAGGTCGACTACAGCAGTTAAGTAACATTAAACTTGCAATGTCGCAGTAATGGAGATCGATATTAGCTGACATTGGCGGGTACAAAAGGGTTATGATTCATGTAGAAAGCATATTATTAGTTGACTTGAATTAAGCTTGAAAACGAAGGTAATATATTATCTTCTAATGAAGCGTATGCGGTTCCCAGTCAATGCCACCAGGCATCACTAATCGAAGTCAAATCAGGCACATTTAAGGTATTGCATCAGGAAGATGCAACAGCGTTCTCTTCTCTTTGTCAATTTTCTCTGTCACAGCATTTGTTGGGAAGGCTATATGCGCCGCAGTGTTTGATGATATGATCAAACGAGAATCTCTATTTTATTGTTGATTTATGTGGAAACATTTTTGATAATGTTTCAGATGTGTAGAAAAACATTCGAGGAGTTCGTGGCTAAATAATAACAGCCGCTCGGGTCGATCTTTAGGTTAAGCCGTGCTTGCCTAGGTTAGACTGTGGATGGGTGACCACCCATTACATACCGAGTTTCCTCCGTGCCTCGGAAAGCTCGTTAAGCCGTTGGTCCCGGGTGTCATTTGTAGATCTTTGACAGTCGTGAGGTAGTCACTGGCCGAAAAAGTCTGACAACCAGTCTTATCAAGGGGTATCGTATTACCCAGTACTAACTGGGTTGTGGAGGTCAGATAGGCATGCATCCGGTTAGATTGGGAGCCGACTCCAATATAGTTGGGAAAAGGCTAGACAGATGATGATGTAGAAAAACGTTCAAACCATAAAAAGATCAGATACCACATGAGTTGTCGCGACGAATACACAATTTAGCAATTCAATAGCGACATGAGTGTATGGCAGTTTGAAATTCAAATAAGTACAAAGAGTATCTACATGTCTGGCCGTTTACATAACGTCGAGACTGTTTGTTTCACAATAAAATATGAAAATGTTTTCACAATACTTGTTGCTAAGTGATTTAGTTCACAGGTACGGAAGTGTTTGCGGGATACATTTTTTGGCGTACCTGGGTTCTTAGACAAACATACACATAAGAAACTTACGCCTTTTCCCATGGACGTAGACAAAGTGGGTCTATCGATGAAAAGTCATCATCATCTGCCTAGCCTTTTCCCAACTATGTTGGGGTCAGCTTCCAGTCTAACCGGATGCAGCTGAATACCAGTACTGCCTACCTTTTTTTTATTACAAATGGGCTTGTTCTGCCGCCTGATGGTTAGCGACGGATGAGGTCTATGATGGAACGAACGTGCCCAGAAGATGCGTTCACTCTTGCTTTGAAGGCAGACGGGTTAAATGTGGGAGGGAACACAAATGCCGGCAGAGAGTTCCACACTGACCTCCACAACCCAGTTGGTACTGGGTAATACGATACCCCTTGGTAAGACTGGATAAAAAGACAAGCTACCGAAAATGTTATCCAAACGAAAATACCAAATGCTTTAAAAGCTACTGCCACTTGTCTATGCCCTCTGGGCTCGTTACTGTCTCAAGATGCTATCTTTTTGCTTGCAAAGTGGGAACTACTAAAGAAATACGCTTCAATGTTGCAGGAACTTAAATTCTGGAAGACAGTTAAGTGCTCTACAACAGACAATTTCGATGGTGAAACGTGACTGCCAAAGTGCACTTAGTGCGGCTCGAAGGAGTTATTTCGAAGTTTTAGAACATATTGGTAAATTGAAATCTTAGATTAGACGAGGGATAGATTAATATCCCTAGAAGATGATTGGGTGAATGCTATCTCATAGTTGTAAAAGATCTTATTGAATTAAGAACTTGAGAAGAGGAGAGGGTGGTATATTCAATGGTTGATGTTGTGCTATGTATTTATTAACGCAATGATTGACTGATAGAAAATGCTTTAAAATAAATAACATAACATCACGCCTGTAATTCCCGAAGGGTAAGGCAGAGGTTTACCGAATAGTATACCCACATTTCGCCAGTAATTATATTTTAAGTCCCGTGTAATAGTGGGCGAGCCTGTTGCCATCAACTGGGGCAAAATCCAGATTCCTGGCTGGTATTGCGAAATTCCTGATGGAAAAATCTAAGAACACTTTGCCCGACTCGGGAAACGAACCCAGGACCTCTCGACCAATGGAGTCAGTCTTAAAATAAATAAATGGTCACCTATTCATATTCCCAAGAGACAATTGGATACTTTATTCAACATTGACACGTCTGCAAACACCTTTACTTAATCCCAGACGGTTCAGTTGTGGAGCAGTATTTTCGGTCTCCAATCAATAGAGGCAAGCTTTGTTGGCCCAGTCACAAACCAGACTATCTGATGTTAAAATCAATAGTGCGATGGATAAGAATAACTCTTGGGGCTTCGTGTTGAGGGTTTGAAATTGTGTAACCTTATATTATTGTGTCGTTGCTGTATGCTGTAATGTTTTCAGTTTAAACAATGTTATGTTTTCGGTAACGAATATTTGGTAAATCAGTACACACACATGCGTAAATTGAAAGATTTACAGTATGTAAGTTAATAATTTGATAAATGATGTTTATTTTGCAAATAGGTTTTTACAAACACTTTTACACGTCGCGTTGTCTTTTTTTTAACTAGAAGGGGCCGTTGTTTCGTACCTGACTACTCTGAGAAGAAACAGCCGAAACAAACTCAGAGGTCATTTTAAGTTCAGAGTATTTAGTTAGTACGGCAGTGTTAGTAATTGTCTATGTAACAATGAACTGTGAAAGGAGCTATTTCTCTATTTTACCCGTATCCCATTCTGCGCCCATAACTGTTTGACACTATGTATGTCACTCAGTACGTCCTGGCCAGGGTCCTATTAGTCTCTTTTAAGGTCCAGATATAATCTTGGTCAACTCACATGAGGACTATGCAGATAAGTGTCTGAGATGATATTTTGAAGAAAGAACTACACAGATTTTTAATCGTAAGAGTAAAAACGTTTTTAAAGATTCTTAAATTATAGCAAATCTGCGTATCCTCAGAGAGAAAGCAATTAAGTGAGTTTTAAATAGTCTGTAATTTGTTACTAGAATGTATATTTGTTAAAAGTAATTTCAGGGCAATAACTTTGCCATTAGTTTATAAACAGACGTGAATTACTCTGGCAAATATTTTGAAAACTACATTTGTATAACTTTATTTATTAAAGCCTTAAAGATTCGACTTAAATGAATAAACAACCTTACATTATAAAATTGTTTATTAATTCCTGTCGAATTTTTAAATAATTCTCTCAAATTGAGGGTAGATAGAAAAACTTCTCGTGTCAGCGCAAACTTTTGGAAGATCCTTTGCCGCAAAAAAACAGCAGTAGTCTATGACTTCTCAACTAGTCTGTCAAGAGTGTGATTATACATGCATGTATGTTTTAAAATCTTAGCTTCATGCGTAGGAGTCTCTTATGAGTCAGTGAGGTAAACAGTCTAGCGGTCGTAGGTTCAAGGCCTGTGCGATTTTATTGTTTGCTTTCTTGCGGGTTTGTTCCCGATTTCGCCTGCAATGCACCAGTGATGCGGGTGGTGTAATGTGAGCTGGGGTGTGTGGTGCTGAAGTTCAAATTGTGTGGCGAATTTTTGAGGTCTTGTACTTGAATTTACCTGAGGGTCAAGATAATAGCGATAAGGATGATGGAAAAATAGGAAATGTATTCTTTTCTTTTTTAATTAAAAAAAACTTTGCCCCTCACTAAGAATTAGACCCGAAATAACTCTGCCTGTAGGCCATACAAATAGGCCATTGTTCCGTGCGGGAATCGAACTCGTAATGGTGGCCACTACACTTGGCAGATCTGGGCAAATATTCGCCTTCTATCATTAAAACAAAGTGAACTATATCGCAATAGTCATAAAAAACATTTTGTTTTGATCCAATATCGCGAAAAATTTGACAAATACGCCAAGTGAAGTGCCAGCATAACACGCAGCGCAGCAGCCAATCAGTCAGCCACTGCGCCAACCGTGCCATAATCATTCATAACATAATACATTACCTACCGAAAATACTTTAATTTGTCATTTCTGTTAAAAGTCGAAAGTTTTTGAAAGCGATTTCCGTTTGTCTTGATCGTTTTTGCAGTTTAGACTTAGGTCTTCATGGCAGTGGTGGTTCGTTTATTCTAAATAGTGTAGGCCTAAAAAGAGGTCCGACTTTCAAATATTCTTATTTTAGCTTTGGCCTTTGATCATACTATAAATATGTAGATATTCTTAAAATAATGAAAAAAATCATCTGCATCGCTGTCAACGGCCACGTTAGATGGCAATAAAGGGTGTAAAAAGACCCTTAACGAAGCCGAAAGGCATTTGCTCCCCCGTCAATGCGATCATTTTTTTGTTCTAGACCATACCTGGGAACCTTCTAGTTACGGAGATATTGGGGGTCAAAGTTCCAACTTTTTCACAAGTTTTTTTTTAAATACATGTTTTTAATGTAAGATTTTTACTTTAAACAACTCCACGACCCCCGTACTATTCAATCCATCCATCAGCACAATGTTCTGTGTGCGTTATTTTGAGTCTTACCGTCAAACGTGATTTTTGACCCCAAAAAAAAAAGTCGTTTCCCAGCAAAAATGTTTGCGTGAAGTTACTTAGTTTGATGTACAGAATGCTTGGTTGACGGCTTGGTGAAGGGTCGTATATATAATAGATGGCAGTGCTGATTCTTTGGCTAAAAAATTAGTCACTGGAAGAGCCAACTAACCGCGATGACCCTTTGTAATGAACAAAGTGTTTTTTAAGTTAGATGTAGAAAATAACAAGACACATGTTGTCAACGTCGTGACAATAGCTTAGCTAGTGTATACCTACTTAATTTATTGTTATATAAAGATAGTTCTATTATAGTCAAGTAGGTACTCATAACTTACTCATCATGTCTGAATCATATACTGTACCTTTGTTATCTTTTATGATCTTTGTTGGCCGACATACTAAATATAATATTTGTTTTGCGGAAAACTTTGTTGTTTCTTGTTCGGAAGACTTTTAGTTACGGCCGAGAATTGGAATAGTGCCCAATAGGGAAAAGGCTCGCCAGATATTGGAAGACGAAAGTTCAGTAGCTTATAAAAATTGATTTTCGACTAAAGCGCAGGCCACACCGCAAGCTGGCGGGCGGGCGAGCAACGCGAACCCATGTAATAGGAGGCGAGCATATTGCCGTCAACCGGGCACAGATCAAGACTCTTTGGCTGCTACCGAGGAGTTTCTGATGGCAAAACCCAATAACACTGCCCGACCCCTGAAATCCAACACAGGACCTCTTGCTCAACAGTCAACCAACTCTCACTCAAGACCAACTCAAGACTAATAAGTACCTTCACGCTTTTTTTTTCTGATGGGAAATGATCAAATGACCCTTCCCGCTCTGGGTGAAGACTGACTAACACCCATCCATGTTCCTTCTTTGCCCTTTATGTTCCAGGGCCGCGGTATCTCTTTCGAACAGTCCCGCAGCCCGTACCTTCACGGTTCACGTCGCAGTATTGTCAATACCCGCATAGACTTATACGCTTCTATGAAGTTCCTCCACGTGGATACTAAAGGTATTTCCACCAAGGTTATAGATAGCGAAGTAATTCGACAATAGTTTAACTGACAATACTCAGTTAACCCATTTACATAATGAACCCCTGAATGTGTGTTTAACATGTACCTTCCATGTTTGACTCACATTAATTGTGGAAAATGTTTGGTACTAAAACATTAGAAAATTATTACTTTTGGTAATTAAATTCAAAGACTGACTATGGAGCAAGTGTAACCCAAATCGCATTTGTACTCACATAAGGCAACTCCTTTTAACAAGCGCAAGGTTTTCGCAAACACTACAATAATATTTAGGCAATATTCAGATCAACAACATACCATACCTTCACACTTCATCAACCCGGAAGAACACCGGAAACCCGAATACGAACTGCAGTGGCCAATCTAGAAATATCTTAACCGATTGCGGGCCCAGGTTGCCGCTACAGATATATTCTGGCTAAATGGGGTGCGTTCTATCCATCCCAAACAGAATGCCAATGTGGAGCCCCTTTGCAAGATATGCCCGACCTACTGTTCTGTCCATCCTGCACAACCGCCGGCACTTTTCAGTATTTAATCTAAGCAAATTTTCTGGTTACTGGTCCAACCACCATTTGACTTTCATCGACACGAAAAGAAGAAGAAGTACATTCAGATGTAGCTGAATGGTAGTGAAAGCAGGCGTTAATCTAACGCTGCTGAACTAATCAGTTGGCTCAACAGAACTCTTTACTCCAGTCAGTGTTGGCACACCCAACAGCTTCGTTCTATTGATTTTGCAAACACACCCACAAATACGCCCAACTACTTCATTGTACGTCGCAGAAAATTCTGTCTTTGCAGGATTAGGTACAGGTTTTGTGTGTTCTCTTACCGTATTGTTCAATTTTACTTCAAAAGATACGTCTTAGACCCAAAAAATCGAAGACTTGTGGGATCTACCAATCCGCACTCGATCCGTTTCCTCTCAGAAAGAGAAGACCTGTCTCCCAGTAGTAGAAAAATTGAAGGCTGCCTATGCTGCAGAAGAAACATACATCTGTACGAACAAACCGCTTACTTAAATACATATTTCCATCATGAAGAACCAATCTCCTCACCTCTTTGCGATCCTGGTATCGAAAAGAACATCAAAGCGAACCTTAATTTGCTTTCCGTCGTTATTTCTTTACGACCCCGATCCGTTTACGATATCGTCTGTCTGTCGAAGTAATTGGCAATGTTTCGCATTCAAAACTCAAGGCATTTTATTTCAATAAATTGCTTTTTAAATGTCCTTTCAAGCGATGAGGATGTTTCGCGTCAACGTCGGAGATAATGTCTGAAGAAATTGATTGGGAATTGAGGATAAAGATGGATGGTATTTTTCTTATTTTATTTTTTTTGTACTCTATCACAATGCTGTCCTATTTGACCCAAAGGTTGACTGGTAGAGAATGCCTGGCATTAAGTCCGCCTATGTACCACGTTTGTACATGAAGTTTAAATAAATAAATAACTAAAGACTTTTATTATTAATTTTCTGTCTCCGGAGTTGTAAGATGCAAGTAATGCTCCCGGTTTTTTGTACCTATCGCAAAGATTTGGTTCGTATTCTGAGTAAGCTTGTCTTGGTATGGACCTGTAATGAGGAGGGATGAAACGCATGTGACTAAAAGAGAGATGGATATAAATGTTGATGGATGGAGAGAGAGAGGAACGCCAAAGAAAAGTTGCATGGACTTATATGAAAGAGAAAGGAGTAGTAAATGATGCCTAGACGTCTGACAGGGGAGAATAGAAGAATAAAACGTGTTGCCCTAAGTAGCATGGGACAAGACCGGAATATGATTCTGAATAAGTTTTCAAATTCAGACCCACAAAGATTTAATACATGAAGAGAGGCTATCAAAAGAAATGACATAGAAAAATGTGAACACATGTCTCAGAAACTCCTTAAAAACTAAAACCAAATGTTTTGCGTGTGGGCAAAGGATCTACGCTTAACACAATCTTAACTCAATAAAAAATAATCGCTTAGCTACTGCGCTAATTTATTCCTAAGCAAATGTCTTAATCTTATCCATAATTAAACCAGCTACCAGTTTTGCACGAGCTGACAGCGAGAAATTAGATTTGACGTTATCAGAAAACAGTTACATGCACTGATGCAGCCCACCCACCGTTAGACACTTTTTGCGAATCCCACGTAAAGGATAGTAAAATGTATGTCAGCAACAGGAAGGGGCCCGCAAGGGCCGATGCCTGCCGGGGCTGCGGGACTGTTCGAAAGAGATACCGCGGCCCTGGAACACAAAGGGCAAAGAAGGAACATGGATGGGTTTTAGTCAGTAAAAGTCTGACACTCCTTCCCACTCCACCCAAAGCGGGAGGGGGGGGGGGGGTTATCTAATGATTTCCCATCCCAAAAAAAAAGGATAGTAAAATGTTAGAAATAGTCTCTAGACCTTCCCACGTTGCATCTACAGAGTTTATCAATTATTCTTCGTCTAATTCAAGTTTGTCCTCGGCAAAGCCTTCAGTATTTATATCATCCATGACGTCACGGGCGCCATTTGTCGAGACTAGTCGTCTCCAACCTATGTAGGACAGACTGCATGTATCTACTATCTAGCTAGCTAGTATTTTATCTCTCCTGGACCAGTACCAAGCCTTCGGTTGCTTAGTGATTATGCAATGCGGATTTAATAACCATTGCATTTAAGTTAAAGCTGTATTGACTAAGCTTAACATTATTGAATGTTGTGAAATTGGGCATCGTAAAGTTGGACATTTTGCTGTGAAATAGGCGGACTAAGTGTCATAATTTTCAACAGTAACATACGGAATGTATTCAGGAGTTATTTACTCATAGCCCACTCTGTGCAAGTCTAACTTTACTTGTGTATATCGAATTTTATACGTCCTCAATCGCTTCTCAATTTCTATTAAGAAGAAAATCCTTAAGGAAGCTCTTCAAACTATGTCTATGAAGATACAGAGAAGTTATTACTTGTTCTAAAATAAATATTGTTCGTATTGTTGTTATTTTTAATTAGTTAGCTAAGTTAAGATAATATAACTTTTATATACCTTATTTTACATAGGTACCAATAAGATTAAATGAGATGTGATTATTTAATCAATTAATGTTACCTCCAATCGCCTGAAACACAGGATTACCTAGTTCAGGCACAAAACATGGGTGAACTTGACATAGATTTAAGAAAAACTGTAAAATGTTGTACTTTATATTTTTTTAATAAATTTTATTATTTTTATTCAATAGGCAATTTCACAACATCGAAAAAAAAAAACAAAAATATTTAGTCCGTCAGGTAGATCACCAAAAAATGTTGCAAACGTATTTTTTCTTTTGTCACATAATCTAAAAATGACGACGATACAGCGCATCAAAATTCAAGAGGGCTTGTGACGTCACTGGACAGTAAAAACTATCAGAAATTGTGACGTCACGCGAGATTTTAACGTATCGTGGTCATTTTTCGTTTACATGACAAAAGAAAAAATACGTGTCCTATATTTTGATAAAGTAACTGACGGACTAAATATTTTTTTTCAGTCAAATACCCTATTCACGAGGAATGCTTTGGCGTTTACGCAATAGGTATCTTACTAATATTATAAAGAGGAAAGATTTGTATTTTTGTGTGTGTGTATGTTTGTTATGAATAAACTCAAAAACTACTGTACCGATTTCAAAAAATTTTTCACCATTAGAAAGCAACATTATCCCTGAGTAACATAGGCTATATTTTATCCCAAAATGTTTAAAAAATAAATGTCCACCCGTGCAAAGCCGGGACGGGCCGTTAGTTATAAAATATAGATTAATTTAATGACAATTCACATTGCACGCAAACCAGCGCTTCTAATTTCTAACTCCACGAACCTTAACCAGCCTTCTCTAGAAATACATGAACATTAACATAAAACCGAAATAAATGAACCACAACCTGCGCCATCGGAAAGTATAAACACAATACCTTATTAAAATCATTAATGGAGAAAGTACGTGAATGGTACGGGCCGGTGAACCGGCAAAGAGAGCCTGAACGATAAATAGAGCGAGGCTGATTAAATCAGGCTATACGGCGGAGTACATAAGGTTGTATATTGCAGTACATGCCAAAGAGGTTGGTTGTAGCAGTATGTGGAGGTTTGACCAAACTGATCCGGGATGCTGCAGATTTTGTCCACCTGTTTTTATTCACACCGTAGTTACTAAGTAGAGGTAAAGTGTGGATATTTTTGAGGTATTAGATGTTACCCTACACTTAAAGGCAATAAGGCCTCTAGGGGTCCTCTTATGCAAATTTCGCAATCGAAATTTGGTTTGCTGTAAGAAAACCCAATTCTGGGTTAGAACCGCCATTGTACATAAGCTATATAATTGCAATTTGTATGTATATTTTTTGTTGTTTTGTGTGCAAAAAAGAATAAGAATAAGGCTACTGAAAGTGCCAAACTCGACGCCAGTTTTTGGGCCGACTCAATTTAAATTGTCATCGCCACGCTAAGAAGAAGGGAAATAACAAAGAAGCTAACTAGTTAGGTGTTGTATCAATTATTTTTTGGATTGTACATGGTAAATATCCTGTTTCTAGAGTTAATGATAATGTTAGTAACCATGACAGTTTAAAAACTTATATTGTTGTATTTATAACCTGACAACAAGTTGCGGTCACTAACCCGTTTCCCAGGCCTGAATATAGCGGTGGTAAGCGATCTATTCAGCAATAAACGTTTGGATACTGGTTTCATCCCGATCTGAGCATCAATTTTCTCACTACTTCTCTTGTCTTACCTGGGACATGTTTCTCGTTCATAGTAAGGAAATAAAAGAATGTATTCTTTTTAATTAAGACGCGATTTTATTCGCAATTGGACGAGACCCAGTTTGTTTGCACAACGCACGCCCCAATAAACAACCCAGATCACCAAAATGAGAAAATAGACAATAATAATATGATGAAATAAGTAATTTCGCTTTTTATTATACGTCGGTTAGACACGCTCGAGTAACACGCTGTACATTTTTCATGTTATTTTTAACACGCTCACTTTTACTGTATTAAATACAGACGAGTTTGTGTGTTTAACTGTTTAACCGGATACTCTGATGGACACAAAAAGTGGTTTGATTGGCCGATGACAAGCATGCCGAAAGACCGGTAACCATTCTGAGGTCCTAAGATAGGATTAAATTACTTACTACATACGCTTCTGCGAAAATGGTACAGTAAAACATGCTCCTAATAGTATCATCAATTTCATAGTTCATGGTATGTGCGTGTTATTACCAGAATGGTCATTTACGGGATCTTTTTCTAGAACATTTTGGGCCATTAAGTCGGATAAAGGGAACGGCGTTTCTCGCTCTTGCAACGGCGAGCATAAATTCCTTATCGAATAAAACGTACCGCGCAGTGTCAAGTTTCCACTTCCTCTCTAAACTTTGGCAGGATGTTAAAGCAGTTTTGTAGGAGTACCATAAGAATAAGCCACCCATTCTTCGTTGTTTAAAAAGGAAAAGAGCGATTCTTGTTTGAACTACACGCAAACGATGACTGGAGAGCTGTCGGCGAGCACCACCTTGATTACAATCTGTAATTCTGTATTACAATCACGCAAATTATACTTAAACCACCTTGCAGAGAGAACGCAATAATAGAATCATGTCAGCCATCTTACAATAACAGAGAAGACGCATAGAAAACAGCACATTACGTTTATCACGTGGAAACACTGAAGCGTGACCACAACGCAGACCACGGCGCACTTTCTTTTTGTTCACCTCGAGAGAAAAACATTGCATACATTTGCTTATGAATATCATTCCAGTTTCATGTAAAGAAATGGATACTGATGCGTGGTTTTGCAGCGTAAAGCATTACTTAAAATGAGCGAGAGGAATGTTTTAGTATTCATAGCGCATAATCCTCAAAAGAACATGTACAGACTGCAGCACATCAAGCTGACTGAAACTGTCAAATTTTCCCAATAAACTTTGCTTTAGCGAAAAGTTGATTTATTTAAAAAAAAATGACAGATCGTAGTAGCTTGATGTGCTAGCGTCTGTACATGTCAAATGATGCAATACATTCATGAAGATATTCGGACAAAAACAAAGGTGTAGCGGATGGACGCATCTTTCTAATAAAGTGGCCGAAAATAGAAACCGGCCAATTAGGAGTCTGTATAAAAATTTGCTAATTGTTAGTGGTTCCGTTACCGCCCTATTAAAGAAAAGTATTATATGTATGGGTCCGAAAACTTTTAACAAAATACCCGATGTAATAAAAAATTAGACAATTCCACTTTTCTAAAAGAAAGTGATCCATTTATTAATTAATAAAGGTTATTACTCAATTGACGAATTTTTAACCGATAAGAATTTAAATTGATAATATGACATCTCTGAATTCCTGACTTAAATGATAAATGTAATGTAATGTAATTAATTTAATTTCTGACGACACAATGTAATGTAATGTATATAAGGTGTCATTTGTTTTAATTATCGACATTCCAATTCCCCGTGATTAAAAAAAATAAATATAATAAGTACTAGTTTTGCACACCTGTTAAGGTAGGATATGGTCCTGAGCTATATTGTTGTGTTTCATCCTTATGTAAACCCATATTCAAGTAAAATAAATGATTTGATTTTGATTTGACGTGGGACATTTTCAGCAGCGCTTTAAAACTTACGAACATCAATAACCTAAGGTTATGTAAACAGTTTGCTATCAAGATAACTTGTTCCTCATGAAGAGTGACAATTCATCTAAGCACGCAAATGCTACGTCAATTCCTAACCTAACAACGGCTAGTCTCCTAGACGCCCAGGAGATGACGTAAAGCTATGACGTCAGAGATCCCACATAAAGAGGTCGCTGACTGAAAAGACTTTGTATAAACTAGTACTGTATTCTTCCATGGAGAACTGAATAAATACCTAGCAAATTAACTCATTGAAGTGACTCATCCTATGAACGCAAAATACGAGAATCTCCAAACTTTGAGGGGGGGGGGGGGGCTAAAATGGCCGCTTTAGCAGATGCTTATTAGGATAATAATATGAATCTCGTTAAAATTCATAAAATGGTCACAGACGCACTTAATATTATGAATTGACACTTTGAGATCATTTTACGAATTGTAAAGTAATTCATATTATTATCCTAAATAATATTATAAATGCAAAAGTAAGTTTGTTTGTTACCTTTTCACGCAACCTAAACCACTGATCATCCTGAAATTTTGCATTTACGTTGTCAGGTGTACAGAAACGGACATAGGGTACCTTTCATCCCGAAAAAAAGGACTGTCCCCGAGGAAAACAACAATAACGTTCTTATGATAATAGATGGCGGCACGTGTCTTTCGAATCATGATTGAATTATACTATTACAAGCAGAGTACAACCCGAATTGATTGTCAAATTCTAAATTAACGCGAGCGAAGCCGCGGGCAAAATCTAGTAAATAAATAAATTGTTTTATTTGGAACAACATAGGAACCATTTTTGTTAGTACACACCTTATACACTAGGGTTAGCAACAAATTATGAATATACTGAAGCGGCCATTTTAGGTCCCTTGATGGATTGTGTGAATGAAATGGTGAGATAATGTAACTATTTCGTCTCTATCAGTCATTGTTGCTTTATTAAGGAAAAGGCCAAGGATAAATGCTTAATGAATACTTTCCTATTTTCTTTTGTACTACCGGCAAACCTTTTATGCCTGTACGCACAACGACCAATCAAGCTACAAAAACCAGTTTATGCGGATCTCTAATTGTACGGGAAATGTATACAAAGCGAGGCCATGTTATTCTGGAAATGTATAACTTGATGTGTCGCCGTGTGTATCAAATAGCGGTTTTAATTTACGATTTTCAGACGTATAGCTTCCGTAATTACTATCCCGTAATTATAATTTTATGGCTATTTAATGCAGTCGATAAATATTCAAGTGTTTAGTCGGCTGGTTTTGCGTGCTTCTTATGATCATAGAGAGCTTTTTGTTTCTTTCTAATTTCCGCTACGGAATGAAATCGTATCATCAATCAATGGAATCATCTGCTTTATGTAGCTTTACAAAGTGTCAAATACATACAGAATGTAATGTTTTAACTAGCTATTGCCCGCGATCTTCGTCCGCGTGAAATTATTATATACATATGAATAAATAAATATAGGGGAACCTATTTGAATCGGATTTTGTTATCAATCTAATTTCAAGGGTTTTAATTTTTTCCACGGAACCATAACCCTTTTTCATAAGTAAATAAAAGTTACTTATGAAAAAGGGTAAGGGTAAGCCTAAGTTACTCCCTACAACATCAGCTATCTGCCAGTAAAAGTCCCGTCAAAATCGGTGCAGCCGTTTCGGAGATTAGCCAGAACAAACAGACAGACATTTTTTTTTTGTTATAAGTGCTTTCATACGCATTCAGTAAAAAGCTGTTATTTTGAAATTACAAACCGACGCACATAGGAGTATTACACATAAAAAACCGGACAAAATTATTTTATATTTTATTTTACTATTTTATGAAATAAAAGCAGCGGCTGAGCGATCGGCTGCTGCCCTGCGTGTCGCGGGTTCGATCCCCGCACGGAACAAATATTTGTATGATCTACAGGTATTTGTTCCGGGTCTGGCTGTTTGTGTATGTGAGTTTAAATGTTTGTAAACGCACCCACGATACTGGAGAAATTCCTAGTGTGGGGTAACGTTTTTTTTTTTTTTAATTAAAGAAAAAGTCAATAATTCATCATAATTAGGAAATTATTACAAAAAAATAAGTAACAAATGTAAGAGAGTATTTACTCTTAAAACAGGATTTGTTTTCAAGAGGATAATCATGAGACCGAATCAATCAGAATCACTGTCTCTTGAGTTCACAGGTGAGTGGTCCTCATCATCTTCGTCGTAGGAACTGTCACAATTTAGTGTTTCCGGTAGAAGCATACTAATAGCTTCCTGGGAAAAAGACTTGCTTTTCTTCTTCCGTTTTATTCTGTTGCAGCTGATGAAGGGATCAGATGTCAGCAACAACCTATTTAAAATATCTCTGTTGCAGTCCACTCTTGAAAATTTTCTTGCAAAGTCTACGCGATATTTACGGAAATGTTTGTTCCGGGCTTCAGCAGCCTCCTTTGATAGCTGTCCGATAGGTACGATGTGACTTGATATTACTTGAGCGCCATGCATCAGAATCTTGTGAACTGTAGGTGACATGGGATGCCAACCATACAGTTCCACGTACAGTTTGGCAGTTTTGTGAGCAAAGTCATCAAATTTCGCTGGATCAATATCATATCCGCTTGATATCACTTCAAGAATGATTTGGAACCTTTTTATTAAATCTATATTTATTCCAGTAATCCGAGATGAGCATTCAGGATTGTCAAAAAATCTTCTCGACGTATTTTCGTCGTTACTATTACCGTAACCGACTTTGGGTATGTCAACAAGAAGGCCCATCTCTTCTTTGAAGCTTTTTTGTATTTTCTGTTTTGTTTCTTTCAAAACATTTTTGTCTTCTGCCGTTCGGGCTTGCCACTTCTGTAAGGGCGCTTTGTACGCCATTCCATCCATCCATTCTGGTGATTTTTTTCACTCTTTCCGAAGGACCTATGACAAAAGAAAACAAAAAAATAAGCTTTGTAAATATAATTATAATCTTCCCCATATAGTTTGAAGTACTATAAAAAAATATGGGGTACGTTGGGGGGGCTTTTTATTCATGTTTCTACTTCTTTAGAGTCTAAATTTTATGCACACATAAAAATTTTGAGGCGACAAGCCGCGACACATAAACAAAAACACTAATGTATTTCAAATTTCTTTAAAAAACGAGTCAAAAAGTGCCGCTGTTTATTGATGGCTATACAAGTAGAAATTTTGGAAGAAACATAATAAAATATACTTCAGTATATAGTACTAACCTTCTATATCCATGTCCGAATAGTTAATCTCCTGTTGTTTGCTACACGAAGCCATTTTAGCACAGAAAACGGATAACACAAACGAGAGCGCCGAGAACAAAGACACGCGTACAATACGATGACTGGGTTCTGACTGACGTTGTATGGCACATGCGCAGGAGTTGAGGGTTGGGAGTCTCCCTTTTGATAAACCGGTTATCGTAGATAGAGAAAAATTTATTTTGGGTGCGGTTGGATTAACATCACTATTTTCGATTTTGTCCGGTTTTTTATGTGCAATACTCCTATGTGCGACGCTTCATATTTATTTATTATACAATGAAATGATGATTATTCAAATCAATAGTTAGCTTAGATGTTTCCAAAAGTGCGATAACCAGCTTCTTTTACCGCACAAGAAAAAGTGATTGAATTGCAGAATATTTGCTGCTCTAGCAAAAGAAAGACCAAAAATAATTAATTATTTAATTAGAGAGATATGGAGAGTATGTCTCCATACAAATCGATGTCATCAAACCATTTTCGCTTTCAATCTCGTGTTGTGGTCAACGCGCGAAAACTAATACTTAATAAATAATCGGCCTGTCAATACATAAACGCTATTTACATGCCGTACATAATGGCTGTATATCACGAATATAAGAGTATGTGAAGCGTAACACTTTCTAACTTTGCTTGGAGTCAGCGTGTGTGACGTGTCGTGCGCGTTGGAGATAATTAGATATTGGGATCTTGTGCTATAAGAATAAATTACTCTACTCCTTAGTTTCGTAAGAGGAGTTCAATCATTTGTATCAGGGTTGTTGCGAATATCAGCATCAGCATCAGCATCCGCTGATCTTCAGCATCATTTTCAACATCAGCATCAGCATCAGCATCCGCATTGATCGATGCTGATTATTAATGCTGAAGTTCGAGTCGTGACATGACCGCAGAGAGGATTATATCACGTGTAGTTTTTGCCTGCGACTTTGACCAATTAAAAGATCGTCTGCGGGGATTGTGATTGCAAACAAACACAAACTTGTCTCATTACGTTAATTCGTCATTACGCGTGAAAGTTTTTGTTTTTTTTTTCCGTTAACTGTTGAGTGTTATCCGTTGAAAAGTGGAATATGGACGTATTTTAAATTAAGGACTCAAGAAACTGCAAACTGCAACTTATGTAACAAGGATTATTCACGCAAAGAGCGTACTAATACGGACTGATTTTACTTTTTCCCTGTTTTTTAAGAAAATAATTAAAATCAGCATCAGCATCAGCATCCGCTGATGTCAATGATAAAAGATCAGCATCAGCATCAGCATCCGCTGATGTGAAAAAAATATGCATCAGCAACAACCCTGATTTGTATCACTGCTTCTTCAAATTCTTCGACTTTAATTTAGGAATCGGTGAAGTGTGGGGAACTGGGGTGTCATCGACCAGCCTTTATCACAGTTTTTTTTATTTTTTTCCACACTTTATACTCGTAAGACGTCATCTCATGAGTCAGCCTCTTTTAGTGTCTAAACACACTATGCCGAAGTTAGGCGACGGAAGTTCAGCACAATTACGCCTGCAATGCTATTTGAATTACTGACGACACACTATGCTGAAATTACGTCGCGTCATAGCTTACAGCCTAACTTCGGTCGGGCGTAAGTTCAGCGGCAACTTATTCTGTGAGCACACATTATACGCGACCGAAGTTCGGTTCGATTGCCGACGAAGATCCGGGGGCGGGGAGCGGCCCGCGCCCCGCGTGTCCTTTGTTTTGCGTCTGTCTGTCCAACTGTGTAGATAACACATCACGACGCGGACGCCACGACAGCGCCCGAGACACTGAATACAAACACAAAGTTGCGGAACTGAATTTCTGCCGCGTAAGTTCGGCACTTATGGTGTGTCATAGCAGCCGAATACATCGGAACGTAACATCAGCCGCCGAACTTCGGTCGCGTAACTTCGGCATAGTGTGTTTAGACACTTAGGCTTACACACATCATTCTTATCTTACACCTAGTCTATCCATCGTTTCTGTGTAACGTCGAAATGTAACGTATTTTATTGTTTATTTTGTACGTATTTTTTTCTTTTTTTTGTCCCGTTTAATTTATAAATATTTGTTATGCGTTGTATGTTTATTGTATTTTTTTGTCATTTTGTATGATGCACGTCATGTCCCTGCAACAAATAAATATTTTTTCATTCTTTCTAATATGTTTAGTCCATTTTGAATTACTTTAGTCGAGACTCTTCATTATTATCATTTCAGGTTATCAATATGCAATTTAAAACTTGAGTATCAATTAAAACCAATTCGATAAATGTTTGATTTATTGCCACTTACTGTGCAGTGATATTGATGACAAAGAGTTACCTGACCTCATGATCTTTTCATTACCCAATTAGCCTCGTGTAGATACACCTACGGGATTCAATCAGATCAGTTATCGTTGTAAATTACAGTTTTCTGGCACACTGACGACTATTCATAACTATTTTATTATAGTAGCTAGTGTAACTACCCAACGCTCTTCTTGTAACCATAATATAAACTTATGCTTTTTTGCTGAAAAAGCGCCAGTCATAGTGTAGGTCTTATATGTATATATAGATGATGTTATGATCGACCGTTTGTTTTAAAATCATGTACTTTTCCTATTATAATATTACATTTCCAGATGAATAGTAAAGAAGAAAAACATCCCATTGTTTTGTTTTACTTTTTATAACAATTTCAACGCTTCATTATGTAAACAAAATAATCTTAGAGCATTGTTTTTCATCAATTAGGTCAGTAGAAATATGATTAAGTGTATTTTAATAGAACGAACATTGATTAAGTCGCATTGATAATGCAATGATAATAAATCAATTCATATGTGAAGTTAATAGTGCAGTGCGTGCGTGATATTTTTAAGTATTTGTAATGGGTGCTGATTAGTGTAATGGTCCCGTATTTAGGCTCTCTTTGTTTTTACGACAGAAAAACGGTGGTAGATTTATGAGAATATTATCTTATAGACAAACTGATTTATTTTCTAATACTGTATGTTTATTTTGTATATTCAATGTTACTAGCATGCCAAAAAATTGACATTAAACCCACTCGTAATAATAAATATCCAATAGATTCCGATTATCGATTAAAACGCCGGCTGACTGATATTTCATAAAAGGAACATGCAATGTCAAGACGGGACCGTGACCGGACATTGGTCAGTTGTTCGATAGCGGCCGTCGACCCGCGATCGCAGGGCAAGATTGGTGGATTACGCGCATGCACCGAATAGCGCGCGAAAGCGTGGTTCGAATTTTAAAATAAAGCCGTCAACGGAACTTGTCTATTACTTTTGATTTAATAAGGCGCCATTGTTTGACATCCGATTTCTGTTTTGAATCGAATTTTCTCCATATTGGGTCGCTGTTTAATGTTTTTGTTTATAAATGTAGATTTTTTTATAACGCAACGTCGTCGTGTCTTGGTTTAAGATTTTGTCTTAATAATAATGTCTCAATTTCCTTATCTCTCACGATCTTGTTCAAGACGTATAAAAACACGGTGAACACAAGTTTTGTCCAAAAGAAAGTGGACTGCCGTAAAGCCTGGTCAGATCTTGAGAAAACAGCCTACAAAACGATGAATTATATCGACAACTACAATACAGAATAATTTTGAAATACAGGCTTTTACTTTGTGTCGCCATTTAATGGACTGAACGAAATATGAAGACAGAAATAGAACATACGCCAACGTTCTCTTTAATAGATGAATTATACGCGTGCACTTAAAGACTGCCTAGCTGTGAGCTTTTTGCGGTAAAGGTAATTTTAGTCACCTTGCCTTGCGTTAAATGATAAATAGGTTTTGATAAAGGAGGTAATCTATCACTGAGTACTGGTTTTATGGTGAATTAAAAAGAAGAAATTACTTAATATGTATCAGAGGTTTCTCATCTCACGTCACAAAAAAAGTGCAAGAGCGCGCGTAAATTAATTATCTTGTGAAGTAAATATTAATTTAATTGTTGATATTGCAAGTGTACGACAGAGTGTATGTTCGTCCAACGGTCGAAATTGACCTGCACTACGTATATATCTAATTTTAATTACCTACTTGTCAGATAAACAATTTTTGTACCTCACGTGCGCCGTCGCGATAACAGCCGATGCGCCGCGCGCCGGCCGGCCACCTCTGTGGTCTCGCAGCGTAAACAATGTCGAGTACCAACACATTAGCGAATGATATTACCTCAAGTATAATGCAGACGAATACGCAAGAAACAGAAAACTATATACAATTAGACGAGATGGAGACGAACTTTGAAGACCAACCAACAAGTAATGTACAAACACGAAAAAAACGACCAATAGAAACAGACGGACATGAAGACTGGACTGAGGTCAGTAAAACTGGAAAGCGTTATAAGAACTTAAGTAATCCTGCTACACGAGTATCAGAGGACAAATTAGAAGTATCAATAATGTGTAAAGAAGCCTTACCTAAACAGTTCAAATTAGCCAAACTATTACAAACCAACAACATCAATCGTATCTCACGTATTAAGTATTACAATCCTTTTAAAGTGATGTTACAATTTGAGAGCGAGTTAGAATTACAGAAGTTAATTAATTGCCCAGAGTTTAAGGAAAAGCAATGGACTATATCAAAAACTATGGAGGTGGAGAGAACTTACGGAGTAATTAAAAACATAGAACTGGATTGTAATGACGAAGAAATAATGGAAAGTTTGTCGTCTGTCACAGAAATAATAGCTGTAAAACGGCTAAGTCGCAGAAATCCAGATACTTCTGGATGGATTGAGAGTGAAACCTTAAGAATATGTTTCAAAGGTTCCTCATTACCAGCCTATATTCATATGTATGGTGTCAGAATAAATGTGGAGCCGTATGTTTATCCGGTTACACAATGCTCTAATTGTTGGAAATTCGGCCACTACAAAAAGATTTGCCCTGCCAAGAAAATTGTATGCCCCAAATGCAGTGAAAATCACGAATGCTGTGAAACGACTTCATATACATGCGTTAATTGTAAAGGAGGTCATATGGCACTAAGTAAAGTCTGCCCTGTGTATGAAAAGGAGAAGAAAATTAGAAGTATTATGTCCCAGTTCAACTGTACTTACAAAAAAGCTCTCACGTTGTACGTTCCAGCTTTTACTCCAATCCCTGATAAATTACCCTCCAATACAACTAATTCTTTACCATTATCTGTACCTCAGATTGAGATTGAACATAGATATTCAACTCCATTTCACACGACGCCATTATACTCCACAGTTTGTGCAGGCAATTCAAAGTCAACCGATGTAATCGAAAACACCGTAGATCCAGTAGTCCTCACCACTTCATTCAACAAATCAAAAGCTTCAAAGACAAAACAACATACGCAAAAGATTAACGACATATCCTTTGACTGGGAATGTATATGTTCAGACTCAGATTGTAATACCAGCAAAATGGAAAGCGATGAAAACAAAGAGAAATCTAAAGACCACAAAAAAGACAAAAAGGATAACAAAACCAGGGGTTTAATAGAAAAAATTAAATCAATTATTTTAAAACAAAATTATACAATAACTGATAAAATTAAAATGTGCCTCCAAATACTATTTCAGTGGTTTTTACAGTTGATTTTAAATAAGACCTTTAACTTGTCCGGTTTTAATTTAAATGCAAGCGATGGCGACGAAAACTAATAGTAAATATAAATTAAAAATTATTCAATGGAATTGCCAAAGTTTAAAAAGCAAAGTTACTCAATTAGACGCTCTTCTCTCTCAAGAAAAGATACATATTGCTGCACTGTCAGAGACCTGGTTAGAACCGGAGTTCAACCTGCGAGTAAGTGGATATAATGTATATCGGAAAGACAGATGTGACGGGTATGGAGGAGTTTTAATGTTAGTCCACTACTCAATTAAAGCTCAAATTGTTCAATGTCAATCCGGAAATTCGGGTATTGAAATCATACATCTTAAAATTTATAATTGTGAGTCTCTGAATAATATCATATCTATATACTGTCCTCCCTCTGTTCGTACCTGCCAACAAGATTGGGATGAAATATTTTCAATGTATGATGAAAAAACTCTGCTGCTAGGAGATTTGAACGGCCACCACAGTAACTGGTCATATAAAAGTGATATAAGGGGCAAACAAATATTTGATTCTCTGTTGTGTCATAACCTTACAGTGATGAATGATGGAGCTCCGACAAGAATTAAGTTGGTAGACGGATTTTTACAAAGATCTTCCCCCGATGTGTCACTCGCAACAACAGATATTGCTGTTAAATATGATTGGACCGTGACCAATGAATGCTTAGGAAGCGACCACCTCATCATACAAATTTCTACTAGCTGTTCGTCCACAAAAAAACCAGCTATAAGAAGAGACTTCAAAAAGGCCAATTGGCAGCAATACCGTTCATATCTAGAAGAGGAATTCAACAATTTTAATATTACGTGTGACCTGCAACAGACATACGACCAGTTTTTGAAAACTTTAAATAAAGCGGCGGATCTCCACATTCCTGTGATAAAATTTAACCAAAACCCTCACAATAGCTTTAGACCAAAAACCTACTGGAGTCCCGCTTTGTCTAGAATGGTGGCAGAACGTAGGCTTGCACTGGCTCAGTTTCGTAGTAACCCGACTCCTAATAATTTATCAGTGTTACAATCTAAGATTAGCATCGCGCAAAGAGACATAAGAAGAGGGAGAAGTGAATCGTTTCAAAGTTTTGTTTCATCCATTGATTATTCAACTTCTTCTAGTGATATGAGGAGAAAAATGAAATGGTTCAAGGGTTATCACAACAATCGTAACCTGTATGTAAGTGAATCCCAAGCAAAGAAATTGTTATACAGTCTGACTCCTGATTACGTAATTAACGAACAGCCAAATTTTAAATCCAGTAATTTACTTTTAGAAAAATGTATTTCCCTGCATGAACTAGAGAAAAATATAAAACAGTCAGATACTGCTCCAGGTTGCGACGGTATATCATTTTCAATGTTAAAAAATTTACCAACTAATGCTAAATTTATATTAATTAATTTATACAATTTGTATTTACAAAATGGTTTTGTTCCTAGACAATGGCGTGACATCCGTATATTCCCCATTCCAAAACCTGGGCGAAATCCTGATTCATTAGATTCACTTAGACCTATTTCGTTGATGTCTTGCTTGTGCAAGACATTTCACACAATTCTTAATAAACGTTTAGAATGGTATCTAGAGAAAAACAATATATTTTCTGAGAACATGGTGGGATTTAGGAAAACACGCTCATGTCTGGATAGTCTGTCGAGTCTAGTTTCTAAAATACAGTATGGTTTTGAATCGAATTCATTTACATTATCTTGCTTTATAGATATAAATAATGCTTATAACAATGTTGACATATATAATTTATTGATTATTCTAGATAATTTAGGAGCTGGTTCTAAAATTTGTTCTTATTTATATAATTTTTTGAAAGAGAGGGCTTTACTTGTTAAATGTGACAGTGACACCGTATCTATGCACAGGTGCACAGGAATCGGATTAGCTCAGGGTGATCCCTTATCACCATTATTATTTAATGTGGCAACCATTAAAGTTTGTAAACAAGTTTATAACGAAGTAGTTGTGTCTCAATATGCAGATGATATTGTTATGTATGTAACTAGCAAACATATTAGTGACGCCGTAGCTGATATTCAATGTATGCTTAATAACACTACATCTATTTTAGCAGAATTGGGTCTTGAAATATCCCCTACCAAAAGTAAATTATGTTTGTTTTCAAAAGGTAGCAAATATTCTAGATATCCGTTTGATATTAATGTTAATGGTACTTCTTTACCTTTAGTTGTTTGTGTTAAGTATTTGGGCCTGTGGATGGATTGTTCTTTAAGATGGGGGAAACATTTAAATGAAATTATCGAAAAAGCCCACAAATTCCTTAATGTATTTAAAGTTTTGTCCGGATCTGGTTGGGGTATTCACCAAAAACATTTACGACGGTTATATATATCGACTATTCGAAGCCGTTTAGATTACGCTAGTTTTTTATATAATACCAGTGCCAAAAAATATTTGAATAAATTGGAGGTTGCACAAAATCAATGCATGAGGGTAATAGGGGGATTTATTAGGACTACACCCACACACGTCATGGAATGCGAACTTAGTTTACCACCTTTGGAAGTTAGAAGATGGTTTCTGGCTGGAAAGTTTTGGTTAAAAACAAAGTCATATAAAGCAAATACAGTTATACCAATTTTGGAAAAGTTGAGTGATATTTACCGTAATAAAAGAAATAAAAAGGTTCCTTTACTCGTTGTAATTCATAATAAATTAAAAGAATTTATCATTAGTTCCTGTAAACAATTAGAAATGTTTTCTTTTGATACCTGGATGGCTGATATTGATTTATCCAATGTCTTAAAAACTAAAATTGATTCATTAACTAAAGCAAAGAATAAGTATAATATCTTTAATTTAAAAGAGGAAACATTACAATTTATATCTAAATATTCCGAATTTTATAAAATTTATACAGACGGATCAAAAGACGGAGATCATATAGGATGCGCATTTTATGACGAAAATACCGAGGGTAGTATGAAATTTAAAATCTCCACCAATGCGTCTATCATGTTTGCTGAACTTGTTGCCATCTCTGAAGCCTTATCATATATCGAATCTCTAGACCAAGGCAAATATGTCATTTATACAGATTCAAAGAGTTCAATTCAACACCTGGCTCGATGCTGCTCAACTTTTCGAGGTAGACCGATAGCATATACAATAATTAAATCACTTATAAAACTAATAGCCCAGAATAAACAAGTAATCATTCAATGGATCCCGTCGCACATAGGCATAGACGGCAATGATAAGGCCGATCATCTTGCAAAACAGGCATGTTCGGACGGCGCAGATTTTGATGCAATACCACATTACATGGACTTTATACCAGTTTTGAAAAATATATGTTTACAAAACTGGAAAGAGTATTTTGATCTTCGTTCCAGGGAAAAAGGAATTTGGTACAGAACAATCCAATCACAGCCCTCATATTCTCCTTGGATTGATAACTGTCCTGTTGGCAGAGTGGATTTAACTATATTATTAAGACTTCGATCGGGACATATGCCTCTTAATAAATTCGGCCACTTAATGAAAAAATTATCATCCCCTGCTTGCGATGTATGTAATGAGGAGGAAGACACATACCACATTTTGATGAGATGTGTCCGAAATCAATTGTTAAGATCTCAAATTGGTATACACAATATAAATTTATCTAACCCTTTATCAGATAAAATAATTCCCATAATAAATATGGTTAAGTCCGCTTTGACGAACAGGCCCAGAACATAGTTCCGATTGATGATGTTAACTATAAACTAACTTTATTTTTTTGTACACATACAGAGTGTCATATTCGCATTAGCGAAAAAACTCTTTAAATAAAGATTTAAAAAAAAAAAAAATCTCACGTCAGTTTTTTTTCATCGTTTGTCACTTTGCAATTATGTCCTTCATCATCTTAATTGAAAATAATAGCAAACAAGATGAATTTAACTTTTATTTTCTGTTGGACTTTTTCATTTTATCGTTCACCGCCGCTTATTTTTCCATCTTTCTTTAACATGAAGTTTAAAACTCGACACTACTTGGTTTTAGCCGTATTTATAACATTTGCCCTCCAGTAAGTACCTAAATGTATCCTTTATTTTCATTTTCTTTCTCTTAGTTACAAACCAAAGAGATTTATAAGACTTATAGAGCGGACATTGGGAATATTTTCGAACGAAAATTTTGATCCCGAACATTTTCGAATGCTACCGCGACAAGCGAGCGTATGACACTAAATAGAACGATTTGTTACAAACTAAGAGTAAAGAACCTTCTAATTTTAACATAGTATAGCATAAACCAAGAAATCTTTCGTCACATTGACCTTACCTTGTCAAAGTATGTCTCCATCAAGCTTTACTACCCTCGGGCTATTTAAATTCCTTAGCTCTCCTTTCTCAGCAACAATTTCAGTCCGTTTCTCCTCACGTTTGTCATTCACTACGACATCTAGAGCAACTGTCGTCTAGTTCACAGCGGTTAGGGCCCGTTCACATGACTTATCAGTACAGTCCTTTCATTGTTAATTCACCTCGTAGTAATTTTGACAGCCTTGAAAGTGACAGAGACCCAACCGTAACCGATATTGGAACGAAAATACCTATCTTAGTGGTTTTGTCAGTGATGCCCAGTCAGAGATAGTGTCCGACCAAACCTCCGGCTTCCGTTTTTGCCGGAGCTGATGGTTTCTTTCAAGCGCCGAAATTGAACGAGCTGTTACAAATGCGCGAGAGCACGATGAGGCAGGGGTCACACTGCAAGTGTCACTATTCGTTAGGTATTTGATTAAAGTAAATTAATCACTTTTAGCCAATTTTGTATTGAATTACTTAGGGTTATTAAACCTTCGGCTTCGGTTTCAGCTTCTGCCGAACCGCCGAAGGTTCGGGCGATAGCCGATTAAATTGGTTTCGGCCACAAATGGAGCTTCGGTCGGACACTGTGGTAAAATAACTGAACGGACTGTAACTGTAGGTACGATGAAGAATGACCGGTCCGTCGATTGGTATTATAAGATTAGGACTGTCCTGTTTGTGGCTATGAATTTATGACTGTGTGTCAGGGAAAATGTATTGGTTACGTAAGTAAGCAGTTATGAATTTGATATTCTGTTATTATAACATATGACGGGCGAGTTTATTGAATGGTTTTTGAGCCTTGCTGGTGATTTCGAGGCTGGGGAGAGGGATTGACAATGATGTGAAGGTTCTGCTAAGAGTCTCGCTGGTTTTAGATTTACCCAAGTTTCAGGAAGTCATTTGATGCTGGAGTTATTAATCTACGACAAAAACAAACCGAAAATGACTGCCAGTTTCCCTCTCTAGTAAATTACCTAATAAAAGATAAGAGTGCTACCAAATAACTTCACAAACTAGTTTTTTTATAACCGAGTCTTTTATTTACGTGTTTTGTTAAAGTTCTTCAGAGAAACCTGTATAGTTTCCAAGAAATATGGCTTTTAACTTCTGCGATTTGTTAAGCCACATTCTTTTTAAACAACTTAATCTGAGGTGGTCATAACTTTTAAGTGCTGGTATTTTAAACCAGTCCACAACATGCTGAGATTTGACCTCAGACGGCCTTGGGAGGTGTGGTAATGATGAAAAAGGTTTAGCTTGATGATTTGGTCTTGCCAAGTTGTAGTTTTAAATTGGTATTTATGCTTCAGGAGTGCTTCCCAGCTCTTCTTGTGAGGAAAACACTAATAAAGTTCATAGATGAGCCGTTGCGGTTGGACCTTCCAGGACATAAAATGAAAATGAGGCATACGATTCTGTACATCAAATTAAGTAACTTTACGCAAATTTTTTTGCTGGGAAACAACTACTTTTTTTTTGGGTGAATAACCACTTTTTACGGTGGGGCTCAATGTAACGCAATCAGAACATTGTGCTGATGGATGGATTGAATAGTACGGGGGTCGTGGAGGTGTTTAAAGTAAAAAACTTACTTAAAAATATATACTTATTTAAAAAAAAAAGTGAAAAAGTTGGAACTTTGACCTCCAATATCTCCGTAACTAGAAGGTTCCCAGGTATGGTCTAGAACAAAAAATGATCGCCATGACGGGGAGAATAAGTGCCTTTCGGCTTCGTTAAGGGTCTTTTTACACCCTTTATGTCATCGATTCGAGAAGAAGAATAGAAGAGCCGACACGAATGACGCATTTTGCGATGCAACAACGTTTTCTTAATAGCTAATTCCAAAACCAATCTTACTTACTGGATTATCTTTGGACCACAAAACTGAAACTCTATTTTACTCTATTGAAACTAAAGATTCCCATAAACCATTTCTCATTGAGTACTACGTTGGGCTAATGCCACATCATAGGAGCATCAGCCCAAAAACAATGCGTTGTTTGAGCATAATTAACTTTAATTTATTGCTATAAAAGCCACGGTGTCGTAATTCTTATGATAATTGATACACCTACCTCTAACAGGCCTAATAAATTGTCCAAAGCTCAAGTGTGGACACGTTCTTAAGTAATTGGAGCTAATGACCGTAGGCTTTCTTTTCATTGTGTTTATTGTTAGCAGCTAGTGGATGTGTACGTCATTGAACTGTTTTGAATGTACGCGGTAATGAGGGCTTCTGTTTTCTATGGTCGCCTGGTACTTTTCGGCTGATCCTTGTTTTTTTTTGCTAGGTTAATGTGGCTGCAGTTGGCAACTTGTGACGTGGTCTTTTCTATTAGTTACTAACTTCTGTTTGCTAATGGTGTTCTAGTATTTTTAGCCGGGTTTCTTCTTTGTATGGTCGCCTGGTACTTTTAAGCTGTTTCTTTTTTTTTTTTTTATTCGGCTGTCGTTGGTTACTTTTTCGTGGTCTTTTCTATTACTTATATACCCCCTGTTTGCTTATAGTGTCCTAGTACTTTTGGGTATGTTTATTTTGTCTTTCTGGTATTCTGTGAATGGTTGATCTTATACGCATTGACTGATGTTGGCCTACCCTATTTGATGTTTGTTAAATTGCAAACAGCTTTTTAGTTCTTTATTTTTAAACAACAGCAAGTGCCATATTAAAATTGGCCTTGATACGAAACTTACAAGCACCCTCGGTTACAAAATGGGGTTGGAATTGCCTCTGACAAATGGCAATCCTCCACCCCCCATCTCTTGGGGCTATTTAGTTACCAAACCTTATCGATGGTCAACGACCGCCGGCCCCACCCTTCGGGAATCCTACACGGAACAATTTTTTATGTAACAAGTGTGTAATACAGGAGTTCCCAACTGGTAAATCAAAATGTCAATGAACCCCAGGTAAGAAATAAATTACTGGGATTTTCTGTCCCGAAAATCTTTATATTAGCCCGTGGATTGGTTTTCTGCTAAAAGAGTGATGGATATGAATGTTGATGGATGAAGAGGGAGAGGAAAGCGTAAGAAAATATGGATGGATTATTGAAGAATGATATGAAAGAGAAAGGAGTAAATGATGCCGTGACGTCTGACAGGGGAGAATGGAAGAACAAAAACGTGTTGCGCCGACCCCAAGTAGAATGGGACAAGGGCAGGAAGATGATTGTTTGGTTTTCTGCCCGATATACACCAGTGGGTTTGTTCTTTATAACATAGTAGATACTTAAACATAACTGGCAGAATCTGTGTGTACTATACACAGAGATAACTTAAAAATGAATCTTATGAAAAAAAAAACCGAGAACTATTAATATAACAGAAACAACATCAAATTAAACGTCATTAGGAAGTTCAACTAAAATAATCAAAATAACCTTATTGTAGCATTAAACCCTAATACGGAAAGTATTTCAATGTCAGAAACCAAATATTTACGGTCATTAAGTACGCATCAGAGGAATTAATTCAAGGTTTGAAGATGGCTGGAGGTATCATGGGCATGTTATACAAAAGGGACGACCTTAACACGTTCGTAACTATACATAATATCTTCTATTGAGTTTGAGTCAGAAGAAAGAAAGAAAAAGTATTTATTAGACTCACAGTCACACAGGACAAAACAAAAAAAAATGGTTGAATTCACAATAAAACAAAAATTATATAAAAAGTAAACATAAGAAAAAGCGAAAACAAATGAAATTGGTACTGTACGAGGCCAAAGGCATTCTCAGCATGGTACCGCACCATTTAAAAAAAAAGTCACAGCGCTGGTATTCTTTTTTAGTAGCAAATATCCCATCCCTCCATACTTCATCAACCCGGAAGATCACCTGCCACCCGGTTACGAACTGCAATGGCCGAGCTGGAAATCTCTGAACCAATTGCGGGCCCAGGGTGGCTGCTGTAGATATAATCTGACAAAATGGGGTATCCTCGATCCATCCCAAGCAGAATGCCAGTGTGGAGCCCCTTTACCCACCTCCAGCCTCCTGTCCTGCCCATTCTGCACAACCACTTGCATCTTTCAGGATTTTCGAATCAAAGTTAGAGCTGTGCAGGTGGCTACATACTGGTCTAACACAATTTGAGTTTCATCGACACGTATCGTAACAAACCCTGCAAGTGCAGCTTAGCCTGAAGATCGACCCGAGTGGCTGTTATTATTTAGACACCAATGACGTAAATAAATGGTGTAAATAGACCCTTAACGAAGCCGAAGGGCACTTGTTCTCCCCGCTATTGCGATCATTTTTTTGTTCTAGACCATACCTGTCAAAGTTCCAACTTTTTCACAAGTTTTTTTTTAAATACAATTTTTTAAGGATATAACTTTACTTTAAATAACTCCGTGACCCGTTTACTATTCAATGCATCCACAAGCACAATGTTTTGAATGCGTTACATTGAGTTTTACCGTAAAAGGTTATTTTTCACCCCAAAAAAAAAAGTCATTTACTAGCAATAATTTTTGTGTAGGGTTACTTGGTTTGATGTTCAGAATGCTTGGTTAACGGCTTCGTGAAGGGTCTGTTTACACCCTGTATTTCGAACTGACCGGTGCATTTAATTAGAACTACAATCGCTAGACGTTACCTGCTGATACCGGGAACTGTGCGCAAGAAGCTCGAAAAATCAGCTCAGTGGCGACATTCAAAACTGTTGCAATAACGTTCAATGAAATAACAAATCGGAGTAGTCATGAAGAGTTATTAAAATCTCGTGTAGGTGTCAGAGAGTACTTAGTTGTCAAATCATCCTCCTTGAATACCTACTCCTTTGATTGACGTTGAGTGGACTCAAGACGTATTTTTTTGGAGCAAACGAGTCGTTTCCTCAGGCTTATACAATTTTTTTGTTCTTTTCTTGTGAAAATCCTCCGCCATGAGGTGACGAAAGGGTGCGCCAGATTCTCACTGACAAAAACTGCACGGAGTTCTTGAATTACCGTTTGCTAAAGCGCGCGTTTACTAGCACAGTTCTTTCCGCTTCTCCGGCCAGAAGGCTTCTGATATAGCTTACAGTAGCGTAGGGTCAATTTTTGTAAGAGGTAAGCCGGAGTACATATCTTTAATGTAGTTATATTATTTGTCTATAAAATTCTGACAGTGCCATTTTTCAAAGGGAATCCGGTAGGAATCGACTTGTATGGAACCTTCGCCACTGATAGCTTATATTCACCTTTGTATATAAGCTATATCATATTCATAGCCTTATGGGTATTTCTCTTTGATAGCATACTTAAACTATCATTAACACGTAAAACGGGATATTTACCATGTTTACTATTTATTTTGAGTTCCCGATATTTCGGCCTTGTTGCAAACACCATGATCACGGATAAACTGAAGTTATTGCGGGTGGGTGAACTTTTCTCGGCACTTCTTCGGTTTTTACACAGTTGAACTACTTACATGGTAGATATCACGTTTTCAGTGTGTTGGTGACCATGTCAGTTTAAAAACTTAAAGTCAAGCAAAAATCTGTAAAATAAAAAATGAGATTGTCATATTTTTAAAGGTCTCCTATTCATAAAACAACAAAGCCATTCATAAAAATTCCACGACCATATCCTTGACAATATTCTCGTAATTTTAAGACGAGGAAACACGATAATCTTGATAAACCCTCATGATTGTAGGTACCGCGAACTATGTAATCTTTTTACGTCATCCATCACTATTATGACGTCATAATCATAATACTGTAGTTCAGCTAAGAACACATAGGTACAGTAGATCTATAACATCATATCACGAAGGGTAGGCAAAGTAGTTTAGTACATACACATTCTGCCAGGTATAATTTCCATGTAACTGGGGGTGCCTCGTTGGTCTAGTGGTCGCAAGCGCGACTGATGAGCATGAGATCTTGGGGTTGATTCCCAGGTCGGGCAAAGTGTTATTGGGTTTTTCCATCAGGAATTTCTCAGTAGCAGCCACGGAGTCTGGATTTGTTGTCGGTTGATGGCAATAGGCTCGCCCACCATTACATGGAACCTAAAATATAACCCTTCGGGGATTACAGGCGTTATGTTATGTAACTAAGGGCCAGCTATATTTTCAACTGGACGCAAGTCTAGTCTCCGGTTGATGGAAAATCCTACTATTCCTCTAAGAACCTCTTCTTCTTCATCTCGAATCGATGACTCAGATTTTGTCCGACCAGTACGTAGCGATTTGAACAGCTACGTCGTTTGCCTCAATCAAGTCCTAGACTAGACTTTAGGACATGGATGGCGAACCAATTGCACCCTCTAGGACCTAGAGTGTGCAAATGAGAAGACCGTTAAAAGCTAATTGTAGATGGCGCGACCATAGCTAGGTCTTATCTGACCAATGAGGTCGAGCTATTTTGAAATATAAAATGACATTACAAGATATTCAACCAATGACGATGCTTGGAACCAGCTATGCTAGCGCCATTAGTTTCAAAGTTGCGATTCCCGTTAGTTCTGCACGACGGACAGGCGAGAAGATGTGGCATGTCCTATGTTGGGGTTCCACACTCGCATTGGGTCCGTGATGGGTCGAGAACCTCTAAAGATCTAAGAATCAAACCCAGGTCTAGAAGCCGCGCTTGCACCTCTAAACCCATGAGACAGTCACACCAGACCAGTAGATATACTCCACTATTACCTTTACGAAAGTAGCCTCCATTGCTGGCTGGTTTATGTTGAGATATTTTTCAATAGTTCATGCCATCCAGCTAAGAATCGCAATTATATCTATAGCGTGCGATGTTCGCGTGTTTTTTCATTGTTGGTCAATCAATTATGGTAACTGGATCAAGACTACTAGTTTACGATTATTTTGTTCCACATCTATACAAATAAATAAAATTGAAGTGTCTGTTTGTATTTTCAAAATAACAGCTTTTTACATATGAAAGTATAAACTGTACTTACAACATTTTTATTTTTTATTTTTGTCCGTGTTTTTTCTACTAATCTAATCGGCTAATCTCCAAAACGGCTGGACCAATTTTGATGGGACTTTTGTTGGCAGATAGCTGTAATAAGAAGTAACTTAGGTTACTTTTATTTTAGAAAAGGGATTAGGGTTCCGTGCAAAAAAAAACCCTTTAAATCTATATATATAAAATTGAAAGTCCTGACTGACTGACTGACTGAGATATCAACGCACAGCCCAAACCGCTGGTCTTAGAGACATGAAATTTGGAGGGTGTATTCTTTGTGAAGAGTAGGTATCCACTAAGAAAGGGTTTTTCGAAATTCCACCCCTAAGAGGGTGAAATGGGGTGTTGAATTTTCTATGAAACTTTTTATTCTCGCAGTCGATTAACTTGAAAATTTGTTTACATACTCTTCAGATAAAATTATGAGATTCGTGTATCACAGTTTTTCCAAAATCATCCCCCAATTTAAAATTCAATGTCCTGACTGGCCGACTGATATATCAACGCACAGCCCGAACAGCTGGTCCTAGAGACATGAAATTTGGAGTGTGTATTCTTTATGAAGAGTAGATATCCACTAAGAAAGGGTTTTTAGAAATTCCACCCCTAAGAGGGTGAAATGGGGTGTTGAATTTCTGTGAAACTTAATATTTTCTGGGTCGATTGACTCGAAAATTGATGTACGCACGCTTCCAATTAAAATGATGAGATATGTGTATCAGTTTTTCCAAAATCATCCCCCATCAGAATCAAATAGGGCTTCGAAGCTCACGTAGACGGGCGCATGGCGCGCAGTGTCGCGCGGAGCGTGCGGGGCGCGGGAGTATTTAGGCTATTAGTAAGTAGGTAGGATTTTTCTGAGGTAGACGTGCCTGTAAATATGGTTTATTCCACCGATTTTCGCGTTGACTCGTGATACGCGGCATTGGTATTAAATATTATGTAAAAGTATTATGTTTATAAATAGATTCCTGATTAATCATTTGATTGTCGTCACCGGTGTCCAATCTCTCAATATTTGCCGCCATGGGATCTGGAGGCGATAGTCCTCGCGCGCCTGCATGAATGGCGCGCGGATCTCATGGCGACATGGAGACAGCGACTGTCGCAACCCAGTGCAGGGCACGCCACAATAGTGGCGATAAGTCCCCTCTTTGAGGAGTGGCTAGAGAGGCGCCACGGCGCCCTCACCTTCCGCCTGACGCAGGTCCTCACCGGACACGGTTGTTTCGGGAGGTTCCTGCACCGAATCGGGCGGGAGGAAACGCCCGGGTGCTATCATTGCGAGGATCGTCCGGAGGACACGGTGGCGCACACCGTGGAGGTCTGCCCCGCTTGGGCGGAGCTCCGCCGTGTCCTCGTAGCGGCGATCGGCGGCGGCGACCTCTCGCGCCCGGCCCTGGTTCAGGCCATGGTCCGGAGCGAGAGGGAATGGGAAGCCGTCACCTCCTTCTGCGAAGCAGTCATGCTAGCGAAGGAGGTGCCGGGACGTGAGAGGGAGAGAACCTCACGTCCCAGCCGCCGCGGGGGACGCCCCGGGCGTCGGGGGCCACGTGGTGGCTCCCGGCCACCGTAGGCGCGGACCTGTGGACGGTGAGTAATGGGTTAGCTCACCGTCCGTCCGTCTTATGACGACAGGCCGTGTCGGCGGCGCGTTCGTGTTCCACGCGTGCCTCAAAGAGATGTCAGCAACCAGGAAGAGGCCCGCAAGGGCCGATGCCTGCCGGGGCTGCGGGACTGTTCGAAAGAGACACCGTGGCCCTGGAGCACAAAGGGCAAAGAAGGAACATGGATGGGTTTTAGCCAGTACGAGTCTGACACTCCCTCCCACTCCACCCAGAGTGGGAGGAGTTATTTGAAGATTTCCCATCCGTAAAAAAAACAAAAAAAAAAGGTACCTATCAATATTTCACACACAAATATAATTTAATTGATATTACTATGAACTAATATTTGCAAGATATAAGCAAGTACATGTAAATCTAAGTTTGTACTATACATACATAGATTACTTATTATCCCAGAAGTAAGATCTCGTGGGCAATTCCCGAACACCACGCGGGCGAAGCCGCGGGCATAAGCTAGTTATTAACAAAATCCGATTCAAATAGGGAAGTAATATCTTTACAATAATTTCACTCCGACGAAGGTCGCGGACAACAGCTAGATTAACCTATTTCTGCTGTCTAAAGTAAGTCCATCTGGGAAGGTAGCTTCTTCGGCTACCAGTTACGTTTATTCACCAGCCTTGTTTGGGCCTTCTACATCATAACATCACGCCTGTAATCCCCGAAGGATTAGGCAGAGGTGACCCACATTTCGCCAGTTATGTTTAAGTCCCATGTAATAGGTGGCGAGCCTAATGCCATCAACCAAGCATAAATCCAGACTCCGTGGGAAATTCCTGATGGAAAAACCCAATAACACGTTGCCCGAGCAGGGTATCGAACCCGGGTCGTCATTCTCAACTGTCGCGCTTGCGCCCACTAGACCAACGAAGCAGACTGGCGTGCCATTGGGCCTTCTAGTGCTCCCTTCTATGCGCCATAGCAGCCTTGCTTTACAAAATTAACATAAAACCGCGATTATGTTAAAATATTGCTCTAAATGTTAATATAAAATGTTTTTAATACATAATTTCGGTCGGCCCTGACATTAGATTAAAAATGCAGTCGTACCACTTAGTGGTATGTCAATGTAAATAATGATAGAATACTAATAGTAAAATATTATGAAGAGGTAAAGTTTGGATAATCTTCGGAGCTAGTGATCAGATTCCGAAATCTATACTATACTATAATATTATAAAGCTTATTTGTTTGGTTAAACGCGCTAATATCAGGAACTAGTGTGTTAGTGTTAGATAGCCCATTTATCGAGGAAGGATATAGGCTATATAACATCTCGCTTCGACCAATAGGAGCGGAGCATCAATGACAAATGTTAATAACACCGAAGCAAAATAATGATCAAGTACCGCGCGCGCTTTCTCGCTCTCTCTTATGTGACGCACACGAAGTTCCGCGGGTCAGCTAGTTCGAAAAGCAGGACGTTTTCTTGGGTTAATTTCGGACCTTAACGCGAGCAAAGCCACGGGAAAAGCTATTAGTAGGTATAAAGAGGTAAAGTTTGGATGTACGAGGTAATCTACAAAACTACACATCCGATTCAAAAATTCTTTCACGGATAGTAAGTCACACTATTGCCTGTTGCCATAGATTGTTTTGATGTTCTGAAGATGATTCGTTAAAAAAACGGCCAATTGCGAGTCGGACTCGCGCATGAAGGGCTCAAAATCAACTGTCTACCTATTACCGATCATGAGATACAGCCCGCTGACAGACAGACGAATGGACGGACAGCGGCGGCATAGTTATAGGGTCCCGTTGGTTACCCTTTGAGTACGGAACCCTAAAAAAGAAACTTTACGCGGGCGGAGTCTCGGGCAGGAGCTAGTATTATAATAAAATAAATAAGCTTTAGATAATCTGTTTGTAATCGTATTAGACTAACGAGGTATTACATTATAGGTTTGTATACGAAGTATCGTAGGTACTGAGAGAACAGCTTATCCCTTAATTCGATATTGATATAAGCTTTATTTCGTCACCGGGCCATGTAATATTTAATTCAGTTCTGAAGGCCTCATAGGCTCGTATTATAGGCACGAAATCACTTAATAATGCCAAATAGGCACAGGTATTATTGGTAGAAAATACAATTACCTTTTGTATGTTTTTTGAATATTTAATGAGTGATTGATAAGTCTTTGAATAACCTTTATACAACAATACAATACCTAACATGACACATTATTTAATTAATGAGCTGAAAAATATGGTGGGAAAAATATTCCCTTTGCCTTATAAAGGATGAGCGACATAAGTCTCATAAGAATAAGCTCCTCACATAAATTGCAGATTGTCGAGTTTCAACAAGAAATAAGTGAAGGTTAAATGATTATTTTATGGCAGTGAATACGCTTAAGGTTTCGCTTTATTAAAATGCAATTGCAGGTGCTAAACCCATCTTTATGGCCATCATTAAAATGTCCCTTTGCGTGTTTACGGTGCCGACAAGCAGGTGGTTCAGTACGCGTAGCATGGCCGTAGAAACGGGTTTTGTCGACGGAAGAATCGACAAAATGACAGATCAACAAAAGGAATCTGTCATTTTGTCGATTTTATTAGCTATCTTTTTCATAGTCCACCCACCCATCGAAAAAAAAACATTTATTGAAATTAGGTTGATAAAAAGCACTTTTGAAAGTCAAAATTAATTAAGTCAATTCTACAAAACGCCTTATACCACTTATTTACTATTGTTTAAGCTGGGGATTAGAGAATCCAATCCCACATCAAAGCCGCGAATCACCAATCCCGCGGGATTGAGATTTTTTTAATATTCTTTTGCTTTGAGTTATTAAAAAAAAATGAAATAAAGACAAGTAAATTTTAATTTTTATTATCTTTATTAATATTAAGTAGAGTTATGACTTATTTATTACTAATCAACAATTAAATTAAATGATGCTTTATACGTAAATTGCCGAGAAGGTAAATCCCCGTGCCGTGGGGGAATCCCTAGTCAAAGAGTATTTGAACTGAATTGATTCACACAACATAAAATTAAAATTCAATTTTTTTAGCTGTAAGTTAAAAATTGAAAAGTAAAGTATTTTTCATACAAATGCTAGGCACGCACGAGTTCCATGGGAAACTTGTTAAATCACTTATTAAAGAGGCTGTGCTGGGTTCTTAAAAATAATGAGAACGTCGTCTGAGCAAATTTTTTTTTTTCAATTAAGCTAACGTGCTCGATCCCGCATTACTAAGGCCCGGACTCCACCAAAGCGGAGACGAGCGGAGCGGAGAGGAGACGTGCGGACACCGACCAATCACATTAATTTACATCGTGTTTCTCGCCTCTTCTGTGATTGGTTGAATCTTGCACATCTCCTCTCCGCTCTGCTCGTCTCCGCTTTGGTGGAAACCGGGCCTAATCCCGCAAAAAAGGGGCGGGATCCCGCGTTTGCTGGATTGGATTCACTGCTGGGGATCATCGTTTCCTTAATCGTCCTCTGTCCTTAAAGCCTTACACATACCTACTCAAAATGACTCTTGGTATGCCCCTTGTTCCTCCTCTTGCGCGCACTAAGACAAATGACAATCGTCTTGTACCTATAAAAATTGCACCAGCAATCTGAGCTCCTGACTATTTGTATGTCGAGCTTCGCCGGTCTATTCGAAATAAAGCATTTTTCACACAATCTTCCCATCGTCTCCTTGATCTTTCTGCATTCTTAAAGTAACATGGCATCATCTGTCTAGCCTTTTCCCATTCTGACCATTCGTAACGACTGTTGAAAATCTACAAATAACCGGGACCAACGGCATAACGTGCTTTCCGAGGCATCCATCCACGGCCCGACCTCGGCAACCACTGCTTAACCCTGAAGGTCGATTCGTGCGAGTGTTATTATTTAGTGATGTCCCCCTCCAATGACTGTCGACCTGCACAATTGCACCAGTAATCTGCGCCCCAGTCTATTTGTCCACTGACCTTCGCCCGTCTATTCGAGACGATTCGGCATAATGGCCGATGGGTCTATGAAGCTCCAGTGACTATAATGATGTCACCGGGTGCGGCCCACTTGTGCGCCACCTGTCATAATATATTAAACAGGTAGGTAAGGTTTTATGCAGACGGGACACTTTGACGCAACTTTTTTTTTGGCGAATTTTCAGTTTCAAATGTTTTTGTTAGAAAGTTACAAGGTTTTTTATTAAAATTGTCTTACTCTAACGACTCTTAATTATATAATTAGCCCGGTTCCCTGAACACAGTACTGGAACACAGCTTAGCCTTAGCAGGAATACAGGTCTCCTCTCTGTGTAAGTCATATTCCACCACGCGGGTTAGTAGCTGTACTCTTGATTATTATAGACCATTAAAAACAGAAGTTGGTAGTGATCACAAACGATCCACTGCACCGTTCGTCTCGCATCACGTATAACAGAAAGTGGTGTTTCAAATAAACCTTAGGGTTAAAAAATTAAATAGGTTTTCCAATAAAGCCAAGCTTTTCTCAGAAGTTTGACATCTACTGTCTTTTGGAACATCTAAGTTATGTCTTCCTTTTTAAACACGAAGTAATTCCACTTATTTAATAAACAGTAATTTTGGAGGTGAACCAACTCCGTATATCAACGACGTCCATTACTAATATTCAACTTAATTGAAGTAATTACCACACCAGCTCACACAACATTCGAAGCATCTGTTTTTTTCTAATTACTTTAATGAAGTTAACTGAACTTATTTATCTACTAAAAGGCCCGTTTTAATTACAATTGCTTTCAAAAGGGTGTTAAGAGAAGGATGTTTTATAGCTTATTGGCAATGGGTTCTCGGATAACAGTATTTATGCGAAGGATTCATTAGTAGAGTAAAATGTAATCTAATAATGACGTGAGGTTGGATAGTTCGCTTCAATATGTTATGCATGGAAGCTCATTGATAGTAAGTAATAGCACACCTTTGTGTTTCAATATGGTTTAAGAACTTTATTATTCCTCACCTAGAATTAACAATAATTCACCTACTGAGAAACTAAATTTAAATAACATATTTGTGAGCGTACAGAAATCTACATTCATAGTTAAAAATAGCACTTCGTTAGGGACTTCTTTAACTGCAACTTTTATAAAATACATCAAACAGTTTTACATACTCGTCTTTTCGAAACTAATTTACTCATTTTGGACAAGTCTCCGTAGTGTGACATTATGAAGGTCCTTAATTAGAGCATTAAGATGTATAGCTAGTGACTTCCGTTCTGCGACAAATTTCTCAATGAATGCAATCATTCAGTTAAGATTAGAAGAAGACTCGCCGACGTTTAAATGCACGTTCGATGTACCTTAGGCCTCTACCACATTGCTTATATTATTTTAACCACGGCATGATTAATTAATAGAACTTTAGTTTGTGCTACGAGAAAACGATACGCTTCAAAATATTGATGAAACTACTTACGGTTTTAATGAAACATTCATGTATTAAAACAAAATAGAAGTATCTGTACTAGATTCCCACACTAATTATACCGTAGGCACGGACGATGTTCATGTTCAATCTGGAATCGTTTCTTGAACGAACCCCCAAATGAGATGATCACCGTACACAATGTATGATGAGTGCGTCCAATCATATTAGTCAAAGTCGCTTGCTTTAGGGCTGTGTATTTCATGTAGCAGTTTGTCCAGTGCTTTCGCGGGTTCTTATCTTGATTTCGATGGCTTGCTCATGACTTTTTGGATAAGGTTTTAGTATCAGCTGTAAAAACCACACTTTTGCCATATTCAATAATGTATGAGATGTTGCTTCCGTTGTTTAAGCGGACAGAGAATCACACAAACAAAATCAGAAACTGTGAAACACACATCATAATTACATACATTAAACATAAACTCACCCCTTTTTTCATAGCATATAGGCATATATTATAGAACACCACCTGCTAGAGCCCTTACTACTCTTTGGCTTTGTCCAAAGTTGTAAAAGTTACCTTCAGAAGGAGACTACCTACGATACCGCCTCCAGCATCACAGATTGCCCTGTTACAATCCTGCGTTAGTATCACTTTTATCGTTAGGCCCATAGTAATTATGGACCGCTAAATTAATTGTTAGTTTTGTTTAGTTTATCTGATTCTCGATTAGACAGCCCTACAGGCGTTGATGGGCGGCGCTTCTTGAAGTATTATCTGACAGAGATTTGTGTCTTTTGTTAATGCACTCTGAGCACGTGGTTGTTTAATAACAGCCGTAAAATCTTTATAATGTTGTTTTTGACGTGTTATAATTGTGATTTTATTTGTACCGTAAAATAAATTTTTTTTTTGCTCATTGCACGAAAAAATCTGGCTCAGTATTACAGTAACTAACTAGCTTTTGTCTGCGACTTCACCCACTTGGAGGTCGGAACTCAGACAAAAAATATCCAATGTGCTAACCCAGGGTATAACCCGCCATGTCATACAGTATACCAAAGTTCTGAATCTATTCAGCCGTTTTGGGGTGAAAAGGTGGACCGAGTTACTTCTTCATTTATAGGATTAGTATAGATACGCTATATCTTGTTATTTTTCTTGCTCTGGGCAACTTACCTACTACCTCTGCATACAGAAAAGAACAATTTTCATCATCAAAATGTAAACGTAATGTAGTAAACTTTCTTATTCCTTTTGTTCGTTCCAGCTAGAGCCATAAAGATAAATTAAGCATTCTTAAATAGGCCACTTCTCATTCCAACCAATTTAAGACGTCATAAACTTAAGACACGTTTGATGTTGCAACAAAAAGTTGCCCGTCTGTAGCGGACAACAGTCTAATTCGGGTAATTGATGGTAAATATACAAATGAGCTTACTAATGTCTCCTCGTGTATGACTAGTAAATGCTAGGTAAGTATGTATTTACATCATATTGTGAAGGTGGTAATGCGTGGACGCGCCTTTTTGGCTTTTTAAATTAAATTATGCGGACTTGGAGGGATTAAAATGAAACTGTATGTCAAGCCATATTTATTTGGGCTGCGGGGGGCTGTTCGAAAGAGATACCACGGCCCTGGAACATAAAGGGCAATGAAGGAACATAGATGGGTTTTAGTCTGAAACTTCCTTCCACTCTGCCCAGTGGGGGCCATTTGAAGATTTCCGATCCGAAAAAAAAAATGCTGTAAGTAAAACAACCAGTCTTACCAAGGGATATCATATTACCCAGTATTGAGTTGTCGAGGTCAGATAGGCAGTAGCTCCATTTACAATACTCGTATTCATTTGCATCCAGTTAAAAACAAAGCCATATTTATTTGAACTAGGAGACTAGTTGTTTCTGACTAGAAGGTTACTACATAAACTCTGGTCCACCGACCACAGGGTCCAAATTAATCCGAAGAGGAGTGTATTAGCTTAATTTTTCCGGCATTATTTACCGACTTAATTCAAACTACTTACTAGTAATTTGTAACGACTATAGACCTGAACCATCATCTGCCTAGCCTTTTCCCAACTATATTGGGGTCGGCTTCCAGTCTAACGGATGCAGCTGAATACCAATATTTTACATGGAGCGACTGCCTATCTGATCTCCACAACTCAGTTAGTGCTGGGTAATACTGCCCCTGGGTAAGACTGGTTGTCTGACTTTTTCGGCCACTGACTAACCTAACGACTGGCAAAGATCTACTAATGACAGCCCGGACGTTGCGGCTTAACGTGCTTTCCGAGGCACGGAGGAAACTTGGTATGTAATGTGTGGTCACCCATTCACAGACTAACCTAGGTAAGCACGGCTTAACCTAAAGATCGACCTGAGCGGCTGTTTTTATTTAGCCACGAGCTCTTGCTGGAGACTTGAACCAACAAGCATTAATAAATAACCTTTCATTTGACAAATCTTTGTCGGCACTGCATGCATTGCTTCTTCACGAACTCATGGTGCATGGCGCAAGGGCCGATGCCTACCGGGGCTGCGGGACTGTTCGAAAGAGATACCGTGGCCCTGGAACACAAAGGGCAATGAAGGAACATGGATGGGTTTTAGTCAGTAAGAGTCTGACACTCCCTCCCACTCCACCCAGAGCGGGAGAAGTCATTTGATGATTTACCATCAGTAAAAAAAAAAAAAATGGTGCTATTTTTTGCACTATGGTAGTCTAAGTAACTCGTTAATCTGTTTTCTTACCAACAAAGTCAATTTCGTTACTTTCAGAACTTTTTAATTTTTAAGTAAACAGCCAATATTTAAGTTACAAGTCCTTAGACCACTGTCTTTTTTGAATTCTCAACCAAATGACTACGAACAAGCACTAAAGCAATTATGTGATAAATTCTATATATATTTTTTTGATTTTTGCTTCAGTATTCTAGCTAAACGTAGCAAGTAGTTAATTGCGTAAAAATACCATAAGTAGTGCTTGATTGAATGAGTCTGTCTAAGAACAATTTTCTTGATTGATTCAGTATCTCATCTAGTTAACTAATTCCTCACTGTCAATCTATCAGGCATAAAATATGTAATATTCAAAGAAGTTCCAACTATTAATTTAATTCTTATTAATAAATTCATAAAACCTATTTTCGCAATAAAGCAAGGAACTGGTTAGAAATACTAACTTACCCAATAAAGTACTAACAAGCATAGGGCGTAATTGCAAAAGCTTGTTATTAGGTGCTCCGTTTATCTCCTACGATTTATGAGCGCCTAGTACTCAGAGGTGAAGATTCATGTTTTTTACTGGCTTTGTATGGACTTGGGCTATTTATTTATAGATTATTTTCAACAAAGTGATTAATTATAGTAAGTAAACAAAGAGTTTTTTAAATTTTGTGGTGGATATGCTTTCAGAACACTCATCTATCACCCCAATTAATAACGGCAGGATATCATCTTCATGCCCTGTTCCCAAATTATTTGGGGTCGGTTTCAGAACGCTATGTTCCGAAGGTCACAAAAGATTTTCATTGAATGTAGTGACCAAAAGATTTCCAGGGTCTTCTTTACTTAACTGTAATAATAATAATGTTTGATAGCGATGTGGACGAATTTTTTGACGCCCTGTAACCGTTTTGATACTTGTACATTTTTATTTTTTCTTACTATTACAGATTTGTAGTTTGTATATAATGTAAATATTCACTTGTTGTCATCAAATAAAAATGTTTACATTAGAAAAAAAAACTGTAAGTAACAAACTTTTTTTGTCTTATTGTCATTGGTAGGTACATCGATTGACAAATATTATTGGTAGGTAGCAAATGAAATTGCATAGTTCCTGTTACTTTGTAATACTTGTGTGGCCGCATAAAATAATTTAACAGGCATTCAATTGCAGTGATATTTGCCAATTCCACTACCACATAATACGATAAAACCATAAAATCAAGCTTTGAAAGCTAATACTACACTCGAATTTCTGAGAAAAACTCTTTCATAAGCAAATTCACAGAACATCAAAACCACTCGTGCATCGATTCTTAGAATCCATAACATCCTAGTACATTTTCGTGTTCCTGTAATTTTAAATCCAATCGCCCAGTCTAACATAAATAGAAAATTAGTAAAGTTCAGCGAAATTGCATAATTCCTGATAATTGGCGATAAAATAGTTTCACTTATAATTAAACTTATTCAATATCCGCTAGGCGTTAATAGGCGATAGTTTTACTCTATCAGGAAAAAGATAAACTCGTTTAATTCCAATGCCTTGCTTTGATAGGTTTCATTACTTCAAAGAACTAATCAATGACTAAACACTTCTATGAAACCACATCGGTCAAGTTTTAAATCATTCTGCTGCCCTTTTTTCAATTTATTTGGGGTTGGCGCAGTATGTCTACTTCTTCTATACTTTTCTATTAACACTTTCGCTGCCCAGCACCCAGCATATGAGTCCAAAGTCCATACTACGCGGGGTGTTGGGCAGCGAAAGTGTTAAATCCTTCACGAAGCCGTCAACCAAGTATTCTGTACATCAAACTAGGTAAGTGTACGCAAAAATTATTACTGGAAAACGAGTTTTTTTTTGGGGTGAGAAATGGGTAGGACTGAAAGAAACGCACTCAAAACCTTGTGCGCACGATCCAGGTATTTCAAGTAAAGCTATAACCTTAAAAAGTTGCATTAAAAAAAAAAAACTTGTGAAAAAGTTGGAACTTTGACCCCCAATATCTCCGTAACTAGAAGATTTCCAGGTATGGTCTAGAACCTAAAATATATCGCAATGGTGGGAAGAAACTTTCGGCATCGTCAAGGGTACTTTTACCTATTACCCATTATCTAGTCACCCCCTTTCCAGCCATACCATCTTTTACACAGCCCATCTTCCCCTATTCTTACAGCCATCTTCATTCATACTCAAATCGTTCCTCATTTCTCCACATCACAAGCCCATACCATGACAACCTTACCACGCAACTTTTCAGTCACCGGTACCACTTACTTTTAAAAGAATAATATAAACATGGTACTGGCTGAATGACTGGCTCTAGTAAGCCATAACAACGATATTCTAAATTTGAATTCCCATGTTTATAAAAGGAACACGTCTAGCGGCCAGCTGCGTGGTCTCTCCAGGAACTAACTTAATTGGCGGAGTGTCAAATATCCTTCGTGTTCTAGAGTCCCTAATTGGATATGTTTAGTAAATAATGTTGGTATTTGTTCTGGCCGGGAGGAACCGAGGAGCTCGAGGCTAAATAATATCAGCCGCTCAGGTCGATCTTTAGGTTAAGCCGTACTTGCCTAGGCTGGTCTGTGGATGGGTGACCACCCATTACATACCGAGTTTCCTCCGTGCCTCGAAAGCACGTTAAGCCGTTGGTCTCAGCAGTCATTTGTAGATCTTTGACAGTCGTAACAGGTAGTCAGTGGCCCAAGAAGTCTGACAACCAGTCTTACCAAGGGGTATCATATTACCCAGTACTAGCTAGGTTGAGGAGGTCAGATAGGCAGTCGCTCCATGTAAAATACTGGTATTTAGCTGCATCCGGTTAGACTGGGAACCGACCCCATCATAGCTGAGAAAAGGCTAGGTAGATGATGATTTGTTATAGCCGGGAGAAGTATTGCAATTAAAGTGTCAACGCGATTGTTAGTAGGAACATTCGAATATACAGTCACACACAATGTCATTAGTGAATTCAACTCAGGCTTGATAAGAATATCTGCTAATGTTACTCCCCGTTTACGACCTCGGGCCATGCGATTTTTCTCAAGCGACATGTTTGTGTGTCATTTGTTTTCTACGCGACCGTCGCGTCGCGGTGAGTCGTGGCATGCCCTAAGCAATCTATTTCATTTGTTTTCTCTATAGTCTGTCGCAAGAAGTGTGACGCTTGGGCATGTATCTCGTGGCCAAGCAGTTAGATTGCATTGTAATATGCGCCTGAGTTTTTATCAGCGTGTTGTTTTTCTGCATGTGCAATGTTTTATACATTCGTCACACTTTGAACCTTCCAAAAAACTCTAAATGCATGAATGTTTCTTACAAATTATTTTGTTTTTTCCTTTTGGCCTCGAATTTTGAATGTCATTCCGATTCTTTGTATAATAAACAAACCTTTTAGCTGTTTGTCATTGTGTTGTACAAAACAGTAAAAATAAGACCTTTTGCGAAATAAAGGGTGTAAAAAGACCCTTAACGAAGCCGAAAGGCACTTGTTCTCCCCGTCAATGCGATCTTTTTTTTGTTCTAGACCATACCTGGGAACCTTCTATTTACGGAGATATTGGGGGTCAAAGTTCCAACTTTTTCACAAGTTCTTTTTTAATCCTTGTTTTTAAAGTAAGATTTTTAATTTAAACACCTCCACGACCCCCGTACTATTCAATCCATCAATTAGCACAATGTTCTGAGTGCGTTACATTGAGTTCTACCGTAAAACGTGATTTTTCACCCAAAAAAAAAAGTCGTTTCCCAGCAAAAAATTTTGCGTAAAGTTACTTAATTTGATGTCCAGAATGCTTGGTTGACGGCTTCGTGAAGGGTCTGTTTACACCCTGTATACCTTGTTCATAGTACCTAGTCATATGTTTATTTCAGTCGTAGTCAGGTATGAAACTGTCACCGTTAGTGTCTGTATAGATATACCTTTGTAAATCTCCACTGTGTCAAGTTAGTCATCCAATTCGTGTGAATTCTTAACCGATGTCAGACAGTTCAATGTTTACCTTTCATTCTTAGTGAAATGTCTAAAAAAAAAAGTGAAAAATTTAATTATTAGTGAACCGATCCAACAGCATTTTTCACTCGCCTACGGAATGTTCCAGTTGTTGATGTCCAGAACTAATGAAGTAACTAACAATATGGCGCCAAAAATCCGCCATGATTCTTTTTTTTAATTTTAATGTGACACTCGCGCCACCAACACGAATCTAACAACGTATAATTTTTCGAAATTCGTCCGTTTAGGAGTTACGAGAGAACAAAGAAGCGGGCATACACACATAAAGGTCAAACACATAACCCTCTATTTAAGCTTCATTGCAGTCGTGTAAAAACAAGTGAACACAAATTCATTTACATTTTGGACAACAATAAAGCTAACAACTGCAGACGAAACTCAGATATCTTAACCCGTAAAATCAAATGTTGAAAATTATTTTTATTTTTTTAATTATCAGCCATTGTGTCCCACTGCAGGGCAAAGGCCTCCCTTCGCTCTTTCCACTTATCCCTATCCAGTGATTTGGTTTGCCAATACTTTTGAAAAGAGTCGAGTTCGTCCCGCCATCTTCTTCTGGGCCTGCCGCGTTGCCGTTTGCTGTTGTTTGGGACCCATTGTGTGGTTACTTTAGCCCATAGCTCCTCCGGCATGCGACAGATGTCGCTAGCCCAGTTCCATTTGAGCTTGGCAGCCGTGTGACCTACATCGGCAATTTGAGTTTTCGCAGTATCGAGTTACTTAAACGATCAGTAAGTTTAACTCCAAGGATACTGCGCTCCATTGCTCGCTGACAGACCCCGAGTGCGGACTTTTGACGCTTGGTTAGTGATCATGTCTGCGCTGCATTGGTGAGGGTAGGAAGAATGCACATGTCCATGAGATAGATAGGTAGATAGATAGATAAAACATTTATTTAGTGCATACAAAATACATAGCACAACACACAGAAGCACAATTAAATAATAAAAATTACACGACATAACTATATAAAAACAAGGCGCCAATTTACAAAAAGAAAAACGAAAAACATATTTACGAAATAGTATGTCATGGTGTCACTATACGAGTAACACCATGACATACTTCAAATCAAATGACGGGTATACAAGCTGCGGTGTGCGTCTCAAGGTTGCACCAAATGGGAGTCCAGCTCAGCATGTGTCAGGCATGCACCTGACGCTGATATTCTGCTGGATGAGCTGCATGAGTTTATAGGGAGAGACCCCTTCCCAAAATGTCGAAAAGTGATTCGGAAATTAACATACCACGATTCTAACCACACTCCACAAGTGGTCATCCCAACCCCACTTAATAAGCTGACATCACACTTAGGCCTGATTAAATCAAATTGGCTACTTCATCAAACTATCATCTCGTTCAATTTAAATTCCTACATTTGTGTCATTTTGCTATCGTTTCTGTAATAAGATACATGGCCGTCTTGTTTGTTGGTGAATGGAATGTATCAGCTTTCTGTGCTTTTTGGTCCAATGATTAGGGACAGATTGGTACCTAGTAACTTACTGGGCCGTAAGGGTTTTGTTGAATAAGTAAACATTAAATTCAAATTCATTTGTTTGTTAGAATATGGTACATTAATTATGGTCTTAAGTTTAATGAGTGGTCTCATCACATTCTGCCACGTGTGGCGTGCAAATATTAGGTACATGAATATAATTTTTACAAGACAAAATATTAGGTTGGTACGAATTAAAATTACATTTTGTGGTATGTCAGTTAAAAATATTGTCCGGATATCATTCAAAATATTATGAAATGTCAAACTATTACACACACTAGTTTTTTGTCGTATGGGAATTGGTTACATTACATTCAATTTAACCTTTTGAACGCCATTGTCACATATACGTGACAAGCAAGCGTGTCACAAATATGTGACAAAATGGTAGGTGAAATTGTGGCTTGGCGCGGAGGGCACGCGTGTGCGTTTATGCTCTGGCGTTCAAAATGTTAAACGAATGACTGCAGCTTGACCTTTTAGAGTCAAGGAAATAAAACCTCGAGACGAAAATCCAGCAGCTGAAACATTCAACTGGCACGCATACTTGGTACTTATTTCATTTAAAATTAGTCATAGACAATAATTGGTAATAAATAAAATAAGCATTACCTACATAATAATGTAAAACGAATGCAAATAGGCAAAAAGGCATGGTTTGTGCACACATCACCAACTTTTATATCTGGTATCACCTGTATGTGTATGAGTTCCTGGTGTTCGCACCTCGACTTGCTTGAACCCACTCCTACTTTCTCAAAGCAAAAATACTCAAGTTCTGGGCGAGAGACCTTTCTCCTTAATGTATATTTCCACTCTTGACAATGTGAGATCTTCTTCAGACAATCTCCCATAATCGTCTAATTCATCACGCCAATTTTCCTAGGACTCTTTCGACGACCACCCACCTAATGGACCCACAGCAATACCTAACTCCCATTTTAGAAAAACTCTTCTCAAATAGCCAGCTTCAGAAAATACTGCATGAGCCGTCTGGGTGCATTGCTCTCACATTATCGAATTAACAATCAATACGCCGATCACGTCTTGAAACTAATAGTCAATTTATACTGCTAATCATCCAGCAACCACGCGAGGGAGAAAAACAGTAGATAATACATTGAAGCGAAGAAAAACTTCGTTCATAATCAGATCAACGACACTTTTGTAGAAGAGTCGTGTGGTCATGGAGTAAGAAAAGTGTGGAGAAGCGAAAGTCGTAACAGGCATTAAAAATATTATGAAGAAACAGAGTGTCACACCTTATAACTTAAGTGTTAGGGACGAAAATATATGAAGCCAAATTTTAAAAAAATACTGACACTCACTGAAACTCAGCCCATCATCAGCCCAAACATGGTTGTCAATTTTGTAGATGATCGAAAACCAGTGTCAGAAAAGGTAAAAGACAAGAGTCTTGGCATGGACAATATGATATAGAAGAGTAGACTGCATGTAAAAGAGTGATCAATTTTACTGTTGATGGATGGAAGGAAAAAGGGAGGCCATAGCAATGATAGAAGAAATGATTTGAATGAAAACATTGACAGAGGATAACGGAACTGATATAAGTCAAAGGTTGTCAAAGAAAATCGAGTCAATGACTGTCCGAGTCGAACGTTTACTACGAATTTTTTGCCATTTGCGGCCGCAAATGGCAAAAACACTCAAGGAACCCACAGGATCCCGACCGATAGGCTGACAGGTTGACATGCGAGATGCCATTAAAAAAAAAGCCCTTTGCGTTGCCGTGCGATCGAATCTGAAGTTCACCTTCTACACAGTGACACAGTCTTACTCTATGGCCATGTGTCTCTACACATTTGCCATGCATGACTGGGTAGAAACAGGTGACTTGTTCATGGCAGGTGACGTCAAAGCTTTGTTAGCGAGAAGCCAAGGTGTAGTGGAGCTGTTCAATTGTCTTAGCAAGGTGTTTACACTTTACTGAGATGTTTTGTAACAAGTTGTACTAGTTATTGTAGTATAGAGTTTAGTAAACAATGTGATGGAAAGAACACATACACACCTATTGGTGGTATTCTTTAGAAAGCCGAATACGAAGGACTGCCTTGTCTGGTGAGCATGAGGTCCAGGATTTGATTCACGGGTCGGGCAATTTGTTTTTGGGTTTTTCCATCAGGAATTTTTCAGTAGTAGCCACGGATTTTGGATTTGTGCGCGGTTGATGGCTATAGCCTCGCCTCCTATTATATGGGATATAAATATAACTGGCGAAATGTGGGTGAATTATTAGCTACACCTCTGCATAACCCTTCGGGGATTACAGGCGTGATGTTATGTTATGTAATGTTTATAGATATAATTGAGCGTTGGAAGTTGAAATAATTATGCGTATTGGAAGGAATGCAATAAGCTTAGTTGATGGATTAGTTGCATAAGCTACAATGATAATAATGTTACAAATAGTGATCATGGTTATCTTATCTTAGTATTTTTATTCCAACTGGGCAAAGGCCAAAGGTATCCAATTTCTTCCTGCTTTACAAAAACTCGACGAAAAATAACAAACTTTTTTTTTACTATCAAGCGGTGAAAGATGCCAGACGCATGGGTCTGGCACCCAGTAAAACACGCCGCCGTGAGCCTTCTGTCGCCTTGGCGGATGAGCCGCGGGAACTGCTACAATAATTAACCTAATCTTACTTTTTTCTTTTTTTTTTTTAAGGATGGGAAATCATCATATAACTCCTCCCGCTCTGGGTGGAGTGGGAGGGAGTGTCAGACTTTTACTGACTAAACCCCATCCATGTTCCTTCCTTGCCCTTTGTGTTCCAGGGCCGCGGTATCTCTTTCGAACATTCCCGCAGCCCCGGCAGGAAACTAATCTTACTTTACGTATTGTTCCGACTATATAGTGTTCCATTGCAAATATATCACACAAAAGATACTGAAGAATCTAACAGTTTTTTCCACAAAACAACTGTACCTACAACAGTTTTTCCTGTGGTGTCGATCTCCTACGTGATCCAAAATCGTGAGAAACAATTCCATAAATACACACTAATACCAAGGACTCAATGTAACGCACTCAAAACATTGTTTTGGCCATGGCTTGAATAGTACGGGGGACGTGAAGGTGTTTAAAGTAAAAAAAAATCATAAAAAAAATGTATTTAAAAAAAGAACTAGAAAAAACGTTGGAACTTTGGCCCCCAATATCTCCGTAACTAGAAGGTTCCCAGGTATGGTCCAGAACAATAAATGATCGCAATGACGCGCAAAACAAGTGCTTTTCAGCTTCGTTAAGGGTTTTGATACACCCTTTATAAACTGAGTATATGACTCCATAGTTGGTCCAGTGGTCGCTAGTGCGATTGCTGAGCATGAGGTTCTGGGTTTGATTTCTGGGTCGGGCAAATTGTTATTGGTTTTTTCCATCAGGGATTTCCGGGATGCCGCCAGCCGTCGCGATTCGCGATAGTTTTCATTTCAAAAATTGTCACAAACATAGGATCTTTTTTTTTACTGTAGAAGCAAACAGTTTCTTTTCCTCAAAACAACTGTACCTACAACAGTTTTTCCTGCTGTGTTAATCTCCTACGTGATCCAAAATCGTGAGAAACAATTCCATAAATACATACTAATACCAAACGGACCTCAGTACTAAACCAAGTCGATTACTATTCTGTACCTCACCGTATGGTTTAGCGGCTAACGGGCACCGCACGTGGGTTGCATTCCCATTTGAAGACAAACTCGTTCTTAGTCTAACACGTCCCTCTTTTTGTTCGCAGGTATGATGCTGTACTGGTTCGGAGGTTCCGAGAAGTTTGAATGCCGGTGGTAACTGAGAATTTACACTATGCAGAACAGGGGTGTTAGGCTCCACCGAACTGGAGACGAGTGGAGCGTAGGCCTCAGGTAGATGCGAAAACCACAGGTCCTGTTGGCTTTGTATGGGGGAGGCCTATATCCAGAAGTAGACATCTGCGGATAATGATATCTTTAGACAGCTCTGTCCATTCCATAACAATTATGAGTATTCCATTAAAAAGGTCTTACTTTGACCCTTGTTACTTGGAGTTGAAGTCGGTGTAACAATTGTCTTCAATTGTTCACTGTCAGCCATCCCATCATTTACTCCTTATAAATCAGTCAGAAAGTGGCGCATGTACAGAAAAATTTATAAGAAATCGTTTGTCTTGGTAAGGACATGTAATGAGGAGGTATGAAACGCATGTGACTAAAAGAGTGGACATGAATCTTAATGGATGGAGGGGGAGAGGAAGGCCAAAGAAAAGATGGATTGAGTGAGGAATGATATGAAAGAAAAAGGAGTAAATGATGATGTGGCGTCTGACAGGGGAGGATGGAAGAAGAAAACGTGTTGCGCCGACCCTAAGTAGAATGGGACAGGGGCAGGAAGATGATGAATGCAAGCTTTCAGTCTCACAGTCATTGCGGTCAAAAATCTCATCAAGACAAACATCTTTTTTATTCTACTGTAGAAGAAACTGTTTTGGTATTCACATTGTTTTAGTATTATGTTGATTTATACAGTTTTTATCAGAATAAGTGCATAAGTATGTGCGATTTACTATCGCAAGATAAGTGAGTTTGAAATGTATTCTATTTGGACTGGAATGTCATGAATTTTAAGTGTATTTCTTTATTTTATTCTATTTGCAAAAAATCTACGTGTTTTTAAGAATGACATAGGGCTTGCCTTTGTGACCAGGCCCTGCAGTCTCGACAAATATAACGACAAAAATCGGTCGTTAAGTGTAATCGATGTCAAATTTCTTTAATAGATTTTCAACCTTATGCTTTCAGAATAAAGTAGAAAATCTATTAAAGGAATTTGACAACGATACGACTTAGCGACCGATTTTTGTCGCTATCTAATGTCGAGACTGCAGGGCCAGAAGGACGATCTCAAATGGCAATCGTTTTGTAATTCTACAGAACTTTTCAACGGGATTAAGGCGGAAACGCCAGGGTAACCCGCGAAATTTAAATTATCTTACGTTTTTTGCAAATTTACCGGTTAGTGTCAGACTGTGTATTGAACAAAATATGATTATGATTGAATTTGTTTTTTGACCCTTTCATTGAGTGATTATATGAACTTAGAGCATTGTAATCTTACTAATATTATAAAGAGTAAAGATTTGTATTTGTGTGTGTATATGTTTATTATGAATAAACTCAAAAACTTTTTTTCACCATTAGAAAGCTACATTCACCCTGAGTAACATAGGCTATATTTATTGCTAGAAAAAATGGGGGGGGGGGGATTAGGCGAAAATAAATGTCCACCTGTGCAAAGCCGGGACGGGCCGCTTATAGTTCTGTATATAACGGTCGCGAATTATATTTCAATCACATTTAACGCGAAGTCAAGTTTTAATGAAAATTAATATCTTCTTTACTTACTTAAAACTTGTTTCGCGATGAACGTTCATTCACAAGAAACAACTAGCAACAGCTAAGATAATTAAAATCCACATTTTTTATTCATATAATCTCTCTGTTTATACAACATTGCATGATAAATTCTTCATAACAAACTGGGTAAATAATTAACTATTGATAACTAACAGACAGGTCATTCACCGTCCATATATCTATATCTTAATAGCTGTTTATTATAGTATAGATATACGTATATGGCAATAGGGCAAAAAACTTATAGTGTACGCCCACATAGTGCAAAGGTGTGCCTGACCTACCTCAATGTGATTGAACTAGTGACAGACGGGACAGCCCTTCGAAAAGTCGGGTTTTCTGCCTATCTGTTGGGAATATTTTCGAGATCGTTCTATCACGCGTGAATTCCTCGGAAGGGTGTAGCTATGTATTGTGCACCTAAATATGTCAGTTATGTTGTCAAGTAATAAGAGGCCAGCTTATTTTCATTAGTTTGGCACAACCCCATGCTGCTACTGAGAAACTCCTAATGGAAGAGCTAAATAACGCTTTTGCCCGACTTGAGGATTGAATCCAGGACCCCATGTCCTGGATTCGATACTCAAGTAGGTTGGCTCTCTGTTCAGCAGTCGGTTTTGGCACACTTGGCAGAAAATTAAGACAAGATTTAGATAGATAAGTAAAATATACTTTATTGTACACAAAAATTGATGCATAGCTCATCATCTTCCTGCCCTTGTCCCATGTTACTTGGGGTCGGCGCAACACGTTTTTTCTTGCATTCTCCGCAGTCAACCGTCACGCTATCATTTACTCCTTTTTCTTTAATATCGTACCTCATACAATCCATCCATCGTTTCCTTAGTCTTCCTCTCCCTTTCCATCCATCAACATTTATTTAGCTATTTTACAATATTACTAATATCTACCTACTCAGGTGCTCTCGTTCTATTTCGTAGTTAGAACTTGTATCTCGATATAGGTAGAATTCTGTAGGCTTATTTCGGCTACGGCCTAGTTCTATCGTTTCCAAAACTGGCGCACTGAATTCGATATTACCTACCTGCCAGGTCGCAGGTGAATAAAATAGCTTTGTATTGATTTTTCTTATTTTACACCCCATGTTTCTACGTGAGTCATCGCTGCGCTAACAGTAGATACTAGGAATAAATTCAAATAATTTATAGACTGAAATGGAGGCCTTTTTGTTTCATGTTTCTCTTGTATTCTTCCACTATCCACATTTGCCCAATAAATAATTCTTGTAATCTGATCGTATCTTGACCTTTATCTTCTAACCGATTTCAATCGCCGCTAGAGGGTTCCTTAATGGGTTGGTTTGCTGGAAGCTTCACCACGAGAGAGCTCCGAGTATTCGTCACTTGTTTAAGTCATCATAAATGAAAAGTGACAAACGATAACAAGAAGAACTCTTAGCGTCATCTCGCGGCAACAGCAAGGAACTGCACGGCAGCTGAATAAATGAAATACATACATAGTGCCGTACGCGAAACTAATTTGGCAGCTTCCATCCCTATTGAAAAACAATTTCTGAAACTTGTCAAACAAATTTACATGCACTTACCCACACTTATACTTCAGCCAACTTATCTATTTAGGCGGGAAAACACAGAACTAAAATAAGTGTACCAAACATTTGACAAACCGACGCATTTTTTCTTGACAAGCAGCGCCACCTTGAACTGCAAACTTAAAGTGGTCATACTATGCCGCGCCTACAAATGTCGCAGGTCCGTACTACTAACACATTTGATTGATACACTCACTCAGAGCATTGTATTGTCGATTAGGATCCATTGATAACGCGTCTAGTTATACAATAGACTATGGTAACAGATTTGCGATCGAGTCACGATACGTAACGGTGGGTTTAATTGGAGATTATGGTAATTATGTTGGCATTGATTGTAATCTTGACAGCGTCTTATTAAAATTAGTCTGTGTGGTCACACAGGTGTGGTGTTCTTCACTTATCGACAGAATAAAATGTATAGTACACTGTTTTAAGCTTTCACGGTTTACAAATAAACTTATACTGTCACTTACGGGATATCTTCCGTGATTGTTCATTATTTTGAGCTCCCGATATTTCGAACCTGTTGCAAGCGCCATGATCGTGGGTTGGAGTCAACCCGCGATCAAAATAATGAACAATCATGGAAGATATCCCGTAAGTGTGTGTGTGAGTTTAAATGTGTAGTAGCTTGTGCCCTTGTAAAACTATTAGACAGCTACACCTGGGTGTTCAAAGCGTTTTGTATTCCTACAAAAATTTTGAACAGGATTGACATTAAGGCTGTTTGGCAGCTAATTTCGATAAAAACCTTTTTGATCCGTCCATCATCGATGAAGCTGGTAAAATGTAGCTTTGTCGACAGTTCTAGATCCCAAAAGTGCAGCAGACGTACTTGTCTACCTTTTCCTTACCGTTGAAGAGTTACAGCGTCGGCGTCCATGTATTTTCTTCTCCATAGAGATCTTCATTTTGGAAGGCAGGCAAGCTGACATAGGTACCCTGAGACTGACTCACAAATTACCTGAAACTGGGGCAATGATTTATAATTGAAATAAAACGCTTTTACTGTGATATAAGTTCGATACTATGTAGTATATGTAACTAAAAAGCATTAGTGCTTTTACATTGCTACACTAACGGTAGCAGGAAAGTTAGTAATTAGTATCTTAATTACTATAATTAGCAGCTGTTAAATTCCTCACTGCTACTATTAATCTTTCTAGCCATAGTAATACTTCAAACCCCTCTATTTCTTTTTAATAAAACTAGCTACCTGACAGCAAAAAGCAGGCTCTATTAATTGAATAGACTGAGCATGCGTAAGCAAAAAAATACGTAATTAAAAGCTTGCATTATCTTATCATTTATTGTTGCTCTCGTTGGTCTAGTGGTCGCAAGCGCGACTGCTGGGCATGAGGTCCTGGGTGCGATTCCCGGGTCGGGCAAAGTGTTATTGGGTTTTTCCATCAGTTGCTGACAATAGGCTCGCCCCCTATAACATAACTGGCGAAATGTGGGTGCCTGACCCTTCGGGGATTGCAGGCGTGATGTTATGTTTGGCTTTTTAGAAACTTAATAGAAATAAGCATAAGTTGTTCATACGCTTCCCGTGAGTGGAAAAGTAGTTATTACTTGATATTACTCAGAGTGCAGTATCTACGAATAGCGCTAAGTATACTATTCCAATTTACCTAATGATCTTGTCCGTGCTTGTAACTTGGCAGCTTTGATACCGCTTTTTCAATAACTAAGCTTTCATCACATTAACCAGCTTATTAAATGTCCACTGCTGGACCACGTCAATGTGCTGTGTCTTACTATGCTCATGACCAAAAATCAAATTAAGCAACACATCATTGAACAATAAGAATCGCATGTGACTAAAAGAGTGATGAATATAAACGTTGATGGATGGAGAGGGAGAGGAAGACCAAAGATACGATGGATGGATTGTGTGAGGGATGATATGAAAGATAAAGGAGTAAATGATAGCGTGACAGTTGACAGAGGAGAATGGAAGAAAAAAACGTGTTGCGCCGACCGCAAGTAACATGGGACAAGGGCAGGAAGATGATGATCATTGAATAATAAGCTGCAAGAGGGAGAGGAAGACGTAAGGAAACGATGGATGGATTATGTGAGGAAGGAAAAAGGAGTAAATGATAGCGTGACGATTGTCAGGGGAGAAGGGGAGAAAAAAACGTGTTGTGCCGACTTCAAGTTACATGCGATAAGGGCAGGATTCAAGAAGACGTTGAAGACAGTTATGACCATACTGTAATCATACATAAGGTTAAGAAAAATGCAATTTAAGCACCATTAAATCGTCTTTAGTTTCACCCATATTAGCTACTTTGTTAAGTATATTTTTCTGTCTGTACCCTAGCTTGTAAAATTTCAGACAAAGACAACAAAAACCTTTATTTGCCCTACAAATTCTGTACAATTCTACGATCTAGGTTATTAAGCAATGAGTAAATAACACTGTTACATAGTACATAGTAAATAAGCTACATTTACGTCGTACAGAGGCGGTGTCTGAGAAAGTGCTGGTTACGGTACGACGGACCAGCGACGTTTTTATGCAATATTACGGAGTGGGCTGAGTTATAAGCGGTAGCGATTTGGTTGAAAACAATATATTAAATAAACTATGTCACTAACACCCGTAACTATAAATACGTCAAAGTGATAACTTAAGAAACGATTTTTATTCTATAACTAGGTTGTACTTTGCTTGTAATTCAATCATTATTTGAAAGACACGTGGCGCCACCTATTATAAGAATGTTATTGTTGTTTTTTTCGGGAACTGTACTTTTTTCGCGATGAAAGGTACCCTACGTCCGTTCAGTGGTTAAGGCGTTAAAAGGTAACAAACAAACAAAAAAACTTACTTTCGCATTTATAATATTAGTTAGGATTTAGCAATTGATTGAAGTTAGAACTGTCAAAAATAAGAAATCTTTGCTTTCTTTGACGGTTCCTACTTGGTTCAAATTCTTGTCTATTGCATAAGTTATTACTTAAACTCAAGTAATTACTTTAAGTTGACTATAGATACAAGTGTAAGTAATTATCTTAATTTCTCAAATCCAATTCTACAGATTGATGTATTGAATTCAAAGCTTAAGATTTTTTTTCTATTTGAAGAGAACTTAACTTCTAAATAAGAGCTTAAAAGTTTGATTTTGGCTGATTGATACCCACTCCGAATTGATAATATTTCGAACATTGATAATATTTTGTGAGAAAATCTTGATTTTCAAATGTGTTCTTTATAATAGTAGACCGGTAGATCTCAGTACCTTCGGTTAGACCTTAAGAACTTATGCTGGCTAAATATCCACTTAAATTTTCATCTTTTCTTTGATAGAGACTTTCGAAAAAATGGGCTGCGGTTATTATCAAAGACGAAATACGCTCAATAATATATTATATTCAATCGCTATCCACTCATTACTTACTCCTCATCCATGCATATATTTTGCGACTCCATTAAAATCAATAATTTGATCATGCATCGATAAATACGAGGAGAAGTTTTTATGGCGTATTTCGCAAATTAGATTAAACGGTTTTTTGTCATCTTTTGTAAAGTATAGCTTTAATTAAACATAAATCGTTTCACAATGGACGTGTTATCTCTATCAGAATGTGATAATCGTTTGAGAGCAGGTTTTTGTAACAAAATAATAAAATCATGTTGTATTATATTATATTACAATAGATTTTTATCTTTATATTTGAAAATTCATACGTTAAATGTTGGAGGAGCTCGTGGCTAAATAAAAATAACCGCTCGGGGTCGATCTTTAGGTTAAGCCGTGCTTGCCTAGGTTGGTCTGTGGATGGGTGACCACCCATTACATGCCGAGTTTCCTCCGTTTCTTCGAAAGGGTCCCAGGTGTCATTTGTAGATCTTTGACAGTCGTTAGATAGTCAGTGGCCCAAAAAGTCTGACAACCAGTCTTACCAAGGGGTATCGTATTACCCAGTACTAACTGGGTTGTGGAGGTCAGATAGGCAGTCGCTCCATGTAAAATGCTGGTATTCAGCTGCATCCGCTTAGACTGGAAGCCGACCCCAATATAGTTGGGAAAAGGCTAAGCAGGTGATGATACGTTAAATGTTGGACATATTTTTTTTGTTTACAAGGTTTTTTGCTCGTGGCTAAATAATAACCGTCGCTCGGATAGATCTTTAGGGTAAGCCGTACTTGCCTACGTCGATCCGTGGATCGGCGATCACCCATCATCACAAGTTAGATTGAGTTTTTATAGTGTACATTTTCTTAAAATCTTGTAACATTACAAAATACCAAAGACATTCAATTATGTACTGAAGTCTATCCCCAAGTCCCCAACCCATTTATCTACCTACTAATGAAATCAGTGAGTGTGTTTATATAAAAACTATTACATAAAACATCTCACTTAATGTATCGTTCGGCACTGCTATTGTTTTTGTGGTAGGTAGCCAAGTAACTGTCCGCACTGGTCTCATTCAAGCGGTTCTGCGAAACGACTCAAACGACGAACAGCGAATTTTTCTTGCGAAACGTATCTGTATCCTTCGCGAGTAGGGTTGGCAGTGAATTTATTTTTATTATTATTATTTATCTTTGGCAGAGGCTCTAGATATGTTGTGGTCGTTGGTGGTCTATCTGGTGGTACACTAACCATGAAGATGAGATTATTGAAAGCTCAGATCAGATAATGGATCTCTTTTTTTCCCTTGAACTTTTCCGGCTTGATAGCACCGGGTCTTTAATGGTGGTCACCAATGCTGGTTCTGGCTGTTGCAGTGGTTCAGCCATTTTTGTATTAATTGCCATTATTTATATGGATTATAAGAATAGCTCAAGTCGGTTACCAAGATATTCTGTTAAAAAAATAATACGGAGAATTTTGCGAATGACTCAATAAGCCGCAAAATTTTCCACATTTTTTTTATGTTGTGCCTCAAACTACGACTTTTGACAATCAAAATATGGCACTATATTAAGAATTGATACATCAAGTAGCCGTCGTTACAACATTACATTACATATGCATTACAAATTTTCAAGTAGTTTTGGGTCATTACGGACCCCCTGGGCATATAGGGAAAAAAAGGAGTGAGTTTATGGAACTTAGTTCATTTTTAGATGTGACTAGATCCTTCATCATTGAGTAACACAATCTGTCTATTCTCCTCAACTTTTTAGCATGTTTTTGTTCAGAATCGGCGTCTACAACAACAATTGGGCTCAACAACCTTCGAACAATAAACAATACAAGTCAGGGCTTAGATTCTGAACAACAAAGGGCCCCAGTACCACTGTTCCATACAGAACGACCGCCGTGCTATTTATACTACCCTAGTACTTTTCCAAAGAGCACGTTATTTTGGTTGAGGCTAGAAATTGCAATATATGGTGCAAAAGTTGTATGAAATCATTATGAAATAGTTTTTTCCACGTATCCACCATTCATTATCATCATCAGCCTACAGCTTCCATCCAGGAACTCTCATCCAGTTGCTACCAGCCACCCTGCGGAAATCGTCGCTCCGCCTAGCCTGAGGGCGTCCTACCTTACGCTTGCCGATTCGCGGTCTCCAGTCACGGTACCCACCATTCTTTAGGTTTAAAATTTAATGATTTTCTAAGAAAGCACCTCTGCCCTTTACCCGGACGAATGTGAAGAACGGCGGGGTACAAATATATTCTGAACAATATAGGACCCCAGTACCATACAATATATACGACAGAACGACTGCCGTGGTATTTATGCTACCCTAGTACCTTTTCCATTATTGTAAGAGCACATTTTTCTTAAAGGCTACTGAAATTTTTATGTGATGGTGGAGAAAAGTGCTGTGAAATAGTTTTTCCTCTGTTTTTTCATTTTTAATGAGACACAACTCACTCACAGTATCCCTTAGTCCCTAGGCGTAGAACAGGTTTTTCTTATAGAAGGCACTCTAGTTCTTAGTTATTTTGATGTGGTGAATATTTTCTGTTGAACCTGCGTTAAAAAAAGGGTGAAGTCTTTTTTTTTATACGGATGGGAAATCATCAAATTACTCCTCCCGCTCTAAGTGGAGTGGGAGGGAGTGTCAGACTTTAACTGACATAAGACTTTAAGACATCATCATCATCATCATCATTCTCCTGCCCTTTCTTGGATGAATTTGAAGATCCGTATTCAATAGGCAATTACCTACGGACAGATTTCTTTTTCGGACAGATTCATCTTGCTAAAGAACTTTAAAATCACAGGTAAATGAACACGAAGTAATAAAATAACGACTATGTTTACTCTAAATCTTATTCAAAAATTGACATTAAAAATAAGCTTCCGGTTCTAAAAACCCAAGGTGAGACGGCATTTAGTACAAGTGACATAATAAAAATAATCCTTGGAATAATAGAATTTTGTAAGCATTTAGAGACCTTGTGTGTTGTGATAAGATAGCCATCAAAGGGCATTAGACAAACATGTGACGTCATACGAGTTAAATGTTATTAGATTGTTTGTGATGATAATGTTATTATTAAATGGAAGTGACACTTGTAGTGTGTTTTGTGAATTGCAATATTATTATATTGAAATTATTTATGTGCTTTAAAAATGCACAGGTAGGAAATATATAATAGAATTAGGTCCCCTTTAAAAACGAAATCGGAATGAGAAAAAAAACGTACTTCGTAGTCGTAAAATTCAAAGGAAAACTGACCAAAGGGAGAAAAATGAAAAAAAAAATGCCATACGAACAATTTCCCCTAAGTAATAAATTCATAGAACTAAATCCAGATAATTGTTTCAAGTTTATTTTATTTATTTATTAAAACTTTATGCACAAGTAAAAACTATACAAAGGCGGACTTAATGCCTTGGGCATTTTCTACCAGTCTACCTTAGGGTGATACAGATACAGACACAATAGGTGCAATAACAGAAAAAATTAATTACTAGAAAATATTTACACCTAACTAAAACATTAAAATAAATACATAAAGGGTGTAAAAAGACCCTTAACGAAGCCGAAAGGTACTTGTTCTCTTCGTCATTGCGATCATTTTTTTGTTCTAGACCATACCTGGGAACCTTCTAGTTACGGAGATATTGGGGGTCAAAGTTCCAACTTTTTCACAATTTTTTTTTTAAATTCATGTTTCTTATGGAAGATTTTTACTTTAAACACCTTCACGACCCCCGTACTATTTAATCCATCCACCAGCACAATGTTTTGAGTACGTTAGATTGAGTTTTACCGTAAAACATAATTTTTCACCCCAAAAAAAAAAGTCGTTTCCCAGCAATAATTTTTGCGTAAAGTTACTTAGTTTGATGTACAGAATGCTTGGTTGACGGCTTCGTGAAGGGTCTGTTTACACCCCGTATATAAAACAATATATGTAAAGTTAAGAGAGATAAACAAGCAAAACTACTACAACTTAATTACAAATTCAAGGGATATTTGGAAATGTTAATCAGAAGTAGTTCATGGTATACTAAATCTGTGTTTTTCTAATTTAATTTATCAGACTCCTACCAAAAACCCCACTGTATTCCTACAGCTACGAAGAATCGGAACTACCTTTTCAATCATTGAGTTATTTATCAGATTAGATTCGTCGAGTCTCTATTGAATCATATCAAGCCATCAGCACGTACACTTAATTCGGCAACCTCCATTACTACTAGTAGTAAAACCCACAGTACGACAGTATACATTACAAAAAACCCCGTTACATACTGTCCGTAACCGACGCCGCCTACGACACGTTATGAGGGCACTGATCTTGTTGGGATAAAGCACAAGAGTAAGCGATATTAGCTCAATTCTTGCATACATCAAACTCAAACTCAAAGCATTTATTTTAATTAGACCATAACTGGCACTTTGGAATGTCTGAAAAACTAAAAAGGCGAAGCTACAGTCCCAGACACAAGGCATAATAACTTGTGAAAGTACTGTAGTTGCCCATTCCAAAGTGTAGATCTCTATGGAGAAGAATGGGCCAGAAACTCCATGGACACAAGATCTTCATACAAGATCTTGGTTACATCATTCATGTTGAGATAATACATATAATGATAATACATCGTGCCGGTGTAAAATAAAGCTTTACTTCAATGTTGTGAATTCACGAAGTGTATGTAGGACCCCAATACGGGAAAGCGTCTTTTTTTCGATGCAATGGATCAGTTTGGGCCAGAAGGTCACTTATTTGGTCCTTAAAAGTGCAGGTATAAGGATGCTTTGAACATCCCATTAAGTGGGACTTATTTTCGATAACACCGTACTCGCATTATTTGTCGAATGGGTCTACAATAGCCCAACCTGCCAATTTGTATTAAAACTCAGAAATACTAAACTGATTACTTAAAGTCTATAATAAGTAACTAGATTCAAAGCGTCAGAATCCAAGGGACAAATCTTCATGTAGTTCTAATAGTATAGACGGATCGATAGTATTATTTTATCCACACTAACATAGAGAAGTCTACCAAAAGTCAGTGTCATTAATTTTAATATACTACAAAGAGAGTCATGTTACTAACTCTGCAGATCACAGGTAACTCTTTCTAAAAACTTGCTCGCTAACCGCTCGTAACTCAGACTGCAACACCAAACTTACAATCGATTTTGCACCACCCATTGAATTCTAGGATCATTAACCTTTCTGTATTCGTTTTTTCAATGTTTATATCGCTTTTAAAGCTTTTCATTACTTCTGCAATGACTTTCAACAGGGCTAATGAACATTTCGGTAGTTTTGACATCAGTCCTGTACATTTTCGACAAAAATCACCATGAAAAGAAATAAAATGAAAAAGCGTTTATTCGTGGTGACCTCCTAAGCTTTACAAAAAATGTTACTTCTGCCAAACTGTAAAGCAGTTTGTTGACAGATGTAGCTCTCGTATACAATATTACCTATTGTAATTCCTTTATTCATTAACTTTCTTATTTATTACATTTTTAAATATTTTAAAAACAAAAGTAAACAAAACATTTAAAAATATAAAAAATAGTAGCCCACCGGCATCGGGAACAGGGTCCAGGTTGCCGGTGGTCAGGGCTCCAGAGAGAGGAACCGCCTCACTATGCGTGCCGTGTCTAGGAGTACTGCTTTCTGAATCAAGCCCTTGACCCAGCCGCGCAATGAGAGCCACCTAAGGTGTTGGTCGAGGCTCTTTGCTATTAGTCCATTAACCGTAACGACTATCGGTACAATGATTGCAGAGTCCAATTATATATATATATATATATATATTAATATATTATTATATTACCTATATTTTTATGTAACTACTCATAGGTATTTTTCCATCAATAACAAGAATAAACATTAACTGTAACTAAACACAAATATTTTACTATTCAGGGTGTAAACGGACCCTTCACGAAGCCGTCAACCAAGCACTATATATATGCAAAAATTATTGCTGGGAAACGACTTTTTTTTTGGGGTGAAAAATAACGTTTTACGGTAGAACTCAATGTAACGTGCTCAAAACATTGTGCTTATGGAAGGATTGAATAGTACGGGGGTCGTGGAGGTGTTTAAAAATCTTACATTAAAATCATGTATTAAAAAAAAACTTGTGAAAAAGTTGGAACTTTGACTCCCAGTATCTCCGTAACTAGAAGGTTCCCAGGTATGGTCTAGAACAAAAAAATAATCGCAATGACGGGGAGAACAAGTGTCTTTCGGATTCGTTAAGGGTCTTTTTACACCCTTTATATCACAAAGGCTGACGCGAGCTGAGGCGATATGCTCTTAGACTACTCCGACTTTCGCTTATAACTTAGACCATACTTGTACTCGGTAAGCTCTCAATCGAACATCGGGCAGTGTCAATTGATCCCTGTGTCAATTTACAATTGGATGAGCCCTATATTGAATCGTACGTTTTTTGTTCTTATTGTGTGCAACATCCAGTCTGTTGTAGCGGTGTTCAATTTTGATGTGTTATTTGGTTGGGTGTTGGAGCCAAAGATTGTTCCAGTATTTGCGGCCAATTGTGTGTGCGGTTGATTGACGTAAATGTCTAGAATGTGATTTTGGTCTAGTGGCCGCAAGCGGGACTGCTTGGCATGAGAACCTGGGTTCGTTTCCCGGGTCGGGTAAAGTGTTATCGGGTTTTTCCATTAAGAATTTCTCAGTAGCAGCCGCGGAGTCTGGTTTTGGGCCTGGTTGATGGCAATAGGCTCGCCCCCTATTACACGGGACTTACACATAACTGGCGAACTGTGGGTGTACTATTCGGTACAGCTCTGCCTGAAAAACTAGAATAATGTTTCCAAGATCTAATCCTTGACTGATGACGATGATTGTTCACGATTCTAATTTCCTTCTAATATCCATATCCATACTAATATTATAACTGCGAAAGTAACTCTGTTTCTTTGCATGTTTGCTACCTTTTCACGACTAAACAGCAAATCGGATCGTAATGAAATTTGGCGAGGAGATAGATTATATCCTAGGGAAGGACATAGGCTATATCTTTTGTTCCTCACTCATACTCATCAAAATTATTACGCGAAAAAAGTCGCGGGCAACAGCTAGCTATTTTTTCAAGTCTGGTCAAGTTTCTACCGTCAATCGCAGACGTCTACGATTTATTGAACCACAAAAACTGTAACAATTGAATAAGCTTTCTGAAACCGCAAAGTTAATACTGTATAGCGTATAACATCTAGCTAGACTAGACGCTCCATAACCGTCTAGTATTTAACCTAGATCCAGAAATATGACGAGAATTTTCTCAGTAATATCACAATATTGATTTATACTGAAGCTCTCAATGGCCGCCAGGCAGGCATTCTCGCTGGGAATACCAGGGACGCAGGGGATAGTAGGAATTCTTTACGAAATATTTCCTATATTCTGTTCTGTTTTTGCGCGGTTCTATTATACTTTAGCTATGGAGGTATATGATTGCTGGTATTTCAATGGATTCCGTATTATGTGATGTGAATGATGTGATGGATGCTGCTATATTAGGTGTTTACGGACTTTTCACGAAGCCGTCAACCAAGCATTCTGTACATCAAACTTAATAACTTTTTTTTTTGCTGGGAAACGACTTTTCTTTGGTTATTCAACTTTGACTTCCAATATCTCCGTAACTAGAAGGTTCCTAAAGTATGGTCTACAACAAAAATTCTTGCAATGACGGGGAGAACAAGTGCCTTTCGGCTTCGTTAAGGGTCTATTTACACCCGTTTAGGGATTGTTTTAGACACGACAGCAGTTGCTCTAGCTGTTTATTGTGAATTTAGAACTTTGAGGCAGGCGCGAAACAATGAAAAACCTGGCAGCTAATCCCGAACGAATGATTAAATTCACTTAAATGTAGCATAAGTTCGTACAAGACGCATTGACAAACTAATCTTTGTGTAGCAACACCACGAGGAACGTTCCAGTTTTACAAAGAGCCTAAGAAAATAGACCTCGACTTTACTTTCAAGTAAGCTGGTTCTTCAACTGCGTTCTTAGACTTCGTTTAGATGCCGTTAGTCTTTCTTTCTTGTGTGGTTAGTCCCTAACCTGGTGTCAGAGTTTTTATGCCGCCCATGGGCCTCTGACTTGGCTTTACATGCCGTCGAAAAAAATCTTTCAGGCATGCTGGTTTCCTCACGATGTTTTCCTTCACTGAAGCAGGTGATAATTATACAATACGCATATCATCATCTGCCTACCCTTTTCCCAGCTATGTTAGGGTCGGCTTCCAGTCTAACCGGATGCAGCTGAATACCAGTATTTTACATGGAGCGACTGCCTATCTGACCTTCACAACCCAGGACTAGGTAATACGATACCCCATGATAAGACTGGCTGTCAGGGCCACTGACTACCTGTAACGACTGTCAATACGCACATGAATCCGAAAAATAAGAGGAGCGTGTTCTGGGGTCGAACTCGAGAACATTTAAATGCCTTTTTAGAAATAGCATTTAAAGGGTGTAAAAAGACCCTTAACGAAAACGAAAACCACATATTCTGCCTATCATTGGGATCATTTTTTTCTTCTAGACAATACCTGGGAAACCACAGGATCTGGAGATATTGAAGGTCAAAGTTCCAATTTTTTCACAAGTTTTTTTTTAAAAACCACTTTTTAAGATTTTAACTTTACTTTAATTAACTCCATGACCCATTAACTATTCAAAGCATCCATCAGCACCAAGTTTTGAGTGCGTAACATTGAGTTTTACCGTGAAAAATGATTTTTCACACCAAAAAAAAAAGTCGTTTCCCAGCAATAATTTTTGTGTAGAGTTACTTAGTTTGATGTACAGAATGCTTAGTTGACGGCTTCGTGAAGGGTCTGTTTACACCCTGTATTACAAACCCAAGGTATTAGATTCCGTCAAAGTAATTCTAAGCTATTACTTTCAACAGCAACTAAAAACTACTTTTACTGGCCGCTCATTACCCGATCGATACCGCATTGCATGCACCTCTGACGTCACCGTCGGAAAAACCGGTGCCCGTAAGATTACAGTAACTGCAGCATTACAGTTCGTAATTATTGTAATCATTGTAATTGTTAATGTCAATTCAATTGTTGTTAAATGTAAGTAGGTTGGTAATGTAATTAACAAACTGCAAAACAGTCTAATGAGGATTTATTTTATTGTTTGTCTGATTGTTTGTAGGATGAAGTTGAATAATGAGGATAGACTTATACAAATCTATCTACACTCTTTCTTACTCGAAGAAAGAGGGTAGACAGATTTGTCTGCTCTTAACAATTTAATTTCCATCCACCCGCATTCTCCAGTCAACCCGCTATCATGGCGCTTGCAAATGTGCTTGCTTGGCGTCGAAATATCGGGAGCTCAAAATAATGAACAATCACGGAAGATATCCCGTAAGTGACAGATTAATTTAGTTGTAAACCGTTAAAGATTAAAACAGTGTTTAATGAGGATAGATTATTTAGCATTAAAAATGTTTTACAAGATGGCGCGTTTTAATGTGAGATCATTTCAGTGATTGGTCATATAGATTGGTGGATGAACAATCACACCAAGACACGTCTGATTTTTCAAATAGAAGAAGAAAGAAGAAGAAGAAAGAAAAAATATTTATTTGTCGCAGGGACATGACGTGCATCATACAAAATAACAAAAAAAAAATACAATAGACATAGGTAGGTACAACGCATAACAAATATTTATAATTTGAACAGGACGGGACAAAAAAAAGAAATACGTTAACATCTTGCGCAAATACATGTGCGTATTATATAAATATCAATTGCTTCGGTGAAGGAAACATCGTATCAACAGCATGCCTGAGAGATATTTCTCGATGGCATGTAAAGCCAAGTCGGAGGCCCATGGGCGGCATAAAAACTCTGACACCAGGTTAGGCACTAACCACACAATAAAGAAAAAAGAAGTACGTAAACTTATCGTAAAGTTTAACGATAAAACGGTTGTTTTGGGAGGTTCCTGCACCGAATCGGGCGGGAGGAAACGCCCGGGTGCTATCATTGTGAGGATCGTCCGGAGGACACGGTGGCGCACACCGTGGAGGTCTGCCCCGCTTGGGCGGAGCTCCGCCGTGTCCTCGTAGCGGCGATCGGCGGCGGCGACCTCTCGCTCCCGGCCCTGGTTCAGGCCATGGTCCGGAGCGAGAGGGAATGGGAAGCTGTCACCTCCTTCTGCGAAGCAGTCATGCTAGCGAAGGAGGTGGCGGGACGTGAGAGGGAGAGAATCTCACGTACCAGCCGCCGCGGGCGACGCACCGGGCGTCGGGGGCCACGTGGTGGCTCCCGGCCACCGTAGGCGCGGGCCTGTGGACGGTGAGTAATGGGTTAGCTCACCGTCCGTCCGTCTAATGACGACAGGCGTGTCGACGGCGCGTTCGTGTTCCACGCGCGCCTCAAAGAGATGTCAGCAACCAGGAAGGGGCCCGCAAGGGCCGATGCCTGCCGGGGCTGCGGGACTGTTCGAAAGAGATACCGTGGCCCTGGAACACAAAGGGCAATGAAGGAACATGGATGGGTTTTAGTCAGTAAGAGTCTGACACTCCCTCCCACTCCACCCAGAGTGGGAGAAGTCATTTGATGATTTCCCATCCGAAAAAAAAAAAAAAGTTTAACGATAATTACGGTAATTTGAATTTCATTTCATTGAATATTGGCGCTTATTAGTTAGTAAGTTAGCTTATTTTCCGAATTTATTGTTTTGTGCATGTGGTTTTTACGTATAAGTTATTGTTGCGCTGTTATTTAATTTTAAGAATTTATTATGTCTCTGTATTCCTTGTGAACAATAGTTGGTAAACCTTATATAATAAATAAATAACCAAATTGCCTTGCTTAAAATTGGATGGTTATTGATTATAAGCTCTGAGTATACGCCCATAGGGTGCTGTAAACGATTCCCATCCTAAAAGTCTTGGTAGTGCTACCATAACACAGACTAAAATTTCGCTAAACATCCCTACAAGGGATACAAATAATTAATCGCCACTGTCTTCCCCAAAGGGCAGCGACCCCTGGGGAATCCCTTAACGCCCCCTCCGCGTATTCGGCAACAAGTGCTTCGAACGTGACAATCGTATCAAAAGGCGGGACCCTATTCAATTTCATTCCTGCTCCAACATGAAAACCTTCTTTGTCCTTTGATGAATGACGTCTATATTTCACGGTCTGTGCCCCTCACAGGTACCCTTGACCTAAATGTGGGTCTTTGGACAACTGTACCTACATTCTTTTGATACGACGGTAAATCGGAACGACCGCCGCCATCTTGTTTTTTCAATACAATATCCACAGCCTACCTGCCTCAGTGGGTTTTTTTTTAAGGATAGGATATCATCAAATAACTTCTCCCGCTCTGGGTGGAGTGGAAGGGAGTGTCAGACTCGTACTGACTAAAACCCATCCATGTTCCTTCTTTGCCCTTTGTGTTCCAGGGCCACGGTATCTCTTTCGAACAGTCCCGCAGCCCCGGCAGGCCTCAGTGGGGTTTTGGGATCAATTTACAGGACGGACAGTTTTATTGACTTTTTCATTAGGAATCCCGCAGTAACAGCTACGGATTAGTGCCTGGTTGATGGCAATAGGCTCGCCTTCTTTTACAAGGAACTCAAACATAACTGGCGAAACCGTTGTTTAACTCGCAATGGTTTGTGTTGGTATGTTTATGTTTTTTCAAAATAGCTTGAAAAAAAGTTTTTTGAAATAAAAAAAAATGTGGGTGTACTATTAGGTACACCTCTGCCTAACCCTTCAGGGGTTACAGGCGTGATGTTATGTAAATACGTCTATGTTATTTTCATAAATACAGCGCCTAGTTGTCAATGTCATACAAACGTCAAAAGGTCCTAGTGGCACTATTATGTTATGCTCCGTTCCTCTGAAAGGTACCCTTGACCCAAATGTGGGCATTTCACTTGAGTGAGCACAGAGCCTCGTCGAGCTAGATGTGGCTCGCTTGGCTCAGCTCTTTAGACCTCTGCCAGCGTCAAAAGGCAAATGTAATGTCGTCCGTCAGCTCGATTACGTAAAAGAAGTTTCTTCCAATTGTGTTTACATACCATATAGTAACAGCACGCCCGCGTTTCCCAAAGGGAACATACTGTGGAGTTAAATTAAAGAAAAAAGGTTGACATTAAGTCAAAACCAAGACATTAAGTCAAAAGCAAGACATTAAGTCATAAACAAGACATTAAGTCAAAAGAAAGACATTAAGTCATAAACAAGACATTAAGTCTTAAGTTGGTACAAAAGGAGGTCATCGAGTCAAAGGTAGACTTTCAAGTCAAAGGTCACTGAATCGCTAGATAGTAGGCCCACATTACGGCTGTTATGATCAAATCCCATTTGATAAGAGGTCCCATGGCATAAAGCCATGATAAATGATAAAACGAACATAGTATGATGGTACACTATACCTTTTCCTAAACCTTTGAGGACGTAGCCCTGAGTTAACTCCTGAGCGAAGCGAGCGAGTTAAGACTAGAATCCTGAGTGCAGTGAGGGACTTAAAGTGCCATGTGCTGGTAGTGACCAGCGGGTTGGTTTTAGTGTTGCGTGATGCTTATTTCCCTTTTAAGACGTAACTCAAATCAAATAAGTTTACTGAAAAATAACAACTGTTTCCTACATAGTTATATTCTATAAAGAACATAAGTAATTTTCCACCAATACTTGAATTTCCACGTATTCTCTGACATCATTATGTTATGACGTCAATCAGAAAGCTCGTGGGAGGAGCATATAATTTTCCACTCCATAAACAAATAATTCGAAATAATGTTAAGTTTATTCAGTTACTCATTGACCTGAATAGAAACGTTCTACCTATTTATTTAAATACTAGCTTTTGCTCGCGGCTTCGCTCCCGTTATGTACGGAAACTAACCAACGGGAACGTTTTAAATGTTTGCCTATTATGACTCTAGGGGATAATGTAGCTTTCCGTTAGTGAAAGAATTTTCGAAATTGGATCTGTAGTTCCGAAGATTACCCCTACATACAAACAAATACCTCTTTACAATATTAGTATCGATTGTGTTGGGGCTTGAAAAAACATGTATTCCGCATTTCCACCTATTATTTATTTATTTTACTATTTATGTACACACAGTAGACAACACAGGAAAATAACATTATAATATATGAGTACATAGGTACTTACTGCTTATTTCATACGAAATTTCTGCCAGCAGACCTGCAAAAGGAGAAATGAAAAAGAAATGTAGACAATAGTGTGTGAGAAAAGGAAGAGAATAATTTTTATTATTGCTGATCATGAGAATCAGACGACTTTTGCCCTCGGGTTTGCTCGTAACTTGAAGATAAGAAATTATCCCACAGGAAGTTGCTACTGCCAAATCAGGTCATGGTCAACCCATGTGCCAGTTTGATTAAAATCCCTTGACCCGTTTAGCCGTGAAAAGGTAACTTACCTTATACATAAATATTCCACAGGGTGCCATTGGCCAGAATTGAAAAAGAAAACGTGTTGCGCCGACTCCAAATAGAATGGGACAAGGGCAGGAAGATGATGATTCCACAGGGTGTCATTAGTGTAAAGAAAAGGCAACCACAGAAGTAATACATCAAGACAAATCGCACCGATCAATCTACACAAAACATTATGAATATTAATGATTAATACCAAAAAAACTATACGATACCATAATTTCGTTAACATTGAACAGTATATAAACTTGAATAAACCGATAATCTTATCTGTAACATACTAAATTCTTTCAACATTACGTATCGACAGTTATCAGTACATTTAAGTACGGTATTCTTTGTCAAATCGCTGTTATCTAGTCACGATTCCCAAGTTCACATGTGCGAAAATCTGTTGGTGTCACGGAATAAAGTAAATAGAAGTATCTAGTATGGTACCTATATCATTGCTTTGACAAGTCAATGTTAGTTTGGATTATTGGATGACTTATTGCTAAGATTGTGGAAGTTGATAAAATATGTCAATGTGTCCACCGCGGTAGTACTTACTAAAGTCAGCCATACCAAAGATATACAAGACTAGCGGCCCGTCCCGGCTTCGCACGGGTGGACATTTATTCCCCCAATTCCCCCCCCCCCTTAATTTTTCTAGTAATAAATATAGCCTATGTTACTCAGGCTGAATGTAGCTTTCTAATGGTGAAAAAAATTTTGAAATCGGCACAGTACTTTTTGAGTTTATTCATTACAAACATACACATAAAACTGCAAATCTTTCCTCTTTATAATATTAGTGTAGATGAACGACTTCAAATCAAACTGCCTATAGTTACCTGATTCAATCAGTTAATCAACTCAAGCAGGCCACTGCTGGGCATAGGTGTCTCCCACGGTGCGCCACAATAACCTGTCCTGACCTGTCAGTTTGTCCAGCCCCAGCACAGCCCCCTTTTACGGTTGTATTTTTAGAAAATTATGATATAAAATAAAAATTAGTTTCTTAGTAGCAGCCACGGAGTCTGGCTTTGTACCCGGTTGATGGCAATAGGTACACCTCTGCCTAACCATTCGGGGAATACAGGTGTGATGTAATGTGTAACTGCCAGATTGAAAAGTCATTTTAGTGAAAATAAGGTTGAAAATTAACCCTTTTTGAAGGTCATAATTATTGCGACAAAGAACAGGCTCCAACACTCTCTTCGCCATCTAATAGTGTTTGAGCTGGAAATAAGAAATTGCGCAAAAACTCCACAGCAACACATTAATTGAATCTGTCTGCTAAATAAATGATTACCTAGCAATTGCTTATGTATTAGTAGGTAAGGTATAAAGGTACAGATAATCAAAAGATAATAAAATATGAACTCATAGAATAATCTATGATACAATAGTTCTAAGAATAACTACTTATTATTAGTATTATGATTAGACTTTACGATGTTCCTAGAACACGATCGATTAAATCGAAAATACGATTAGTATTCCAGTATTTCCAGTTGACTATCGCAAAAATACAAGTTTCTAATGTTGTTTAAGGTAAGATTAACAACTATTAGGCAGTAAATGGGTCAAAATCTAGGACAAATGGTGGACCATTGTTCACGTATTTAAAACTTTTCAGCACACACAAAACAGCACTCATATTCGTTATTAATTATTCAGTCTAGTATACAATCGTGATGATGTGCCAAGTCATAAGTCTCGAATTCGAACCCCAGACACGCTCCTCTGTTTTTCGGATTCATGTGCGTATTGTATAATTATCACTTGCTTCGGTGAAGGAAAACATCGTGAGGAAACGAAACCAGTACGAAAGAGGGAGAGATATTTCCCGACATCGTGTAAAGTCAAGTCAGAAGTCCGTGGGCGGCTAAAAACTTGTGACACTATGTTAGGCACTAGCCACGCGATAAAGAAGATCGTGATGGTGGTGGTTCTGTGTTCCATAACAAACTGCTGGATTGTTTTTGTGTCTAAAAGCGCTCTCAAATTAGCTCCAAAATATCACGGTATTATCTCTTCCCAAGGTCATTAAAAATCTCACACGCAGAGACAAACTAAGTATAATCAAAAGCCTGACATACTGACAATAGACGCAGTAGTTTGACCCTCGACCCTGTCGCGTCAATCCGATGATGTCATTGCAATCAGTTCCCTCATTGGCACCAAGTACTTGTGATCTGCATGATTATGTCTATATTTACGATTGTTTTAGTATATCTATAGAATATAGATAGGATTAGCCTTTTATCGGACTGGCGCTTGAGAGGGGAAGGATAGGTCATCAGTACAAGGGTATTCAGTCAGTATTGGGATTGGTTAGAAGCCCGACAATGCGTAACGCGATATCCCTTGGAAAGACTGGTTGTAAGATGGTGTATGGTATTACTCAGTAACTGGTTTTCAGAAATCAGTTAAGCAGTCATTCTTTGTAAAATACTTTTATTCAGCTGCATCCGGCTAGACTCGAAGCAGACCCCTTACATCATCATCATCTGCCTAGACTTTTCCGAACTATGTTGGGGTCGGTTTCCAGTCTAACCGGATGCAGCTGAATATCAGTATTTTATATAGAGCGACTGCCGATCTGACCTCTACAACCCAGTTAGTAATGCGTTATACGATACCCCTAGGTAAGACTGGTTGTCAGACTTTCGGACCACTGACTATCTGTAACGACGGTCAAAGGTCTACAAATCACTGCTGAGACCAACGGCTTAACGTGCTTTCCGAGGCACGGAAGAAACATGGTATGTAATGGATGGTCACCCACCCACGTAACCGTTTGTGTATCGATGTCCACCACCCTGTATATATGTATGGCATTTATAGCTATGCAAGATCCAGATGCAAGTCCGCTGACCATATACAATCATAAACAAGCGAATAAAGATCTGTCAGTAATAAAATCAAAACAAAGTGCCATTGTATGCGATTTATAACCAGATTACATTGGAGTGTTATGTGTTACGGCGAATTGCTATAACTGCGATACTACAGTCGTGGGATTGTATCTCAATTTACCACGTCATTTATGATTTTTATGGTCGAAGTTCTTATGTATCAGAACTGTGGCTTTACTAGCTTTTGTCCGCGGTTTCACTTGCATTTGCTTCCGAGGAAAACTAGTGTATGCAGTGGCGGTGCCTCCGAACAAGCCCATAAGCTTAGCTTGCACCAACACTTTTTAATTCAAAGGTTTTTGGACAGTGTTTGCCTTAGTGCCCATTTACGGAGACGCGGCGCGTCGGGCGGCGCGTTGCGCGTTATCACACGCCCAAACACAACCATATGGCAATGTACGATGTTGTTCACGAAGACGCGGGGCGTGCACCGCCGCGTTGAACGCCGCGTGCGAGACGGCGGTGTCATCTGCCATATGTTTCTATTTGCGCGTGTGACGCCGTGTGCACCGCCGCGTTGACCGCGCCGCGTCTCTGTAAATGAGCCCTTAACTTGCTATAATGTTGACCCCTAGACACGCCACTGATTGCATGCACAATGATTGTTGTGTTCAAGTTCATGTCGTGTTAATCTAGGACAAGACCTATCTCCGTTTAGCAGTTTAATACGAGTAGAGCACGATGACGTAGCAAGCTGGTGATGATCATTCATCAATCGATATTATACAGGGTGTATACTTTAAGTGGGATAACATAATATTATGGGACTCGACACAAAACATTTCATTAATTTTGGCCCACTTCTGATGTCAAAATTATTTTATTCCCATACAATGAAACTGCACTGCCCAGTTTTGTAAACAATAATAGGAATTAATTAAAAACTCTGTTGTTAAAAAAATATTCAAATTCAATATTCAAATTCAAATTCATTTATTGCAAATATGGGTAGTTATACAGGTGGGTTTTTGAAGAACAGGAACGTTTTTAGTGTCACCATATTCTGCACTAGGCATGCAACATTTAGTTCGGAACATGCATTTTATTATTATGTAACCAGTAGCTATATTGCGATATCGAGTATACGATCACAATTTCACAAAGCAGCCACAATATAAAATCAATAAATGCCGCTACTTTGATACACACGCCTGTGTTGACAGAGCTCATCGTATCGGAGAGTGCACCTATTAAAAGTTATCGTTACTAGGCGTTAAATATTGGCCCATACTTCATTATAAGTACTTCAAAAGAATAACGATGCTCCAACTTATACCACACTGGCTCCCCTACTATCTATAGGATGGTAGGGTGGCCAACATTTGGGAGATTATTGTGGGATTTTGCCACATTCTAACTTTTGCCGTTTAAGAAGAGTTAATTTCTAAAACTATTTTTTTTTTCGTTTTAACGTTGTACAGTTGCCAGCACATCAAGCTACTACAATCTGTCTAATTTCTTTAATAGGTTTTCAACTTTATCACTAAAGCATTAGGTTCAAGGTTGATTGGGAAAATTTGACAGTTTCGGGTAGCTTGATGTTCTGGCATTGATATTGTGTACTTAGGTAAAAATCAAGATCATGCCTTTTTTTGTGTTGCCTCCAGCCAGTTTGCGAGGCGACTCAAATGTATCTCTTTATAGAGAAGGCTTATAACAAGTATCAAGTATTTTATGTTCAGCAGTAGGTGTTCATAATGAATTCAGCTGTAGCCTGATAAGAGTTCGTTGAACCGTATGTAAATTAGTGACAGACAAGAGAAAGGGGTGGTTCGTATAGTCTTATTGATATCGTTGAGGAAAACCGGCCAAGTGCGATTCGGACTCGCGCATGAAGAGTTCCGTACCATAAATCCTTAATTCCGTACCGTAGTAGGGGAGCTCCCTTTAATTTTAATTTATTTGTTATAGCGACAACAGAAATACACATTCTGTGAACATTTCAACTGTTTACCTATTAGGGATCATGAGATACAGACCGCTGATTGACAGACGGACGGACGGACTGACAGTGGAGGCTTAGTAATAGGGTCCCGTTCGTTACCCTTCAGGTGCGGAACCCTAAAAAGTAAGTTAGGAAGTATGTAATTTGGGTCTCCACAGCCTCATATTTTACAAGTAAACTTCAACAGGCTGATACGTGATTTTATGCAACATAACTTATAATGAGTGAACACATAAAATTTATCGCAGCGTGAGGTGTTAAACGTTTGGCATTACTTGGCTGAACTTCAAACACTGCAGTCGAGATAGGGGCGCCAGAATGTTGGAATTTATTTCAGGATATGTGATCGGAGGTAACCGCTTTGAGGTAAAAGTCTGGCCATTATAAAGATTTATTAATGCAGCGAGATTTGGTGAAATCGTGTGCTCTTTTTCAAAATAGAAATGGCCATATTTTCTTGCCGTTTGTTTCTCTTTTACGTTTATTATACTGTACAATTATATTAGTCATGTCCCCAAATAAAACATATGTTTTATCTTCTTATTCAATAATATTAACTTAAATAACTGAACGTTCCGCTCCATTTTAATTAGTGTCAATAAAAACATAATTTTCCTGGTCTACTCCGTAATATTGTTACCAACATATGCCCCAAATATATGACTGTAATTGAATACACTGTCTGTACGAGTATAAAAATACTCGCAATCGCTTCGTCATCGTTCTAATAAAAATCCTCACTATCCCACTTGTTCCCAAACACGTGGCCACACCAGCTGCTATAATAAAACCACGGCGAGTGTATGAGGATTAAAATAGCTCTTCCCGGTTTGATGAACTTGACATCAACACACCAGCGTATATTATGAACGAGTTTATGAGTTGGGAAAATACTACATGACTGTAGTATGTAAAACTAGCTCATGCCCGCGGCTTCGCCCGCGTGGAGGTGATGTCCGACAGAATCCTACTACCGGGATAAAAAGTATCCTATGTGTTAATCCAGGTTATAAACTGTGATGCAATTTTCAGCCAAATCAGTTCTATAGTTTTTGCGTGAAAGAGTAACCATCCATCCTCACAAACTTTCGCATTTATAATATTAGTAGGAAGTAGGATTGCGCGGCATTTGGTTCCGGATGACTGGTTTTTGGGTTACCCGAAAGGGCTATTCCTCAAAGCGCAACTATTTTTAAGCGCAACTAAATTATTCCTCCACCATGATGAAAAATGGAGATAGGTATGATGGATTCATTAACGATATTTTTCATCATGGTTGCGCTTTGAGGAATAAACATATAATATTTTTAATTTGAATTTGTGACCGCAACTAATGGTTGCGTTTCGAGGAATAATTTAGTTGCGCTTAGTTGGTTGCGCTTAAAAATAGTTGCGCTTTGAGGAATACTTCACCCGAAAAGTTTGGAATGATGGTAGCTGGTTACTGCGGATAACCTAAGTCATGCCACTTCTAGGCTAAGGCCTTCCAATTCTTTCAATCCAAGGCTGATGTGGACTTTGCGGACCAATGATCCTTGGTTTTGTCCAGCTCTTCTCCTATCTTGTACGAGGTCTGCCGCGTGTCAGAGATCCACATAGAGGCTATTTTGGCCCACAACTCATTGGGCTAACGGCAGACACATATATGTTGATATGCGTAGCCTTTTCCAAATGAAAAGCTTCGTATGAAGCTGAATTTTAAAATTAAAATAGTAAAATCCCTATTTTATACTCAATTGATGTACCTACTCGTATTATTGTAATGCAATTAGGTACTGATGACTTCACACGCTTATCACACTAACAGGAAATATAATGTAGATAAATGTTTCTGTATGTAGTTCAATGTCAGGCAGGACTATATAAATACTATATCTAAATTGTTTGGAGTCGGTATTGGAACTTCATTGTACATACTACCGAGTCACTGAAGGTCTGCCACTTTCACCCTTATGACATAGGCAATAAGGTTGAGAACTGGTCGACCGCCAGTGAATTCGGTAGTAGGTACCTAATTTTAATTGTGGATTTTGCATCTCTTAAACTGTATTCATGAACAAAGATATAATATGTTTTTTTTTTTTGTTTAACCTTTTTTGTCCCACTGCTGGACAAAGACCTCCCCCATTCCTTTACAACTCTCGATGTTTTGCTGGCCGAAATCGTCACGCCAGCGTTTCTTGGGCCTGCCTCGGTGATGACGACCAGCACCCGCTGTGTGACGATTCTGACCCATCTGTCCGGACCCATCGTGGAAATGTGACCAAAGATAGAAAAAAAAGTAGCAAAAATTTTAAAGTAGAATGAATTTTCTAGTCAGTGCATTACATGGCCCTTTATACAAAGAAGAATACGGAAAGTAGACCCTATCTTCTTTGTATGAGGGTTCAAGTAATACGGGGCATTGAATGTACTTTATTTCTGCCTGGACTTATAATTTATTCTTGCCCGACTTTTCAGGTTTTTAAAGTTCTAAGTAAAGAGCCTTGAATGTAACCCCTGTATGTTTTCATTATAAGTGCTTTTTCACTTAACTGGGTTATTTTTCTTGTGAACAGCCAGACAGCCGTAAAAGAGCTTTTTATTGGGATAATAACTTTTATTTTCTCAAAAAAAGCCGTCGCGCGTCGCTTTTATAGATCTGTCCCATTTTTTCCTTACTTATTGGTTACCCGACAGAATGACTTTTGTATACTATACTATAATATAATATTATAAAGAAAAATATGTTCGTAAGTTTTTATATAGGGTCGTAATCTTCGAAACTACTGATTCGATTCCGAAAATTCTTTCACTAACGGGAAGCTACATTATCCCCGAGTGTTATAGGCTACATTTAAAACATTCCCGTGGGTTAATTTCCGTATAAAACGGTAGCGAAGCCTCGAGCTAAATCTAGTAAATAAATATGTCACCGTAAAATTGTAAATACCGTTAGATTATAAACTATCTCGCGAGATTGTAAACTGTCAAAAGCACAATCTTTTGACAGTTTACAATCTCGCGACCCCCGCAACCGTAGCATACTGCTTAGAATTTAACGCATTACTTTTCGGCAGATTATAATCTATCGAAGTGAAACCGTCAAATTGTGAAATGGCATGCGACGGATCGCACCTCGCGCGTTGTTTGGATATACATATTTCCAGTTATATTTATTCTAGGCAGTTAGTAAATTACAAAGTACTTTCTGTATTCAGAGAATAGGAAACCTTCAGCAAACAATGTAAGGGAGGCTGTTATCACTGTTATCTCGGTTATCAATGTACAAACGTCTAGCTGCGTAAATAGCTAGATAAGTTTATTTTCTCGTCTTCCTTATCGTAGTGGGACAAAGGATGATTTTAATATTAAAATGTTGATTTTTCTAAGATTTTTAATGCTCTGATAAACTTATATTAGGGCTTCGTTTTTGTATCGCATTCATACAATTTCTAGTGTCTCAAGAGTTAAAATCAAAACAATAAATGGGCACAGAGCTTGCTTGCTTGCAGTCTCGACGTAGATAGCGATGTCCTAACGATCCGTATGTATCGCTAGTGAACCAACCAACTATCTCTCATAATATTGTTAAATTCTTAAAACTAATTCAACATTTTAGATGTAGTATATTACTATCCAGTAAAAATCAGTCCTTGATACACCAAAAGGTATACTTCGAACAGATTTAAAATTAATCAGCGTTAACTATTCAAAATCTTTACAATTACTTTAGAAAATGTGAGAAAAGTATTGATGTGGGTTGGTACAATTTGGCTGAACTAAGTTCAAATGCTTATTGCCGGCAAATTCGATGGTTTGATGTTTACTGACCCGAGTTTCAAAAATTCTTTCTTCTAGTTGCGAGGAAAGTGACCTACGAAAACAAATAAAAAACATATTTCTTGATGTCTAAATGAGGATTTTAGCGATTACACCGTCACCTCAAGTATAGTGACTATTTTTAATACCTGTAATTTGTATGCTGTTGTCAATCTATCTCTGCAATGGCATAGTTCTCGACTGGTAGCGAAAAGATTGCAGGATTGTGACAAGTCCAAATTAGGTAACATTTATCATTTTATCACGGAACCCGTTATGTTCCTCATCCTCGTTAAATCCCGGATTAGTCTCTTTTAACACCCACCACGGGAAGTAATCATGGGGTACTGCATCCGTAGCCGAAATCCCGTCAACTGGCTTTAATTTCTTTATTCCTATTCTCCTAGTAGGTGTAATTTAAAAACTCTTTTCGTTGGACCTCGTCGGTCATTTTATCAATTGTTTCTTTGTCTGTCGTATCCCTCTTGTATCCATGGGAACGCAAGTTAGGGGCTGTCCATTAATCACGTGAGGCTCGAAAGGGGGGGGGAGGGGTCCATAAAAAATCACGAAATATCACAAGGGGGGAGGGGGGGTAAAGTATTATATCACGTGTACTTATTTCTTCGGCAAGCGCGCGATACTCAACCGAAAAGCGGCGTTACATGTATTTATTTTTAGTCAAACGCGTACAAAATGTTGTTGTTAAGGTGTTGAAGAAAGTCTTGCTAATCCGTGGTCCGAAAATATTGTACATTAAATAATGTTCATGTACTAGTACAAAAAACTTTTTCGCATTTCTTTCATTATTTTTATGTCAGTCAAAAACAAACTGCAACCTTTCTTTCTACCTCTGAACGTTTATTATAGTAGTCTTTAATTTTCTATAATAAAATTAGATGATACTTATACCAGTATTTTTTTATAAATAAAAAAATAGATTCTTTGCAGGTACGAAAAAATACACGTGATATAGGGGGGAGGGGGGAGGGGTAGTCTTAAACCTCACCACGTATCACCAAGGGGGAGGGGGGGTCAAAAAATGCCAAAAAAAACATCACGTGATTAATGCATGGCCCCTTACACGGTTAATTAATTAATTATTAATTTATTTATCAGACTACCCAGCATTTTCTAAGGGGTGGGGCAGAAGTAAATAAACTAAATAGTAGGAAATTAAAAATGCTTTTTATTTACTGACTGATACGTTCTATTGACTGCACTACACCATTTCAATAATAACCAATACAATAATTTCAGTTTTCAAATGTACGTTGTGCTTCCAGAACCCTCTTTCTATGCACACTCATTATACATAGGCCGGCAAGACGGTTTTCTGTCATTGTTGACCTTAACTAAGTTTTTATTTTAATGTGAAAAATGTCAAACTACCCAAATGAATATTAATTTTTGTCATTATATTAATTTTGCCTAAAAATTCTTAACTTCGGGTCAGAGAGACGGGTGGGGCAAGCGCCCCACCCTGCCCCACCGTGGGTACGCCCATGCAGAGAGGTCCACTGTGTTAGTAACAATATAACTTATCCTATGTTAGTACTTAATAACTAGAAAAGATCGGGTGCGATTAGTTAGCGCCCACACTAGCGGGCTATCTGCCCGGGCTGCTATCGATTGCAGGATAGTGTTGGTGTTAGGTTGGTGACACAAGTTATACAGTTAGGCTGGTGTTACGCCCCCAGTTTTACAGAAACTCAGTTTTTCAGCGATCAAAATCTTGTGTTTTATTTGTGGCACTCTTCCCATTACCTGTGTAGTTCTAAATGCTAATCAATTAAGTTATGAACTCTACGCAAATATACTTATTTGATTTGATTGGCGAGGTTAATGAAATACTTCTTGGTAATAAGTACTTTTCTCTCCATGTCCTCTTTTCCCGTGCCTCTTCGAGGAGGGAATTGAGGGAGGTCTTTGCCCAGCAGTGGGACAGTACAGGTTAACAAAAAAAATGAAGTACTTTTCAGTAAATCTTTACGAAGGTTGCCCTTTAACCAGCAAAAGCCTAGCAAGAAGCTTGCTTCCTTCTGCCCTAATCTTTGTCTCTGCTCCACCCAACTCCACCTGTCCTTTGAGAGAGCTGTCTGAAGCCACTACTAACGCTGTCGATCTGACTGAGTTGAGGTCGAAGCTCACCGAACACAAATAAAACAATCATCGGCATGACGAAGAAGAAGAGGAAGTACTCAACCTTTTAACTGGGAAAAAAGCGAAGCAAGCCACCAGGTGCGCCGGGGCTGCGGGACTGTTCGAAAGAGATACCGTGGCCCTGGAACACAAAGGGCAATGAAGGAACATGGATGGGTTTTAGTCAGTAAGAGTCTGACACTCCCTCCTACTCCACCCAGAGCGGGAGAAGTCATTTGATGATTACCCATCGGTAAAAAAAAAAAAAAAAAAGCCACCAGGTGCACACAGAACTGTCGCTTGACTGATCACTAAATTGACTGATGCGACCGTATGTACCTTACGACATAGGAAGACAATACTTAGGACGTACATACGTACATACAAGTTGCTATGTAGGTAACTGTGTATCGTTGGAAGTAATTTAGTTATTCCGTTTGGGTATACCTGGTTGTTGGCAGAAAATTGCTGTAATCGGCGCCATCCTTTGAGGAAGATGCGATGGTGTGGCCATGGGTTTGATTGATGATGTGTTAAGTTTGTGATTTAAATATCTACTTACTTTTAGATATCGGGAATGTTCAATTAAGATTATTCCTCGATTTGTTGCTTGATCCTCATGGTCTAGCATCCGAAACTATGACTCATAAACTTAGAGTATCAGCTTGAAGTCAGGATTATTCCTCAGTTGATGTCAATACGCACATGCCCTATGAAAACAAATTAGAATTGACTCACAGAAATCTAGAGGTTCCCTTAATGATGTAGACTAGAAATAAAACTGCTTCAATGGTTGACCAAACACCGTTGACGGCACGATTGGCGCAGTGGCTGAGCGATTAGCTGCGGCGCTATGTGTCGCAGGTTCGATCCCCGCACGGAACAAATATTTGTATGGCCTACAGGTAGTTGTTCCGGGTCTAGCTGTTTGTGTATGTGAGTTTAAATGTTTGAAATTCGTAGTGTGAGGCAACGGGAAGAAATATGGAGCACATATAAAAGTGATGTTACTTTAAACCAGAATCTCTCAAGGTCGTATGCGGTCATCACGAATTCCTCTTAAACAAAACATCAATAAGCGGCTCTCAAACATTGCGCAAGAGTTGACAGCGCACCGCTAACCAATCCGCCCGTGCGAATGTTTGCCGAACAGTTAGCGGTAACTATAAGTAACTAGTTGTACACACTGCTTCCTGGTCTGCTAATGTGTGTGCAAATGTGGTCATTTTGGGCTTTTTGTCCAGGTTTTAAAGGGGTTAATCAGGTTTTGAAGGGTCTTCCCTTCTTTAAATGTAGGATGTAGTGTTCTGGACTTGACAGTGGCTAGCAGTTTCTTCCCAGTTCGGACCACGTCCAGCCGTTTCTTTTAAATGGGACAAGCCCGCCACACTATTCCCAAACCACTGCAACTCCTGAAAGCCAGAATCAACAGTGGCGACCACCAGAAAAGCGCCGAGACAATGAAGCTCGACGAAGTTCTAGAAAAACAATTGTAACTGTTTTGGATCCTGCAACGAAATGAATCAGAAAAGAATAGCGGTGGAGTAAGAAAAACATAATTTCCACTTCAATAATCTTGTGTGGTTCATGATTAGGCAAGCCAGTGTGCTATATCGATATGTATTACCATCGGAGATAACCAGCCCAGCTTCTTCCTCGTGTCGTGGATTCCCATAGTTACTTGAGTCTAATTCCCTTCGAACAAAACTGCCACATCGACGGCGTTAGAAATGGCTGCGGACAGGTCCCTCAGAGTGTGGATGGAGTTGCACTAAGAGCAGGACAGGAGGTGGGCCATGGTTTGTGATGTGGCTTCGCAGTCGCACCCTGCCCGTCTGTCTTTGGCGCTCTATGATAAACGGTCAAAGGGAAATTGCCACTACGGTCGGCTTTAGATCTGGACACGCTATAACGATGTCCTTCTTATTGACGTGACTCTTAAATAGCTTTTTAATAAAACATAGATGGTAAAGATGACTTTGTTATTCTTTGTGCTCATCATGGTAACCGCATAGGTATATCATGAAGTTACTATCGAAAACCTTGATGGAAACCCGGAAAACGATAAAATAAATAAGATGAAGAGCATGTATGATCTAACAAATAACATCTTCGGAATATTATTTCGATTACCAAAGCTGCTAAACGTTCATTAATTAGATTAATATAAAATAGGCATGTTTTAATGATTAATGTGCTCACTGACATTATAAATCAACGTTTCTGTCAGCTCGTTTAAATGTGTTTATCTCGCGAACGGCTGAGCTAATTTTTATACGGCTCTGATTGGATTTTGAATAGGCTTGTTATGAGATATTGATTAGTTAATCATTATAATCGAAGTTTGAAGTTCTTCTTCCTTATTAGGATCTTATTTTTATACGCTAATGGTTTGATCGTTCATTTATTGGAGAATGAGGACCGACTAGCAATTAATAAGACTGACATTCAGAGATTCTGGTCCAACACAAGAAGTGCCTAACTCACACTGACTGTTACATAATCAGACTAATGTTCCCAATGTTGGGACATAGGCCTCCTCTCCATGAGAGTGAGTGGGCTGTAATCCACCAAGCGGGCCCAGTGTAGTTGGTAGATGCCACACTTTTAGATCTAGGACATACCGGTGTCCTTACCGTGTTCTTTTCTTTAGGTATAGAGTATAGACCAATGTTATGTAGCCAGCTGCACAGCTCTAACATTGGCTTCGTTTAAAACCTGAGGGGATGTGCATATCCTGCAAAGGAGCTCCACATTGGCAAAGAAATAGAATGAAATTCTCGTTAAGTTGTTAACTGCACGTATTTCGAACCCAGGCAGGATTCGAACCAATGATGCTTGATGATCAGTGATCGGATAATCGGGCGCTTATAAAGGGTGTAAAAAGACCCTTAACGAAGCCGAAAGGCATTTGTTCTCCCCGTCACTACGATAATTTTTTTGTTCTAGACCATACCTGGGAACCTTCTAGTTACGGAGATATTGGGGGTCAAAGTTCCAACTTTTTCACAAGTTTTTTTTTAAATACATGATTTTAATGAAAGATTTTTAAACTTTAAACACCTCCACGACCCCCATACTATTCAATCCATCCATCAGCACAATGTTTTGAGTACGTGACATTGAGTTAGACCGTAAAACGTGATTTTTTACCCCAAAAAAAAAGTCGTTTCCCAGAAATAATTTTTGCGTAAAGTTACTTAGTTTGATGTACAGAATGCTTGGTTGACGGCTTCGTGAAGGGTCTGTTTACACCCCGTATACCTAAACTTCTTCCCTCGAAATAATAATATGGACATTCCTTTCTGAATAAATAAGTAATACCGGGTTGCCGGGATTGAACAATTTTGTAAAAACAACTATAACAAACTTAATGAAACTATAGCTGTGGTTATTTTGATTTAGTATCTTTATTTTATTCAAAACAAATGGAATATCAATAAAAAAATGATAATGTGCACTATGCGGTCAAGTAGTGGAAATTGATTTATCTATCTAACAGATTAGTGATCGAATCGACTAATTTACTGTATTTTATACAAACAGAAGACTAAAACTATTACTCAGGAATTTTAAACGATTCCAGGATCTGGGATTCTGAAAAGCATGTCCGTATTATTCTTTTGTGGGAATAAAAGTGAAGTTTAGTTATATTAGTGCCCGATTATCCGATCACTGTTGATGATCTCACGCTAACATAACATCATGCCTGCAATGCTAGAAGGGTTATTCAGAGGTGTATCTCATGCTTAATCATCAACTATCTCAGTACAAAACATTAACACGCAATGACGCAACAAATAGTAAAAAGTACTACACTAGTACCTACGGCGGCACATGAAGCTGTACATTTCCAGTATAACGAGGCCTCGCTTTGTATACATTTCCTATACAAAAATAATGAGAGTTAATGAGAGATCCGCATAAGCTGGTTTTGTAGAGCTTGATTGGCTGTCGTGCGTACATACTAGGAAAGAAACATAATTATCACTGCCGATGAGCCGACATAATAAGTCAACAAACGCCTAATACAATGCTGCAATCTAATGTGCTATTGTTTTCACGACAGGCTACGTTCATTCATGAAGTGAGGTTGTGTGCTGGGTTCTGTCCTTCTAGCAGTGGTGAAGGTTCGACACAACTCGATTCCTACCGGCTTCCCCTTAAAAAATGGCACAATCAGTATTCTATAGACAAATAAGAGAATCACATTAGAATAAAGACAATATGTACTGTATAATATCTTACTAATATTATAAAGAGGAAAGATTTGTATTTTTGTGTGCGTGTGTGTATGTTTGTAATGAATAAACTCAAAAACTACTGTGCTGATTTCAAAAAAATTTTCACCATTAGAAAGCTACATTATTCCTCAGTAACATAGGCTATATTTTATCCAAAAATGTTTAAAAAATAGATTTCTACCCGTGCAAAGCCGGGACGGGCCGCTAGTGTACATATAAAGAAGATAATATGTACTCCGGCTTACCTCTTACAAAAATTGACACTTCGCTACAGCCTTCTAGGGACCAGTCTTACCAAGGGGTATCGAATTACCCAGTACAAATGATTTGTGGGGGTCAGATAGGCAGTGCCTCAGATAGCACGTTAAGTCGTTGGTCCCGGCTGTAATTTTTAGATCTCGAAAGTCTGACAACTAGTCTTACCAAGGGGTTTCGTATTACCCAGTACTAACAGGGTGAAGGTCAGATAGGCAGTCGTTCCATGTAAAATAGTGGTATTAAGCTGCATCCTGCTAGACTGGAAGCCGACCCCAATATAGTTGGCAAAAGGCTAGGCTAGAATAGAGTACTGCCTCGTTGGTGTAGTGGTCGCAAGCGCAACTGCTGAGTATGCGGTCCTGGGTTCGATTCCTAGGTCCGGAAAAATGTATAGGGTTTTACCCTCAGGAATTTGTCAGTAGCAGCCACGGAGTCTGGATTCGTGCCCGGTTGATGGCAATAAGTTCACCCTCTATTACATGGGACTTAAACATAACTGGCAAAATCATGTGAAATGCAGTAAGAAAATCCCTGTGTATTCGAATTATTCTGTACTATTAAAAGGTCAAAAGTGACCAAATCTCCAAGGTATTTGGCCAAGTACATAAGTAAGTTAAAATATAACAGTAACTAATGTATTGTAGCTGACCGTGAACAATGAACCAAATATGTGCATTACATAAACAGTGAGTTTGTTTTGTGTGGCTAGGAGAGCAGCGGTTTAGGATTTTATATTTAATACCCTTCGGAAATGTTTCATAGCTAAAAGAATAATGGGCATAATAGCACGATAGCTCATGCTAAAATATGGCACTCAGCAAAGATGACCGTGGAAGTGAACTTATAACAGGAATAGGTAGGATGCATGGAGCCAAATGAAAAAGGTCCATACGAGCAACGGACCATTTTCTGTAGCTACTTAGTTTGGATAAGAATAAGAATTTTATTAAGCCATTGTTACAAACATTTTCTTAATCTTACTTAGTGCTATGAATATCGTAACAAGTTATATTTTAACATAGACAACAGAGGTCCCCAAACTAGACTACGCCTGTATGTTGTGGGCCGGAATGGCGTTAACTCAAAATTATAACACATACGAACATTGCAATGCAACCACGCCCTTCAAATAAAAGTGTTATAAATATTCAATTTTATTGATAGTAGTTGTAACACAAAATCTAGACGTGATCAAATCAAAATAAATATAGTGTTTTAATGAGGTCAGAAAGGCAGTTGCTCCATGTAAAATACTGGTATTCAGCTGCATCCTGTTAGACTGGAAGCCGATCCCAATATAGTTGGGACAAGGCTAGGCAGATGATGAATGAGGGGGGTAGGTTATTCCAAATTAGTCTTCTTCTTCGTATCGCTGGCACGACAAACTTTAAATTTTGTTAGCCCAAAACATCGCCACTTCCACCGCGTTCCAAATTAGTAACCCCCATTCTTGTTACAAAATTTTGTTGACCAGTGTTTTCAGCGGTCGAGCGAGAAAAAAACGTCTTGAGCTTACTTACCGTTCATTTCATAGCCACACATAATGGCGGCGGGCGATTCTCATGTGCCGCTCGTATGTTTTGACTAACCTGTGCATTTCACACGATTCTCATAGTACGCGGCACACAGGTGGAATACTAAGACATTATTGTTTGTAGGTCAGGGTTCACCTCAATATGTAGCTTTTTTTAAACCAAAATTGTTGGGTTTGGAGTCATTTATTTGTAGTTTTAAGGTTTTTATGTAGCTCTAGCTAGTGCCCGTTTGTGCAAGTTTATGGTTGAAAAATTGATAAAATGTAGAATAATTGGATCAGCCAATGCCTCGTTGGTCTACTGGTCGCAATCGCAACTGCTGAGCGTGAGATCCTGGGGTTGATTCCCGGGTCGGGCACGGAGTCTGGATTTGTGCCCGGTTGATGGCAATAGGCTCGCCCCCAATTACATGGGACTCAAAAATGACTGGCGACATGTGGGTGTCTATTAGGAACACCTCTGCCTAACCCTACGGGGATTACAGGCGTGATATTGTGTAGTGTGTGGTTTTATGTAGCTAGTAGTAATGTAGAATACTTGGATCAGATTTGAGTGTAGGGATGACTGTCATGTCCACAGGTCATGAATAATTGGGGTTTCTGGTTTTTCTCATTAGGAAACAACCAATTGGGGTCACGTAACATCTCACGTTTCATAACCGCCTATGTATGTTTGAAATTGAACTAAATCAGAAACAAAAACTTAACAATACAATTATGAATGGACTACAAACAAACCCAAAATAAGATTTTTCAAGCAAGATGCGTGATAAGATAAAATGATAAGAATCAAAGATTTCAAGCCTATGATTCTTGAAATTCATTCTGTACCTTAGGAAGGTCATCTCGCCGGCAAGAGTTCAAGGCTACACGTGAAAATAGCTGACTCAGCATCGTCCTTCTATATTCTGTTATTAAGATTATTAAATTTAGTTAATTACCTATCATTAAAGCGCAACAAAATATTTCTATTTGTAATGTAATTTAAAATAAACAAATCGAAAACCCGCCAAAAACAATGGTCTTTCAAAAAATATATCTAAGACTGGTGTCGCTATCTATCGGACGTTGTAATAAACAGGCAGTTAGCGCTCGCAGTGAGCGTGAAGTGAAACAATGAACGTTACTCAACACTCACGTGGTACGCCGTATTGAAAACAGATGGCGTTGAGTTAAAATTGTTGTAATTTTTGTAATGGGTCTAATTTTTATTTTCTTTTTTTTTTCAGGTAAGGGCACGTTGTACTGTTCAGAAATATAAATAGAATTGGCAAAACATCACTGAAAAACCTTAAAACTTGGTAAGGTAAGTTTCATTATTGTTTTATAGGTTTATTTTTGCATATTATTATGTAAATTAGCTCTGAAGGTTTACAAATATCTTATCACGGCTTTACAATTTCTCGAAATTATATTAAGTATTCATAAATACAGGATTGAATCGATATCGTGTACCTACTGCCTGAATCGATTAAGGATTTTACAGGCATTATCAATTTCTCGGTAAAATATCTATTAAAAGATTATGTTGTAGCAGTATCATCTTTTTGCTCAGATAGTCACGTAGGCCATGTTACGGCCATATTATGACCATTTAAACGAGTCGATTTTATTGCAGAACTAGGAACTTTAACTACATGTACGTACACCTAATAATTTTAGGTACTAAAATAATCATATTTTCCTGAATTGGATAGGTATAAACGTTAAATGGGGGTTTTAAGTATTTGTTATATAAATATTATTTTTATAGTGACCACACACGAAGTTAGTCTGGCTGGTGTTTTGTTTATCATGAGGTACGCTATGGAAGTATGAAGTACCTAAAGCACAGACAGCCTTTAAAAAAAAAATGAAAAAATCATTTACTTCTGACAGACGACGCACAGTCTAAAATCCGCTTGGTCTAGAAGTATTAACTATAAAATATTGCTGTAGAAGCTCTAAGGAGGAAGGAGGAAGCTCTAAGGACCCTTATGTAACGAAAATTAATCCCCTAAAGGAGTTACATAAGGCATGAAAATTTGTATGAAGTTGGTAATTTTTTTCGATGAAAAATCCTATCGAGCACACATCAAAATAGCACATAATAAAATGAAACAACTTCTGGATTAAAACCAAAACATACAAACTATATTTCGAAACAACAAAACCCTTAAAAATGTAAAAAGATCAAGAGGCGCCATAACTAGGAGTACTAGGACAGTATAATCTAAAGCTTAAAGACTTCACGAATGAGTTCACAATGCAGTAAAACCTTCTTGGTAAGTTCTTCTATGGTTGAGCGTCTTCTTTCTCTTTGTCGATATCTTTAATGACTTTCCTAATATCCGCTGTGCCTAACATAGTTACAGGCTCGCCCCTTTTTATAACAGCTACCTGAAATATGAAAAAACCTCGATTAATTTTCTAGTTGAATTTACTTGCTAAACAATTTCAATGTGTACTAGAATGAGAGGTATGCTGCTCCGCTGCTCCTCATCATCATCTGCCTAGCCTTTTCCCAACTATATTGGGGTCGGCTTCCAGTCTAACCGGATGCAGCTGAATACCAGTATTTTATATGGAGCGATTGCCTATCTGACCTCCACAACCCAGTTAGTACTGGGTAATACGATACCCCTTGGTAAGACTGGTTGTCAGACTTTTTGGGCTACTGACTACCTAACGACTGTCAAAGATCTACAAATGACAGCCGGGACCAATGGCAGGTATGCAGCTCCTATAAACAGTTATTCTAATATGCATTATTATATTATTAAGTATAGCTAGCTCATATTGTCCCACTGTTGGGCATAGGCCTCCCTCCATTCCTTCCAAAGGTCACGGTTCTGTGCTACTACTTTCCAATTATCAAGGAAGACATCCATTTCGTCCCGCCATCTCCTTCGTGGTCTGCCGCGACCCCGTATCACTGTTTCAGGGCACCAATCCTAAGCATATGCATATGTTCATGAATTTACCGAATGCATCCTAGCTAAATGAACACAAGAGGTCGATTCTAATCAGGGTTACCATTTTATTTAAAAACTTCTGACAAAAAACCGGACGAATCTGGATGCAAAATTCTAAGACAAGTTTTTGATTCCATGGCGCCATTTTTATCGTCAATACGTTTACAACCGCCATCTTGAAAAAGGCGTTTCCCAAATGTTAAGGGAGGAACTTCAAAAGAGACGGTACCCTCACTGGTCAATGGGGAATAGAAAGATCTGTGATATAGTTTGTTTTTTCTGACCCTTCATCTATAGTGAGCGGTTTCTTCCCCGTTCCCATTCTGTGGATTTTTGGGTGTAAGTCATGCATTGTCATCAAGGACTCATCTTAAATTTTGGCACGACCTAACACTTGTATCTAAAGTCAAGTTTAAGTAATTACTTATGCAACCATTTAATGCATTTGACAAGAATTTGAACGAAGTAAGAACCGTCAAAGAAAGCAAAGCAGAGTTCTAACTTTTGACAGTTCTAACTTCAAGCAATTACTAAACCACAGAATGAAAATCGTATCTTGAATAACTACTTTTACTCAAGTAATCACTTTGACTTGTTTATAGATACGGGTGTATGTGATGAACTGGGTGACGTCGTTTGAGTGGCTTCGGTAACCGCAGAATTAAAACGACACTAACAAGACTTCAAATGCTCTTACTATTTTTTTGCTACCACCACAGATAACTGCTATTTTTTTCTGCTGCCAGAACATAGATGACCTTTAAATCCCTTGACCTATGACCAAAGAACCTGTCCCACAATACCCCATAAAGATGAAGGTCACAGCACATATATCAACTCGGAAGGGGATCGTCACCGTATCAACTCGAGCCGTTCAGTATTCTTTCAAATTCTTTGTATGAAACTCCCTACAGCAACGCACACTAATCGATATCGTAACGTAATCGCCTCGGGGCAAGCTCACGATACGGTGACGATCCCTTTCCCAGTTGATATGTGTGCTATTTCCTTTAACAGAAACCACATTCGCAAAATGAGACTCAAGGAGAAAATCGCTAGCCATTGAATTATTTAGAAGGTAATTTAATTGCAGTTTCACTAAACGAAGGCTGTATTCATGTTGTTAGTATTAACGACGTGACTAACCAGTCTCTGGATTTATAATGGACAAGAACTGCTTTTTGGTTTAAGGTCGAGGAGTTGGCCTCTGCTATGTGAAGTAGAAAATACGAAGGAATAGCGGGATGTAACTTGTAGTGATATGGCTGAACGTAATAATCATTTAAATAGGTAATGCGTAATGATTTAAATCAGGCAAAATGGGGTATTATCGGTTCCTCCAACACCGAGTGCCAGTGCGGCGCTCCGGATCAAACTATGCTGGAGTGTCCCAGTTGTCCGTTTACCTGCCCTCTTGACGACCTGAATAGCGCCTCTGCCGCTGCAATAAACTTGGCCACCTACTGGGCCGAAACCGTGTAATATGGAAGGAACATCGATACGATAAGAAGAATGATTTAAATAGAAAAGAAATAAGAGCAAGCATTGATTCGATCGATCATTTCTTTCCATGTGTCACCTAACCGAACTAAGGGCGGTTTCTGACTAACGAATAGTCGGCGCGTATTAGTTGGTATTTGCAAGCGCGTGTATGCGCGTAGAAGCTCGCCTTTTGCCATAGGCGCAACTCGTAAGAGCGTTGACGCGCTTATAAGCGCGAGCCACGATGTCGCTACTGACTGAACCCGCTGGTATACGGCTTTCCAGCTCTAGTAAGTTTTATTGGCGAAATTCTACAACCGACATGCATCGGGAAATGGAACCAAGCTTACTGTGAAATTTTATTATTACTACAGTACAGGTTGAGAATATTTACTTCACTGCCACTTGCTACCCGGCTTGATTGACAGCAGTTAACCCATGTAAGAAACCGGAAACCACGTATTCTAACAAGGGATATAAGTTATGAATGAATTGAGATGTAGGTCCTCACTTACGTCCAAGTTCCTCTGCCCAAATCCACCCTGTATGACCTCCAGTATAGACCTGATGGCTAACTTGGTGGCTCCGTGGTCAGTCTTCACGACGTCTTCATTGTAGTGCTTTTCAAGAAACTCCCTGGCTGATTTGTCGTATTTGCCTGTTGTGGTCGCCTGAAGAAGGAGAAGACTTATGGAATTCCTGATATCACTGATGGATCTAATTAAATTAAAGCTCTTCTTCTTCATTCATTATGTCAGTTGCAAAGAACTTCGGCACAGGATACCTCTATCACAATTTATTGGTATTTTACTATGTTACTTGGTATTTTATTATGTTTCAAGCGATATTACATTAAATGATGGAAAACCGCACATAAGATCCATCTTTATAATAGAGCTAGCTGCAATTATCAGGATTAGAAATCTCTTCATTCTGATCACTGCTGCGCACAGCTTCAAAAGACACTTAAACAAATATTTCTACTAAGGTATAAAGACCAGGGCTGCGGGACGGTTCGAAAGAGATACCGCGGCCCTGGAACACAAAGGGCAAAGAAGGAACATGGATGGGTTTTAGTTAGTAAAAGTCTGACACTCCCTTCCACTCCGCCCAGAGCGGGGGGGGGGGGGGGGGCTATCTCTCTTTCTCTCTCTCTAACCAAGACTCCAACTCACCTTCCACTCATAATAAATCCCCGAAGGTTCAGTCTGGAACAGGTGTGGGTTCCCATCATAGTCGAACCCTCCAATGAGGCAGGAGATACCGAAGGGCCTCCTCCCGTTGCTCTGGGTGTACATCTGTTTCAGCTCAGCTATATATCGCGTTATATACTCTAAGGAGACCGGGTCTTCTACTGAGAGGCGGTAGGATTGGCATTCTATTTGAGCTCTGAAAGAGATAATTTTAAAGAAAATGTTAGAAAAGAACTGACTGTTGACTGCCTCGTTGGTCTTGTGGTCGCAACCGCGACTGTTGTGCATCAGGTCCTGGGTTCGATTCCCAGGTCGGGCAAAAGATATTGGGGTTTCCCATCAGGAATTTCTCAGTAGCAGGAATCTGGATTTGTGCCCGATTGATGGCAACAGGCTCGCCCCCTATTACATGAGACTTAAAAATAACTGGCGAAATGAGAGTGTACTATTAGGCACACCTCTGCCTAATCCTTCGGGGATAACAGGCGTGACGTTATTTTATGTTAAAAAAGAATGTTTTGTTTCGGAGAGATAAACAAAGATAAAGATGCTGATTAGTTTTTTGGCTTGAAAGAAGAGCTATTAATTTGTCTATTTAATTTATCGGTATGGCAGTACTCCTGAAAGCCTTACTTATATGTACTTTGCATATATTAGAACTAGCTGAACCGCTCACCCCCTTAAGTTGTTAATATATAGCCTATGTCCTTCTCCAGGTTGAAATCTATCACCTTGCCAAATTCCATTACAATCCGATCAGCTGTTTAGTCGTGAAAAAGTAACAAACAGACAGACAGTATGGATGTTCAGTCTTTAATCGACGCGTTCAAGCCGTCGGACCAAATTACAGACATAATTACATCTGTGTTTCTAAAAAGGAAGTTTTGACTAGTGTTTGATTCCTTGTTTTCAACGAAACTTGCTAAAGCATCAACATGTCCTACGATGTGGATCGTGATACAAAACAGTTCAAAACACACTATACAAGGTGTATGTTGTAAACAGACCCTTCACGAAGCCGTCAACCAAGCTTTCTGTACATCAAACTAAGTAACTCTACGCTAATATTATAGCTGGGAAACGACTTTTTTTTTTGAGGTGAAAAATCATGTTTTACAGTAGGACTCAATGTAGCGCACTCAAACCATTGTGCTGATGGTTCTAAAATAATTCTTAAATTAGACAGTCTTTCCGAAAAATATAAGATATCTGTAGTATCCTCTTGTAGCAGAGCTAATAGGTTGATAACACATTTACTAACTGTATCACAGGCTCACCAACACCACCAAGTCCCAGTCCAGGGTACGCTTCACCTTCCAACTTCCCGCCATTCGTGTGACTGACAGTTGTCATTAGTGACAGCTACCTGACTACTTGTGGCTGTGAGATAGTGTTTCCATATCTATTAAATAGATACACTACATCCCTTCCTTATTATATTTGTTTTAATGAAAATGCTTTACCTTCTCAGAGTTTACTCAGTTACCCCATTTGAACATCTCCTCCGATAGCCTCCACTAACTGTGAAGTAGGATTGAAGTTGCTTAATAGTTTATTAGACCTTTTCATATCTTTTCTATAAACTTGATCGTCTACTCTAACCTTTGGGTCTGTATGATCTCGTCTTCCTATTTCCATATTATTTTCCTTTATTTTTATTTTTTATTTTTTTTTATATTTTATTAAATTATTATATTCTGTACGCCGCCGTTGACGGTAAGACATAGCATTTATTTTATTTATTTTTGACATCTGCACTTTTTGTTTAGGCACCTGTCTATATGTTCTCTATGTTATGATGATGTCTGTATGTTCTACAACTACAATAAAATATTTGAATTAAAAATTTGATAGCCCAATTCTTGAAGGCGGCCGTAGGCCATTTAACGTCACGCCACGACCCCAGAGAGCCGAAAGCGAAATGGCGGGTGAAACCGCGGGTACAGCTACTTTGCTCGAATCCTGGAACCATTGTTCTCAGTTTGTACTAGTACTGCTTCAACCCCAACTGGGTTGGCATCAGCGATGACTTGCATACTGTCCGTAAGATCCCAGAGTTTCTATCTTAGTCATCTTTTAGGTTTCTACATAAGACTGACACTGGTGCCCAATTTTAGCACGCCTAATTGTAACACTGTGTTTTTATTCTTACCCAATAAGTTTCTCAAACTAATTTTATTTTATTTTTTACATTCTACAATACTAGGTTCTTTTATTACCATTTATCTTTATAGAAAATTCAAAACTTCCTAGGACTACAACGGAGTTTTACTGCCATAGGCTTCAAACGGTTTATTCGGTTCTTTAACTTCTTTGCAACAACTTTCCTTGTTACAATTTAGATAGTTCCAAACTCCATCAGATATCTAATTTAATTTACAACCCCAATCAATTATGATCTTTAATTTCACTCCTCTTCATCACATTCTACCTCCGTATCAACGTTAAGTTTGTAAATATATTGTACTTATAACTGCCTTTTCTTGACGTGGTCGTTTACTATATTTAGTTCCTAGAATTTTTGTTTTGTTCGAGTTTCCGTTAGTTTTGAATTTCTTTTCATTTACAATGTCCTTGGTATTGGTTTCCCTATCTTACAACAGTTGTGACACTTTTCCTGTAGCTGGACAAATCTTGAAGTTTGTGTGCACGACTCTCACATCTAGTCCACTTGATTCATTGTTTGTCGCTATCTGGATTCTTCTCTAGTCTTCAAAATCTTAATATTTTATTTCACACAGGCCTACAGGGGCACTTATAAGACGTCGAGAAAAGGTGTACGGTTCGGGCTGGTCGCTTCCTATGGAGAAGACCCGGCAAGAAACTCCACGGCTACTCTTTTAAAATGATTTAGTTTTATTTTTACAATAATATAGTCATATTATAGCATTCCATCTTGTATTTTTTATTTGCACTCCATTAATGTCATTTTTGTTGCCTTTTCTCCTTGTTTATATTCTTGTCGTGCAAGGAAGATACATTAAATTTAATGGCTGTCTCATTTAATGAATGTCAATTGCGTCCAATTTAATGGATGCCCAATAAGTCAAATTTAATGGATGCCTAATAAGTCCAATTTAATGGTTGTCAATGCTTCGTCCAATTTAATGGATGCCCAATTCGTCCAATTGAATGGATGACCAATGCTTCCAATTGAATGGATGCCTAATGATTCCAATTGAATGGATGCCCAATGCTTCCAATTGAATGGATGCCCAATTCGTCCAATTGAATGGATGACCAATGCTTCCAATTGAATGGATGCCCAATACTTCCAATTGAATGGATGTCAATGCTTCCAATTTAATGGATGCCCATTGCTTCCAATTTAATGGATGCCCACTGCTTCCAATTTAATGGATGCCCATGCTTCCAATTTAATGGATACCCATGCTTCCAATTTAATGGATGCCCATGCTTCCAATTTAATGGATGCCCATTGCTTCCAATTTAATGGATGCCCATGCTTCCAATTTAATGGATGCCCATTGCTTCCAATTTAATGGATGCCCATGCTTCCAATTTAATGGATGCCCTTAACCTACCACGCGTATACAGTGCGTGGTAAATGTCACATGTCTTCGAAGTATTGGTTCTAGGACATGCCGGTTTCCTCGAGATGTTTTCCTTCACCATTTGCAGAGCATTTTCACGCGTATACAGTGCGTGGTAAAAATGTCACATGTCTTCGAAGTATTGGTTCTAGGACATGCCGGTTTCCTCGAGATGTTTTCCTTCACCATTTTCAGAGCGTTTTGGTGATGAGTGTCAACACAAAATACCTGCCTGGTTTCGAACCCACGACCTAAGTCGGGCTAGGCCATCACCACTCTGAATAAATTTAATATTAATGAGATACATACATATGTCATATTGCTACATATAATATTTAAGTTTACCAATATTTGGTTACCTTTGATTTGTATAATAATTATTAATATACTTATTATTAGACTTGTGGGATGTGGACTATGCGATCATTGTGCCGATAGTTGTATCAGCCCATGGCTTAATTGCCAAGAGCTTCGACCAACATCTGAGGAGGCTCTCGTTAGGATCAAGGGCTTGATTCAGAAAGCGGTACTCCTGGACACGGCTCGTATTGATAGGAGGTTCCTCTCTCTGGAGCCCTGACCGCCGGTAGCTTGGACCCTGTTCCCGATACCGGTGGGCTACATATATTTTTAAATGTTTTTTATATTGTTTTTTCTAAGGAATATTTAAAAATGTAATTGTATTTGTATAGGAATAAATAAAGGAAATATTAATATAATAATATACCTTTGCTCCACATTAAAATTACATAGTACTTACTTGTACTTAGTGAACTGTCTATATAAAACCATATTTATTTATTCGTTAATTGACAGGCCTCTTCACTTAGTCCAACTTTTTCCCATTAAAAATTAAAATTTTACCGAACAGTAGTTAGGTATCTTTCTTATTATTTAGGTACTTATTGTCTTCTTTTTTCTCTGTATGAGAAGAGACTCTTGCCCATCAGTTAAACAGTAATAGGCTGGTATCATTATTTTAATGTTCACTTTACATTGCACACATTTATGGCACACTATTCTAATATACTTGCACAGTATTTACTTCACATAACACAACATCAAGGCTGCACTCCCCCAAGTACCAGTCAGAGGTGCACACAATAGCACATCCACACCTAGCCAGCCATGTCCAAATACCATGCAACATAGGGCAAACCTACTTCCATCAACTATGCATAAATCTAGTCTCCTTGGTTGCTTCTGAGAAATTCCGGATGAATAAAACCCATCAAGCTCTTCTCAACCTGGGAATCGAAACCAGGACCCCACACCAAGCAGCCATGCTTATGACCAACGAGTCATAGTATCATCATTCGCCCACTCTTACCCCAAATTATTTGGGGTTGCAGCATGTGTTTTTCTTCCATACTTCTCTATTACTTGTCATCTCCTTAGACACTTGGGTCATACTAGCTACCTACTTATTTCTTTGATTAGTTGGTAAGTTGTAGGACTTGAAGTTATTACTTCATACTCCTTTTTTTTCTTTTTTACCTTTGTGTGGTAACAAATAACCATGACCATGTATCTACATATTAAAATTAAATCTTACTCATATTGACTACAAAATAAATTCAATGAAATCCCTCAGCTTATTTTACAGCAAATATCAGTAATTTCTTAATTGGATAGCAACTGTTTGAGGTGAATTGTCAAATAATAATCATTCCAATAAAAAAGAATAAGTAGGTTACCAAGAATTCATACAGTCGTTATTACATGTCATTTAAGGAACTAGAATTATATTTTAAAAGTAAATATGACTTTTTGGACTGGTCTTGTTAAAGCGAAGCACTTGATGATTGTTATATGATTTCTTACTAGTTAGTTCAACACAAGCAATTATAGTTCTACACTGTTGCCATCTATCTGCTTATTACAGAGAAGTGAAACTCAAAACCATTTAATATAGAAATATTTTAGATCCTGAATCCGATAATTAAATAGGATAAATACAAATTATTAATCATCAACTTGCCCTTATTCTAGTAACTAAGGACCTATTCCTAGTTTGATGTGCAGGTAAGTTTGCCTAATTAATTAAGTACTTACAATAAAACCTTATGAATGTGGACTTACTCATGTAACATGTTGACATATAAAATTGATGTAGGTTCTTCATTATATTGACTATCTAGTCAGTTTTATTAAGATGATCTAAACGCCATGCATCATAGAATTTATCCATTTATCATTTATTTATTTAATTTATCCATGGGATCCATCTCTTCCAATAGTTCTAATGCAACCCATAATTTACAATGCAACAATTATGTACAATGCATGATAAAACAATAACAGAATTGTTCCTTCAGCTTGAAATACTAAATGCCAGTAGGTATATAATAATTTACATGAATTTTGTATCAAGCGTAGTCCGGTATCTGTAAGTACTTCCTAAAATTTGTTTTTCTTTTTTTTTCGACTGCTCCTTGCAAACTTCCACTAAGTATTATAATTTGAATTTCTGACCTTTATCCTCGTCGCCACTTGTAGTATCCTCTTGTAGCAGAGCTAATAGGTTGATAACACATTTACTAACTGTATCACAGGCTCACCAACACCACCAAGTCCCAGTCCAGGGTACGCTTCACCTTCCAACTTCCCGCCATTCGTGTGACTGACAGTTGTCATTAGTGACAGCTACCTGACTACTTGTGGCTGTGAGATAGTGTTTCCATATCTATTAAATAGATACACTACAATATCAATACCTCGATATCAGCACCCTAGCATCAGCTCTCAACCCAGCAAAAGCCAACACCACATGATCATCCAACGACACAATCTTCGTCTCCGTTCTCTCATCCTGCAACAGTTCCACTGACTTCCTCTCACACGCCAGGACTATAACATTAGGTCCTCGTATGCCCACTACTGGGGAACCCCTCCTGACTGCTTCCTGGGCGTACTGTACTTGAAGAAGCTGACCATCAGGAGAAAAGACTGTTATTGCTCTGTCGTATTGCGCCATTATCGTAAGGAAATTAAGTAGGGAAATAAGTCGTGTTTCAAGGTTTACAGTAAAATTGTAAAATAATAATATAAAAATAAGCTCTTGATAAAAATTAAAATCAATAGAAGACTTTCCCGTATAATATTTGACAGTTTATTTTTGACAGAATGATTTTTCCTAGACATTTTAATCAGGCAAAGGAAAAAAGCTTTTCATCATGAAGTTTTTAATTAGGGTGATTAGTAACTTCTAACAGTGTTGCATTTGAAAATATTATGAAAGTAACATAATACGTTTTCGCCGAACTGCACGTAAGAAACACAAACATCTAAATTAATTACGTATTCAAATTAAACCTTAACACCAATGACTCCCTCGAATCGCAGCAGAAATTCTTCAATAAATCAGTGTTACCAGTGCCATATGTCCCGCACACTCGTCGAGTGCGTTTTATTCGCTGTCCCGGCGAAATATGACGACACTAATGTTACCAGCTGATTGATTTTATTGGCTTTCGCGAGCTTTGAAGTTAAACATACTGTGGTTGGTGTAAGGTGCGGTTTGGGATGCGGACTTGGGTAACACTGCAATGTAACCGCCATTTAAGATTTGAGGAAGAGATAAAGGCATTATACGGGGTGTAAACGGTCCCTTCACGAAGCCGTTAACCAAACATTCTGTACATCAAACTAAGTACTCTACACAAAATTTTTTTTTGGGTTGAAAAATAACCCTTTACGGTAAAATCAATGTAATGCATTCAAAACTTGTGCTTATGGATGCATTGAATAGGAAACGGGTCATGGAGGTATTTAAAATAAAGTAATAACCTAAAAAAATGTATTTAAAAAAAAAACTTGTGAAAAAGTTGGAACTTTGATCCCCAATAACTCCGAACGAAGGAACGAAGGCAGAACAAAAAAATGATCGCAATAGCGGGGAGATCAAGTGCCTTTCGACTTCGTTAAGAGTCTATTTACACCCTTTATGTTTGGGCGATGCTAAGTATGAATCTAGATTTAAAACTAGATTAGAGTTAACTACACATTTACACAATGACTGCCTCGTTGGTCTACTGGTCGCAAGCGCACCTGCTAAGCATGAGGTCCTGGGTTCGAGTCCCAGGTCGGGCAAGGTGTTTTGGTGGTTTTTTCCATCAGGAATTTCTCAGTAGCAGCCACGGAGTTTGGATTCGTGCCCGGTTGATGTCAACAGGCTCGCCCGCTATTACATGGGACTTAAACATAACTGGCGAAATGTGGGTGTACTATTAGGTAGTAGTTAACTGTACACATATGTGTATGTGTACAGTTAACTACTTTAGTTAATACAGGGAGTTGACGAGCTTGACGTCTGGGGGCTCCAGTGTAGCCTAGCTAAATGTCAATCTTAATAAAAATACCGCTGGAACTGAATGGATGCGGAAGGAAACGAATGTTATGGCGCAAATTGAGAGAGGCCTACTTCCAGCACGGGTTTTGTCGACGGAAGAATCGACAAAATGACAGATTTATTTTGTTCATTCATTTTGTCGATTCTTCCGTCGACAAAACCCGTTTCTTCGGTAGTCATGCTACGCGTGCAGTAGTAGGCTCTGATATGCTAATAGGATTGAGGGTGAAATCTATCAGTTTTAATTCGAGATTCATGAACAAACAAGCGTCTTTCTAAAATATGTACATTCTTTATTTTCACGACATAACAGTTTGGTGTCTTTAGTTTTGTGACTGGCTTGCCAAAAATGTAAATTGTTTTGTTTTATTATCTTTATGACTCGTAATGGGTAGTCGTTTGGGATATGAAACGATCTGTGTCAATGCCAAGGTTCTAAGATATGTAGGTAACGAGAATCACATAACTGTTGTAGAAAAGTTGAACATTGTGTGCAGTTAAGAAATAAGTCGAGGCTTTTTTTTTTTTCGGATGGGAAATCATCAAATGACCCCTCCCACTCTGGGCGGAGTGGAAGGGAGTGTCAGACTTGTACTGACGAAAACACATCCATGTTCCTTTTTTTGCCTTTTGTATTCCAGGGCCGGCGGTGTTTCTTTCGAACAGTCCCGCAGCCCAATTAGTCGAGGCTGTCAAAATAATTTTCTTCTTCTGGCCGTAATGTATTGATTTCTCATTACTGTTTGAGTATATACTTGCAAACATGTTCTTCCTAGCTCTTTCAAATTCGTTGAAAAATACTCGATCTGGAAACACATTATTCATGACAGAACACCGCTGTACAGGGCTAACAGAATTACAAAAATCATTATAGGCCCGAATCTAGTCGGTAAGGTTAGTAGCGAAGCTGACTGTTTAAGAAGCTTTAGATCTAGTCAGACTCATGAATTGTCTCGGGGGGAGGCAGCCCCGAACTTAAGTCTATGCAAATTCTACTTAGCAACAACAAAATTGCCATAATTTCTTAATCAAACAAGAAACAAGAGCTATTGAACCAACTCCAGTATCAAGGTTAATCGCATCACACACAGGGGACCATATACGTATCGCTTGCCATTCGCCAAATTACTCTCAAACTAGTTTACATACAAATTACTAATGGCTGCCAAGTTCTGGTAGTCGTGTTTAGGAGGTTCCGTAGACAAATATCCGGTTTTATTGAATAGGTCCATACATAACCTCACGCCATGTTACCGTGGAACCAGGCAGAAACAACAGCATGTCTTCGTCTACCTACACACACCATTTGCATTTGATTGTCTTTCATTTTGCAATTAGGATCTGCATAAAATTCCTGTTAATGAACGTGATGTATGCATGTGGACGTCATCTACAACTAATACTTCAATATCAGATTCAATTTCGTCGATTCTAACAAACGCATTGGTCTTTTGTGACAGAAGTATCTAACAAACTGTTTATAAACAAACTTCGGAGTGGACTCCGAGGGTTGAATTCTTTTGCTCTACTCCGTGGTTCTGTGCTAAATGCATTGTGAAAATGCATGCATTCATCAACTCAACCGTCACTATAAGCAGCAGTGACCAGCAGCAGCACTGCGAGGAGCATTGATAGCCTAGTGGTGTGATCGTAGGACTGCCAAGTTATAGGTCTCAAGTTCGAACCCAATAAGACACGCACCTCTGATTTTTGGATTCATGTATGTGCGTATTGTAATTATTCAATACGCATATGAATTTCTTCGGTGAAGAAAAACATCGTGCGGAAACCAGCACACCTGAAAGATGTTTCTCGGCGGCATGTAAAGCCAAGTCAGAGGCCCGTGGTCGGTATCAATATTCTGACACCAAGTTAGGCACTAACCCGCGGGCCTGTGGACGGTGAGTAATGGGTTAGCTCACCGTCCGTCCGTCTTATGACGACAGGCCGTGTCGACGGCGCGTTCGTGTTCCACGCGCGCCTCAAAGAGATGTCAGCAAAAGGAAGGGGCCCGCAGGGGCCGATGCCTGCCGGGGCTGCGGAACTTTTCGAAAGAGATACCGCGGCCCTGGAACACAAAGGGCAAAGAAGGAACATGGATGGGTTTTAGTCAGTAAAAGTGTGACACTCCCTCCCACTCCACCCAGAGCGGGAGGGGTTATTTGATGATTTCCCATCTAAAAAAAAAGATAGGCACTAACCACACGATAAAGAAAGACGACCGTCATATGTCCCGCTCCGTCCCAGAGAGGAGCATAGGAACTCTAACGATCATGGTTTTTGCTGGAAGATGTTCGATTGCATACTGTGTCTGTTACAGTTACTGCGGAACCCTAAACGCTTGTCCAAAATGTACTGGACCGGTTTTAATAAATTGCTTTTATTATAGGACTGACAAGTTTTATTTGATGATACCACCATGTTAATCAGATACGGAAATCGCGAATTAGAAATGATATTTATTTGCTTGCTTTTTTTAAGAGTCTTGTTGTAATGAATTATATATCATTGGTCATTAAAAATGTACCATAGATATCATTATTCTTATTCGTAAAAAAACAGTCAGCCACGGTCCTAAGAAAACATTTTGAATCAAACCGAGACACAAATGAAGACGGATCCCATTCTGCTTGAAGCAGGTCCGTCTTCATCTCTTCATGGCGCCATCGTGATTTCGAAACTCGGTATGTAATGGATGGTCACCCATCCACGGACCGACCTTGGCAAACGGTACTTAACCTTGAGGATCGACCTGTCCGGCTGTTATGATTTAGCCAGGAGCCAGGATTTTGTTTACCCCTAAAGACGTTAAATGGGGGTTAAACTTTGTCGTTTTGGTCGATGAAAAATTAAGGCATGCTATGTGCAAGCTGTTGTATATCTATACAACTGTAGCTACTAATATCAAAATAACAGCTTTCTACTGAATGTATAATTCTGAAAATATTACACGGCATTGTCGTCTGTCTGTCTGTTTGTTCCGGCTAATCTCCGAAACGGCTTGACTGATTTTGAAGGGACTTTTACTGGCAGATAGCTGATGTTATAAGGAGTTACTAAGGGTATTTTATATAAGAATTAGGATTCTGTGCAAAAAAAATCAAAACCCTGAAATTGGTAACAAAATCCGATTCAAAAACGGAAGTAATATTTTTATAATAATTTCACGCGTACGTCCAGGGCAACGCTAGTAACTACTATATTCGGAAAAAACCTTACGCTACCTCCATTCAAGTCCATTCATTAAATAATACCTCACATTCATTCACAACAACTACAAGTACCAGATGATGTAACGTGTTTACCTACAATCTGTCCTTCCCATCTACTCATGCCCTTACGAACTAACCGTGAAGTTATTTACTGACCGTGGGCGCAGTGGGGGCGAGCGTGTTGCCAAATATGCAGGTTTGATGCCCGGTTGATGTCATCGGTGGTATCGATACAAATGAGCTCATAATTGTGTCATTTAATGTCGGTTGGGAGTCGTAAATATTTTTTTTTTGTTACATTTCGTTGAATTAATAAAATAGGCGCCTATTGAAGTTAGTCATTCATTTAAGCGAATTTACGTTTATATTAATAGAAATATCATGATGACCACTCAAGTCGAATGCCATCTCTTCGATCCCGCATTGATTCCGCGTTTGAGAGCACATAACTGGTGATGTGCTCTCAACCTAGGTCTAGATAGCGTGCACAGGCGTAAGGCCTAAAGATGAGTTCTTAATTATTACTAGCTGTTGCCCGCGACCTTCGTTCGCGTGGAAATATTATAAAAAGATTGCTTCCTTTTTTTAATCGGATTTTGATAACAATTTCAGGGGTTTTTTTTGACGGAACCCTAATTATTTCTCTAAAATAAAAGTAGCCTAAGTTAGACCTTATAACATCAGCTATACAGCTGTCAGCTGACAGTAAAAGTCCCATCAAAATCGGTCCAGCCGTTTCGGAGATTAGCCGGAACAAAAAGACAGACAGAGGCAAAAATTGAAAAAAAAAAAAGTGTTTTTGTTATAAGTGCCGTATATATTTTCTTCATATGCATTCAGTAAAAAGATGTTATTTTGATATTACAAACAGACACAATTGAAAACGATATGCGCTAAGGGCGTCAGATGAGCGGCGCCGGCGCCACTTCACACCTTGAGAAGAATAAATGTAACATAACGGACCATCGTGATTTAAATATTCATCACCATAGGCCTCAGATGTATAGATAAGAGTATTCTACAGATCACGTATGAGATAACAAGTAAGTGCCGACACTCACGGCATACTATAAACCTGGGTTTTCATTTACATCTGATCAAAATAAGTGTACAGATAAGACTGGTCACTTCACCAACAATTCAGGTATTAGAGGCTAAAAATTTGGAAGTTGGGTAGGTCTTTGGTTTGGGATGCAACTTGCGTCGACACCCTTGCGCCATCCCATCTTCCTAGTACAGTGGGCTGGGGCGGCTGCTGCAGGTGCTGAAAACCTCAAACCGCGAGAAATCGCCAAGCGTTGTTCGACTCTTCACTTTACCAGAGGGCTGGCCTATTTTTTGGCCAAAGAATCAGCATTGCCATCCAACGTGGCAATGCTGCCAGCCTTCTTCCAATTAATTTTCCTATTGACACCGATGTGGACGAACTTTTTGACGCCCTGTAATTCTTTTTCCCTTTTGATACTTGTACATATTTTAATTGTTATTTTAGATCTACAAATTGTAGTCTGTAAATAATGTACATACTTGATGCTTATAAAAATCATCATAATCTGCCTAGCCTTTTCCCAACAATGATGGGGTCGGCTTCCAGTCTAACCGGATGCAGCTTAATACCAGTATTTTACATGGAGCGGCTGTCTATCTGACCTCCACAACCCTTAGAACTGGGTAATAAGATACCCCTTGGTAAAACTGTTTGCCAGACTTTTGACTTTTGTCGTTTGACTTTTAAGTGAAATAAAAGTAAGTTTATCAGAATTTAAAATACTCGTGTGTACAAAAAAAATAAGAAGTTGTCTGCAACTTCGCCAGCCCTAAGCCTTCAATAACCAGGTTGCCTACGTAGGCAGCCCACCAATATCCAATACTCATAAAAACATGACGGTCCCGTCTATATATAATTTTTTCGTCACCCATCGGTCAACTGACCTTAAAAGGCCGGGAGATTAGCGCGGCAAAAAGTTCACGACTTGAATGGGAGTAACGGTGTCTTGTACTCGAGCTAAGTAACTGCTTATTGAATGGATGCTGTTATAGTTTTTGGTAGCATACATTAAGTACTTACGTACAACTGGTTTTGGTTTATGGAACTAGTAAAGGATCATTTGACATGACTGAAAGCTAAGGACGGCTCAGATAATTTCTCACGATAAAATTCGTCGATTGAAAATTTTCTAATCAAGTTTTTATTTGTTTGAATGCTTTGACTTAATATGATGCTGTTGTTTTACTGTTGAGAGTGCACGAGGAGCAGTGGTATCATGCCATAGACCCATACAAACAAACAACCCGCAATATTGTACTTCTAGTCAATTACTATAAAAAAAATAAAATTAATAAAGAAAAATTAGCAAAAAAAAAAAAACATTTAACTAATTAATTTAAGAAATAAAATGCAAATAATGTTAGTTAAGTATATCCTCTTCTGCAAATCTCGCTATCGAGATTTAGTTTGCTGTAAGAAAACCCAATTCTGGGTTAAGCTCGACATTGTACATAAGCTATACAGGGTGTAAATGGACCTTTCACGAAGCCGTCAACGAAGCATTATGTATCACTCATCAAACTAAGTAACTTTACGTAAAAATTATTGCTGGGAAACGACTTTCTTTTTTGGGGTGTAAAATCACGTTTTGAGGTAGGACTCAATGTAACACACTCAAAATATTGTGCTGATAAATGGGTCGTCGAGGTGTTAAAAATCTTACATTAAAAACATGTATTTAAAAAAAAAACTTTTGAAAAAGTTGGAACTTTGACCCCCTTATCTTAGAAGGTTCCCAGGTATGGCCTAAAACAAAAAAAATATCGCAAAGACGGGGAGAACAAGTGCCTTTCGGCTTCGTTAAGGGTCTTGTTACACCCTTTATAGATTTTGAGAGCACACTACTGCTAAGTGCTAATGCATTATCGACCTTCTAGCCATTCTATTCAATCTCTATACGTATGATTGCTAAAAGGAATTGGAACTCTTCATTGTAAAAGCTGTTTCATAAAAGCGTTTGCTTTATGTTTACTTAAAAGCTGCTTTGCTATTCGGGACAGCCCTAATTACTCACGTGAAGTTAGGTGCCTAATTGAATAACGGTAGTGTAACGTTTTTTACCTTTTTTTAAATGTCCTGTCACTTATAATTATCAACTGTCGCTTTTGGGCATAATTTTATTGGACACTTTTTTTCTCTGCATATAAGTACAGCAAATGAATACATTAACTCCTCCAAAAAATGGATGCTTCTAGAATTCCAGATGTCATTAGTCGATCACTTCTCTTCCTCGTTGGTCTAGTGGTCGCAAGGACGGTTGCTGAGCATGAAGTCCTGGGTTCGATTCCCAGGTCGGGTAAAGTATAAAAAAAAAGGGAACTTCTCAGTAGCAGCCACGGAGTTTTGCGGAGGATTTGTATCTTGTTGATGACAAAATGGTCACGACCTATTACATGGGACTTAATCATAACTGGTGGAATGTCAGTGTAATAATTAGGTACACTTCTGCCTTACCTTTCGAAGTTTGACAGGCGTGATGTTAAGTAGTCTGTCATTTCAAGTGGACCTTTGGGAATTTGACTCGTTTATCAACCATTTAATTAGTAGATCTAGAATATTACTAATCACGGATCGAGAGACCACAACAAGTTGTACTTAATTAATGTCTTTGATTAGCTACTTAAATAACACGATACCCGTAATGAAAATGCCACTGCTCTTTATAGTACAAGATAAGATTCTCCACCCGAGGTACCTACTGCAGCTAATCCGAACTAAGGCCGGCTCTACACGGACTGCTCGAGCAGTTAGCCAGTGATCAACATAAACGGACCGCTATTGCATTCGTAGTCAACAGCGATTGCTTGACCGCACGATAAAATTTCACCGCTCTGCCAACCGCCCTAGGCAGTTGCAACTGCTCGAGCAGGCCCTGCAGTCTCGACAAATATAACGACAAAAATCGGTCGTTAAGTGTAATCGATGTCAAATTTCTTTTATAGATTTTCAGCCTTATGCTTCCGAAATAAAGTAGAAAATCTATTAAAGGAATTTGACAACGATACGACTTAGCGACCGATTTTTGTCGCTATCTAATGTCGAGACTGCAGGGGCAGTTCCATGTATGTGTGTACGTTGAAGACTGTAGTTTACTATGCAGTCGCAGCTTGAAGCAGTCCATCCTGACTGCTTCAAGCTGTCCGTGTATGGCCGGCCTAAGTTGCCGCATAATAAAGTTTATGGACCAACTATAACACGTTTACCGTTTATGTAGAAGTTATAAACTAATCTGGATACAATCTACCAAGATACTCTGATCGCGTCGTAAAATATAAGCACTATAACACTTTATGCATAAGCAACTTGAATAATTAAACTTGTACAGTCGTGTCCTACAATATTGTCCTTTATAATTGCTTAGGAGCTCGTGGCTAAATAAAAACAGCCGTTCGGATCGATCTTTAGGTTATGCCGTGCTTGCCTTGGTTGGTCTGTGGATGAGTGACCACCCATTACATACCGAGTTTTCTCCGTGCCTCGGACGTTAAGCCGTTGGCCCCGTGTGTCATATGTAGATCTTTGACAGACGTTCGGTAGTCAGTGGCCAAGAAGTCTGACAACCAGTCTTACCAAGGGGTATCGTATTACCCAGTACTAACTGGGTTGTGGAGTTCAGATTGGCAGTCGTTCCATGTAAAATACTGGTATTCGGCTGCATGCGGTTAGACTGGAAGCCGACCCCAATATAGTTGGGAAAAGGCTAGGAAGATGATGATAATTGCCTAGATATGTCTGAATTTCGAGGTATTAAAAGGTAAATTTAAATAGGCCTTTACTAGATAGATGATAACGATAACAACATGATATCTTGGGACTGGTAGTTTCATTTATACGACGATATCGAGACGACATTAACCAACACCTTGTATACGTTATGCCACCGAGCAGTCTCGAGTACCTAGTCGCGTCCCGCCAGCGACTTACATTGTTACTAAAAGTATGAAACTACCAGTCCCACGATATCGTGTCGTTATCGACTAATGTGAAAACGGCCATTCGCTATTGAAATGCGTTCGTGGTATAGTTCTGCACGCGTAGCATGGCCACCGTAGAAACAGGTTTTGTCGACGGAAGGATCGACAAAATGACAGATCAACAAAAGAAATATGTCATTTTGTCGTTTTTTTCATGATTCTTCCAGATTCAGAAAACCTGTTTCTACGGTGGTCATGCTACGCGTGCTGTTCAAACTTTATGGCAGCTCTGAAGTTAGCTGCGAGTGACGGTCTGCGCAGGTATAACGGTTCAAACTTTATGGTGCTTCGGAACATCTAACGTAAAGCTGCGCAGAACACAATTTAAGGTATCAGCGGGGCGCAGAGGATGCATCGTCTTTTCTGTATAATGCGCAAACCGTCACTCGCAGCTAACTTCCGAGCCGCCATAAAGTTAGAACGGAACTATACCTTGCAGTACTTCTCCGCTAGCCTATCACCTTCCTAATTGACTTTACAATGTAATCGTTTTACCACGGCATTAGCTGTTCATCTCTTTGCTAAATAGGTTTCTTCTTCAACAATACGTGAAAATTCGTGCCGCGTATAGGTTGCAAACGTTTGACGTTCTATGATGCTTACGTTTTACATCAAAGCGGCTATCCTAATAACATTCTAAGTTCTTTCATCGAAAATTCTAAGCCCACAGCATTAATATACTAATACTTAATACAGCATTTACTTCGCGGATTGCATTTTAGATTCATTAAAAAGGTTTGTCTGAACCAGGTGTTTACTTCGATATTTATTTGCTGAAATTACTTACTGACCAATTAACACTTTAAATACGTCGAATGACACGCACTAAACAGCTTCTCTCACCCTACAAAAATACAAGCCACCACCTGTTGATCTGTCCCATCCCCCATTTATTTACAAACGTGTTCCAATATCAAATGCTTCGTTACGTATCTCGAAATTATTCTTATAAGCCATAAACTCTTTCCAGCAAACAGTTGACATTATGATAAAATTTTAATGCTTACTAATATTATAAATGCGAAAGTAAGTTTGTTTGTTTGTTTGTTACCTTTTCACGCCTAAACCACTGAACCAATCATCCTGAAATTTTGTATATACGTTGTCAGGTGTACAGAAACGGACATAGGGTACCTTTCATCCCGAAAACAAGTACTGTTTCCGAGGAAAACAACAATAACTTTCTTATGATAATAGATGGCGCCACGTGTCTTTCGAATCATGATTGAGTTGTATTATTACAAGCCGAGTACAACCCGAATTGATTGTCAAATTCTAAATTAACGCGAGCGAAGCCGCGAGCAAAACCTAGTTTTACATAAAGGGCAGTTTGCACACCTGCGTTTTATGCTCCCCTAGTACCATTCGGCATGCGGCAGTGGACAGCTGAATAAGATAATATCTGCATTTAAATGATATTACATGTGCATGAGTTGTTAACATTCTTACCCTTTCGGGAGGGTCGCGTAACCCATTTTTCATTCTTAGAATTTTCGTCTGGGTTTGATGCTAAATGCCCATCCCAACTCCCTCTTTGGAAACTTTTAAAGAGATCCATGTTTTGTATGACGTCATTAGGGAAATCCAAAATCGCGATCCCGCAGGCCTGCGGGCCGCCGATCCCGCGGGATTAGCGGGATTGAGATTTTTTGAAACATTCATTTGTTTTCAGTAGTTATATACATATTTAAAAAAAATTAAATAAAGAGAAGTAAATTTTTATTATCCGCAATTGCGGGATCCCGCGTTTGCAGGATTGGAATATCTAGTCGTCAAAATCAAGCCGAAAGATATCCACAGGATTTTCAAGAAATAAAATGAGAATTTTGATTTATTATAGGCTCGTAGCTACAAATAGCTTTAGTTTAGTTAGCCTTTGATGCAGAAAGTCTAGGAGGAAAGGTTGAGTGTGAATGTGAGACACCTATATAATAGGACTCATTATAATCTGCCTAGTTTTTCCTACGTTGCAGCTGATTTTTCATGGAGCAACTGCCTATCTGACCTCCACAACCCAGTTAGTATTGTATAATACGATACCCCTTGGTAAGACTGGTTATCAGACTTTCGAGCTACTGACTGCCTGTAACGACTGTCAAAAGATCTACAAAAGACAGCCAGGACCAACGGCTTAAAGTGCTTTCCGAGGCATGGAGGAAACTCGGTATGTAATGGTCACCCATCCACGGACCAACCTACTGGCTAACATAAATTTTACTTCAGCTTTCGCAGCTCGGGGCTGCGGGACTGTTCGAAAGAGATACCGCGGCCCTGGAACACAAAGGGCAAAGAAGGAACATGGATGGGTTTTAGTCAGTAAAAGTCTGACACTTCCTTCCACTCCGCCCAGAGCAGGGGGGGTCATTTGATAATTTCCCATCCGAAAAAGCTTTCGCAGCTACCTAAGCGAACTCTGTCGTCCTCTGTACCCATCTCATTTAATAACAGTAGACTGCAAACAGTTGCGACACCCTTTGTTATATTCAAGTTAGTATCTAGGTGAGTGTGTAGGATGATCGCCTGTCTACCCTTTGAGTGATGATCAGCATTAATCTTTGACAGCTGGCGCTTGAGTTAATGGTGCTGTGGAAATGAATCATAGCTGTGCAGGGCATGCAAAGGGATATAGAGAAAGAACTAGTATATGATCATGATCAACATGACATTTGTAACGGTGATATTGAAAATCGCGTCATGGAACTTAAATGAACTTGAGCAGGACACCTAGCAAGGCGCGGTTATACCGGGTGTAGTAAAGCTGTGACCGAGTGGCGTCCAAGGACTGGAAAGAAAAGTGTTGGTCGTCGGGCGGCGAGATGGGCAGACGACATTGTTGCCATCGCGGGAATATCCTGGATGAGGATGGAATAAGGACGTCGGGCTTGTCACAAGCCAAGAGATGCCTATACCCAGCAATGATGATGATATGCAAAGGTGAACTTACACATAGTGACTTGTAAGTCCCATCTAATAAATGCGAGCCTATTGTCATCAACCGGGCTCAGATCCAGACTTTATGCTGCTAGTGAGGAATTGATGCAAACACACTAATAACACTTTGCCCGACTAAGGAATCGAAACCTATACCTCATGTTCAGCAACAGCGCTAAAAGCATGAGCGAAGCGAAGACAATATGAGCTATTGAAGAAGCTTATTATGCTAGCATAGCTAATGCGTCTTTTCTTCATGATTACTTTATCTTTCATCGACAGCACGCAAGTTCACGCAACGGTATTTAATTCAAAATCATGATCGCGGGATCTTTGGTTTCCTTCATTAATAACTTGGACAGGAAATAACCACAGCCTCCTATGAAATTAAAACTAATGTGGACTATGGGAAAGTCCTACTTTAAATATAAATAGTAATATTCTTCCGTTCGTGATAAGTGGCAATTTCCTGCAAATCACATATACCTTATGTTTTTTCAACTACGTATATGTTGGGGTCGGCTTCCATCGTCGACATGATGGAACTGGCAAGTATTTTACCTCCACTAAGATTTACAAATAACAGCCCAGCCAAATAAAGCCATTCTTACTTTGATTACGGGTTTGTTTGTAATGATCGTGCACTTGATTGGGTAGACCAGAAGCAGAAACGATCTTTTGTCTACCAATCAATCTACCTAGCCTTTCCCCCAACTAAGTTAGGGTCGGTTTTCAGTCTAACCGGATGCAGCTGAGTACCAGTATTTTAGTCGCGACTGCCTAACTGACCTCAACAACCCAGTTCGTACTGGGTAATACGATACCATTAGGAAGACTGGCCAGACTTTCTGTAACGACTGCCAAAGATCTACAAATGACAGCCGGACCTTCCGATGCACGGAGCAAACTCAGTATGTAATGATGGTCACCCATCCACGGATCAACCTCGGCGAGCACTGCTTAACCTTGAAGATCGGCCCGTGCGACTGTTATTATTTAGCCACGAGCTTGTTTCGTCTATCAATACATAAACATTGCGATCACCAATCATTCTATCAAGATGGTGGAGATTCCGTGAATTTCTCTTTCGATCGTTCATTGTAACTACAGTGCCTTTTGCAGTCTCCTTGTTGCAGCTAAACTATTTCTGTAATAGATTCCCATTCCGTTAGTCGTAGAAGCAGGTTTTTATCAATCGCTTGACATCTATCATCTAATAAATTCTTCTCTATCTCGATATCTGAAAAGCTCCATCAGAAATATTGTATCCTTTGCAATGATCTAGAAACCACGATATTTTATTACTATGTTTTAATTTTAATGAAATAATATATATGCCAAATTACATGCAAACGAACAATAAAACACACCATCCCTTATAAGGAGATGTGGAAAATGTTTATCACTTGATAACTTAACTGCAGAAGAACTTGCAGAAGGACCATCAACGTAGAAATATCATATGAGTAGAGCCTTTATAATATAAAGATGGAATGGCCAGTTTTGACGGAATTACAACACAATCAAGTAGATAAAACATTATGTTCCTAAACGATCCTTTGACTTGACTTTTAGTGCTGCTAAGATTTTCATAAATTGCAGTTGCAAATTCATCAAGATGCAGCAATGCCGTTTACATGCCAGCAACTGCTGCTATGAATTGACATCAGCGATAATCTAGTAATATTACTGCCACGGACGTGCCATCATCATCCTTTATAGCGACTTCACCCACTGCTGGGTACAGGACTCTCTTTGCTCCACTCTCCTGTACCAGTCTCCACCTGGTTTTACCCGCGACGGCACCAACGTCGTCATCGTCATAGACGTGTACTAGTGTTTTAATCATTTGCTAATGATGCATCTTCCACAAGCTTCGACTAATCAAAGATTACGTCGAGCTTTGAAACGATGGAACTTCTGATCCACTCGTCATACGTGAACTACCTCATTAAAGAAAACTGCACCATATTCGGTCTCAGCGGATCATTGTCGACCGCGCCTACTCGTAGCCTACGCACTCCTTAACCGTATTGCTGACAGCATTCCTATGAGCTGCTTAGTGACAGATAGGCCTAATGGCTCTCATTAGCATTTGTGATAGACCTTGGTTGGTTTTTATGCCGTTTGAGTGAGCAGTCAGGAAGGAAGTGAGGGTGGGTAGGCTTGGGAGGTGGTCGAGGTTAGCATGACGAATGAAATGTTGGAGTAGCAAAGGCTTAGCAATAGGGCACTTTACAGTTCATGGACTTTGCATGGCTGAAGTAACTTTGATTAATCTTACTGTTACTGTTAGCCAGTGCCATCCCACTGCTAGACAAAGGCCTCTCCCCATGACTTCCAAATCTTTCGATCTAGAGCTAATGTGGACCATTGGTCGTTGATTCTGTTTAGCTCGTCCCGCCATCTCCTGCGAGGTCTACCGCGTCGCCTTCTGGCCCACAAATCGTCGGGCATACGGCAGACATGGCAAGCTCAGTCCCACTTCATCTTAGCGGCTTTTTGGACAACATCAAAAATTTGTGTTTTGGAGCGCAGTGTGGTGTTGCGTATATGGTCTCAAATGAATCTTAAAAGGATTTTCCTTCAAAGATCCAATCGCATTGATCAAAACATGCTGTTTTTAATTTTCGTAGAGGGGAGGGCGGTTTTAATAGTTTGAAGCACTTGTCTGTCTGTGTGTCTCGAGTACCGAAGCTTCCAAATGAATGTACCGGTTGGCGGCAGGAGGACGATTAGGTACCCACCCTTTCACAAATCCTTGTTTTTTCTCACACACTGCTCTTTGCTTACACCGATCGACTAAAGCTCATTCCGCATCTTGATAAAAAGATTCGTCATCTATTTAGGATGACCGGTCAGGCTTCGTTGATGCTGCTGCTTCGCCCTCACCGTAGATACTGTCGCAGCAAGCTATTTTGTTTAAAACATCAACGTCACAATTACAACTCAAAAACTAAATTTTCTTTATTGTGTGGTTAGTGCCTAACCTGGTGTCAGAGTGTTCATGCCGCCCATGGGCCTCTGACTTGGCTTTACATGCCGTCGAGAAATATCTCTCAGTCAGGCTGGTTTCCTCACGATGTTTTTCTTCACAGAAGCAAGTGATAATTATACAATACGCACATGAATCTGAAAAATCAGCGGTGCGTGTCCTGGGTTCGAACTCGAGACCTATGAGTTGGCAGTCCGACGGTCATACCACTAGGCTATCACTGCTTCATGCTTAAACTTAAACTTAATTCTAGACATTTAAATAACAAAAACGTAGTCTATTTTGTATAGCAACTAAATACTGTTTATGACGTCATAGTAGGTAGTTAAAAATGGCACGCTTGGTTTTCATACAGATCGTGATACTTGCGTTATCTAGGTATGTCCAAGTCCATATCTGTGATTGGTTTGCTATTTAGGCTGCAGAATAGATTCGCTTCGAAAGCGAGGGTATAGGCACTGATAATACTTCGTTTACCAAGATCATTTAAACGATTCTCTTTCGTTCGTCGGCGTTCGATCGTTATCGTGTGGTTAGTTCCTAACCTGGTGTCAGAGTTTTTATGCCGCCCATGGGCCTTTGACTTGGCTTTTTGGGATGGGAAATCATCAAATAACTCCTCCCGCTCTGGGTGGAGTGGGAGGGAGTTTCAGACTTTTACTGACTAAAACCCATCGATGTTCCTTCTTTGCCCTTTGTGTTCCAGGGCCGCAGTATCTCTTTCGAACAGTCCCTCAGCCCTTGACTTGGCTTTACATGCCGTCAAGAAATATCTTTCAAGCATGCTGGTTTACCTCACGATGTTTTCTTTCACCGAAAAGCAAGTGATAATTACACTATACGCACATTAATCCGAAAAATTAGAGGTGCGTGCCTTGGGTTCGAACTCAGTCCGATGGTCACACCACTAGGCTATCACTGCTTAAACGAACGATTCTCTTTGAATCATAAATCGATCATCTATAAACATAATGTTTTATGGTTAACGTAGGAAGATGATCTGTTTTATCTTTCAAGTCGTTCCATAATCAATGGAACCACATGTAATAGACGAAGATAGGCTTTTACTGTGTTGTGGGCAGATCGTAAATTCGTAATATTTTGATGATTTATTGTTTCAACTTTTATGATGGCACTTAGGATATGCTCGTAGAGGTTCCTATGAAGGATTTTCGTGCAATAAACTTGTCAATATTTATAAATTATAATGCTTTTGTGATTTATGGTCTCTTGCAAGGTTTCATACTGGTGAATTTTTTAGTGAGCCTTGAGTGATCTTAAGGTCTCTGCACACAGCGGGCGCGGCGCGGCCGGACGGGACGGCGACGCGACACTGAGCAGTTGTAATGTACTAGATATTACGGACGACGCCACACAGAGCCGTCCCGCTCGACGCGACGGTAACCGTCGCGCCACGCCGCCGCCGCGCCGAGCGGGAATACATGTCAGAAGCGGCGGGGACGGTGATCGACTGTGATCGCGCCCGCAGTGTGACCGATGCCGCCGCGCCAGCGCAGCGTCGCCGCCCCGCCACGCCACGCCGGCTGTGTGCAGAGACCTTTAATAGGGCCAATGAAGGGCGAAGTTCTATGTATTGACATTTGAAGAATAGCCTATTAGCCTAAGTCTAGCTCAAAGGGTTTGCCAGTGGTGTACCTACGGACCCTACGGTACACTCTCATCACATTACACCAGTTATGGTTTATGTCCTCTCTGACAGAGGGAGTTTTTTTTTTTAACTGGGTGAGTCCATTCACATGAAACGGGTACAAATCTAGAACTAGAGCTATTGCTGAGAAATTCTTGATGGAAACACCCAATAACACTTTGCCCGACTTGGGAATCGAACCCAAGATCTAGAAGGATTCAAGCTTTTATATTTCTAGTTAGACAAACTTTACCGTTCGCAGTTAGAATACATTTCCTATACATAGAGGAAACAGACTAAGCTAACCTTTCTAGGTAATACGTAAGCCAATATTACAATACCTAATCAACGAGAAATAGAAATACTCTTATTGCAACGGATTAGAGTTTAAAACTGATTGAATTATAATGGAAATTAGTTTACCTCTACGTTCAGTTTAAAAAATAATTATACAGGGTCTAAACGGACCCTTCACAAAGCCATCAATCAAGCATTCTGTACGTCACACTAAGTAACTTCATGAAAAAAATTTTGCTTTCTAGTTACGGAGATATTTGGGGGGTCAAAGTTCCCAGGTATGGTCTAGAACAAAAAAATGATCGCAATGACGGGGAGAACAAGTGCCTTTCGGCTTCGTTAAGGGTCTTTTTACACCCTTTATATCAAAATAGTTATTATCGTAACGTGTTATGATTCAAAATTGATTACATTTCTCGTTTCCCTCTTACTGAAGTTTACAGGAATCATAAAATACTAGAAGTGCTAACATTCGCAAATAGAAATCGTGTGAATGAACTTTAATGTTGATTGAATTCCGTTTCCGATGCAGTGTGTAGTGACCTTTATGGGCCATATTTTATATGGGTTCTCATTGTTTGTAAATGTTTATGTTATCTGTAAGACTGTTGTCTGTTTTTGAGAGAGAAAGCCTGTCTGCAGTACATAATGAAAATCTGCGCAAATGGCCAATCATTAAATGTACAATCAGCATCAAAATGTCTTACAAACTTAATCTTAACAAACGATTTTCTTCACATCCTCTTACTTTTAAATTACTAAAGGGTGTAAAAAGACCCTTAACGAAGCCGAAAGGCACTTGTTCTCCTCGTCATTGTGATCATTTTTTAGTTCTGGACCATACCTGGGAACCTTCTAGTTACGGAGATATTGGGGGTCAAAGTTCCAACTTTTTCACAAGTTTTTTTTTTAAATACTACATTTTAAGGTTCTAACTTTACTCCAATTACCTCCATGGTCCGTTTACTATTCAAAGCATCCATCAGCAATAAGTTTTGAGCGCATAATATTGAGTTTTACCGTAAAATGTGATTTTTGACCCCAAAAAAAAATTTCGTTTCCCAGCAAATTTTTTTGCGTAAAGTTACTTAGTTAGATGTACAGAATGCTTGGTGGACGGCTTGGTGAAGGGTCTGTTTACACCCCGTATATTTGGTGGTTTGCCAACTTAAATTTTCTCGTCTAGTCCTAGATAACAATATTTGAAGTCGTAAAACTTATTACATTACAGAAGGGAACACCTGTGCCCAATGGATTCTCCAAAACTATGTCCAAGTTGTATGTTCTCTTACTATGTCCAGTTGATCTGAATGAGATGTTTATTGTAGCTTCATTACTTTTTTAAATTAAGTTTTAAAAACTTAATTGAAAAACAAACGTTTTACTTTCTAGGTTGCACTCACGGTTTTTGTCTAGCTTTTGTGGCGTTTAATGGATGAATTCGTCGAATTTAAAGTTATTGAAAAATCAAAAGGAAATAAAAAATTAACTTGATTCCACCTTTTGAGTATTTTTTTGCTAATTGCACTCAGCTCCTAATGATATTATATTGAAATGATCGATTCGATTATTTTATTTTATTGAGAACTTTACACACACCTACAATTCAAAGCTTAAAAGCTCCTTTCAGAACAAGAAAAGGCTATGATTTCGGTTTCTTTTTCTTCCTATCTATAGGCACTGCCATATTGTTTCTCATCTGCATAGCCTTTTCCCATGTATTTGGGTCGGCTTCCAATCCTACCGGATGCAGCTGAATACCAGTATTTTACATGGAGCGACTGCCTATATGATCTCCACAACCCAGTAAGTACTGGGCAAAACGATACCCCTTGGTAAGACTGGCTGTCAGACTTTGCGCCACTGACTACCTGTAACGACTGTCAAAGATCTACAAATGACAGCCTGGACCAACGGCTGCCATATTGTATATGCATATCTATCCATATTGTATCTGATCTCATTCAATAAGGGAAAGTGCACACAACAAAAACACAGATAACGACTTATTAATTTATAACCAGCAGTTCAGTTGCGAAAGGCGTGGCTAGCGAAAGTGCACCGGTTTATTGCAGGTTCGATGCCTGCCGCTATGCTAATGTAAGATTTATGATCTGGACTAGCACTGTACCTAGAATTGTATTTGATTAATAATATTGATAACGTGGGCTTGAAATACAGGTTCATACATAGTTGCAATCCTGAAATGAAGGAAAATTACCAGCGAATCACTACCATCAAAAACTTCAGCTCGCAAGCTTGCATATCACGCAATATACGGGGTAAAAATCACGTTTTACGGTAAAACTCAATGTAACGTACTCAAAACTTTGTGCTGATGGATGGATTGAATAGTACGAGGGTCGTGAAGGCGTTTAAAGTAAAAATCTTACATTAGAAACATGTATTTAAAAAAAATCTTGTGAAAAAGTTGGAACTTTGACCCCCAATATCTCCGAAACTAGAAGGTTCCCAGGTATGGTCTAGAACAAAAAAATGATCGCAATGACGGGGAGAACAAGTACCTTTCGGCTTCATTAAGGGTCTTTTTACACCCATTAGGAAAGGCTTGAGTTTTCCTCGTAGAAAGTATTTGGCCAGGTAGTTGTTTTGATTTGAATGGAATTAGTTGTAAGAAGGCTACGAGGAAGACATGCACCTAAGAATGTTGATGAATAACTACCTCGTCATCTTCCTGCCCTTGTCCCATGTTACTTGGGGTCGGCGCAATTTTTTCTTCCATTCTCCTCTGTCAACCGTCACGCTATCATTTACTCCTTTATCTTTCATATCATTCCTCACACAATCCATCCATCGTTTCTTTGGTCTTCCTCGCCCTCTCCATCCATCAACGTTTATATTCATCACGATGAATAACTTCATAATAACATCATGATGAATAACTCAATGCGCTTCCTTATTAGAAGAGGATACCAGTGGCTAGGGGCCAACAATACGGCAAGCCCATAAGGCAAGCAGACTATTCAGAAACCCTTACATCATGAAGAGTAGTAGGTTATCAGGGCAAGCCAAGTTTTAAAGTTTGTCTCAAAGTTCCGCCACTGGAAGAAACGTATATTTTATATTTTTTTATTAAAACTTTATGCACATAATGTACAAAGGCGGACTTAATGCCTTAGGCATTTTCTACCAGTCTACCTTAGGGTGACAAAACAGTGGACCAATAGAACAGAAAATTTCCAAGAATAAAATACAATAATAAATACATATATACAAACATACATACACGTATATCACTGTTGGCTGAAGACTATACCTATCGGGAGAAATTAAAATTGTCTTCCTTTTTTTTGTAATTTGCCGGTCAGTTTTAGGCTGTATGTTGAACAAAATATTATTCACGGCTTATGTATTTGATTTTATAATCATTAAAATCATCAATACAACCCTCTAAGTTCATTTAAAACGAAGCAAGCGACAGAGCTGTGCAGTTGGCAATATACTGGTCGGGTATTATTTGAGTCTATCGACACGCAAGGAAGAAGGAGAAGTTCATTTAATCCAATTGAATTACTATTTCATGTAAAAGTCATTCAAAGGGATTAAATTAACCTGCAACTTGAAAAAAACGCAAGAAAAACGGTTAGGCCTGCGCTTAACTCCTGGCATAACAATCTGGTCCAAACGACATCGGAACATCCAGTTTTCCGCCATCTACATCCACTTAATACCTTACTTAACCTATCTTACTACCTGACTACGCGATCCTACCTACTGCACCCACCTGCAACCCCGCAGTTTCACCACAGTCATTGCGTGCACGGCCAAAGTGGTCTGATTCACCAAACGAGACACCCACACTTGGAATAACGAGGACATAGGGATGCTGACTCATGAAACACCCTTGCAGTTTTGATTATATCTTGCATAGTTATATTCGATCATCATCATCATCTGCCTAGCCTTTTCCCAACTATGTTGGGGTCGGCTAGTTAGATATATTCGATCACATACATAAGATAAACCCTTAGACGCAAGGTATGGTGTACATAATAAAAATAATTCTATCAATCAAATATAAAGATTCAATCGGTTTTTTTTCGTGTTTTAGTGCCTAACCTGGTGTCAGAGTTTTTATGCCACCCATTGGCCTCTGACCTGGCTTTACATACCGTCAAGAAATATCTCTCAGGCATGCTGGTTTCCTCACGATGTTTTCCTTCACCGAAGCAAGGGACAATTATACAATTCGCCGCACATGAATCCGAAAAATCAGAGGCATGTCTTGGGTTCCAACTAGAGACCTATGACTTGGCAGTCCGACGGCCACACCACAAGGCTATGTATCACTGTTGTTCAATTGGTGCGAAGTTGCAAGACAGGGCAAAGTTAAAAAAAAAATTGAGTTTACTATAGCCGGGTCACCCCTGGCAATCATAGACATTTGAGGACTGACGACTGTTTCTGACACTCAGAAAGCCTGAAGCTGTGCCAAGCAGTCTGACAAAGGGGTATCCTGTTACACAGTTACGATTGTTAGAAGTCCGTTAGGCGTCGCCTCATGTTAACATAAAGATGTTCTGCTGCATCCAGTTAGGACTGAACGCCGTCTCCATTATAGTTAGGAGAAAGTTAGGCAGTTAGGGACTATGGCCTTTTTTTTTTTAAGTATGGGAAATCATCAAATAACTCCTCCCGCTCTAGGTGGAGTCGGAGGGAGTGTCAGACGTTTACTGACTAAAACCCGTCCATGTTCCTTCTTTGCTCCGGAAGGACTATGGCCTAACTTCAGTGTTGCCAACTCCATATCAGGTTTTCGGGCTAAACAGTATTTCAAAAAGGGCTAGATTTGTCAATTTTTTTTAAAAAAGGGCTAAATTGCCATTTTACTAAGAAATAAACAGTTTTGTGTAGGTGATTGTTTTTGTTACTAAAATATCACTATTAAAATACTGAATTCTGGGTACATTGTTTAATGAAATGACAAATATTTTCACACTTTCCGTTACGTGTCTATGGTTTTGACAGACGATGGTTTTGTGCTAAAAAATTAGCTAGGGGCTAAATCATTATTCTTGGGGCTAAGTAAGCAAAAAAAGGGCTAGATCTAGCCCCGAAGGGGCTAAATTGGCAACACTGCCTAACTTTCATAATAATGATAGAATTACAACACCTTTGTTTTATAAACACCCACCGGAGAAGTTGAACATATTCCTAGTATTCAAAATGTAAAACAATCCTTGACATTTTTTATCAGACACATCAAGGTTCTAAGCTATATTAAAGGCTTGATTATCTACATCCCAGGTATTGTTTAGTTTGATTGTGAATTTACTTGGGCCTTAGATCTAAGTCACACAGGCAGGTTCTTCGCTTGGTGCATAGAGCTATGCTTTGTGCTAAGCGACATGCTACGTGCTAAGCGACATGCTCTAGCTATTTTTACTTCTAGCGGTTTTTTTTTCACTTAATTTTATGTCCTGCGAGTCCATTTGTTTGCTCACTCACAGAAGGCGTCAAAGTAGTAGCCAATTTCTGCGCCGAATCAATTTAGATTGCCATCGACACATCAAAAAAAGGCCTCAATGGCGCTTGGTACCATGCTTACTATATTTGTAAATTAGTGAGGTTCCAAATCAGCAGGTGCATCTCGCAACGCGTCAAGAAAAGGAACACGAGTCAACAAAAAAGCACATGAGCAGAGCACCTGTAATCTGCCACCAAATAGTCGTAAGTTCAGCAAGCTACACTGCGCAATTTAAGCTTAGCCTTCTGTGTGGCTGCGACCTTAGTATTTCCGTCGAGGCTGTCCGCTTGCGACAGAGGAAACGTATCAGACACGTTGCAGACTAGATTCTAGACTAGACTAAATGGTATCTTTAAATTATAATATTTGTCTAGATTATTTCGCATAATGTCACTCTTGTCGAGGCAGGCCGCTTTTCGAATCGCCTACACTGTGCTAAATAGGGCTGTCACAATGTGTTGTATGATTCATTGAAGGTTTTGAAACCTTTGCGATTCACTTTATGACGTAAGCCTTCATTTGAATGAATGAATGAATGAATGACTGGGAGCAGTATTAACCTTATTAAGCAAAGGATGATTTATTTCTCAGAATTTCGTCTCTTGGTGGAGTATTTTTGTAAACACTACTAACCGCAAAAGTAATCATATTTTTATTTTAAAACTTGTTTTTATTGAACCGAAACTAATAACAATTGTCATTGAGTTCTTATTAATATTTATTATTCATTCATTTGTTATTAACGTTACTGAAAAATATATCTGAAATGACGAATTGTTTACACAGATGAATCTCGTGAAGAGGTGTCATGGTTGAAAATACAGGCCTGCTTGTTTTGCACTTAGTTACTATTTATCCTGTTTTCGTGAAAATATAGGTTAGTAAGCTAGACTCTTAGGGCGTTTGTGCACTACAAGGAATTTTATTGTCCGGCAGTCCGATTTTTTGCGGTCCGATGTGGTATGAAAAAAACAGATGATTGGTTTGTGCACTTGCACTTGATTGTATTGCGTTTGTACTTCAAAAACACTTTTGTTACTTATATTTATAGAGTTAGAGAAAATAAATTGAACTAAGTCAGAAAATGCAGTATGAAATAGTACTGTATGAAGCTTCACTATATATTATCCGTGAGAAATATTGCTTAGCTTTTGTTTGGTATTGCACCGTATCAATATTTTTCTATGAAGATTACTGCGTCACTTTGCATTTTACTACAAAGTGTGTTTTGGCGTTTCGTTTTTTCATTATTTATTTTTTGTTTGCATCTTGTTTTTCTTCTTTCCGCATTTTTTTCGACCAGCCCTATTCCACTTCTTAATTCAAAGAGAAAGATTCTCACTGCCTCACTCCAAGGCTCAACTGACGGAATCTATTACCAATCCCGCACTGCGTCATAATCTGACTAACGACTCCCACACATGTGCTAATTATTACTGTTACAAGTCTTACAAGTACTTGCCATGCTTGCTCATAGATTTGCTTAGCTAGTCAGCCCTGTGGTGTAAGACTGAGGGCGTAAGTACCTGGAGTATAGAACGCCCAGTATATCTTTAAGTATGGTGCAATTTGGATGTTTTTTTGGTAAAAGTTGTTCTTAGGCGCGAATTACACAGAAACGGCGCAAGGCGTAAGGGGTGGCGCAGGCGTGGAATTTATAAGGAAACGAAAGAACGGCGTGCCTGCGCCACGCCGCTTATGTGTAATTCACAACACGTCGCCTACGTACATTTTGTATGAAAATGTTTTGAAGCAGCATCATGCCTGCACCGCGCCTTTACCTTACGCCGTTTCTGTGTAATTCGTGACTAAGGGACCTCACGCACTATGTGATACCACGACTTGTTGCATGACCGGCCGCTATCTTGAACAAAACTTGTCGGATGCCTGGTTGTCCCTAACTTTCTTCACGGTCAAAGCTTCTGCGGCCAATAGTCGTGGTCGTGTCCGCGTAGTGCTCGAGGCCCCTTAAAGCTATCAGCTATAACGATGATCAAAAAGTCAAAAATGCTACCGAAAAGTTTATGTCAACACCATTGACAGTCTTTGTAGACATGCGAAAGACTTTAAAAGCGATTGCCAAATTTGGCTAGGTTCTCTGAATGACGCTGTCACAGGAGCATGGGCACAAGCATGCAGAGGGTGAAGTCGAACTATGGATGATGATGAAGCTTCCCATTGCCTATCAACATAGATTCTGAGGGATAGGTTCTTGGACACCGTACACAGGTTGAAATACTAAGATTTATGGAAGGACCCCCGTAAACCAATAAAAGGACCTCTTCTTGTAAAATGTGTATTTTCTATGTGTTGTTATTATTATAAAAAATAATAATAACCAGCAGGGGATCAGATCAGGGGGAATCCGACCGGAATAAACCGAAGCTACAGTCACAGACACAATAACTTGCCTGCCGGGGCTGCGGGACTGTTCGAAAGAGATACCACGGCCCTGGAACACAAAAGGCAAAGAATGAACATGGATGGGTTTTAGTCAGTAAAAGTCTGACACTCCCTCCCACTCCACCCAGAGCGGGAGGAGTTATTTGATGATTTCCTATCCTTCAAATGCTTTAACGCAGTATATTGTATGAAACAGACAGAGAAGTGTTGCTAGTAAGTGCGTTACACCTCTTCTTCGGACAAATTCAATCCATCTTGATTGAAAAGACTTTTCGAGTTTGATTTACGATCTACGCCGCCTCGAAGGACCACGCCATATTGGTCTTTTATGACACGAGCTCGTGCTATACGTCTAGTTACGATTTGTAATGCCCATATGTGGGGGATCTTAAAACGGCTATTAAGTGTAAATGCGTCGTTTATGATTCTTGTAATGATATCGGTAAAACCCAAAGAAACGAAGGCTAAGATTTTATATCAATCAATAATTTTTAACGACAAAATTGCTGCAAGGATTATAATGGATGCAAAATACGGGTAACCGCGTATTGTAAGTACAGGTATGATATTAGTTCATATGCAGGGTGAATCACAAAATATTGTCGTGAATTCAGAACAATATTCTACACCCACCGACGTTGATGTAAAGTTTTGAGCGTGGATGGCCCTTACACTTTGTTTATCCGAATATGGATCAAATACAAGTTTCTTCGTCGCTCGGATGTTTGTTTGACCTAGACTGACTGCGAAAGTCTTGCTTGTGTGATTAACCAAACTTACGGAAAGTTTATATTAATAAGATAGTTAGAACAAAGGTGAGATAACATAGCAGTAAGCGTGACTAGAAGTCTTTCTATAGATGAGTCAGTCAAGGAATGTTTAGTCTCCTAATTTGCGTCACGCTTGAACTCTTACCCAACCGAAAGTAATACTGCCGTCGAAAGCTAAAGAGGTGCATCTCTGCATAAAATATGAAAAGAAAAAAAAACCCTTACTGAACAATAAAGGCTGAGAGGTGCTTCTGATAAACGGGAATGCCTTTCCTCAGAAGCACCTCGTTTACTTAAGCTGGAGAATTCTGAAGAATCCAATTCAGATAGATAGACAGAATGCACTTTATTATGTACTCCGTACAGAAATCAACTGTTTCCTACAAAAGTGCAAAAATGTATGGAGTAGCTGATTTTTTTTTTATAACCGATGAAAAATTTCTATGTGGCTCAGAATGATATACCCATTTTCGCGTCGGTGTCCCTTCCACCCCGTATAGAACTTATAAATAGGGTGACACAATGAGCGGTCTTATCACTGACAGCGATGTTTTCAAGACAACCTTTGGATGGATTTAAGAGAGGAGGAGAGAAGAGGATATATATAACTTGATTTGAAAAGAGTGTCCATGGAGTTTCTTGCCCATTCTTCTCCATGAGATCTACTATTTTCGAATAGGCAACTACAGTCCATTCACAGTTATTATGCCTGTGGCGAATCGGCAAACGTAAGGTGGGACGCCCTGAGGCTCGGTGGAGTGACGATCTTCGCAGGGTGGCTGGTAGCAACTGGATGAGAGTTGCTGAGAATCGAGTTGAGTGGCGTGCAATTGAGGAGGCCTATGTCCAGCAGTGGACTGCTATGGGCTGATGATGATGATGATGCCTGTGGCGGGACTGTAGAAAGCTTATTTTTGACTATGCAAAAGTGCCTGTCACGGGTCTATTTGAAATAAATGCTTTGAGTTTGAGTTTGGAGAGACAATACTGTAGGTAGTCTGTGGTGTAAATTATATACATACATTGATAATCATGAAAAGAACAAAGAACTATATAATTCAGCAAATAAAGAGCAATTCAGCAAATCTATAGTTTTCAATTTAGAATTAACGGTCTTCGCCACAATTTGCCGTTTAAAACAGCTATCCCTTCCATTAAGCTCTGCTTATAGGTCATCTATCAGCCTCGCCTACAGCCTATACAAATCAGTTGGTTATCATTACCATGGCAACACTTGATAACATTGCGAGAACATTCTGGGCTGCATACTTCTACCATATTTGAATAGGCAAGGGAAGTGAACTGAGAGCTTGGAAGAGAGAGATATGGATGCGGCAATTTTACTCATCTATGTCTTGAATCAGCGTACCGAAGACCAAAGAAATGGTAGATGGACTGGGTGAAGGATGATATGGCTAGAAAAGAGGTGTCTGACGTGATGACGAGTAATAGAGAAGTATGGAAGAAGAAGACATCTGTGCCGACCCCAAATAAATTGGGATAAGGGCAAGAGAATGATGATGATGTCTTTAAACAATATGGTCCCCAACCCAAATTCGAAGACATGTTGCGGCTATCGACCAGTACTGGGCCCGCATGGTAGTTTATGGCCCGCTCCTTCCCACAGAGTGGAGGCCTATGCCCCAGCAGTAGGAACATGTGGTCCTTTTTGACCTTTATTCTCTAGGTTATACTTGAGATTCTTGAATTATTACTTTGTCCTTCATCTTGACATTTGGATACACCTGTTCAAATATTTAATGCAACTGCAAACTGTTGGGTGTTTTTCTTTTCTCGTATCATACGAGTACTTGTTTCTCGATCCAAATCTTTGTTCTTTTGCAAAATTATTTTTAGTTTCTGCTATGGTTCCTTTTAATGGTGTTAATGTATTGAGCATAGACAAGAACGCAAGGTCCATATTCCATCTCAATTAGCAATGATACATCATCATTCTCCTGCCCTTATTCCAATGTATTTGGGATCGGCGCAGCATGTCTTCTTCTTCCATACTTCTCTATTACTCGTCATCTCAGCAGTCACCTCCTTTCTAGCCATATCATTCTTCACATCTATTTATTTCTAACATCTAAGAAATCAACCATGCACACATAGTACGCGCTAATAATCATTAATCACTTCATTAACTTCTTCCATTTTTGTCTCTGTTGCTTTTTTATTTATTTTTTCTGGCTCATTCAGCCTGTTATGTGCTCTAGCCGGCCTTGTTTTAAATAAATAATTAGTAGTGTTGGGATATAAATCTGCATGGCCTTATTAGTTTTATCCATATAGTAAGATCGGATCGTTATGTGAGAGAGTGATTCTGTTAGAGAAATGATGCAGTTATACATCGTTTCTTAGCCATTCGAATGACACGCTGTCATGATTTGAAGATTACGGTCTATCCAAGCGAATTTCACAGGGGTGACACTTAGGGCGTGTGTTTTTATCTCACTCTTATTCTATTCAAAGTAAAATTAGATGTACATGATGCTGATTTTTTCACTTGAATTCTTGAAAGAAATAATGTATACCATGTGTTGGCCCTTTTTGTGGAAATCCATCTACACGAGGGGTAATTAAAAAAACCAGGATAGCTGGCTAATAGCATTCGTATTACTGAGTTCATGTGCGTAGTATTGTATAATTCTTACTTGCTTCGTTAAAAGAAAGCATGAGGAAACCAGCATGCCTGAGAGATATTTCTGGTCGGCATGTAAAGCCAAAACAGAGGCCCATGAGCGGCATAAAAACTGACACCAGGTTAGGCACTAACCACACGATAAAGAATGAAGTCTGAGTTCCATAGGAAATGAATATGTTATATCCACGTGGACGAAGTCGCGGGTAGAAACATACTAAACTATAGCGTCTCTTAATAAAATACCTACAAAATAATCTAGCCATTAGCAATCCGGCGCCATAAGTGTCGGTGTCAAAGCTACTCTTATTGGTAACATTAATAAACTTATTCGTTTCTGACTCACACACTGACATCTGGCCTTCCATGGAACTGTGACATCACTCACGAATCACGTTGTCAATGTGACTTGAATTGCAAATAATAATTGTGAAGGAAAATAAACGTGTCCTAGATTTTATTTAGGTCATATTACAGATGATTTTGTTAAAGGAAAATGTGTGAAGTTCGTAGTATTTAATTGGGTTAGGATGTGATGTTGTGAAGCGAAAATAGGCACATCTTTCTTGGTTTCCGTGAAGGGGTTAAGGATAGAGGAATTCACATGGCGACTCATACAAATTAGGTTAGATAGGCAGTCGCTCCATATAAAATACATACCAGTATTTCACCTACATGCAGTAAGGCTGGAAGCCGACCCCAATAAAGTTGAAGAAAAGGCTAGGCATGGTTCAATGATTCAGGACCTTTCCATCCTGTCCTGCGTCCTTACACAAGACGACTAGATACAAGATGAGGATGATGACGCTCTACAAATCAAATCTCAGATATAGACGGTGTAAAGGACATCGACGCGCAAGAATTCAGCAAATTCGGGATCATCCAAAAAAAAAAATCTCCTTTTTTCTACTAAAGTGACTACACGATCATATGTGTGGATCAGCTGTTTTTTATTAATAACCGACAAAAATTTTATATGCTGGGGCATCTAGAACCGTGTGCTGAATGAGTTTGCGTGTCAATTTCCTTCAAATATTGTATTTTTCGTGAATAGAAACTGCAATTGAAGGAATAGAATTGACAAAAGCTTTCGAACGGATTGCAGCAAAAACAAAAATGGAATCAGACAAAGACGAATACATTTATTCGCGGGATACGGAAGGCACAGATACGGTAGTTAGGAAAACAGGCTTTACAAAGTGACTTATAAAACTAATAATTAGTTTAGACAACATAATGTTGATTTACAATGTGGGCAATAAAAAATTCTACATGCTCTAGGTATTCATTCTCCTACATAAATTAGCACTGGTCAAGGAAACTGTGTTATTACCTTGTCATTTGTCTTTCTAGATCGTTATGCATTCTTGTTGTTGGTTGCTGTTTATGGGTGGTAGCCTCCTGACTCCTTAATAATACCTTGATAAGTTCGGTAGTCTCATCATCTTCCTGTCCTTGTCCATGTCATGTTATTTGAGGTCGGCGCAACAAGTTTTTTTTTTCCATTCTCCCCTGTCAATCGTCACGCTATATCATTTACTATTGATATGATTAAACGATTTTAATGATGTTTTTTTCTTGTTACAGGTAATTACGGAGTGTTCCAGATAGGACCTGGGGTCACTTGGGCTCCCTGAGACTATTAAAACTTGTCTTTAGACTCTGCCGCTAAACATGGATTTGCGGGAGTAAGTGCGAGGGATATGACAAAATCACCAAACTTGGTAAAAAGATTGCACTCAGGAAAAGCACGAAGGGGTGATCCGCATCCTCTTCCTCTCCTCTTCTGAAAGTTTTTAACAACATCAATGGTAAACAAACGAGTCTACTATTCCTTGACGGACCTGGAACTGCCATAACGGAAGAAAATGACAATTTTCCTTGCATTCTAAATCTTTTCTGGATTATTAAAAAATACAAACATTATAAATCGATTTCGAACACAACGTTGCATCAAGGCAGTATCTCAAAAGTTAATCAAAGGATTACCTGGAATCCACTTCGAATATTTTTAGCTGAGGCACGCGAAGTCTTAGTTTCTTTTTTCGGTCCATCGTTACGTTCTTCCGACGGCTTAGGTGTTTTGATATTTATTGCGTGTTTCGAGTTAGTTCTCAGGATTATAATGTCTGGTATTTATGGGAAACAAAAAATGGTATAGCAAGTTCTTTAGCTTGGTAAAGAAGATTTGATTTCTTGTGTTTACTCGCGATCTTTGGTGTCTGTATAATAATTTTGTTTTTGGTAGTCTTGTAAAGTAGACTATCCCATAGATACCTTGCATAATTTACGTGAGGCGTTAGTTAGTACAACACACAAATTATAACATTGCCAGTGCTGGGACACAGGCTACCTCTCTATTAGAGGGTAGGCCGTAATACAGTACGCGGTCCCACTGCGGGTTATATGTTCCTAGTCCTTTTAGTGGCTGTACTTTCATACAAGTCTAAAAGCTTGGCTTGCCCTTACTACTCTTCATGATGTTAGGGTTTCTGAACAGTCTGCTTGCCTCATGGGCTTGCCGCATTGTTGGCCCCTAGGGACTCCTCTAGTCCCAATACCTGTCAATTTATTATGATTTCAATCTATCTATAGAGTTATAGTAGCAAAACCTATCACATTATCTTTGATGTATTATGGTAAACTATATCATTATTTTTCTCTTCAGCTTTCACACGACTTCCTCCTGGCTCTCATTATGTTTTTGTACTTCTTTCTAAACATAAGGTGTGTAATGCCCTTTTTACTTCTAGCTTTGCCCTGGCTACTTACCAATCTTTATAAACATATGTGCCTTTGTTTTAAATATTATGGATTTATGACTCAGTACCAACATATTTTCGGATCGAGTCATCCATGTTATTAATTGCAACACATCCTTGTAGGTTGCGGTACTTTCTTAACGATATGCAGAGAAAGTTGAAAGAATAATAAATTTTCCTTTTCATGTTTTATGGGATTTTATAATGTATTCCTTGTCAGATTCAGTTTATTTTTCTCTGCAAATCGGATGTTTTCTTCCCTGTTGAATTTTAATATGGTGAATCTTTTGTCTTATTTCTTGGCATGTTACCCAATCTATCCTGCCAGACAAAACTTCGTCTTTGGTAACTTGCTTGCGCTCTGTTTTGCTTTGTTGGAACCTTGCCTAAAAATTGGAAGCGTCTATCCTCTTGAACCAAATACCTACTGTTATTGGTAAACTTTTAAACAGTGTAGCTCCTTTGGATATTACGATTTCACATCATCCCATAAATTCGTACCATCTTTTGCTATTCGTTTTTCTGCTCTGCTCAGCCTTTCCCCAACTATGTTGGGGTCGGCTTCAAGTCTAGCCAGACGTAGCTGAATACCAGTAATTTATATGGAGCGTCTGCCTACATTTTGAAGTAACAAACTATAAATAAGGTTAAATTTCGGAGCTTCAGGAGAACTGATGTTCCTGACTGGCATCAATACTACCGCAAAGTTTATTGCTACTAAATATTTAAGTCCTTTTTCCGTAATTTGGTAGACTGGAAAATGGTTGACCTTCACAACCCAGTTTCTAGGTTAAATGCTACCCCGCGGTAAGACGTGTTGTCAGACTTTAAGGCTTCACTATTAGATGGCATTACTTGCAAATGAAGTCTGACTGTCACCAAGTGAAACAACTCGCAAAAAAATGCAATAACACATCACAACCATGAATCTCATCACGTAAAAATCATCATTAACAATACTACACCATTACATAACCTCACAAAAGAGACCAAAATAATTGCAGTGTGGGCAGAATTGCCAAGAATGAGGTTAAACGTGACAGAGAAAGAATCGGCCTTGACTTTAGTGCAGCAGTTGAAACTGTCAATGTAATACAACCTATGAAGAATAATTACGAGTTTTTATCCACCAACGCTACTGACCTGAGTCATTGGGGACTGTGTTGCTAGATGCGAATTTTAAAATAACACGTTCAGGATCAAAATTGTTCTTCAAAAATCTTGATTTTGACGAAATGTAGGGAATAGATGATGATTACGATAGATTTAGTCATAGGAATGAAGAAGGTTTCCTGCTGTGAACATTTGTGTTTGCGGTTTTAAGGAGACCCACGGAAATTAACATCGTTAAAGTCTACAGGATACGGGTTTTCTTGCATTTTCTCTAGTATCAATCGTGTTTTAATCAGCAGAAACTCCAAATTGTGAATAACGTTATTAAATTCAATTTCCCAAGTTTTGAAAAATGAAATGATTTCTTTGATATTTTTTTAGGAACTCCTTCCAAATGAACTTTATAAAGGAACCAATGAATCAATGATAGATGATCAATGTGATCAAGATTTTTCTAGGATGTTTGTCTCCTAATTACTTCTGGCTTTTGGATCTTTGTCTAGTTTGACATTCATTTGTTTGAGTCAAAGAAGTTCCTTGAATTAGCGAGTTCCGGATTCCGTTCTAATAAATCTATGCATAAAATATTCTTAGATCATGTTAATGAATAATTAAATTCCGCATTATGCGCCCAATTGACATTGGATCATTATAAAATAATTTATTGATGTTATTTATTTCTGCGTCTCTTAAGTTATACTCAACGACTATGGTTAAGTGGAAACCCATAACTCGGAAAAAACGATTTCCACTGCTTTCATCTATTTTTACTTGTATACCCATTAATCCTTCCATGTTACTCCCAATTTATATCGTAAAACATAATTTATAGACTTCAAACGGCTTAACGTTTTCGGAATCCAGCCCAAATGATGACCAAAACTTCAAAATAAACTTGGAAACTAAAAATAGTCGGATTCAGTGGAAATTGTTGTAGCAACACACTGCAAGGCAAGCAATGGTCGCCGGTCGGCCGCTACCAAGTTTGTATTGAGCCTTCCATTCAAGCCTTTGTCACACACACGCACGAAAATACACACACACCGATAAAGCAAGCGAGTTTGACAGTTCGCGGCAGCCGCATCAGTTGGCCGATGCTCGGCGTCGCGGTACGATCGCTCACGGCCGCCATTTTGAATTTACGAAACGCGGGCTATTTTTTTAATAAAAATAAACTAAACGTGTCAACTGTGTAAGTGTGTGCGATTCTAACGTTCTTGTGGAGGTTTTGAATTTCGAATTTGTTACGGATACGACCAGAAACGAGGATTTCGGTATTCACCATAAAGTTTTTTTTTTTTAACGTGGCATGGGCCGGTGTTATGTAAATTGCAAAATAATTATCGGGAAATCGATATTTGTATAGTATTTGTAAGTACTAAGGTGTTGATCACGGTGGATTTGTGCAGGTTTGTCTGTGCTCCGACGTTTTTTAAATAGTTTGTTTGTAGGTGACGTCCCGCCAAAATGTAGGTTACGGTTAAAAGACTTTAACGCATTTTGTTGTCTGTGTAATCTCAATTTTTAAATGAAATTCTGAGAAAAATCATGAATATTTATGGCTATTATTTCACGACTAGTATTAAGGCATTCTTGTTCACATACTTTTCCATCAGTTGATTAGTGTTTCTCAGTGGAATACTTATAGGTACGTATTATTGTTAAAAAATAATAATAACAAGACATTGGCGTTGTAGCTGTTAAGGTGTTATTTACGTAATTTAAATAAATAAATAATAATAATTCTTAGGTAGTTATGCATTTCCGATATTGTTCCTCTATTTGTAATAATAAAGCTAATAATGCTGTAAATGATGTCATTGGCATTGTTGTAATAATTTGCGATATTAAAAGGAAAAATAACTATATTTATTTAACTAAATGTCACGTTACACATATGTATTGTAATAAATATAAATATTACGTAGTTTAATCTTATAGGATTCACGTTTTTGTTTTTGCTAAAATTGACATTCTTACTTATTTACTTTTGGACAGTAATTCATATTTTTTTTCCATTACTTTTACTATTTATAATTAGTATTGCTACGTTATTTTGAAAGGAAAATAATTAATTCGTTACAATTACATAATAATTTGCAAATCTAAAGTTTGTAAATAAACTTAACACGTATTTTTTATAGGGTAGACTTCTTCTATATCGTGTGTTTATAGTCTGTTTTTTAATCTCGGAGACTAAATTGACAAGTGAAAATGTCAAAACTGACTTAAATGCTATTGAAATCTATGTCAGTTTGCCATTTGTACTTGTCAATTTAGTCTCCGAGATTAAAAAACATACAATAGTGCCTAAACAGAGTTTTATGCCGCCTAGAAGGGTAGACTGAAAAACAGTCTCACAATATTTTTGTTAAAGACAATTAAACTACCTTCATTTTCATTAATCAAATTGATGTTTTCAATAACATTCCTGTGTATGAGCAATAACTAAATGATTCACAAAAAAAAACTTCGTCGTTGTCTATGAACAACGTCGAACTTTTTGCCGAGTCTATTATTTTCGGCTTAGATGAATCAAATGTTGTTACAAGGAAACGAACGGGACTAAAAGTTTTTGTATAGGCATTTACAACTTTTAATTATTCGTTTTGATTCGGAAGATCACGCCTGTAATCGCCATCGGGTTAGGCAGAGATCGTAGTCATATAGGCTGTAATGCACCCGCATTTTTCGTTATATTTAGGTCCCATTTAATAAGAAAAAGATGCTGATTTAATAAACAGTTTGATTTTAAAATATCAAACAAAAACGTAAATAAATTGAAATAAGAAAATAAAAACAAAGTTAATTCTAATCTTGTAAAGGCTGTCACGGTTCTTGTTGATCAAATTAATCTTACCTCATAAAAAAGACACAGCTACATACCTATAATACGATTAAATTAAAGCTTATCCGTCAAAAATCCACTCTTGCGCAAGATTGACCAAGCATTTCAATGACGTCACATTCCGAAAAACCCCTAATTCTTTTCCTCTTTTCAAAGCGGTTAGGATCCAAATATCTTTTTTGTACAGACGCCAGCACATCTAGCTACCCGAAACTGTCAATTTTTCCCAATCAACCAACCTTAAACCTAATGCTTTAGCGATAAAGTTGGAAATCTGTTAAAGAAATTTGACAGATTGTAGTAGCTGGCGTCCGTACACCTGACTCACGGATCACGTCATTATACTTGTCATAAAGATGACAAAATTCTTACACTATCGCACATTCATAGAAATACCAACCTTACGTCTTAGGTAATAATGATCTATGTGCTGTTTGTGTTTGGAAACTATTTCTGTGTGTTAAATAGTAAATCAATACTGTAATGTGATACATTAGTTTTGATATCGTGTTAGAGGATTTAACGTGTGAACTTGAAGATGAGATGTCTTGTGACGACGGAACACATGCAGCTAATGCATTTATAATAGTTACTATGTATACCCGAGAGATATTTCTCAACGGCATGAAAAATCGTATGTAGATAGCTATAAGAGTAGAGAAAGACCAATGAAACGAGGGATGGACTGTGTGAAGGATGATATGGCTAGAAAGGAGGTGACTGCTGAGATGTCGAGTAATAGAGAAGTATGGAAGAAGAAGTCATGCTGCGCCGACCCCAAATAAATTGGGATAAGGGTAGGAGAATGATGATGTAAAGCCAAGCCAGAGGCCCATGGGCGTCATAAAAACTCTGATACCAGGTTAGGCACTAACCACACGAAAAAGAAGAAGAATCGTTGCTGTTCTCAAATCAACATCATTCACATCCTGACTTTACCTACATGTTCCTCTATCAGCCTTATCCAGGCTTTTCCTCCGATGGTAAGCCCATCTTGCTGCCGGACAACTAATAGTTATCAACGGTGTAGGAAAACATAGTTAAAAACCGTGACGTGCTAGAACCAAAAAAATCGATGACATGAGACATACCCAAACCTGCTCCCTCTCACAGAGAGCAGGCCTACGTCCCAGCAGTGGGGATATTATAGACAAATTATGCTGTAGGTACAGTTGATAATAGAGTTGCTTATATAAGTATTTCAACTTAGGCGCTGTTGCAAGTGCCATGATCACGAATAAACATCATTCAGCGAAATATGGGGAACTCATAACAAATAGTAAACATGGTAAATATCCCGTTTTCAGTGTTAATGATAGTGCTGCTTATACCTAATTAAAAGTAATGGAAATATTACGAAAACAATGTCAAGGAAAACTGGTTAAAATACGCAAATAAGTTTAGGTTACTGCGAATAGTTGATACGAGCTGAATGATAAAAATTAATAATTCATAATTCATAATTCATTTATTTATTGTTTGTTACAGGTGAAAAGTCGGATCTTATAATTACATTATTGTATCACTGTAACATACCCATGGGGTGTACAACATTTATATGTGTGTCAATATATTGGCTATGTTAAAAAAATAATGAATAATAATACAATTACACTCTTACACTGGTTGGTGATTGTTATCCAGGTGGTGGTTTAGTCCACCTAATTTTACATTCATTATTACATAATTTTTAAGTACATACAATTTACGTTAAATAAGTAAAAAATAATAAAAAAATAAGTTTAACATTTAAATTTTTTGGTCAACCTCATCAAACATTCAATAACAGACATAATTATTTCGGTCATGCATTAAATAAGTCAAAAAATAAATAAATATAAGTTTAACATGTCAAGCTTTAGTCAGCCTCATATAATTTACATTAAATAAGTCAAATACAATTTTAGTCAATAATTCGGTCATTCAGAAATTCATTAATTGCATAATATGTTTTACATATGAGAAATTCTTTTAGCTTTAATTTAAAAACATTTAATGATGAGATATTCTTGATGCAGTTTGGGAGTTTGTTATAGATTTTAACTCCAATACCAAATACACTCGATTTAAATTTTACTGTTCTACATTTAATGCCTTTAAGTTCAGTTTTGTGTCTCGCACTTCTCAACGTTTCATATTTATTTACATCGCGTTTTATCATCATTGCCGCTTCAAATATGTATAAAGAAGGTAGGGTTAAGATTTTCAACCTTTTGAAAGCTGGTCTACATGAATCAGTTTGTTTAAGTCCGCATATGCTTCTAATGCACTTTTTTTGTGCTTTTAGAGCACACTCTCTGTTCGTTGAATTACCCCAGAATAGGATACCATAATTTAGTGTGGAGCCTACATATGCATGGTAAACACTTAGTAAAGTACTCTCATTTGTAACTTTTCGTAACATGTGGAGGGCATATGAAAACTGATTAAGTTTCTTGCAAACGTGGTCAACCTGTATTTTCCAGTTTAGAGCAGAGTCAATGTGTATGCCAAGAAATTTTGTGGTCTTTACTTCTTTTACAGTTTCCCCTTTGTATTTTATGTTTAGGTTCTTAAGTTTTTTATTTATATTAGCAAAGGAAATATAGCACGTTTTTTCCAAGTTAATTTTAAGATTGTTGTCATTTAACCAATTTATGATGCATTCAAGGGAATTATTTACATTAATTTCATATTTATCTTGATCCTCGTCAGTGAAAATAGCTGTACTGTCATCTGCAAATAATATCATGTCATGGTTTATGGCTTTTGGGAGGTCATTAATGTAAATTATAAACAAAAGTGGACCAAGAATACTTCCTTGAGGCACCCCGTACTTAACCGTTTTAGGCTTAGACTGAAACGTTTGTTCATATTTTGTTTCATTTGATATTCTTTTTATTTGCGTTATTTGAACCCTATTATTGAGGTATGATTTTATAAGATTTAAGGCATTCCCTCTAACTCCGTATTGTTCTAGTTTATTTAAGAGGATATTGTGGTCTACGTAATCAAACGCTTTTGACATGTCCATAAATATTGCAGTTATGTGTTGTTTATTGTCCAGTCCTGTCATTACTTTCTTCAGAAAATTAAAAAGTGCGTCGCTAGTTGATTTGCCTTTACGAAACCCAAATTGCTCATGTGTGAGTATATTATTGGATTCAAAATAGTTATATAAATTGTTATAAATTACTCTTTCAAAAATTTTTGCAATAATAGGTATTAAAGCTATTGGTCTATAAAATTTAATCTCTTTTCTATCTTCCTTTTTAAATAATGGGTTTATGAGTGTTATTTTTAGTTTTGAGGGAAATATTCCGTATTCCAAGCACAGATTTATAATGGTGCTGAGTATTGGAGCTATGGTATGGGAAACGCGTTTAATTATTTTAGTATTTATATTGTCATACCCTGTACTATTAGTGTTATTCAGTCTTTTTATTATTTGGTCAACTTCGTATGGATTTGTCGGTTTCATGAACATTGAATTACAATTATTATATGTCAGTGTTTTTGGATACGTACCATTTTCTTTAGTTGTAGGTTTTATGTCATCTATAAAGTAATTATTAAAAGATTCAGCTATTTCTTCCGGCGTCGTAATTATTTTGTCCTTTACTTTAATTTCCTTAATATCCTCTTTGGGAGTTACAGTTTTATAGTTATTAACTATCTGCCATGTTGCTTTGGATTTATTGGTGGCTGAACTTATATAATAGTTGTTTTGTGATTTTTGAGTTTTTTTTATTATGGTTCTTAGCCTTTTTGAGTATTCTTTAAAGTATTTTTTATCTTTCGAATTTGATGTTAACCTATACTTCCAAAGTAGTTGACGTTTTCGTTTAGAGCACACTCGAATACCGTTACTTAGCCATTTAGGTTTCTTGGAAATGGGTATCTTAACTCGTATGACAGGGAAACACAGATCATAAAATAGCTTAAGTAGATCATAAAATGCCTCATAAGCCTTTTCGGGGTCATTATTCGTGTAACATTCTGTAAAACTAAGGCTTTCCATGCAATTTATAAATTTCCTTACGTTATCTTCACTATAATCATGTTTAGATTTGAACCAGTGTGTTATGTGATAACTTTTCTTTACAGGGAACGTTAAAATTTGTGCTGTATGATCAGATAGCGAGAGTTCTAGAACTTTTGATTTAGAGCCTCTGATATTATGGGCTATATTGTCTATACATGTCATGCTACTCAATCTAGTCGGTTGATTTATTGTTAATTTTAAATTGTAACTCGCCAGTAATTGCTCAAACTGTCGGGAGACGTTGCTATCGTCTAGCCTGTTAATGTTAAAATCACCACAAATTATAACTCTTTTGCCTGTGAAACATATTTTATTTAATAAGTCCGTTAATCTAGTGAAAAATAAGTCAATACAGTCTTTGCCATTTTTTGGTGGTCGATAAATACATAATATTATGATTTTGTGTTCGATTAGTTCAATGCCACTACATTCAAATAAATTACTAATACTTAGACTTTTGGCTTCAGTAACCACTCTAAATTGATGGCTCGATTTTATAATTATGCATGAACCTCCATTCCTATTGTTTCGTGAGAAAGAGTCTCCAAGCCTAAAATTAGGCATTTTTAGTAGTTTAGCGTCTTCTACAGTCATGTTATGTTCGGTAATGCAAAGAAGATCGACAGGGTTACAGTTGATATTTTCACCTAACGAGTACAAATGAACCGTAAGCTCATCTATTTTAGAAAGTAGACCGTTAATGTTTTGATGAAGAATATTCATATGTTTATAAACGAAAAAAATCATTACTAGCTGGAATATTCTCACTATGTAAATTTAAATTGTTTTGTTCTGTTTGTGTTACTGTCTGAGTACTTTTGTCAATAGTAGTAGGAGTTATATTATAGGTGTTAAGTTTATGTTTGATATATCTGTCATAGTTTTGCTTATAACCAATACTCAAAATTTCTTTAAGCAATAATTGTGACGTGTGTAGTGATAGAAAGCGATACTTTGGAATATACAATGAGAAATTCATGTCTACATATGTTGCATGAGTGTACTGAGAACAGATAAATTTCAATCTATAATTCAACTTTCTTTCATTTAAATAGGTATTAAATAGTACTTCAGAAATTATAACATTTGTGTTTTTGGTAGTATTTAAAAATTGCATAAGACCGATTTGAATTTCTTCTGGGTTTTTATCATTAACACCGCCCAAAACAATCACGAAGTCGTTTTTATTCAATAAATTTATTTCTGTTTTTCCTGTACCTAAAACCTCGTGTAGAGATGCTCCTGGTTTCCAAAAACATCGGACTAAAAATTCTTTACCTAAGAGTTTTTGCAGAGTTCTCTGAATAAATCGTCCCTGTTGATCCGCAATGATAATAACTGTCTTCATATTTATGGCAATATTATCTGAATTTGATGATAATTTTGGTGGTGTGATCGGTTTTAGCGCTTTTGCCTGAACGTTGCTGTTGCACGATGTTGCATTTCTTTCAGTTTCGTGGTCACCGTTACAATGTATACCTGTATTTATTAAACTAGTGCTTGTAGTCGGGTCTAAGCCTAAATGGTTTCCTTTTTCATTTTGAATATCTTTTGCGGATATTAATTTCTCTTCGTAAAGTAATTCATTGCATTTTGTATTCCGTACAGTTATAATTGGTTGCTGTATATTTGTCGTAGGCGCACCTTTATTGTTTTGGTTGCTTTTACGTTTGCGCCCCGAACGAGGAGTCAAATTATTTGTGTCGGTCGCATTTATTTCCTTGTAGGCATTTATTATTTTAATGTATTTTTGTACTTCTCTTTTTAGTGTGGAGTTTTCCGAATTTAAATTTTCTATCTCCTGATGCGCGCTTTGTAAATCAGTGGATATCTGTTTAATTTTCTCCTGCAAATCGATTAACGTTTGGCTTGTATTTAATGAGGTATTTGGTAGACTCATCATAGTCGCATCAAAAAGGGCGGAACTGTCTGCACTCATGTCCCGTAATGAGCTTGTTCTAAATAATTTTCGGTTGCGACAGGTTACGTTTTCATCCATATTAATTTTTGTAATAAAATTCCCGAAATTTTTAAATTTTCTACCAAGTTATAATTTATTTTTAACTAATAATAAGTACCTATTCGATTTTATCACTTGCAACTTTTTGGGAATATGCCAGATGCCTCACATAAGGAAAACCAGTCTACCATCATCATCATTCTCCTGTCGGTCGGCACAGCGAAAAAGATTATCAATTCATCTTCATCCACAGTACAACTTTTATCAATTACCTACTTAATTTAAAATATTTAAAAAGTGAAGAACAGTATTTATGAATGGGACTTCCCCTATAATTGTTTATTTACTTTATTTAAAATAAATTCTGTGCTTAATAAACTTCCGTGTTTTTAACTACTACTTGCTTTCCTATAAAAAGCCCTATTACCAGCTATTAAATTCAAAAATGTTCTAGTCCGTACACTCCCTTAGATAGCAATCAAGATAATATCGACCGACTCGCAAATCCAGTTCAATTTGGCGCGACCTGTTCCACCAGTTTCAAATAACGTTTAATTCTGTGTACCACTCACTTGTTGCCTTTCACACTGATACAGACTGAAGCTGGTTCTCGTCCTACGCATATCCTTAAAACTAGAAAGGACTACTGTTCTGTCAGTTAAGAAACGGAGGTACCATTTTCAATGTTATTAAGGTCTAAAATCAAGAGGATACTGATTTGGCCTACACGTTCTGTGGAACTATAAACAAAAGAACGCGCATGGTACTCAAGATACTGTAAGACCATCTTGAATTTATGCTAGCCTAGTACTTTTTTGTTGATTGTCCAGAATATGTACTGTAAATTATATCGTATTTCATCAATTCGAAACTAAAATTGTATCAAGTGCATATACAAATTCACTTGTAAAATAAATAAATAAAAACGTTGAATTCACAAAAACCAGAATATAAAATGCTATCATCAGATAAGATATACCATCGATATGTTGAGGCGGAACTGATTCTACATAATACTGACGATACGAATGATATTTATAACAAACATGACTACTAAGTTTATTTAATGATGTCAAGTTTGTGGGCGTTCAAGGACGACTCAGTATTTGATGTTTTCTTAAGTATTTATAATCAATGCATAATATTAAACGAGTTCTAGATTGATTCCGTCTGTGTACTTGAAATGAATGGCGCTATTTTTAAAACTATTAATTTGATTTAGGCGCGAATAGACGTTTTGTTTGATGATAGACATGTAGAGAACAAAATAGATGAAGCCGAAGATCTAAAAACAAACGGTAAAATAAATAAAAGAAGAAGCAAATAAGAAAGTACAGACCATGACAGAGCGTGTATCGGTTAAAATATTGAAATACAATTAGCCGCAGTTAATTTCAAACGCGACGGCCGTAGAGGTGTCACAATGGAATATGTTGACGCTTGTCAGTCACTAGGGCTGGCAGAAAGTTAACTTGAATTAATAAAACTGCCGAACTAAAATGCATTGTTTGAACGATGATATAGCAAAAATGAATGAGATGAATAATGTGTGATAGAGATGTAGGAAAGAAAAAGACATGATCCGGAAGAAATTGAGATAAAAGCAGGATGAAGAAATGATGAACGAATGATTGTTAGAACTACGGGAAATAATGAGCAGTAAACTGGTGAAGGTTACGAGTCGCACGGGACCGGTCAATGTGGCGCCACTTGGGGGTGGCCTATGTCCAGCAATGGACATCTTTCGGCTGAAATGATGATGATGATGAAACTGGAGTACTTGTTTTAAAAGGATAACGGGTGCAGAAGGATGATAAACTAGTAGAACTATTGGTGTGTCGTGTGCATGAGCTTTTGCTTACAATAGAATCTGTCTTGCTCACCTTAATACTGTTATTTATACAGTCTACAAGATCGCGAACGACATTCACAAATGACATTCATAATTTAGAATGCATTTAAATTAAACTTCATCTAACTAAATTAAATTGATGGCATTTATTTAGCATCTGAATCTGAGTAAGATGTTCTAACACATCTTTTATTTGAATTCGTTTTTAATTTTAGAGTTATTTACTTATGATCTTCAGTGGCAACCATATCTACTACATCCTCTCACTCTGAATAAATTACTGGAGGGCTTTAACCGACTCTGTTAATGTCAGTTCTATAATATGTTTTAGATTTCACCAGCATCATGGTATTTGCTGAAGATTTTGTTTCTCTAGGCATATGTGCAGCTTTAACATTTTGACGGGGTTTATGACGGGATGTAAATAAATTAGTATTTGTAAAGTTTGCTTGCAGTTTCCTTTTGAGAATTAAAACCACATCCTCAGTTACTCACAAAGATTGGTGATCTTCGAAAACGTCATTTTCTTTAAAATTAATAACCAGGTAAGAAAGAATAACGAAGAACCATCTTGCTAATTATATTAGGAATCAGGTTAAAGAAATAATAAAACAGAAAAACCAACCAGGTGAGACCCTTTTACACGCTGTAATGGTACTATAATCAGTTTTCGCATGTCAGTCTCCCATCTCAGCGTAGGAAAGTATGGCAGAACTATGGAAAATTTCCCACGTGCCTTACTCGTGGTATAAAAAAGAAAGTTAGATAATAAAGAGTACTGTATTCTAGCTCAGACTTAGATGGCTTCTTGATACCTGAACACGTAACGTAGATTAGCGATGGAGGTCTTTTATTGGCAGTAGTTAGGCTAGCTCTAGGGGACGATTCAGTTATACATTTGGTTGCTAAGTCACTAATCCAATTTGTCTGGCTCGGTTGCTATGGATAGTACTTTTTGAATATACTTACATCTCTATTGTACTGCAATGGCTTTCAGACTCATCATCATCATCTTCCTGTCCTTGTCCCATGTTACTTGGGTTAGGCGCAACACTTTCTGTTCTTCCCTCGCCGTCCCAGAATTATTTACACCTTTTTCTTTAATTTCATTCCTCACACAATCCATCTATCATTTCCTTTATGATGCTAATTATAGAAAGTATTTTGCAGTCATTTAGTGTGCAAAGCTTGTTATCTATTTAACGAGCTTAACGCTCTATCTTTACAATCCCATTTTTCACGTTTCTGCATGTCGGTGCATTGATTAGTATATAACTTTAATTGATGACCGAAAGGACGTCATCCACTAATATAGATTGTCTCGATTACCTCATTATCATTAGTATTGCTCATTAAATTAATTACTGTGGCATTTGTAGAAACAAAGTCATCGTCTATTTTGTGTTCCAGATCGATATCTTTATCGAACCAATCAGAAATTCTATGTTTATTCTGTTTGCAATATTTAAGATGGATGCAATGTTAAATAATGCAAATGTTTTCTCTTATTGCGGAAGAAATAGAGCTTGAAATTGTACTAATTTGAGGTTTGTTGATGTTGCAGTTAATGCCAAAGAATGCAGTTATGCATAAATTGTTAGTCTAGGCTTAGGCTAGTGACGCATAATAGTAAAATATCAACGCATAAAATTCACGTAATATTTTCTTCTTGTTTTGTCAATGCTACTTTTGGTTTAACTTACCAATACTAGTTCATTTGTTACTATTGCGGATCTCTCATCATTGACATTGACAGCTTTACTCTATCCAGTGCTGGGTATAGGCATCCCCCCATTTTGTTCCATGCTTCCTCGGCCTGATCTTCTTTATTTTAAAAAAGCCTTTTACAATCCATACTTGGTTGTTATTTTTAAGTGGTGTCTCTTTAAATGGGGTTAATACAGACAGATATATTACACTGCCTTAAAGCTTCGGAGTGCATCCGAACGACCGCCAAGAGGCTCCGACTTGGCAAGACCGGCTTCCCTCGAGATGTCTCCTTCAATGTCGAACGAATACTATATTATGTAATATTTTACTTTTATTCACCGATCTTTATCTATAACAACTTTAAATGCAAATTCAATTATATTGTTTATTTCTTTCTTTTTGGATTTACGCTGCATTTTTAATCTTGTTCGTCTTTTTATCGTCTGACCTCTAAAACTCATTAGTTTGAATAAAAATAATATAAAATTTTCAGTAGATTCCATTAAAATAATTATAGTTACAACATTTACGCAAACTACTTCTGACAATTCAATCCATTTGAACAAACTACTACCAGTCAGCTAAGATAACGAAGCGACTGAGTATTCAGAAACGAGGCCAGCATACGATTATATCGGCGTGTAAGGCGTCCAGGTCGCATTTTGTTTTGATACTTTCATGCCCCCGAGCCATATGCTCCGCAATGGAGATCATAATGAACGATAGTTACCAAGAAAGGTGAAAGGTGCATGTAAAAGTCTCTAATTGCACTGCACTGGGAATTATGAAGTAAGAAACGCTAATGATGGTTGACTGAACCAAATTGGTTCGTCGATTGAATTTAATGTACATAATAATAGTCTTTATCATGTTCTAGTTAATAACGATGATGAATCGCGTTTGATTCACTTTGATTCTAGAATTGCTTTCGAGACCGATGTTGTTAAGATTGAAAATCGATCAGACCTTAATAACCATAGTCTTGAACATACTCTAACCTACAATAGTACCTACCCTCCAGCAATACGTGATCACAACATCTACAACTACCGTATCAAACGTTCGTTTCGTGCATCCCGGCTCGGCAATCCCGTTAGTGAACCGGTCTCGGAATGCCGTGCGTTCCCCACATTGTTTTGACGAATACGAGACTGATTTTAGTTCTCCAATACATCTTTGTTCCCCTGGTACTTTCATGTGTAATTTGCGCTATGATCCGTGACGGAGTAACTAGAGTTAAAGTTGATTATAAATTAACAGACGTATCATTATGATGACATAGGTTTGAAAATGGCTTAACTGCAAGACGATTCTAACAAGCTTGACGAAAATATAGACTAAGATTTTCATAGAAGAACCATTCCCTTCATCATTTCCCTCCCAGCTTTCATCTAAGTGAACAACAATAGTAGTATTATCAACTGAAAGTGTGATATCGTCAACCATAATGTTCTATGGTGCACCACATGCGGTTTGTGTTTGCAGTCGTGATAGGTTGGGATGTAGTAACACTTTTCTCCTAGTTTGCTCTAAATATAGGTAAAACGACTTAGTTTACTCGTTAAATCTACTATGTAAACTGAAATATCGATTCCGCCATGTTTTAGCACATGGTTGGTCATTCGTTTTACCTTTGTTAAACAGACTGGTCCTTAATCTCCAAGTGTAGGTCCTCCCGTTCTACCTTACAAAATCTCCACCTCTGATTCATTTTGCAACCAAAAATCCTTAAATCCCATCGAAATATGATTCACAGTTACAATGACGATTGTATTACTCACATCTTATGCAATTTCGCTCAAGAAAAAGCCAGTTTCAAACCGGTAACCGAAGTTCTCAAGCTATGTGCTTAGAATCTTGATTATCTGAAGATGTAATCCTAGTTGCATGCTTAAGTAGTTTTAGAAACTGCATTTGCAAAGGAGATAAGGACACAGCGCGTTGAAATATAATGGGCACTCATTAGGATTGCGGTTAGGTTGTTGACTCGGTGAGAAGGTCCAAATTTGAATGCAGACAATTGATTCGGACTGAGAACAGTTAATTTTAATGTGCTGACTGCAATTTAGGGGGCTGTGCCTCTTTGTTAAGCTTGAGATGTATCGAGTCCAGGAGGACCAATGACCTTATCAGGATTGATAAATCCTACCTTTAACATCTGTATAGAACCGTAACAGGACATTATAAATGCAACGATGCATCTGCTTATAATCCAGAAGTCGTCTCCCGCTACACTTAAGATACAAGGATAAGATACAGATATCTAAAGACAAAATCTATTCAAATCAGCAAACTCTCTAAGACAGAAAATACAACATAATAAAAATGAAATATCTAAAGGAAGATAAGCTGCTAAATTATTCATTTTGCACAAAGCAGACGGCTTACTTTGACGTCAAAAGTTTAGTTCTGCATATAAGTGATTTCATGGCTATGTCATGTAACGGTGTGGCGCGGTCAATGGTCATGGAATAGATCTCGTTGGCGCAAACGCTGCGCTGTCACGCACAATAGGTGATTTGTCTTGAGAAATTTTAATTAGTTCGCACGAGACTTGGTTTTTGTTATAGTTTTTGGTATGATTAAGGGGTTTTGGATTTGCATTTTGTGAATTTGTGGCTGGTTTGGAATTGTTTTGAGAATCTTTCTGTTCTTTCCTATCGTCATTTCAATCTGTATTATCTTCATAAACTTCTTCATTCTTAAGTTTACTTTCATCCTATGCTTATTTTATTAAACCCATATTAACCACAGTATATTTGTTTGCATCTGACATTTTTAAAACAAACATTATTTATTTAACGATGTTATGGGACATGCCTTTACCCTCATCTGGATGACCAACAACTTAATGTTACTCATTACCAAAGGATCCCGCATAATAATATTCTCTTACACTTCAGCAAACCCTAACATCAATATTAAATCTTACCTCCCTTGAAATAAAGTTGGTAATAGCTAATTTGTATCAAGTAATCCGATACTTTTGACGGTTTCTTTAGGATTATGATCCTCAGAAACGGGTTCCATTATTAAGAGGACATTGGTCTTGGTGTCATTTATTAGGTATGAATATCAATCACTGTATTTGTCCTTTTTTACTTAGAGACCTTCTCTGGAAGCCTTTTAGGGACTTAAGTGGTTTTATTTTTGACAGATAGGTCGTTTCAAAACATAAGTAATCTGACCCATACTTGGGGAAGGACTATGCAGATGATATTGATAAGAAGCGGTGAAGCCATACCTATTATAAGATGACAACGTTGTAAAATATTTTGGTATCACGATTAGAGCGTATTATCAACATGCTAAAATAACATTTCGTCCATTAGGAAGTATTCGCTAAAAGCCAGTCAGACACACCATAGAGGACAAGGCTTAGGAAACATGTATAAAATTACTGTAAATACATCTTGTTCTTCATCATAAATACTAGCATTATCATGTCTGTTTTCTGGAGTCTGGATCGAAAGAATTGGAGGTCGTGGGGTGAGAGGCCTTTGCCCATCAGTGGGATAATGTTTGCCAACAGTAAAAGTATTCTGGAGTTGCTTTTCATTAAAAGCTTTATTTGCTTCTTATGATTCCATTTAATTATTTTCTTCTTCATCTCTGCTTTCAATTTTCTCAAGCATTTCATATGTCATGTTAAAAACTGGTTCTTGATATGTTCTAATGTTTATTTAATCATTCAATACTGTAACAATAAATTGTGTTAGTGAGCCAAGGAAAACTACTAAATGCATGTAGGCGGCTAGTAATTTGTCATTCATAAGTCTAGCATTGTAATGTGTGGCTGTTACAAGTATATGTATTTGTTAAGGATATGCGTTGTTGTCATAGAGTGTGGTTGCCAGATTTAGGCTAGCATTTTTCTTATTATTTGCCTGTTTATGGTTTTTTTCTCCACTATCAGTGCCTACCGCCACCTTAACGGTCTTATAATCATTTGCTTAGCCTTTCCTACGTTGGGATCGGTTTCAAATCTAACCAAATGCAGCTGATTACCAGTATTTTGCCTGATCTGCATGCCTATCTGACCTGGACAACCCATTCCTGGGTAACATATGTTCTTATTCCAATGTATTTAAGTCCATTTTGGATTACATGATTATTCAAACAGCTATAATGTATGTACTGGCACGTACAACTTTTTTATGACCTACCTCAAAAACATGCGTTTACTATGTTTACGTAGCATCTGTGTTGACAAATATTGAGTTAATATCTTAGACAAATATACTTACGCCAAAATCGCTTACTGGCATCAACTTACACTGTGTTTGGTGATATGGTAGATGATTTTATGTTAATTTATTGAAAATCGATGTTGTTTTTTGAGTATTATATAGGAGAACTATTTTTAGTAAAATATTTGTTTCTTCATTTTTACTTTGTTCAGTTTAATAAAAAAAGATATGATATGGAAAGAAAAAACCCCTTAATTACTTCATATAATTTACATATTTTCATTGATGAACGTTTCTGAAATTAAGAGAGGCCAGTACAGCCGATGTTCTTTTTTGATTGATCTACAGCATTATTGATAAAACTTTAGCAAAGGCTTCGTAGGAAGGAATGGAAGTTATGGGGAGAGAGTCTTTGTCTGGCAGTGGGATGATTCAAATAACAGAAACAGTATGGCAAAGGCATACATATTGACGGTCGCAAAATGTTAAGGATCTTTCAAGAATGGAAAATAAAAAAAGCCTGACAAGACCAGACACCGAATCGAGCTATTGAATTTGACTTGCCGACGACTCGGACACAATTTATTCTGACAACTTGTCCGAATCGACACCTTTTAATTTTAATAGTTTTTTCACTGACGATTCGGACACCCTCAAAATATAGCTATTATGTACAGTCAGGGAGAAGAGCATTAAACTATAATTTCTAGAAAAAGAGGGGTACAATTTTGGTAGCTTACAGCGGCATATTTTGTTCACCAAATAGGTACATACATACTGAATCGACACTGATTCGGACAAGGTGTCCGAATAAATTGTGTCCGAGTCATCGGCAAGTCTTGAATTTACCTTTTCTTAAGTATCGGAAACAATACTTGTAATTCCATATAAGAAAACCCATCAGTAATTAATATCAATAAAGCCGAATAATCCAATGCATAATACCGAGCTATTTTTGGAAACATGGCCCACCAATTTTGACCAAAAACAATTACATTTCAGCAATTATCGAAGTATTTCCAAGTTATCAATGGACATGACATAAGATACGTTTTATACTGGTATTTATTTATTAATCGAGGATATCAAGATAAGTCGGCCTTACTCGTAAACAATTATGTCATTTGTGATAGCTTATATGGTAATGTTCTTGTGGTGGATGTATGAGATACTACCCACATTTAAAGAAAACTAGCTGTTGCCCGCGACTTCGTTCGCGTGGTAATTTTAATGAGTATGAGTGAGGGAAAAAAATATAGCCTATGTCCTTCCCCAGGATATAATCTATCTGCTCGCCAAATTTCATTGCGATCCGATAAGCAGTTTAGTCGTGAAAAGGTAGCAAACAAACAAACAAAAAGAGTTACTTTCGCATTTATAATATTAGTATGGAAGTTTGGATTTGAATTCAAGTACACAGGATGGAATACGTGTAATCATGCATTATACATTATTCTAAACCACTTCTAGACCCAGACGTATTGCAATTTTCGTCGCTTACCAATTTTTTTAGCGCATGGTTAGTGCCTAAACTTAGTGTCAGAGTTTTTATGCCACCCATGGGCCTCTGACTTTGCTTTACATGTCGTCGAGAAATATCTCTCAGGCATGCTGGTTTCCTCACGAAGTTTTCCTTCACCGAAGCAAGTGATAATTATACAAAACGCACATGAATTTGAAAAATCCCTGATTAATCAAACATTTATTAGTGATGAAAAATGTTTACGCTTGGAGTGACAGAATAATTTATTTTTGCTACAAGATTGTGTTAAGATGTCTATTACAGCGTGTATGTTCTGTTGTATTCAGTTATGAGACTGATTCTAATATTCATCATCATCTGCCTAGCCTTTTCCCAACTATATTGGGGTCGTCTTTCAGTCTAACCGGATGCAGCTAAATACCAGTATTTTACATGGAACGACTGCCTATCTGACCTCCACAACCCAGTAAGTACTGGGTAATACGATACCCCTTGGTAAGACTGGTTGTCAGACTTTTTTGGCCACTGACTACTTAACGACTAATTCTAATATTAACCTCCAATAGTATCATCATCCTCCAATTGTGGGCGTCGATCCTGGTCTACAATAAAACCTTATCTTTCGAACACCACAAAGTTGTCCCCACAAGTCACCATAGCAACTGTTGACAGTGAACTCTGCTCGTTCCGTAAGAGAAACAGGGCGTGAAGATAGCTCGATTTAATAACACTCAGGCGCTGACAGCTGGCTGTCATTATCAAGCAATGTAACTAGTCGTTTAACTATAATTGTTACAATTATTTGCGGGTTCAAATGCTTTGAACTAGGTAACTGTGGAACGCGTCTTATGTTTTTTTACCCGACCGCGAAAGAAGGGTTATGTTTTTCGCGCGTATCTTGTATGTTTGTTTGTTTTTCGTAAATTTATTTATTACCTCGAAGGTTCAAAATGGCTGGATTGATTTCATCGATTTAAGTACCATTAGATTTGTCTCAAAAACCCAAGTGTCCTTAGATACGTGTTAAAAAAAAAACGGATTTTTGGCGCTAAATTGCAAGTCGTTAATTTTTTTTTTCAACCAATCCTATCGAGTAAGGTATCAAAATGAAGGAAATTAAAAGGAGATTACAAATATATATATATATATATATAGGTACATAATACAATTTGTAGTCGGATTTTTTGATACTTTTAATTAAATGTTACTTGTTTACACGAAAATACCTGTTTGTGCCAGTATTAATAAATATGTAATGTATATCAAGGAGGTTTTATATTTGATACTGGATCTTATAAAGTAACGGATATCCTAATTGAGCATTTAACCTTAATCTGAGCTTAACATTCCGAAATCTAAAGCGCAGGCCACACAGAAAAGACGTAAGACGCGGACAGGTCGCAGACATATGTTTCTTCCGCGTCCCTTTCATACAAAATGTATAGAAGCGTCGTGACGCAAAACATATAGAAAAGACAGGGCGCGGACATATGTCAAATGTCAAATGTATAGAACATTTGACATGTGTCTGCGCCCCGTCCGCGTCTTACGTCTTTTCTGCGTGGCTTGCGCTTTAGATTTAATCAGTAGGACCATTCAGAGGCAGTGTTTCAGAAGGATTAATAAACATTTGTCTCGCTTCCATATTTCATGGAGACCACCATCATCATCAGCCAGCTTTGTTCCACAAACTACTGAATAAAGGTCACCTCCCTTCTGTACTATTCTTCCTTGGTTTGTGAGAGTCTCAACCAGAGGAGCCTAGCTCGAGCATGCGGTGTAAACTTAACTTAAATATATCCATTTTTGAATAGAAAATACAATTACTTAAATTGTTTGCAACAAGCATAATAAATATCATCCATAGACATGAATAAATTCTTAAAATATGAGAAACGGATTTTTCCATTTTTTTTTTTGGCCTCCCATATTACCCGCGGACTTCTAAATCATGCGATAGGCCATATTAAACAAAAACTTTAGTATCCATACCACTCTGTTACAACTAGAAGTTCCACTTACATTTTTTTATCTACAAAATCTTCAAAAGGAAATACAGATTAAAACATAACCTAGGATGTAATGCCTCTCAGACTTAAGGAAACAAGCGAGACCTTCGTCTAAAGAGCGTTACATTTTACATTGAGTTCCAGTGCCTTTTCCTCAGTTACATTCACTAACCTCGGTCTATCCGCAAACAGTTAAATGATCGTTTGTATAGATATTTTGTTACTTATTGTAAGAGATTTGAGGATTTTAAGCTTCATTTTGAGAAGCTGTTTACTTGGTTGGCTAAATAATAACAGCCGCTCGGGTCGATCTTTAAGTTAAGCCGTGCTTGCCTAGGTTGGTCTGTGGATGGGACCACCCATTATACGTATATACCAGCCATTTGTAGATCTTTGACAGTCGTTAGGTAGTCAGTGGCTCAAAAAGTCTAACAACCAGTCGTATTATCCAGTACTAACTGGGTTGTGGAGGTCAGATAGGCAGTCGCTCCATGTAAAATACTAGTATTCAGCTGCATCCGGTTAGACTGGAAGCCGGCCACAATATAGTTGAGAAAAGGCTAGGCAGATGATGTTTACTTGGTTGGCTCTGGTAGACGGTTGAATGTTAAGTGTCTTTAGAATATTTCAACGATGAATGGTTGGACAATATCTATGAGACAAATTCAAAATACGATTCAGGAATTGTATCATAATTATACTTGTACGCGATTCGCGATCTTAACGATGTTTTTTTTTTCTAGCCTTCTCTGTCCCACTCCTGGGCAAAGGCTTCCCTCCACTCCTTCCATTTCTCGCGAAGCCGCGCGACCTCCTTCCAGTTCTGACGGAACCTGTCTAATTCGTCCCGCCATCTCCTTCGTGGCCTGCCCCGACCCCGTCTCACTGTGTCAGGGCACCAGTTTCCTGCAATTTTGGCCCACAGTTTTTCCGGCACGCGGCAGCCATGTCCTGCCCAGTCCCATTTGAGCTGGGCAGCCTTTTGAGCCACGTCAGCTATATTTGTCCATGATATCAAATCAATATTAGTCTATTTTCTGGCTATCGCGTAAGATTGTCTTAATTTTTTCTGTTCCAAACTTCACCGTAGACTATTATTAGCTCTTTGCACATATCAATAGTTTTGACAAACGAATTTGAGCACAAGTTTTGTTGTTACACAAAACAAAATCCTGCAACGAAGTTCTTCACTGATCCTTAAATATAACCTTCGCATGACTTTAAACATTTAAAAGAGAGGCTCCGCTATTATCTCTCAAGAACCGCAAATATTGGCCCGAACACCTACCTTCAAAACTAAAATTATCTGCAGTTTTTCAATAAAACGACCCGCTCTATTCTCCTCAATGTACTAGGACACCAGTGGGCGGCAGAATGTCGGCGACTAATTTCGCCGACCAGTTTACTGAATCGAACACAATTTTTCAATTAGCACCGTCTTTGGCCGACAACTTTGGCCGACAGTCGGCATAACCCAATTAATTGACCACCGGGTATTGAGAGCAATGATTTTTAAATGATTCTGTGGTCTTTTAAGTGAATTGCTTGCCTAGTTTCTTTTAAGGAATTGTCTTTTCAATGGTAGGCGGAGTTGACTGATTTATATCTTCTGAAGAAATTACGTAATGTTTCGGCTTTGGGTATGCTAGTTTAAAGCCATATATTTCTATAGTTTTACAAAGTTACTCGCAATTGGCGTACGTGTATAACCAGATTTATATACGTGAACGAAACAAAAGGAGTACATAAAGATCGTAGCAGGTAACGTTTTGTAGTTTCTATCTACCCCCATGGGAAAAAGGCTTAAGTTTATATTATACTAGCTTATTACCGCGGCTTCGCCCGCGTGGAGTTCGGTAATTGTTCCATGGGATCGTACTACCGGGATAAAAAGTATCCAGATTATAAACTATCTTTGTGCCAAATTTCATCCAAAACCGGTCAGTAGTTTTTGCGTGAAAGAGTAACTAACGTCCAGACTATCCGACCGATATCCTATCAAACTTTCGCATTTATAATATTAGTAGGATTTAACAAAGTTAAGGATATAAGAAGGTGTCTAAGCCAACCTTCAGAGATTTCCGTTAATTTCTATTATTATTCCACATAAAGACTTTAAAAAAACTTTAATTGCCCCATAGAATAAGACTTTGAGAAACAAGAAGCACGTCCCAATGTCGCCAAATACAGACCCATAAACAAAACTTAACGACTTTTGACCAGAAGTCGTAAAAATTACTAAGATATTTGTTTTAAAACTCGTCAAGCTATGGGATGGGCGCTGTTATTTTTCAACTGACATGCGCCATCATTATTTGCATAAGCGATTTTTTTTCTTTGTGTGTTTGTCAAAACTGCCGTGTATGTTGAGAATAGTGCTACTTTTCTTAAGTTTTAAGTAAAGAAACAGGCATGAATGGTGTGGGCGGCACGCGTATTCCAATTTATTTTTTTGGTTGACAAACTTACTTTGAAAAGTAACTAGACCTTCGTCCGCGTGAAATTCTTAGAAAAATACAATTTTCCCCGTTTTTGCAACATTTTTCATTGATGCTCCTCTCCTGTTGGTCGTAGCGTGATTTTATATAGCCTATGCCCTATAGCCTTCCTCGATAAATGGGCTAATCAACTAAGTATAGCTATGTAATTAATTGGCTTTTTTTTTTACGGATTGGAAGTCATCAAATGACTTCTCCCGCTCTGGGTGGAGTGGGAGGGAGTGTCAGACTCTTACTGACTAAAACCCATCCCTGTTCCTTCTTTGCTCTGTGTTCCAGGGCCACGGTATCTCTTTCGAACAGTCCCGCAGCTAATTAATTGGCTCTGCTCTTGTTGTGGTCATTTTTTCGGCAAAAAGGACCTAGATAATAAGGATGTAATAGTGGTTGACTTGCACGACACGCTAATAGATCAAAATTCAGAACGTGTTACGATTCCCAAGCCTGAAATAATATATTTTTCAATTTAAAACTGTTTAAAATAAACGGAGATAAACTTAGAAGGTTTTACCGTCTTTTAAATAACAATGAGACATTAATCATTTGAATAAAAACTGCAAATAAATTAATCAATTAACAATTACTGAATTGAAATTGAATGTTTTGTCATCGTCCGTGGCACAATATGGCGATTTTCCACTTAATTATATGCAGTGGATGTTTATTAGTTAGTCTTGACAAAGACTGTAGCAGGTTAGTCATTGTAAACAATAATGTATTTATGCTGAATGGTGGAGCTCGTGGCGCCGCCGATAATAACAGCCGCTTGGGTCGAACTTTAGGTTAAGCCGTGCTTACCTAGGCTGGCCCGTGGATGGGTGACCACCCAATACATACCGAGTTTCCGCCGTGCTTCGGAAAGCACGTCAAGCCCGGTCCTGGCTGTAATTTGTAGATCTTTGAAAGTCGTTACAGGTTACCAAGGGGTATCGTATTTCCCAGTATTAACTGTGTTTTGGAGGTCAGATAGGCGGTCGTCATGCAAAATACTGGTACTCAGCTGCATCCGGTTAGACTGAAAGCCGACCCCAACATAGTTGGGAAAAGGCTAGGCATAATATGATGATGAGTGTATTTATGCTAGATATACCAGATTTTGTTGTCTAAGCTATCCAAATCTAAAGTAGGCTTCACGAAAATAACAAATGTGTCTGACCTTCTGACTTCTTCGTGCCTTGACAAAGACCTACTAAGTTTTTCCGTAAGGAATTTCTCAGTAGCATCTCTGGGTTGGTGACCGATTTATGGCAATGATCTCGCCTCCGACCTACAGGGTCTCAAACATAACCGGTGAAATATGGGTGTACTGGGCACACCTCCTTTTTTTACATCTGGAAATCCTCAATCGATGTCCTCCATCGTGGGGTCCGACATACTCCTACTGACTAGAACCACACGGTGGTTTTCCTCGTCACTCCTGGCTGAGGTGCGGAGACACAATTGCATTCTCCACTATCGCCACAGCCGGCTAGGCACACCTAACCTAACCCTTCGGGGATTACAGGCGTGATGTTATAACGTAGGGTACTGCGCCAAGCGAGCACTAAACACTAAGCTTCAGTGGCGAAGGTACCATACAACTCGATTTCTAACGGATTACCTTCGAATAATGGCACAGTCAGTATTCTATAGACAAATAATATAATCACATTAAAGATATCTACTCCGGCTTGCCTCTTACAAAAGCTTGGAGGCTTGGAGTAAATTCTTGAGGCAATCGTTTCTGCTCATCCGAAGAGAACGAACCTCGTTTTTCTTAAATTAGATATTCATTCACACAGCCACTTGTTTCAACTCTTATTGATACAAATGGCTAATGATATCAGAGACTGAATATTGATTGTTTGTAGTGACTAAGTGACGTGTTTTGAAATGAGGGGAATTGAATTATTTAAATTGTGATGATTAGTTTTGGAATGAAGTAGTGTTTTGTCTAGCAAGACATATGTTAGGATTTTGTATGTCTTGGATTACGCAGTTTTTTTTTTAATTATTTGGTTGCTGTATAATGTGTTTTCTATATTTAAACTAGCTGACCCGCGCAGCTTCGTCTGCGTCACTTAGGGGGATGAAAAATAGATGTTGGCCGATTCTCATAGATACCGGATAAGCACAAAAAATTTCATCAAAATCGGTCAAGCCGTTTCGGAGGAGTATGGCAACGAAAACTGTGACACGAGAATTTTATACATTAGATTGATCTTTAACTAACCGATTGGTAAATTGTTTGAATGAGATTTGATATTATAAATTGAATTTAGCAACTAGCCAGCACTGAAAAGGATAAAATTAAATAAATATAAGTACAGTTAACGGTGAACAATGTTAAATTTAGCCGTAGAATCGGATTGGTGCAACGATTACAAATAAACGAAAGCTATTTTTCGCGATTGGAATCGAAATTAAACTAATTAAATCTGAAATAACTGAACTTTTAAGTACGCTGGTTTTCGTAAATAATAACAAAAAAACGGACATAATTGAGAAATGTTTTGTTAAGTATCTGTTTTATCTATTTTAAATTGACGATTTAATTTAGTATTTTGTTACGGAAATAAACGATCAAGCTAATGATACATTCAATCAAGACATTAGAAGTGTCTTCCTAATTATGAGGTTCATCGAAATCAAAACTATTATTATGAAACAACTTTAAAACTTAACTTTTACGTTTCACAAATATCCACAAAATGGTGTAATAGCCTTTTTTATTCAATTACTCAGTCAACGTCATAATGCGACAATAATTACTCGTGTTACAAAATGCTCAATCTTTTATAAATTATAAGCATTTTTACGTTTACGACATATTGTGGTAAATAAGACTGGTTAGTGAGAATTTGGGGGAACAATACGAGAGAGAACTACTTCGTAATTATTAAGTATTTCGAGGTCTTCCAGCAACTGGTCTGACCTTTAACATCTGACCTTTCTATTTGGACGAAACTAGGAAAATTTAAATAACTTCACATGAAAAGAATTTAAAAAAATCTTGTATAATTAATTTCGTTTGTGAAACCCCAAGGATATTTTTGGCAAAACATTTCATCATCGCTTCTCTGTCAACGTCTTTTGAGCAGCACAGGATCCTTGTATCACTATAGATACCTTCAACTGAAGAACTTTTAACAGACCGACAATGAAAGCAAAGAAAAAATATAGCAAATGATCACATCTTTTTTTGTTTTTGTTTTACGGATGGGAAATCATCAAATGACTTCTCCCGCTCTGGGTGGAGTGGGAGGGAGTGTCAGACTCTTACTGACTAAAACCCATCCATGTTCCTTCATTGCCTTTTGTTCACATCTTCACCAAATATTATGAAAAACAAGATTGCATAAAACCTGCATGCTTTTGAACTTCTTACAAAATTAATCTTGGCACATAATAAAAAATCAGCATCACTTACTTTTGGGATTTGAAAAACGAACAATGCCTCGAAACTCCGGACCCTATCATGTCATTGTCTGCGACCTTAGTCTCCAGTGTGGTTCCACTGATAGCGGAATAATATGTTTTTGACTTTTATTTTACGATGGAATTGTGTTTTGGGTTATTTTTTGTGCCGTGATAAAATACAATTTGTTTGGTGTTGTACAGCCAGCATATAACGTGGTAGTTTGAAGTTATTAAAAATTATTGCTCAATTAATTAGTGCATTGTTCCAGAAAATGTGAGAGAATTTATTCTGTGAATCGGCTGTCAAAACATGCACAAGTTAATCTTTATTATCCATTGTTTAGTCTGTTTTACAGATAAATGCTGGAGTTATTTGATAAGATATACTCAATCTGATAGTATTTATAATATTAATATATTTCTATCCATTCACAAGAATATTACAATTAATATAACACTCGTAACCAGTAAATATTGGCTATTAGCCAGTTAGAGTAAATTACTTTGTCACTGCGTATTATGGGACTATAATCAGATTATTTCTGGTTTAAACCGGTTTCCGCCACATTCTAGATGAATGAATCGGTCGCGTACTTCCCGACGATGATCGAAGAAAACTGGCAAAAGGCCCAGAAAAAATACGCGATGGGTTATAGTTTCGTATCAAAATAATTGCTTTATGACGTCTAGATCACAAGTAGATCAGTCACCTTTAAAAAGCTCATAACGGCTCGATTCTTGACAAAACAATGCATGCGATCACTCTGTTAAATGAAAAAAATCTATGGAAATACGCAGTACATAGTTGTGTACATTAAATATAAAATAAATAAACACCACTTAAAACCATCTTCTAAATGGCATACCACGTCACTTTTTTCTCCTTTATTCACAAGACCTGTACAATTTCCTACTCATACTTTCAAAACAAATGTATCTTTAGCTTCCTTTCGAGAAACATCCCCTACAAAGCCTAGCTATTCTTTCCGCTGCCACAGGCACCCCAACCTAACGATTGTTCGCTCTTTCCCACGGCCGAGTTGGTCAGCATGGACGAAGGTCGACCGACCTTGGATTTTTGTCTGCAGTCGGGATGTAACTCAGTGTGCGATTTGGGGCACTTACTTGTATTGTTGGTAAACCTGTTTTGTCGTCGAGCTTAGCGTGTGAAACGTTGGTTGTAAGGAAGTTAGTTGTGTTATTATGTTTAACGTTTCGGGCACGTGTAACGTGGTCCTTGACAGGCTGGGTACAAAAAGTGGAAATATATTTGTAACTTTTTTGCACTAGGCCAGCGAAAGATAGAAACCAAATTTTAGCGTGTCGATGGCAATATAAATTGGTCAGCCCAAAATTTGGCGATTTTGGCACTTTCTTAAGCATCCATCAGATCCTGTAATGTGCAAACAGCAGGACGGGCAATCAAGTGTTCCATCATTTGTGGACCAACACCACATTTATAGGGCAGGGCAGAGTCATCTATAGATCTAGAAAACAGATAGCAACCCGGCTAACACCAATAGTTAATCCCCCTATTTTTCTTAAGCCATCTAACAGTTCTTTAGCAACACTCTTCACTATTCTCAACGCGTACGCAATAACGGACGCCATAGTTACGAGGAAAACATACTTAGAACGAAATATTTCACTATAATCGGCCATTTTTATTCCGCACAACTAGTTCTCCTGGCTAATGGAGCGAAGTTTGCAAAAAAATCTAGATTAAAGTCGCCATTGTATTACGCTAGATATTGCGCGCGAGTTTGTCCGTGAAATTGCTCTGACGTAGCAGATTTTATTGCGAATTGTGAAATATTATGATTACGGGTTAGGTAAATAAGTTACGTAATATAATAAGTCTTTTGTTTGTGGTTTTACTTTAAGATGGTAACGATTTCTACGGATTTAAAAGTTACGAGTAGTTTTCGGAAGTGATTAGGAAAATGGCGGCAAAACAAACGAGTATTTTAACAAAAATGTCAAAAAATTTATAAAGAAAAACAGCTTGAACACGTACTGTTTATTTTTTCTATTTATTCTGATGTAGACTGTGAAATTGTGGTAGATTAAATAGTATTTCTAAGTATTGAATTGTATTACAAGGTCGGATTGGCAGTCGGTCGATAACCTCACAATCTTAGTCGCGACTTATAAAAAAAAAAATATCGTCTATGGTCTATAAGTGCATTAGAATTTGCCGTAGGATGAAACCTGAAACTCAAAACATTTTATTTCAAGTACGAGTAAACCATTTACAGGTACTTTTCAATTGTCAAGGAGTCGTTAAGGTAGCCAGGAATCTGAAGCTAGTCCGTTCCAAAACGTAGATTTTTATGGAAAATGACTGGCAAGAAACTGGAGGAGCTCGTGGCTAAATAATAACAGCCGCTCGGGTCGATCTTTAGGTTAAGCTGTGCTTGCCTAGGTTGATCTGTGGATGGGTGACCACCCATTACGTACCGAGTTTCCTCCGTGTATCGGAAAACACGTTAAGCCGTTGGTCCCGGGTGTCATTCGGAGATCTTTGACAGTCGTTAGGTAGTCAGTGGCCCAATGTCTGACAGCCAGTCTTACCAAGGGGTATCGTATTACCCAGTACTAACTGGGTTGTGGAGGTCAGATAGGCAGTCGCTCCATGTAAAATACTGGTATTCAGCTGCATCCGGTTAGACCGGAAGCCGACCCCAATATAGTTGGGAAAAGGCTAGGCAGATGATGATGATGACTGGCAAGAAACTCATTAAACGCCGTTTTCCCATTGATATCTCGCCAGAGTCTTGGATTTTTAGCCAAATCGATGGTAAAGTCAAAGAATTTGCTTAGTTACCCTGTCGAATTGTATCGCGTATTAAAAATCGTTTCAATTTCTACCTTAAAGGTATGAAGCCGAATAAAATTGGATACGATTACAATTATTCGTAATTGCAATCGACATGATACTTCGGTGTCATTACAATCATGAAATAAATTGAAAGAAATTAACTAATAGGTTCCGTTAAGTCTTACCAATTTTCGTCGAATACAAAACAAGTTTTCTCTCATATCATAAATATTTTTCGCAAACAAAGTTGATAACTGCGTAGTAGCTATATAAAAACTTATACCATAATAAATATATTCATCATCTTTCTCCCAAATCCCAATTTATTTCGGGTCGGCGCAGCATGTCTTCTTCTTCCATACTTTTCTGTCACTCGTCATCTCAGCAGTCACCTCCTTTCTAGCCATATCATCCTTCACACAGTCCATCCATCATTTGTTTGGTCTTCCTCTACTCTTAAACCCATCCATATTCACACTTTTCTTCAAGTTTTCACTTATATCTAAATATTTCCGCGTATAAAGTTAAAACTGCGCAGTACCAATATTAAAACTTACGTATAAGTAGTTTTATAAACGTTCTGCGATTATGAGATGACAAATTGACGCTCTGAGTCTCATGAAGGTCGGTTGCGAATCGAGATTAATTCGATTGAGGCTGCGTTCATGATTTATTAAAGAATCGTTTTGTTGATCATGATTACGTGTTAAATGGAGGAGGGAGTTTACTTTTAAATTGACATGAATTAACGGGTTCTCAGTTTGACATGTTTCGTGAAATCATGAGGAAAGTTTTGAGTGTTACTGAGGATTGCTATAAGATGGGAAGTCCAAAGAAATGATAGATTGATTGTGTGAAGGATGATATGGCTAGAAAGATGACTACTGGGGTGATAAAGAAGTATGGAAGAAGAGGATATGCTGCGCTGACCCTAAGTAAATTGGGATAAGAGTATGAGTTTGACAATAAAATTGTTTACGATGATTTTTTAACCGTTGGGCATATTAATAACGTAAAATATGTTTTTAGAATGTGTGTAATGAGAAAACAATTTATACAAACATGTTCTTAGTTTATTTTTTTATTGACATTGAATAATAATGTCCAAAATATTCACAAGCGTGTTTAACAATTTTTGTATAATTTTGTTTTATTATTTTACGGCCGTGACACTGATCGGCGCTAGTGGAATAAATCCTCTACGAATAAAATATGCATGGTTTTATTATTCAAGTTTTTCATGTAATCAAAACCTGCCACCTATTTATGTAATACAACTTACTATTACTAAATGGCTCTCGTTATCACTATTCTTATGTAAGTTTTAATGTTAAGTATTTCTTAGTAATTAAAATGTTCCAGTCTATTTTCTTAATAGGTAATTAATTTAAGTTATTAGCCTCTTAATGTGAGAACACAGACAGACAAACAATTATGTGCGTTACCAAAAAGTCTTTAACAATTTTGCAGTCGGAGCATAGACACACTTGACTTCATCATATGAGGTTGTTCACCAAAGTTTTAATACTTTATTTCGTTGCACAGTCGCATTACTGTTTTGTTCAAGGTCGTCCAAATTACCCAAATCCTCGTTCTCATGGTGAATATAGTATCATTAAACCACCTCCAACAGAACGTGTGAGTCATTATTTGTGTGTGGCAACACAGACCTCGTGAAACGAATGTAAATCATCCGTACCTTTTGTTCCACAGGCCGTTTCCAGTTTTATTTACACAAATGTGTAAGAAGCTTCATGTGAAAAACCGAACACAAGTGAATCATACTTTACCGATAGCGTATCCGAACGGATTTTAATATTAAAAAAAACGTAACCAAGCATTCCAAATTGAAATTTAAAAAAAAAAACTAACGTTTAATTTAGTGTTGCCATATTAACATTAACAAGCTTTTTTAATACTCTATAAGGCAGACATTTAAGTGAGTAATAACAGAAAAAAAAATAGTGTCAAGATCAATAAGTGTGTGTCAAGGGGTTTCTGCAACTTTCCTTTTGTAGAACAAGCCGACTGGATGACATCGATCGTGATAAAATAGTGGTGAATCGTTTAAATACGACCTCTGTTACCTTAAACGGGCTTATTGTGGCTGGATTTTGGCGAATCCTTTCATAATAACTCGGGAAGCGACAGTGCTCGGACCCTAATCACGGAAAAAAGTGCTCACTAAAATAATAATCTCAAAAATCGAAATAGTGTAACCTAACCTTAAAAAAAACAAGTGAAGTTCAAAATTCGAATTATGATAAGTGTGTGTGCGTGAAAATGTCTACACAAGCGTACTACAAGGAGCGCCTGGGTTTCGACCCCCAAGAGGCGATCCAAGATGGCGTTAACGGCGGCGGGGCCTACTACGAGGGCCCCCATCCATCGAAACGGCACAGGGGTGAACATTCGGAGGCCCATGATCAAGTTTACGAGGAAAACTTGACAAAATTCAAAGGTACAACATGCTGGGGGTTCTTTATTCAGCAGTCAGGTTCGTGGTGGTGGGTTATAGAGAATGCGCGTGTCACGTGTGTGTAGTACAGGAGCATAAATAACCGAATTATAAAAAAAAAAATTGGGTAATATCTGAACCAAGTCTTCCTTTGGAAAATCTTTATGTTTGGATCCAAGACATCTACATGGTTTCTCTGAGACTCTTTGAGCTTCAATGCTTCGACGCTTTTCTGTTGTTCGTCAATGTTGATTCTGACTTTACGGAGTTGCAGTGGATTACAGTATGGCGACCATATCCCAAACAAAACAGGATTCTTAAAATTGAAACCAGTCTCAGCATTTTTTTCGAGATTTCAAAGTGGGTCGTTTTGTAAAAGTTGGTAAATTAATTTTTAGTGAGTAGTCATCTCTAAATTAGGGCGAATTTCACCAATGCAACTGAACGCGGTCAGAACATCTAACCCGCGTTCAAGAGCTGTCAGTGTCAACATTCCAAACAATGATGACACTGACAGCTAAGTTGGTCGCGTTCATTTTTATCAAGGGAAATTTCGCCTTAATGATTGATTACATATTATACTATGCAAAACTAGCCGAAATTACCTAAACAATAACATAATTGGGAAAGGTTATGATAAAGACTTCTTCTCTTCTCATCTTCTTCCTTTCTGCCCAAAAATTGGCAACGAGTTTGACATTTTCACTTTCATTGGCGTCCATCAGCTCTTAATGTGCAATCAACAGGACACGGACACGATATTAAATGAAGACTTGTTCAGATATTATAACCCTTCTAAAAACTCGTGACTTTACGTGTTGTTTTGGAATGTTTGTTTTTAATAAACACTGGTTTGTTTAGATGCAACGGCCGTGTTTTAACATTCTTTGCGCATTCTGTTTACCTGTGTAGGGTTGCCAACTTTCAACTAATATCTACCATAGTGTTACTAGTGGTGAAATAATTGGGTTTAAAATGGAAGTAGGATGTCTTTTGAAAGGTTCTGTTAAACTAGTACAGACAAACCGAGGACACGGTTCTGGATACAGAACTCTGGCGGATAATGACTCCCGAGTCCACTGAAGGTCTGCCATTTGTCACGCTTATGCTCTGAGTAACAAAAAAAAGAAAAGTGGTTGACCGTGAACTTGGTAGTACTTATGTAACTGTGTTATATTTTATTAGGTTGAATTTGAAATACGATAACATTTTCAGGTTTATGTATAACAGTCGACAACTCCTTAATTAAAATTCAAAAGGCTTCTCGAACTTTAACAATTTGGCCTAAATTGAATATTACTTTTATTTATAATTTTTTATGTTTTAACCTTTGAGAGTCAGCTGTAGCTTCACATAGCTTGTTTTGAAACAAATTCAAGTTCCTACGAACTTGTTTGAAGTTTTTATAATTCGAATTTGTTGTTCTGTTGCCTTGTTCATTAAAATTCAAATTAGTTAACGACTTTTTAGATTTATAGTTTAAATTGTAACGTTTTTTTACCTTTTTACTAATCATATTTGTGTTGTTTTGGCATGTCTGTTAGTAAATCCGGATTTGTGTCAAAACTAATGATCTGATTTTGATGTGGGTTTTTTACTAATACATCAATTTGTGTTACTTAATCATGAAGTCTCTAATAAATCATACTTTTTGACGTGAGCTGATTAGAACAATTAAGGAACGGTTTCACCAGGAACGTTGAACGCGATCAGCACATTTTAACCGCGTTTAAGAGTTATCCGTGTCATTATATCAACATGGAATCGCACTTTATCCCTTTGTGAAAATAACTATTATGTACTAAGATAGTTTCCATGGGTCAAATGTTAATCAATGAAAAAAATAAATCAGGTTCATTCGTTACTCGTTTTATTTTAAACGGCCTTCAACAAGGAGGAGGTCATTTATTGACCGTCAAATACAAACATACATAGACTGCTAAAATCATAACCCTTCCTTTTGGCGTCGCCGTAGTCGGGTAAAAAAAGGTCCTTGAGATCAGAACATGTGTTTGTTCAGTACAAAGTGACTAAAGAGGTTTTCAGTTGGATAGACAGCAGGATACAGCCCTTCACAGATAGGATTATAATTACAGAGATTATGAGCCAAACAGTTTCAGCATCAAATATGAAGATTACAGCAAAATCTTACGCATCGTTGCGTTTGAAGAATCTTTTAATTTTAAGAGGTTCATTTTCAGCAGACGTTTACTTCATAAATGTAATTATATGATTCTCAAAACAACATTCACTTTCAAGCAATACTTTCTTCAAAGATATAATGTTACTTGACATTGCCCGTGGTTTTGCTTGCATAAAATAATATTATATCTTCTAATAGATAAAATTCTCGTGTCACAGTTTTCGTTGCCATACTCCTCCGAAACGGCTTGACCGATTTTGATGAGAATCGGCCAACATCTATTTTTCATACCCCTAAATGACGCAGACGAAGTTGCGCGGGTCAGCTAGTATATATATAAATAATACATAAAATATCGACCTTTTATTTACTCGTTTGGGGACGGAGATTTAAAAATTCTGGTAAAAAAAATTCTTAGTACTTCTGCAGTATAAGCATAATTAGCCTATAATTTTCCCACAATTGGGACACAAGGCTCCTCTCTATGAGAGGGATTGGGCTATACAGGGTGTAAGGGACAACCCTCCGCAAACTGCCAGGATGCATTCAGCTCCTTATTTAGAATCATATTCTATCGGAATTTTTCTCATAATTTTTTTATTTTTTTCATCGTTTGTCAGTTACTATTCCTTTATTTCAATGTAAAATTACATTCTCTGTACGCAGCACTCCATTTATATAAATAATACGGCTAAAATAAAAAATAAACAACAATGGATGTTGGTTTATACTCTAACGAACGACGCGTGAAATCAGCTGTTCGCTCACTACCTAGCTACAGAGTTCACCGAACTCGTCGTCGCGCTTGCCGTTCTCTACGTGCGTTTTGCCACGGTAACGAAACATTGCATATGAGGAAATGAAACAAATCAAATTTATTGGATTCCCATAACGTTCCTGAAATAATTTCTTGTACTTATCTTAGTTTGATATTCTTAATTCATCCCATCAGTTTGAAGAAGGCTGTCCCTTACAACTTATATAATCCACCACGCGGGCCCAGTGCGGGTTGGTAGATGTCACATGTCTTCGAATTTTTGGTTCTCTCCGACATCGTTTCCTAACGATATTTTCCTTCACCGTTTGAGAGCACATTCACTTTCAAGCAAAACTCTCGCCTCCTCAACAATATAATGTTATTCAAGAAAACGCGTACATAATAATACTTAACGTAACTAAATGTCTGAGAGTGTTACATTCTCAACTCCTACGATCATTTCGTAAACCTCTGACTCACTGGCACCTGAGATTTGAAAGTCTTACAGTCGAAATGTATTTGTGAGAAACTCTGAATACTTATGACGTGACTAAGGTAGTGACTAAACCCAACCGTCATCTTCGTTCCAGCTCAGAATCACCAGAGACTTCCATTTTCTTTTACCAGACTTCAAGATTCCATGCGTTCCTCCTCGACGCGCTGTTGGACGGCTCTGGTTTCTTTGGTTCCAGTCACTCAAAGCATTATTCCATCGGCCATCTTCTCATCTAGATACCTGGCCCAATTCCACTTGAAGCGTATCGCTCAATTCCTAACGTCGTATCCCAAACACTGTTTTAATTTTTCACGGTTTATAACTATAGACTGACCGCTTTATGAGTCCTCCGCCTTACCCCGCCAAAGGCTCATTAAGCGTCCACAAAGTCCTAACAATATCCCACAGGTTATTTGCTTTAAAATAACCATAATCCACGTAGGTATTACGATACTAATTGAATCAAAACGTGATCAACCTTCAGAATATTTCATTTAAATTGATACCTTCTCGAGGACTCATTAAAGCGGTAGGTCTATAAACTTATACTGTCATTTACGGGATATCTTCCGTGATTATTCATTAATCGATTTGTCTGCACCGAACAATTTATTTACCATCCACCCGCATTCTCCAGTCATCCTGCGATCATGGCGAAACGATCAACGTCGAAATATCGGGAGCTCAGAATAATGGCTAATCACGGAAGATATCCCTTAATTGACAGTATACGTCGTATCCCAGCTTTAGTATGAAAAAACCAGAGATTCCGACGATGATGTTTTTTTTTTTTTGTTAGCCTCTTTGAGTGTCCCACTGCTAGGCAAAGGCCTCACCTTTCTCCTTCCAAACCTCTCTGTCCTTTACGATGATGTAGCTGGTCTTAAAAACTTCTCCTAGGCTCAGTTAGTCCTTTCGAAACGAAATGAAAAGGAGTTCATCTTTCTCAAGGTTAATTTTTTTTCATTCGCTGGCATATTGCTATCGTCTTCCCTATTTTGGCTTACTTTTGGAAGGGCTAAGTCCAGAAGTTTTACCAATTATCGACTGACTCAATTAATTGATTGAGTTTGAGGATTAAAACTATGAAACCGTGAATGTTATATAATTCTTGAGCCTCTTAAGAAAGAGGCTAAGTTTAAGGCGTTTAGCCGGTTAGCGAATCAATTTATATTGCTGTAGCCACAATGTAAACATGTAAAATCCAATTAACGGTTAATCTCACCACTTAATTGTGTAAGTCATAAAGAGTGAATTTTACCAATGAAATTGAACGCGATCTGCACACTATTAATATTCCATAGTATTTTATGGTAGAGGAGTTCGTGGCTAAATAATAACAGCCGCTCGGATCGATCTTCAGGTCAAGCCGCGCTTGCTAGGTTGGACCGTGGATGGGTGACACCCATTACATACCGAGTTTCCTCCATGCCTCGGAAAGCACGTGAAGCCGTTGGTCCCGGCTGTCATTTGTAGATCTTTGACAGTTGTTACAGGTAGTCAGTGGCCCGAAAATGTTACAACCAGTCTTACTAAGGTGTTATCTTATTGCTCAGTACTAACTAGGTTGTGGAGGTCAGATAGGCAGTCGCTCCATGTAAAGTACTGGTATTCAGTTGCATCCGTTTAGACTGAAAGCAGACCCCAACGTAATTAGGAAAAGGCTTGACAGATGATGGGTGCCTTCAAATTGGAATGAAACAATAAACACAAAACATTTATTGACAAAAAATATCAGCGACCGACATCAGGTACGATACGAGATAAGCGTTATCTACTGATTACGCTATCTTATCACCATGTGTACTAAACAAAGATATAACGTAACGCATTATGTACCAGTTATTTACCGGTTCATTAACGTTAAGATTGTGGTCACGGAAAATTATGTTTTCTTTAATGAGTCGAGGTTTTTCAGATGATTTGTTTGTTGGTATAAATATTTTCATAGTTTTTAAAGTACTCATAGCTAGACCTTTTTTTTGTCTAGACCATGGCTGTTCAACTAAATTTGAAGGTCGGCCAAAATTTTGATTTCGTATCAACCGGCGGGCCGTCTAGTAAATACAGGGTGTAAACAGACCCTTCACGAAGCCGTGAACCAAGCATTCTGTACATCAAACTAAGTAACTTTACGCAAAAATTATTGCTGGGAAACGACTTTTTTTTTGGGGGTGAAAAATCACGTTTTACGGTAAAACTCAATGTAACGCACTCAAAACATGGTGCTGATGGATGGATTGAATAGTACGGGGGTCGTGAAGGTGTTTAAAGTAAAAATCTTACATTAGAAACATGTATTTGAAAAAAAACTTGTGAAAAAGTTGGAACTTTGACCCCCAATATCTCCGTAACTAGAAGGTTCCCAGGTATGGTCTAGAACAAAAAAATGATCGCAATGACGGGGAGAACAAGTACCTTTCGGCTTCGTTAAGGGTCTTTTTACACCCTTTATAACTTGCTAATAGTAACTTATCCAACATTACTGAAAATAAAGTGAAACATTTTTTTTCGATCTGGTTTGAAATCTCCAAATCTGTTTTCAAAAGACTATCGTGAATAGACCACTATTGGCGGGCCAATTCCAATGCGTTGGTGGGCCATATTGTGGCCCGCGGGCCTGGGGTTGAGCAGCCTTGGTCTAGACTTTTCGAAGACTAGACCATGATTATTATCTCTTAAAGTGTAAGAGTAAGCACTCTTTTCTTCATTATTGACATCATTGTCTGCCTAGCCTTTTCCCAACTATGCTACAGTCGGCTTCCAGTCTAATCAGTTGGAGCTGAATACCAGTAGTTTACATAGAGCGACAGCCTATCTGACCTCCGCAACCCAGTAACTGGGTAATACGATACCCCTTGGTAAGACTGGTTGTCAGTCAGATTGCTATTGAGCTGAAGTATCCGTGAAATAAATGTAGCATGTGAAGAATATTTAAACATCTGTATATGACAGGTATCTACAACGTATCAAAGTTCCGATTATAATAAAAATATCATTAAATGTTTCATCAATATTGATAAGTCGGTTTCTATTCTTCTCTTTATCGTGTGGTTAGTTCGTAACCTGGTGTCAGAGTTTTTAGGCCGCCCATGGGCCTCTGACTTGGCTTTACATGCCGTCAAGAAATATCTCTCAGGCATGCTGGTTTCCTCACGATGTTTTCCTTCACCGAAAAGCAAGTGATAATTAGTAGAGTGTGAGTGTGTGTGTGAGTGTGTGTGTGTGTGTCTAGTGTTAGTGTTATTAGTTTTATTTTGTGGTTTCTATTGAAGATAATTAAATTGCCTACTTAGGTATTCGTTCTTGGTAGTCGCTCTTATGTACAACATAAAGATACATACATACCAAAGAGTATACACATATACGGTAACATAGCACATACATTAGGTATGGAATGTGATAACCTTACCTAAAACAAGCTTGTCTATGTGCTTATGTACATGATAACCTGGCTTAGGTAATGTTTGTCTGACCCTCGCCTACAAACGGTGGCTTCCCTTCAATGGATTAGCCAATGATTGTATTTACATTGGAAAATAGCAGTACAGTCATTCGCAGTTATACGACAAACAAAAAAAATAAAAATAAGTTTGTAGTAATTTTTATTTTATCTACTTAAAATCTTCTCCACGGAGAGCAGTGGTGGCGGTCCCGACTTACGAACAGCAAGTCGTGGGTTTGAACCCAGGCAGGCGCATTACTTTGTGTAATTTAATTTACTCTCAAAACGGTGAAGGATAACATCGTGAGAAAACCGGCACGTCTCAGAACCAAAAAATCGAAGACTGGACAGTCTTCGATTTTTCCTGATTCATTCCAGAAATGTCACCGGCCCTGTCCTATTTTTTTTTTTTTAATCTCGCAGCACTTACTTCGCCGGACAAGGCAAAACCCAAACTCGGGATGTTTGGAAAGGTATGGAGTGGCCTTTTCCCAGCTGTGGGACAGAGTAGGCTAACAGACGTCGTCACTCGTCCACTATCCATCATCAAATCATCAACGTATTTTCACGGTCACACAGGTCGAGTATCTGTAACTCAAAACAAACACTGCTCTCGCGCTCATTCACTCATTCCATTCAACAATGTACAATTGTTTACTCCGCTACATTAACCAACCAATCAACTCGGCATTCCTACCGCACTCCTTTGGAACCTGCTGAATAGTAGTCCTGTATCTTCCTCCATTCACTTGCACTGTATCACCAACCTCACCTTGCGATCTTCAGATGTTTTTCAAAGTTGTTGTACTTTGAGTATATCCCCTACATTTTCTGTTTCATCAACTTTACCATTATTATATCAGTCAATTACTGGACAAAAGGTCTCCTCAACCGCACACCTATCAACTCGACCATCAGCCTCTCTCATCTAGCTGCTAGGCTAGCCAGGGTTCTTTAAGTCTGCAATATGAGCAGTGAAGTAAAATGATGGAATCGACTGTCTTGGTAAGGTCATGTGATGCGGAGGGATGAATCGCGTGTGAGTTAAAGTCTGTTGAATATCAATGTTGATGGATGGAGAGGGAGGGGAAGACCAAGGAAACGATGGATGGATTGTTTGAGGAATGATATGAATGAAAAAGGAGAAAATGATAGCGTGACGATTGACAGCGGAGAATGGAAGAAAGAAACGTGTTCCGCCAACCCCAAATAACATGGGACAAGGGCAGGAAGATGAGAACAGCTCCCATTTACCTCACCTATAAAAATAGCCGTATCATCGTGCATATAAATGCACCAATTATGATGGATGCAACGATAGCATCTGAATTCATGGCCTCAAAACTGATTGTATTGACCCCAAGACATTGGAACGAATCGGTTAATTAGTAGCAATCAAGTGTGAATTGGTACAACATTTAGAAGACGGTGAATAGAAATAAAATAGCATATGGTCTATCCCTTGAATCAGCGAGTCTATGGCAGTTGTTGTTGGAAGAAAATGGTCTAACGGTGTTGGCAATTTTAATCAATAGTAAATTATATTTGTTTAGTTCAAAATTGTTGAATCTGATTAATCCTGTCTACTTCTGGTCTTCTTCGCGTGTCGATGGCATATATAAGGCCCAAAATTCAGCTATGCGAACCCCGCTCGCTGATGCAGTCATAGATCGTCAAGTGCGAAGGTGTGAGGGCACGCAGCGGAAGATGGAAGGTGGGCTATTGTCCGCCACATACACACTTGAGATCTGAGCCGTCCGTGAACCCCCATCTGTAAAGATTGTCTTTGTTATGGCTGACTTGGATTCGGAGTCTATTTAGAGATTTCCTATACTTCTGGTGTCGAGAGCCGTAATCTACTACGCGGGATTAGTCCGGGTTAGTCGATGGCACATTTGTTGGAATTTTTTGATTCAGGACATTTCTTCTCGTCAGTTTCTTCTCAATGTTTTCCTTCACCGTTTTAAGAACATCTAAAATGGTGGTGGAAATATCTTTCATGCTATAAATACTAGGGAATTCCTTTCCGTGATTAATTAGCAATCATTTGTTTGTCCCTCTTATGTCCGCCTTCATCGTTTGATCTTATTTATTCTTGTAGTATTTAGAAGCATAGCTTAGTAAGGGTTATGTGATTCCTTTTCTTGTATATTTTGTTCATCTTTTTAGAAATATCCCGTATCTTCAAAATTCCGTATATGTATGGTTGTGCTTCATTGTTTTATGTGTGGACTTCTTCACGTTTTGCCATTATAAACAGCAAATACCATTCGTTCGTCGGTAGATTTTTTATGACTTGCGTGGGATGCTGCCATTAAAGGAGGTTTTAGTTTAATTCGAATTCCACTGGAAATAACAAATGGTAATGAGATGTAATTACAGAAACTATGGAAGCATAGACTCATTTCGCACCTACGTAAATAACTTGAATATCGACTATTTCCATATGGAGATGCTTCGCCATTCGATCTAGCAAATGGTTAAACTAAATTGTATAGAAACATTCCTTAACTCAAATTAAAACTGAATCGCTCACAATCAGTCATAAATTGGTCCCACGGCGATATATCTACAGGTCGGTGGACAGGAGCTGTGTGGTTCTTTCTTCAAAAGACCATCTCAGACACTAATCTGTATAGTTCATGTGAATTGATCAAGATTATGTATGGACCTTGACCAGGGGCCACAAGGGAAAAGAACAAAAGGTCGCCCAATCTGAAGATGGGAGGATGATATAAAAACTATTGCTGGACCAAAATGGGTACAAGTAGCCCAAAACAGAACCTATTGGAAAGACTTGGAGGAGGTCTTCACCTGTTTAAGGGGTTCCTGCAATTGAGTTTTGCCATCAAGAATTTCACAGTAACAGCCACTGAGTCTGGATTTGTGCCCGGTTGATGGCAATTGGCTCGCCTCCTATTACATAGGACTTAAACGTAACTGGCGAAATGTGGGCGTACTATTAGGTACACCTCTGCCTAACCCTTCGGGATTACAGACGCGATGTTATTATGTTTTCTATACACATGCTCCTATAGTCAGATATTTTTCTATCTATCCTGTAATGTCCCACTGCAGGACAAAGACCTCCAAATCCCCTTTTTTCACATATTTGTGAAATCTTTCTATTTGTGCGGACCAGTTCTTTTGGTAGGATTCATCATTGCACTCGTTTACATGTTTAACAACTTTATCTACCTATATAGTTGACAACTATTCGAATAATATAACCATCTATTTACATAACACAATGTTGTAACATATTTACTCGTACATAGATATTTATAGACCAGGAGCTCGTACAAAGTATGCTTGATCTGATAAACTTCAGGTAGACTATTAGTCAAGTCGCGGAGCTAGTGCATCGTAGGCGCAATTTATTAAGCTGTTATTTATAGTTACAATGTTGGAACTTGTATGAAAGTTGTTTAGTTTGATGTTTTACAAATTGTAAGTTATGAATGTGCCTACACCTACATAGTTTTATCTGTTGAAATGGAAAGGAAAATGGCACGATTTATTTCAAAAAGTCCTCAATTTTCTTTGATGCCAAACAAACGGTTATGGAAATAGCCTTTATTCGTTGCAGGTTTTTTTTTATAACAGATCATGTTTTCTTGGTGTGGAATCAGGGACTAAAATATCTAAGGAAACAATAGTGTAATGCTTGAATTTTAAAATCTATACTTAACGCCACGTTTTCATGAACCCGTCATCATCATCATCATAGTCCTGCTCTTTTTTTTTACAAAGAAATCGTTGCACTAAGAATTTCTCCTGTATCGTGGGTGCGTTCACAAACATTTAAACTCACATACACGGACAGCTATACTTACTTACTGCACTCATCATCATCATCCACAGCCCTCTGCTGAGTATAGGCCTCTCTTTGCTTGTGCCGAGCTCCACGGTCTTGTGCCAGCCTCATCCAGGATATTCCCGCCATGGCAACAATGTCGTCTGCCCATCTCGCCGCCGGACGAGCAACACTTCTCTTTCCATTTCTTGGACGCAACTCGGTCACAGCTTTACTCCACCTGCCAACACCACGCATTGCTAGGTGTGTTACTCCACTCATACTTGTCCCATATTCTCTCTCGGGGTCGGTGCAACACGTTTTTTTCTGGCATCATCCCCTGTAAGCTGTCACGCTATCATTTACTTCTTACCAATCCACCGTATTGTCTGATAGTACAGTTGCGTTCATTTTTAAGCGACCGCATTAAATGCATTTTCATTCAAGCTACTGATAGTACGGTTGCGTTCATTAATGACCGCTTTAAATGATTGTTTATTTTTATTCATAAGTGTCAATCCAACAAATAAAAATATTATTGTAACTTGAGAACGAGTATCAAGATTAGCAACTAGGTCAATGCAGTACACAATTTGCACTTCTCAAGGCGATTAGAGAGTTTTCGACGTAAGTAATTGTCCGCCCACTGGTACCCTGGTCTTTTGTATAAGGACTACCCACTACCACCTGTCAGTTTGCGCAACTTGACGTCCTAGTTTTCATGTTGCCCTGGTACTTGCTTGGTTAATCTGGTCGCTGATAAGCGGTAGATATGATCTGTTTTGTGGGAACTGCCCACTGCCGTAGCTTGCATAAGTTGATAAACTTACTTAATTACTTACCAACCATATTTTCTTGTCTCTGAAAGAATTTGTTTCTTGGTGGTCTATCTTGACACATTTCTAAGAGTGTATGTATGTGGATTGATGCGATAAACGATTAAGAGCAACTGTTGCAGCTCTCTTTCATGCTATACTTCCCTGGTACGTGTCCTTATCCCGATTTATATTTGATCTGTGAAGTACTTCTTTTACTTCCATGTATCTCTGTTAGCCGTCATCACTTCCTACTTAGCTAGCCATGTTATCATATTTCACACCATCTACCTATTTTATTTGATATCCATGCCTCTTTTATAACTATCTACATTTATACTATACTAAATTAAGTATATACTATATTTTGATGTAAATTCCCTAAAAAAGAAAAGAAAACATCGAAGAAAGTGTTTAATACTTTTATCATAAAGCATGACGCGGTAATGTTTATCAACATATCAGGTGGAATGATAACCGTTGATGCAATAACTGATTGTTACACCGAGCTCACGTGTAGTGGCGCAGGTGCACTGCTATAGCGCCTAAATGTCTAGATACTTTTGAGGATTCTCTGTATCGACCTACATAGTAATGGTTTACTGAATTCCAATTCCAACCTAGATCGTACAATGCTTATGATGTAATCGAAGCGTACAATACATTCTTCATGAAGAGTATGCATATGTTTGTACAAACAATCACACTTTTATGGTTTCCAGTTAAATAATTAGTATTTTACTTCATTGTCCAATTTTAAGCAACATCTTATCCATATTTTTTTATTACTATGTCTATCTGTCCGAATCACGATTTTGTGATGTTTCGTCTCTCTATCTTCATGTCTGAGGGATATGAAGATCCCAACTAAGTTGTCTGTTAGTCTATTTGCTAAACCAAACACGCAATCTCATCATTTCACTTCCACTCCATTCCCATCTACGTTTACTAATGAAGAACTGATGACAAATGTTAAAGACACGATGACAGCAGAACCCAAAAATAATTCACCCAAATTTTCTCTCGGTGATTTCACAGTATTTTATGATTTTCAGTTTAGTTTGCAGCGATACTCTGATGACGTAACTTGACCAGCAAACCGTGTGAATGCCCGCAACTAATGCGAAGTCGTGAAGCATGCTCAATTCAATCAACACGATTGGTACTAGCAATGCACTTGTGTATACTTGTGCAATGCTGGACAATGGTGTATTTGCTCTTCAACGGACACTGGCCTTTATTGGCCGTAAATCAGGGCAAACGTTGGACGTTATTGAATGTTTCAGTTTTGTCAGGGTGTAAATTCTTTGTGGTACCAGTTTTGTTGGGCTGTGGTACTGTATGTGTCATAGGCTGTACCCAAAGTAGTTATTTCAACTGCTGTGGCTGTTTTATTTTCTGAACTAGGGTCAGTCGTCAGTCTATCCAAGAAGAAGGATCCTGCAGAAACCAAGTTCAATAGTTTGTTATCAATGCTCACTTCGATAAGACTGATTCTGAGAAAAGAAATTGCGTTTCCTGTCTGACCGATAATACAATGCTTGCATGCACTTGGAAATTAATTTTTCTTATAGAGTGTAAAAATGAATTAATAAAGGAATAATTGCTAAATCTCCTCGGAAAGGAGTAAGCATAGAATATCCAAGAGAGCATCACAGTTAAAGTTCAAAATGAAATAATCCAATAATTTCTATTTTAAAACTACACAGACAAAACCGCAGGCAGAATGTAGTTCCTGATAGATTCCTAAGCGTATTGCAAGAGCAGATGTAACAATAATAAGTGTGAGTGCATCAGTAGCTTATCTAATGCGGAGTGTAGGAGTGAACGAGGGAAATGGGTCGTTAGTCAGTGCAGGCAATGAGCCAGCTACATTGTGTTCTATTGTAATTTGAACCCCAATACATTGGTCTGCAAGGTCACTAGTGTCATCTATAATATCTTAAGAGGCAGCATTCTCGTCTGTATTCGTAAAAGCCTTTGTAAGGTTTGTAAGAAACCTTTTGAAGTACTTATTGGTGTTCTTATTTTGAAAATCTTGATCTTCTGCTTTTCGTTTTGAATACGTTCGAAACCTCTTCTAATTGTTTCGGGCCAATCCGATTCGGTACAGGCTGGTTGGTGAAATCGAATGTGTATTATCTGTCGCCTGACTATGCCCAATCATGCAGTATCAGGACGACCTGAACATGACATGTGCGCAGCCTTTGCTTCTTTCAAAGACATTCAAATATTTCCGAGCTATAGACGGGTCATAACGAAGAAAATCGTAATCTAAAACTTGTTACTACTTAGTAACAATTCGTTCTGTCTAGTGTCATCTGTGTCATACGCCCGCTTGTCATGTAGCATTCGTGTGTTAAAATCGAAAATATTCAGGATGAAAATTATTGTATGACAATATTCCCAATGTCCTCGCTATAAATGTGTTTTAAATCTCTTTGGCTTCTTTGCATATGTTAGTACTTATAATAGTCTTCTGTTTTTTAAAGTCGCATTTATACAGTTCCTTGTGCGTCGTTTTCAAAGGAATTCGAAGATGTCCTCCTTTAATCTAGGTCTTTATTCTTTGACAGTGAATATCGATCGTTTTACGTCATGTTAAGTTTATCTGGGATTATCCACTTGACTGGACCGACTGTCGAGGTCGTGGCGGACGGAGTGACGAATTAGAAGAATTCTCTTTAATCCTATTTTCTTAGTTTCGTTGGTTGCGGTTTGTTAGTAAATGTTTGATGACATCTCAAGAATGCCTTATAATTTAAAATCTCTAATTCATTCCGTCTTGGGGTATGGTGTGTGGTGTTATTTGGAACTGCTAAACTATTGCAGTATTTCTGCTTCTTATTATGAGTCAGCATTTAAACTTATTAGGCTATTCAACTAAATCAAATAAAATCGTGTTAAAACATCTCTCAAAAGACTGACTGACACAGGCGCCGGCGCCACACTGTTTGGCATCACTCATCATAACATAATCGCGCTCTCATTTGATAACTCTGCCAATTACATACACGAAACTGCTAACAGAGGCAGCACTCGATGCCGACACATGAGCTCTTGAGTATAAGTGTGAGAACTCTTTGCAAACCTATTCCCCTGGTACATCGAAGTGGAGATAAGGAATATTTTTGTGTATATCTTCTTCTTTTTGATTCGTTGTTAATTGAAGTAAGAAGTTTTCGGTTATTTCCACTTTTCACTCATGTGTTACCATGCAGTTGCATACATTGCAGAGGTATCTGCAATGTATGCAACTGCACCTCTTATTATTTCATAGTTGCCTAGTAAATCATTCATCATTTGACTTGATGTGATGAGATGGTCAAATTAACCAATTCAATCACCTCCCCTTTGGGGAGGCCTATGTCCAGCAGTGGACGTCTTTCGGCTGAAATGATGATGATGATGATGATGAGATGGTCTTCTTGTGTTAGCTGTACATTTATTTCTCTGGAGCTTGCTTTAAAAAAACATATTGATTTTGCGTTCCACGGATGGAATAATATTTGAGTATTTGCAACACTACCTTATAACTAAGTTTCACTTAAGTTATAGCAGAACGCAAATTGATTGATGAGCCATATATGTTTTGGTTAAAGCTCCGCAAAACACCCAAAACGTGTTTGACGAGGTAATAATCAAAATACCAACACCACTTCACACTTCAATAAAAATATACCAGTACCATAAAAGTATTTGTCAAGGGTTTGACCGACACATCATTACGTGTGTGTAAAATTGGAAGTAACATGGGTGCTGTAATTGATTTGTTTCCATGTCAACCAATAAGCATGGTTAGCGCTGGAGTACAAAATACTGATGGTTATCTGTTTACCTACACTGAACGTATTTTTTGCGCATAGTGTAGGAGCTAGATATTATGTCGCTGCAAATGAGAATATAAAAAGTTGCTGTTGCCCAAAAAGTTTGACTGCCAGTCTTACCAAGGGGTATCGTATTACCTAGTACTAACTGGGTTGTGGAGGTCAGATCGGCAGTCGCTCCATGTAAAATACTGGTATTCAGCTGCATCCGGTTAGACTGGAAGCCGACCCTAACATAGTTGGGAAAAGGCTAGGCAGATAATGAAATGAGAGTATATGTCAAATTATGAATATCTCTCACGTCTTGGGGCTAAAACACCAAAGAAACTGAATGCGATCAGCACATTTTAACTAGGCTCAAGAGCTGTCAGTGTCATAATTGCTATGGAATATTGACACTCGTATCTTAAACACGGCTTTTCATGTCTTTCTAAGTTTCATTGGCGAAATTTTCTCTAATTTTGGTTTTTACTGGCTAATTTTTATCAATTGAAAGGATGTCATTTTGAAAATTGTGCAAAAAAACTATTATTTTGGTAGTCTATCTCTTGTTCAAGTGAATGGTTCAAAGGTCACGTCAGGTATTTTACTAACCATCTTCACTGAAATAACTAGTCATTCCAGCATCCTCATTGTCGTCCAAATCAATTACTTGATAATTTACTTTAACTACACAGCGCACCATAATATTAGCTCCCCCACATATACAGATGAATATCTGCAATCAATCTTTCTAATCTACATTCAACATAGTCATAGCTCTTAGCCGGCGACCATACTTGGTCGTCTGACAGCCTGGTACGCCAAACATTTTAATGAACCATCGCCACGCTTAATTAAGATATCGCGAAGCTCTTCCGTCTCATTCGCTCCTGGTATGTTTAGATAATTTCCTGTTTTATATCTAGGTTCAATGTTGGTCTAGATTCTTTGACTGGGTTTTAACTAGTTATTAAATGTAATTGGACTCGTTTCCTAGTTCTTGTGTTTATACATATATTTGAAATGCTTTCTTTAATGTTTTTTCGTTCCATCTAAGAAATGTCCTTTGATTGAAGAATTAATTTTCAATGCTTGTTGAATGTAGATATTGTGTTTTTTTTCAAAATCTTTGTTTCCACTATCGATTCTATGCATATTTAGGTCAATGACCTTAATTGATCTTCTGTCAAAAAGTTTTTAATAGCTTACCTACCAGTTCTCAATTTCTCATACATTTATCTTTACTCCTTACTAATATTATAAATGCGGAAGTAAGTTTGTTTGTTACATTTTAATTTAACGCCTAAACCACTGAACCGATCAACCTGAAATTTTGCGTATTATACTTTGTTAGGTGTACAGGATCGGACATAGGGAACCTTTTACCCCGAAAAAAGAACTGTTCCCGAGGAAAATAACAATAACGTATTTATGCCACGTGTATTTCGAATCATGATTGAATTACATTGAAGTTGGCAGACTCGTCTCACAATTAATTTGTTGTTTTTCTTCATCTATGTATTATTATATCTCTTTACTTTGTATATATATATATTTTGTATATATGTATTTATTATTATATTTTATTTTTGGAAATGTTCAGTACTATTGCACCTACTGTTTTTGTCTTTGCATCACCCTAAGGTAGACTGGTAGAAAATGCCTAAGGCATTAAGTCCGCCTTTGTACATTAAGTGCATAAAGTTTTAATAAATAAATAAATTACAAGCAGAATACAACCCGAATTGATTGTCAAATTAACGCGAGCGAAGCCGCGGGCATAAGCTAGTACCTTATAAAAGAAAAAATCTAATATAATTTCTCTAAGAAAAAACCTTACAAAAAACGGCCATCCAATATCCAATCATTGTAAAAAGTGTAGACAGTTCCCCTACATCGTACTTCCGATCTAGAAATAATTTGGCAACTAGCCTCGCGCGCCAAAATAGTCCAAGTATTAATAGACCAAATAAGAATGTTATCTATCCAGCCCAAGTTCGTTGAACTGGCTGACAGCTGTTTAATTCGGTCGTGTTATATTTTGATAGAATAAATAAACTGTGCAATTTTTAAATGGCGATGATCATGCTTGGAATTTGTTAGGATTTTTTTAATGATTAATGCAGGGAAGTCGTTGTTTTTTATAAACATGAATGAATGGGCTTACCCATATATCATGATTCTCTGCCTTATCCCAAGTTATTTGGGATCGGCGCAGCATGTCTTCTTTTTCCATACTCCTCTATTGCTCGTGAGTTGACCCATAAAAAAAATCGAATTCAAAGCCATGCATAGAAAATATTTGTTTAATTGCATATTATGTAAGTATTTTAACATGATGAAGATAGTAAAGAATTTTGGCACACATTATTAACTTAATAATACTAAGTTAATTAATGATAATCAGAAATACCTTATTCAACCTGAAACTTAGATCTCCGGCTCGAAGGATCCGGCTCGAAGGACTAAAAAATGTACGGTGCCTACACTTGCAGAGTTGTTCTTTAGGTTGAAGTGCGTAGAGAAATAAGATCACTTGGTTCACACTTGTATTTATTATGTATAATAATAAGGAAAGCTTAATATGCAGCCTATAACCTTCCCACAACTGGGGCACAAGCCTCCTCTCTATGAGAAGCAGTGGGCCTTATTCCACCACGGAGTCATGGACCCAGTGAGGGCTGGGTTTCTAATCTATTAACATCTTGTATTTTTAACTAATGAATTCTTTTTTCTTCATTACAGATGAGCGTGACGCGATACAAAAGAAGACGTTCACAAAATGGGTCAACAAACATCTCAAAAAGGTAAGAAAAGATTTCTTTTGTTATCTTTTATCTTTTTATTACTACCAACTGTCACAATTTGCTTATTGATTACGAAACCTTAATTACGTGATTGAAAAACTGGTAATTGATTATAATAATGAGGCTTGACGAATTAATTTAGATTTTATTATAAATTACAATGGCGCGAGAAACGGGTTTAAGAAATCAATTTAATTATTTAGATTTCGACAATGAATTTTGTCTTGAAACAGACCAGCCATTAATTTAACGACAGATTTTCGTGAATCGAGATAAATATCAACGCTTGAACTCGTTTAAGCAGTCCTTTTAGTTTAGTTAGTTAGTTAAACACGATCTATAATACAAATGGTGAAATCCACCCTCGGAAATAAGCATCGAGTTCACGAACTTTAGACAAGAATATTTTTTCCCTAGGTCATGTGAGAAACCTACATTCCATTCTAGGAATTTTAAGTGTTTTTCGGTCTAGACATTATAATCAAATCTCCGCACGCCTTTTGAAAGACAAGTCTTTTTACGCACAAGTGTCACGTTCGCCAATGTTTTGAACACGCTCTATAGCACTTACATGCACGATTTGGCGCCTCCACCTTATAGCTAGTAAACGGTAGGGCAAATTGATTTGTATATATCACCATCAGCTGTTCACTGCTGAAGATAATCATCTCTGTCATACTCACCACGAATTCTGTAATATTGAATTAGCCACGGCTAGATATCTCCTCCTGTCTATAAGAAGTATATATCATAACACCACGCCTTGTAATCCCCGAAGGATTAGGCAGAGGTGTACCTAACAGTACACCCACAGTTGGCCAGTTATGTTTAAGTCCCATGTAATAGGGGGCGAGTCTGTTGTCATCAACCGGGCACAAATCCAGACTCAGTGGCTGCTACTGATAAATTCCTGATGGAAAAACACAATAACACTTTGCCCGACCTGGGAATCGAACCCAGGACCTCATGTTTAGCAGTCGCGCTTACGACCACTAGACCAACGAAGAAGGTATTAAGCACCGCTGCCTAACAGGCCTGATTTTATGTTTTGAGAAAGTAAATATAAAATTAATTTATGACTAACATTACTGTACCTTCTGTGTACCTTCAAGCGCCATATTAGTAAATTCATCGTGCACTATAAATTGTCACTTTGGCGGAGGACAGTCGTCAATATTCATTGAGCGGTCGTGAGCGGCGTATAAACGGTCACGACTGTACATTAGATACTGTGTAATGAGCTGTACCGTACTTGTTCACTTGACTTAGTTCTGCTGACGTGATGTGATGTGATGTGAAGGTGTTTGTATGACTGTATGAGGTGGCTTCGCTTGTAGGTAGGAGGGTTAAATAAAGGTTCTATTGAACCGGTACGGACAAATTGCGGACGCGGCTTCCATTTTATTGTACCAGTGTAAGGCGCGAATTACACAGAAACGGCGTAAGGCGTAAGGTGCGGCGCAGGCGTGGAATTTATAAGGAAACGAAAGAACGGCGTGCCTACGCCGCGCCGCTTGAGTGTAATTCACGACACGTCGCCTACGTACATTTTGAATGAAAACGTTTTGAAGCGGCATAATGCCTGCGCCGCGCCTTCACCATACGCCGTTTCTGTGTAATTCGCGCCTAAGTCATCCTTAAGGATGAATTTAATGAAGAGGGATGAAATTAAAAGAGTATGGCATGTGACTAAAAGAGTGATGGACATAAATGTTGATGGATGGAGAGGGAGAGGAACGCCAAAGGAAAGGTGGATGGATTGTGTGAGGAATGATATGAAAGAGAAAGGAGTAAATGATGCCGTGACGTCTGACAGAGGAGAATGGAAGAAGGAAACGTGTTACCCTTAGGAGGAGGGGACAAGGGCAGGAAGAAGAAGAAGCAACTCATCCTTAAGGTGGAAGTGCTAAGGTAGCCCACGAAATACAATTTTTCTTACATTTTTTGCAATTTGCAGGTCAGTGTCAAGTTGTATTTTGAATAAAATATGATTCGCGATCGTAACAAATATGGCTTTACAGAGTTATAATCATTTAATCACATGGAATTACTATTTCATGAAAAACTCACTACTTGGGATAACATGAACTTAGATGATGTCTTGATGATTTTATTTAACTCTCTAAAGCCATATTTGTGACAGTCGCGAATCATACTTTAATCAGCATGGCCTGCAAATTGTAAAAAACGTAAGAAAATTTGAATTTCGTGGACTACCCTGGCGCGTCTTTTCCCACTCTAAGAATATAGTTAGGTCAATCGTAGGTGAGTAGGCTCACGGTACTGAGAATGTTCTTAAGCAAGACAATACGCAACCCTGAGGGCTAGACAACTGATTATTGCTGTCAAATCGTTTTGTATTCCAACGAGTTAACTTTTTACACTACATTTTGACTTTTCTATCATTTTTATCGCTGATAAAATGGCACTTTGTCTAGGTCTTTAATATCTCGCTTTTCTGCCAGAAATTTTTACTGGACAGAATTTATTGATCACTAGAGAAATGAGTACACCTTGATAGTTAAGTTTTTCCTGCACTTTTCTCACAGTCACTGCCAATATCCACGTGTACATCAGATATCCATCTAGACAAACATACAATTTGCGTTTCATAAATTTTCATGAAACTCATATCCGTGATCGGATCACTGTTTAGTATAATCACATGCATTAATAGTTACGTGTTGAGCATGCTCATTTTATTCATCTATCAATCAACACAGGATATAACAGTCCTTACCGCTTTGCCACGAGACACGTGTATTGCGACACGACAACACCTACTTCATCGGTTACCAGAAGTAGTGTTTCAAGTCGTGTCGCAATTCGCATCACAAGTCGTGTGGCAAGCCTCTTCGGAACTCGCATCACAATTCGTGTCGCAAGTCACATCTCAAGTCGTGTCGCAAGTCGAGTCGCATGTCGCATTGGCTACTACTACTTAACAGGACGTTAGCTAGACAGGACTCCTCTATTTTGCATCATAGCTTGGTTTCTCCGCCTTCTGCATCCAGGCCACGCGTTAGATGTCAATCATTTGCAGCTTGCACTTTCAATAATGCAGTGGTGTTTACTGTTCCTTTGGTCTGGTAGTTGTGGTTGGCGAAAGTGAGGTCCTGCAAGAAAATATTTTTAAAGAAAGTTTGGAATTGGAGCCGATAAAATGAGGGTTTTACTTATTGTCTAATTTAATCCAAAGTTTGACTGAAAGAGAATGCCTTGAAGTTAAAATAAACATGATTTGGAATAAGGAAGTCACGGTCATAGATCAAGCATCAATTAAAATATAACTGGCTGGTATGTATTCTGTTAAAACCTGCTATTGTCAAACCTTCACATAATCGTATTTATAAAGAAAAAACAAGCATTGATCGTTATCTTTTTCATCTTTGTTTAAAATCAGCAGTTACAAATAATAGTACTTAAAATTTGAAAAACCCTTACAAAGCCAGCGAAAGCAAAAAAAAAACATGCAAAATCTTTTTTGCAAACTAAACCCACAAAATGTACCTCAGACATAATCCCACCAGTCGTTAACCTGAGCAGAACAAAGGCTCCACAGATCAAATAATGTGTTCCTTTGTATGTCCTTGCGTTTGTCCGTCTGTAAGCGAACAGGATGTTATTAGTGTTCACTTTATTTATTGATCGAACATATTTGTGTTGCTTTTGGCGATTTACTTCAAAGGGCTGGTCGGGGGAAATGATTTTGTGAGGATGAGTCAGGGAACAGCCTTAGGTTCTCTCCTGTCAGTAGAAAATGTATGAGTTTTGTGTAAAGTCAGATGTGCCCTCGTTGGACTCAGGTCGCGCAAAGATATGTTTATACTTAGAAGGTCTTACATCCTGCATGGAACGATAAGACGGTAAGATTAGTAATGTGAGCCTATAGCCACAGTTTCGTCGTTTACTACAGCAATCTCTAGAACTACGAGGGCCAGACTGTCATCAGTTTAATGTTAATGCGTAATTGAAATTCCTAAGCGTTTGGATTTGAATAATCTCAGCTTAGATAATCAGAGTTTCTTAGAAGCATTTAACTTTAAACCAAGTGGCTCCAAAGTTACTGGCATGCTTCTTGAGATCTGAACTCTCCTGGTCCAAAAAATGGCAATATTTGACTCCAAAAGACTTCAATGTCTATTAAAATGTCTCATCTCGAATAAATGTCTCATCTTTTACACCACATTCCATCCACAAACTTCACATACCTAACAATTTCACAATCGCAAAAGTGTGGTAGGCGCCTAATCCGGTGACTTAGCTGAAGTGAAGGGGCACGGTGGACATTTGCACGAACCAAATAAGGCAATGCGCAAATGCCAGACCTGACCCATAGAACAAGACCATTACGTGTTGGGTATGTATGTTGAAGTAGATTGGTGAGTAGGTACATGGTGGAAATGTGTTGCTAAGAAAGATTTATTTTAACAACTTCGTGTTCAATTTTGAAATAGAGATCTCACTTTGTATAGTGCCATCTTCTAATCACTTTGTATAGTACTATCTTCTAATCTCCTAAATAAGTCTACACTCCTGGTACAATAATAATCTCTTGACACATTACCTTACTCTTGCAACGCTCAGAGAAAAAGCGCTTACTAAATCTTCAATACTTAGGGATTTGCCTTCAAATCGTATTACCCTTTCACTTTTACAAACGACACTAGTATCGTCAATATCCTTATAACTTCTAATCTCCTGGTACATTTTGATCATGTAGAAGCTTTTGGCATGCGAATTGAGTCTGTTATCTCTTGAAACATGTTTGATACATACATAATACAGAACACACATTGTAAACATCAAACACAGTTATCCTTCCAGTTTCCCACCCCACCCCAGTCTCGTCATCCTCATTTCAACACATCCGTTGAAATTCGCGTTTATTATCCATTCATAATTAATTCAGCCCAACTTGGTCTTGTTTATTTATTTATCTGCCTTCGAGATACCATCAGCAATTTAAGCCGATGATAGCATTGCTGGACAAAGAGATTATTCAGTACCAAGTGAGGAGTGACTCACAGATGGATCTTGTGTGAAAGTGGTTCAAAAAACTTTATACATTGATGTAATGATTATTTTCGATGTGAACGGATCCTTGTTTGTAGAGTGTAGGACGTTTGGGTCGAATTTCTTAAAGAGCGATAAGGGTGTTTTGAAAGACGGTAACATAAGCATACGATATTGCGAATACATTATGTTATTTAACCAAAGCTGTTTCTGGCACAGAAGAATTTTGAGGGACATAATATTGACTTAAAACAGCAAAGCTAAGCACTGATAAAAAAATTATGCTTGTTCAGCTTAAGAATACGTGCAAACACGAGTAAGCAAAGATGTTCTTTCATCGATCACTAAGACTATACGCTACAGACAAAGGTCAAATTCGATTGGTTACACTATTAAGAATCTGCTTAGTATCCTAGAAAACAAAGTGACGGCGGCAAATCATGGTATACATATCCGGTATAACTTGACGTTTTGTATGAGCTTCCCGTACAAGGAGAGATCAGCGTATACTGGATTTGCATTCCTTGATTGGTTATCAATGTTATCATGCGTACTATGAAATCTGTTCTTATATTATGTGTTGAGAGGTAAAGTTTGTATGTTTGGATGTAGAGGGTAAACTTCGGAACTACTTTCGCAAATTCTTTCACTTTATAAAACGTCCCCTATTAATAATTTCAAATCGGTAACGCGAGGGAACTGCGAGCAAAAGCTAGCCTTAAATAATATCGTATTACTCAAGCTCATTGTATCAACAAATCAGAAATAATAGACCGTTGTCACCTACAACTAAGATGTTTACATACCATAGAGCGCTTACTCCACTGCATTCACCATAACAACGCGGTGTTATCTATGACTCATCCCACAGCTATGTTGCAACTGACCGCCTGACCTGGTGAATAAGACTTAGTCACTGATACGGGAAGATAAGGCGAAGATCTGAACGCATAATGAATTTAGTTGAGACGAGTTTTAATTTTAATCGTTAAGGTGTGAAAGAACCGGCGCTGCGGGACTGTTCGAAAGAGATACCGCGGCCCTGGAACACAAAGGGCAAAGAAGGAACATGGATGGGTTTTAGTCAGTAAAAGTCTGACACTCCCTCTCACTCCACCCAGAGCGCGGGTGGGGGGGGGGGGATTATTTGATGATTCCCCATCCAAAAAAAAGGTGTGAAAGAAGTATGGTAGAAGAAAACAAGCTGCGCCGACGCCGAAAAAATTGGGATAAAAGAGGTGTAAATAGTCTCATTGCAGTCACGAGGAAACGGAGGAAAGTTACGAGGAAACGGAGGAAAGTTTTGAATGTGAATGTGGATGTGTGGATGATTAAGACGGAAAGACTAGATGAGCGAAGGATGATTGTGTGAAAGATAATATGGCTAGAAAGGAGATGAATAGACATGTGACTGCTGATGCTACAAGGTGTAAACGGACCCTTCACGAAGCCGCCAACCAAGCATCCTGTACATCAAATTAAGTAACAACGCAAAAATTATTACTGGAAAGCAACTTTTCTTTTTGGGTTGAAAAATCAAGTTTTACGATAGGACTCAATGTAACGCGGTCAATATATTGTGCTAATGGATGCATCGACTAGTTTGGTTGAAAAAAAATGTTCGCAATGACGCGGATAACAAGTGCCTTTCGGCTTCATTTAGGGTCTTTTTACACTCATTAGAAGAAGCAGACTTGGTGCCACCATAAGATAAATTGGGATTAGATTTAGGACAGGATGTTCTCGTGTGATTGTTTTCAAACAAAAACTTTATGTGTAAGTAATATTATGTCACAAAAAGTAAATGTCATACATGTCACTGAAAGTATTCGTATTAAAACATTTATTCAGCCTGCACTAATAAAGGCATTACCATAATTTTTACTACCAACATTCACGAAATTGAACAATAAATTGAATTCTATATTTAAAATGCAGCCTTCTACGGCCTGGCAGCCCACGTTGAAAAAAAAAACCGTGAAATCACAGAAATGGCGGTCGGTGACATAATCTTTCGTTTTGTGGGTGTTGAAATTTTAATTTATGATCGTTGACCATTCATATTTGAGATAATACCATATCGGGTAAGATCCCTGTGAGAACACCTACGAAGACTGCCCATAGCTACCCACTTTAAAATCTGATGAGAAGACTGCCTTCAAATGTTATTGATCGAATATCTTTAAAAAAAAAAAATCCGCCATGATTCCTCTGATTTTTTCTTTTTTATTAGTCATGAGTGTCCTACTGCAGGGGTAGGCTCTCCCCTTTCCTCCTTCCATCATCATTTATCTAGCCTTTTCACAACTATGTTGGGGCCGCTTCCAGTCTAATAGGATTCAGCTGAATACCAGTATTTTACATGGAGCGACTGCCTATCTGACCTCCACAACCCAGTTAGTACTGGATATTACGCTACCCCTTGGTAAGACTGGTTGTCAGACTTTTTTGGAACACTGACTACCTAACGACTGTCAAAGATCTACAAATGACAGCCGGGACCAACGGCTTAACGTGCTTTCCGAGGCACGAAGGAAACTCGGTATGTAATGGGTGGTCACCCATCCACAGACCAACCTAGGCAAGCACGGCTTAACCTAAAGATCGACCCGAGCGGCTGTTATTATTTAGCCACGCTGTTCCCCTCTTCCACTTATCAGAATAAGAAGAATATTTTCAAAGATCTTGTAATAACTTCATCAGTCAGTACCAGGAGCCCAGAACCAAGCAGCAAGTATCTTCTTACTCACTTGCATACCTACTTGCAGTTTTTAGCACTTTTCCTTATAAAGGACATGATGATGCATACGACCCGAACATTAAAAATCCTAACACGGTGAAACTCAAAAACTTGAGTTCATTAGCCTTTGCAGTCTGTAATCTTGAAAGTCATCATGTAAACGAACCTTATCTGTCCCCTATAGATTATCTAGAACTGATTATTATCTAAGAAAGTACTATCAGATACACGAGTGAAATATTTCTGTAGAAAAAAACTGTTTAGTGAAACCGCTTACTTTTTTCTTTGAAGTAATTAGACATATCTGAAGGAAACGAGCAATTAGCAACGTAGGAAATGCGTTTGCGTCGTGATTACATCTCAATTGCGATGATTATAATGCTTGTCAGATTATCTTCATCTCACCTTTTTATCTCAAGTGTGTTGGGGTTGACTTTCTGGTTCACTAAAATTGGATGTGGTTGAACCCATCAATCATTGAGTTACTTTACTGCGATTGCCATCAATAACTTATTTGGGAATATTGTTTTGATTGCATTCTTCAGTCAGAGTGATGGACAAACACGATACAGCCGCTTGTGACGAATATCATGCACACATAGATGGAAAAAAAGGTTCTCGGTACGAAAAAACAGTCATTAATCAAACATTTGATCCCAAGAATGTTGAATTTGCAAACAATTTGCAGCCACAAGCAACTCATCCAAACAATCACATACCAACTACCCCAACATCATATGGCACTCATCTTTCCCCAACCATCCATCCACATTCACTTAATCTCAACGATTAATTGAAAGCTATTAATCATCAAGCAGAGCTTCTCTTGAACATCATACATAACACAAATGGTAACAAGCTAATGGATGTATTAATCATGGATAATGACTCATGGCAGTGCATTCCTTTTAGGAACATTTGTTTTACAACCAGTCGATAAACAGTATGGGTCCACTCTAGCCTAATGGGGAGAGGATTTCATTTAAGACTAACTAACGATCGTTTATATAAAGAATAATTAGGAAAGATTAGGATGATAATATGGGAAGCGGGGTGCCTCATGAGATCACGAGTAATAGACAAGTATGGAAGAAGAAGACATGGTGTACCGACCCCAAATAAATAGGGATAATTGGGCAGGAGAATAATGATGATAGGAATGATGTTTGAAGAACTTTATGAGAAAGGGAAAGACAAAACAAAACAAACATGAGAATAATGCAGGGAAGATAAAAGCAGATCGATTTTTAATGAAGTCCAGAGGGCCTAGTCATAACCTAAAATAACCTTGAGTTTGGCCCAACTCGCCTGATGTGTAACGATGATGCGGCCTAGGGTGGAGCACGCTTGCCTAGAAGAAGCCGTTTTACTCGAACTTTGAAGAGATCCAGATTATAATGATCGGGAAACAAAGAAACCAAACCACAGACTGGCGGTTCGCATAATAAATCCAATCTATCAATCCTGTTGAAATACTAAACGCTTTGAAAGCGTTTGTCACTTGTCTAAGTACTCAGGCTTCTATCCATTAGAAAGTTAAAACTATTCTCCTGAATATTACGTTTTGAAATTTAAAAGTACCTATTAAAGAAGTAGACATAATGGACAGTCAATAGTTAGCTAATTAAGATCTAATCTACCTCTATCAAACGTAAATCGATCATATCTTTAGCATAACAATAAAAAAATATCGGGCGGCAATTGTTTTAGAACGTTCTCTATCAGTATTTTTAGATATTTTCATAGCGCTATTGAAGCTTGTTATCAAGGTCCACTTTAGAAGTATTTTCCGGTTTATCAGAAATATTACTAAAAAAGCTGATGAAAATACAACTGATGCTTATACAAGCTTAGCGCATGTTATAAGTGGTAATACTTGCACTAAGAAAATCACATTTACTGCTACGACAAAAAAAGGGGCTGTCAATGTCAAATTGCTACCAGTAATGTCCTACATACAGATAAGTCAACCAAAAATACTAGTGCCCCAAGCCGTTGAAGATGCCTGACATTCTGGGAATCAAATATAATGCGAACTTGATAATCTGCGCATCGGATCTTTAGAGAATAGGACATTTCTCAAATCGGATGTTTTGCGAATCGGACATTCCGCAAACATGACTTTTTTCTAAGATTTTGCGAAGAGGAAGACCAAAGAAAAGAATGGATAGTGCGAGAAATGATATGAAGGAAAAAATAGTAAATGGTAACGTGACGATTGACAGGGGAGAACGAAAGAACAAAAAAGTGTTGCGCCGGCAGTAACATAAAACAAGGGTAGGAAGATGATGATGATGATTTTACGAACCTGCCATTCTGCGTAAAGACCAACAAATGTACAGTCTCTAGTTAAGACAACAAGCAAACACAGTCACAGACTTAATGAGTGTTGCCAATTCAATCTTGCACAGATTGCCTATCTAGTAATTCGATGCTAAGATAGATAGCGATCTAGGCACTCAATTTATGCCTGTTAAGTGCTATTCCAAAGATGCAACGAGTATTAATACATCTGTCTAAGATTGAATCATGGCTGTTAGCTAAAAGGAAGTGGAAATTAATTTGATCGATGGTAATTTGTTATTAAGACTGGCGAGTCTTAATGAAGGACTGCTAAGTAGGTGCTTAGTCATGATTAGGACTAAAGAAGTAGCACTGGATTGTGGGGGTCAGATACGCAGACGCTCAATGTAAAATACTGGTATTCAGCTGCATCCGCTTATACAGGAAGCCGACCCCAACAGTAGTTGGGAAAAGGTTGTGTTGCTGAGAGACGAGAGTACTATACTAATAAAACGGAAGTTTGAAATATAATTTTCAGGACTTAATGTTATCCACGAAAAAGATTACGGTGCCGTACCTAAAAATATAGTGACGTTTTAGATTTAGCACTTAAAATTACCAGTACAAGTTCATCAACTATACTATTGCGCTTACTGGTAATATAAATTACCCGTCTACACAACAACCACTACGAACACTTATTTTAACGATATCAATTTAGATACGAATATAAATAGAAACAATGAAACGCCCATTCAATATGTCTTAACATTTTCTTATTGTGTAACATTATACAATTGATGTAATCTATCGGGTGTATTGACCGTGTTATTTTTTACTTTGATTGTTTTTGTTGAATTCAGTATCCAAGCAAATTGTGACAGCAATTTTTACACTTGGCAAAATAACTTTGCTTAAAGTTATTTGGTCAAACCCAACCGAATTTTCACTAATATAAAAGTCTATATGTTTGATTTTTTCATCGCTTGTCATTTGGAATGGAGCAGCACTGGAAATATCTCAAGGTCTGTAGTATACACGGCATTCGTTAGTTCGTCTGTTTTTGCTTAGGCTCCTACGGACAAATTGCCATGTTCAATCGTACATTGCTGTTTTAAACTGAACTTTATATATAATTTTATAAGTAAACATGTAATGGAATTTGGCAATATGTCTATAATAGTATTTTACACAGCTTTACACTGTGTCGTCTATTCTATCAACTCAAAACAGTTATGTTTGCACAGTCGTGTCAAAGAACTCGTCCACTTCTGCATAGCCATAAAAAAACTTTAAATAAATTAGTTTAGCTGTGGTTACTGGCTGAATTTATTTTTACAAATATGCAATGGCTAGTTTTTAAATGTTTATTTTAGCTAAAAGATTTCGGTCGCAGATAAAACAAATAACCGGAATATAATTTCATTATGGACAGAGGCGACAAAGAATAATATTGGCTGAAGCAACTCCACCTAAAATAAGTTCAAATTAAATAGTTTTTATGTCATTTTTGAGCCATTATATGTTTGCTCAAAGACCTCAATGCAAACATTTGCATATTTACATTATCCAAGAGTTGATAGACTAGTACAGACAAAATCATCATGTCGATAGATTGATCATTTTTGTATTTTTGGTTTGCATGCTCGCCAGTTTTCTCAGTTTTTAGGTCTTTTATTTTGATTTTAGTTTCAACACATTCACACACGTGTTATGGAGCTATATTTTTTGGCATTTTTTCTTTTATAACAATTTTTTTGTTTCTTTGTATTGGTATGTTGTGTTCGTTAGCAAACAGCTAATGCTTAAATTGGCTTTAAGATTACGATTCTAATGTTTCTAAACATGTTAAAGTAACTAAATTGTTCGTTACAATGTGACAAAATGTATTTAACTTCACATCCTGTCCTAGTTTCCTTAGTACTAATACAATCGTGTGTTTAATGGAAACATAAAGCTGTTTCTGGGTTTCTTGAATGAACAGAACATTGTAATTTATGAATGATGAAAGGGAAACTTGTATTAAGACCACGAGGTGTTAATACGTTTACAGCTCTATCATTATTATCAAGCCCTTTTGACAGATAACTTCTATTTAATAACCTAATTTCCCGTGTGGGCCAATTTATTACTCGAGAAAATACAGTCGATTTAAATTATGGGTAATTGGGTATCTATCGTTACTACTAATTTAGAAGTTATGAATGACCAATAAAATTCACTCAACATTTGTTTAACTTTCAAGGGCCTATAACTATTTTTTGGTTACTGTTACATAGTTTTGCATATATTACATTTATTAAATTCATAAACAATTCAACTCTTGCTTCCAATTTTATCGTTTGATTCTGGATTCCGTTCAACAGTTACTTTTTAATCTGTTTCATCACAGGACATACTATACAGGGTGTAAACGGACCCTTCACGAAACCGTCAACCAAGCATTATGTACATCAAACTAAGTCACCCTACGCAAAAATTATTGCTGGGAAACGACTTTTTTTTTTTTGGGTGTATTTTTTTGGGGTTTTAGTAAACGGGTCATAGAGGTAATTTAAGTAAAGTTAAAACTTTAAAAAGTAGTATTTATAAAAAACATTTGGAAAAATTGGAACTTTGACCCCCAATATCTCCGTAACTAGAAGGTTCCCAGGTATGGTCTAGAACAAAAAAATGATCGCAATGACGGGGAGAACAAGTGCCTTTCGGCTTCGTTAAGGGTCTTTTTACACCCTTTATTATCATATTTTGTCACATTGTCTCCATGTTTGTTAGTTAGTTCCGTGTTCATCCGTATTCTCATCCAGGTGTTAATGTTCCTTTGTCCAACGCGGCTCGGACAGACCTACACACGTCTCCATGTCTGCGAGGTGATCAACAACCAACCATGTTGTCCGCCACAGCAAGTAAGTTCGTTGTGGCTTCGTGTTGTTGTTCTGTTGTTTCTAGTTGTTGTTGTTATTTTTTTTTTTAGTTTAGGGTGGGCAAAGGAAAATAAATTAGTCAAAAGAAATTTGTGATTTATTTGTCTCATAGACTTGAAACTGCCAAAGTATTTGAAGCTAAGTTTAATACCGATATCTGTATATCAAATTAGAAGTTTCCAGAAATACTGAAATTAAAACTTTAGTCAAATACATGTGGTAACGTAGGCTGAATGTGCCTTATTTTATTTCAAAAACGTAAAGTCAATCGATAAATCAAAATAGAAGTTTCCAGTAGTACTGAAGTTGAAGCTAGATTCTACATAATTCAGATATTTAATAAGACTTTATCTAGGTCAGTTTTCTACAGAGGCCAGCCACGCTAGGGCAATATTGATTTCTTAAATAATGAAGTAGTAGTAATACATACAAGACAGTCTTCGTCAAATTTTATGATTTAGTGCCCGACCGAAATAGGGTTTTTGCCGAAACCGAAGGTTCGGTTTTGATTATAGTTTCGGCCGAAACCGAAACCGAATCTTTTATAAACGTTGAATAAAATGTCAGTGGGCCGTTCTTTCCAGATATATGAATAATGGAACAACTTACTGGCCTAATATTACAGGGTTCTTCTACGTTTCACTATCATCGAATTAAAATTTCAACATTTCACCGTGCATGTCACATTGCCAGCAGTGTCGAGCGCACCCGAAAGTATGATGGTATAAGTTTCAGCGCGGCCGAAAGGTTCGGCTGGTTTAGGCAGAACCCGAACCTTTGGCCGAAACATAATTTTTAGGCCGAAACCGAAACTTCGGTTGGACACTAGTTATAATATTCTTATGTACAGACGTCAGCCAACAAGCTACCCGAAACTATCAAATTCGTCCAATAACCCAACCTTGTACCCAATGCCTAGTGATAAAGATGAAAATCTATTAAAGAAATTTGACAGATTGTAGTCGCTTGATATACATTTACAAAATGGGCGCTTGGCGTACATTTACAAAATGGGGTTGTTTCAATACTTTGCCTTCCCTTATTTCTTTAGTTTACTTATAGCATAACGTAACGTCTTTCTAATTTAGGCATGCAGCTTATTTGGAATCACTGTTTTTTCTCCGTTGTTTGGTTTTTTTACGTATCTTGCTTTCGTAATTAATTTGTTTGCTGTAAGTCATTCAGATGACTTTTGATTGTTTGATGTATTTCTTTGAGTAGGTTTGTTTTTGTTGTTTTTTTAGGCTTTTCTAATAAATGTTTGGCTGCTATTGTTGTTTTTTTATTAACATTAACACCATTTAGTGGTTCAATCTAGTAGGATTCATGTCACTGTAGTGCGTTAGATGTAGTACCTTTGTCAAAGTAGTGACACAGAAGTTTAATTTTCAATGTTGAGGAAAACCTGTGTTTTACCTTAAAACATTTTCTAGATTTGGAAATGTTAGTTTTTCGACTTCCCCACAAAATTTACAAAACACCTAAACAGACAAATTCAATAAAATATGAGACCGGAAGACAGTGATAAAACTCTGAGTTGCTCCAGTTTTTGAGTTCTCTGAAAAACACAATTTTACAGATTCCTGAAGAGAAATGAACGAAGATGTTTTTTAAATAAAATTCTAATATATAATTTGTTTGTCCAGGTGAACCGTCACGTGAACGACCTATTCGAAGACCTGCGCGATGGACTCAACCTCATCTCGCTGCTGGAGGTGCTTTCTGGCGAACACCTCGTAAGTATACATACTTTTATTTTTTATTATCATAAGCTTATCTTGTCCCACTGCAGAGCAAATACCTTCATTTCTACTTTTCTCGGGTTTAACCATTAGTAAGCCAATCCTTACATACTTTTAACAAATAAAGAATAATCGTGAAGTGAATTCGCTCACAGTAAAATACTGATATGGAAGTCAGTTTTTTTGCTCGTCTACGTTATATCCCTCTGCTGGGCATAGGCCTCACAAAGAAATCAGAATGTAAATGGGACCAGAAAAATAGAAATAAAGGCAGGGTGTAAATAGACCCTTCACGAAGCCGTCAACCAAGCATTATGTACATCAAACTAAGTAACTTTACGCAAAAATTATTGCTGGGAAACGACTTTTTTTTTGGGTGAAAAACCACGTTTTACGGTAGGAAATCTTACATTAAAAACATGAATTTAAAAAATAAAAACTTGTGAAAAAGTTGGAACTTTGACTCCCAATATCTCCGCAACTAGAAGATTCCCAGGTATGGTCTAGTAATAATTGCAATGACGGGGAGAACAAGTCATTTCGGCTTCGATAATGGTCTTGATACACCCTTTATTACTAGGGCTGAACTTGGGGATGGTAAAAAGGCTGAACACACACATAATTTAGGTGAAAGGGATCCCATGAAATCAGTCAATATAATCCGTAAGGTTTTGTTTCGCAATGTTTCGTCGCCGTCAGTTATTCCTAACATGGAATTGCTAATCAATGCACAATGCAGGTGGTCTTACCGCCTGGTTGCTTGATTAACCAACTGCCAAAGAATTCATTAAGGGAATTCGTTAGTGTAAAGAACACTGCTGATTTTGTAGCCTTTCGTGATTTGTTGAACTTATCTCCTAGCTTTGTCAGTATTATCACAAGGTAGGTACTATACAGAGTGTAAACAGACCCTTCACGAAGCCATTAACCAAGCATTCTGTACATCAAACTAAGTAACGCTACACAACATAATTGCTGGGAAACAACTTTTTTTTTTGTGGTGAAAAATAACCTTTTACGGTAAAACTCAATGTGACGCTTTCAAAACATTGTGCTTATGGATGCATTGAATATTAAACGGGTCATGGAGGTATTTAAAGTAAAGTTATAACCTTAAAAATTAGTATTAAAAAAAAAACTTGTGAAATATGTAGTTGGAACTTTGACCCCCAATATCTTCGTAACTAGAAGGTTCCCAGGTACGGTCTAGAACAAAAAAATATTGCAATAGCGGGGAGAACAAGTGCCTTTCGGTTTCGTTAAGGGTATATTTACACCCTTTATATGATTGTGATCTGCCTCGTTGGTCTAGTGGTCGCAAGCACTACTTGTGAGCATGATATCCTGCAAGTAAGTGATAATGGGTTTTTCCATGAAGAGTTTCTCAGTAGTCCTGGTGTCTGACATCTAGTTACAAGGCTCTATAAATAATTTGTCATCATTCTACTTTATATGACCTCTTTTATTTTCAACCTTTACAAAAACCAGGGTGTGAATATGATACCCTCGTGAGTCTGAAACGTAGTTAATTTGGAGTAACGATGTTATCGCGTGTTTAAGCGTTGATTCGTGTGCTACGGTACCAAATAGAGTTATTAACAGTAATTATTTAAGTTAGTTTTCCGTAAACATACGATTTTTAGGAGCTTTTTTTGTGGACGTATGGAGATTTTAATTGTAATTTTTAATTGAAGGAAATGTTTGATTAAGTACATTGTACAAAAAAGTTCACATTTGAATTATAATGTTTCTTCTGTAAAAATATGAACGGTTTCATAACTGTAGACTTTGTATCAAGTTTGTTTTCATTACTCATTTTCTTTTTTTTTTAATTATCAATTTTTATTATTCTTTAATATATATACATTAATAAATTAAAATAACCTAAAGTAACTAAATTAAAAAATGGCGTCAAAAAACTCCTCCTCAACGCTGTCAACTGGTAATGTACCAAAGAGACTGGCGGCGTTGCCACGTTGTATGGCAACGCTAAGCCTTTGGCCAAAGTAAAAGCCAGCCCTTGGGTCACGGGAAGTGTCAACTAAGCGATTTGATATTTCCTTGAAAAGGCTGTGAGCACTCGGACCCCACGGTCCTAGAGTTTCAACCCCAAACTGCTCGAAAATATAGTTACCAATAAGGTTACTATATTTACGCCGCTTGAGGTTCTCTGCAGCCGCAGCGGCAGCCCCAGCATAGCACGACGAGCTAGGAAGATGGGATGGCGCAAGTGTATCGACACATGTTGCGTCCCACACTAAGGGCTTACCCATCTTCCATGGAAACAAAGACATGCCGTCCGGTCTCTTGCCATCGTCGCGTACCAAATCATTGGGTTCATTCCATTCCATTCCTCATTTTAGTTTAGTTAGATTTTGGTTAACTTTGGTCACTTTTATAGAAAACAGCTTTTTTAATTACCGATGAAAAATTTCTATGTGGTAAGCGTTTCTGCGTCGGTGTTCCACACGTGTGTAACACCTGACATCATGCAAAATTCTACATCGCGGAATCTGAGTTGTTAGAAACCTGACTTCAACCGTCTTATCATACACGACATCCATGGTCTTGTCACAGAGTTCATCCTTTTCAAAAAAAGAATGAGTAATAGTAGACGCACTTCCCTTAATACTTCAACTTTACACAAATTTTACGGCATCCATCAGGTACACCCCGCCTGCACCATCATTCTTCCCCTTATCACCTGGTAACCCATAACAACTTCTCATCGATCCACCATTAACCCAGAAAGGGGAAGTAACCTAAAGGGGTTATCTAGATCTATGGATATTAATCAGGCCGATCGCAGCGCAGGTGTGGCTAGGCAAACGATACTACCCCACCCTGGGTTAACTGGAGTATTTCAAATTATGTGAGTGATTAATGAGATAGTTTGAACGGCGTGATCGATAGCCGATTGATGATATTTCATTTGGAACAGCTTTTTACATATTAAAACTGTTTTCGGAGGCATGTATAGACGCCAGCACATCAGGCTTCTACGTTCTGTCAAATTTCTTTAATAGATTTTCAACTTTATCGCTAATGCATTAGGTTCAAGATTGATTGGACAAATTTGACAGTTCCGGGTAGCTTGATGTGCTGTCTGTACATTATTAGATAATATTGGATAATTTCATTGAAAATACTGCTATTAACAGAAGCTTCTGATCTTCATTTCACTGGTATTGTTTCGTCATGTTCTCTGACGATCAAATGGAAGCCTGATGTCGTCTTCCGATCAAGACACCCGTTTTTCAGCTGACTGACTGACGATATGCCTTGATAGTAGAAAAAATTAGATCCCTTATCTCAAAGCCTACCACTCAAAGATCAGAGTATGACATAAACCATATGTGATGATGTGAAAGTTAAAAATGAATAAGATTACAACTAGAACTTTTCGGCAGTGTATGTCTATCCACGACAGTCGTAGTAGAAATACGAAACGATTTGAAAGCAATTGCTACTGCACGCGTAGCATGACCACCGTAGGAACGGGTTTCTTTGACGGAGGAATCGACAAAATGACAGATTGTGAAAAGAAATCTGTCATTTTGTCGACACAATCTGTCTTTTGTCAATTCTTCCGTCAAAGATACCCGTTTCTACGGTGGTCATGCTACGCGTGCAGGTCTGGACCCCAGGACGTTTCTAATTCCTTAATGCTCAAAAGTTTTTATAATTAAAAACACTATTCCTCCCAACAAACCTCTCATCACAATCTTCCAACCTTCCAGCCGCGCGAGAGAGGCCGCATGCGCTTCCACATGCTGCAAAACGTCCAGATGGCCCTCGACTTCCTCCGCTACAAGAAGATCAAGCTCGTCAACATCCGGGCCGAGGACATCGTCGACGGGAACCCCAAGCTGACCCTCGGACTGATATGGACCATCATTCTGCACTTCCAGGTCAGTGGCCATTTTGTTTTTTGGAGCTGTCAATGTGATGCGATTTTGTTTTTGAAGCTTGTGACAGCAGTTCCGTTTTTTTTTTAAATTTATGTAAAGGTAACGATATAGCCAAAGAGATTTATAGAAAGGCTATCAGACGAAATTTTATTGAAAAAATGTGAGCTCATGACTCAGTGACACTGTTGCCCATAAAATCTAAGTTGATTTAAATGACAGCTGTCAAACTAAAGAGACTAGGAGCTTTGGTGTTATCGAAATAAATAATTACAAATGCGTATTTATGCAGTCAGTATTTTACGCTATGTAAATATGGGCATTAATTAGGTCCAATTAAACTGTTAACAAACATAGTCTTAATAAAATTGTCGGCTAATTTACATCCTGACAAGCTGTCAATTTTTTAAGAACTATAAGCAAAATTACTTGATTGCCCAAAGTTTGACATAATACACATATTTATACCAACTCACAACATCCAGTAGGCTCTTGCAAATAGATTTTTTTTTGCGTCGTTCTGTCAGTTGTTAGTGTATTTAAATCTCTTTGGATATAACTGAATAACAGGATTTGTGAAAGTATTTATTATCTGTAGCAGTTATTGCGTATTAAAACTTATCGAGATTGTTTTATTGAATTCAAATTCTGACATTCTCTTTTATCTATCACCGTGACTTCGCGAGCTTTGGACAATAATTTTAAAAGCTCTTCAGAGTTTATTTTATTACGGGACTTAATGACTTCTAATAAAGCTCTAATGAGTTATTGGAAATTATAGTTCCGGCCTGATGACTATGTATATTATGACGAATGCACCCCATGATGGGTGGACTAGAGAGGAAAACTAGAAATATTTAATGACGTAACATTATTGACGTCTGTAAGCGTCACGTTAACGGCTCCACATTGCTTCTTCTTACTTTGCAAATTAATATTCTAGCGATTAGTGTCAGGCCTGAGGCATGCTTTTTATGGATAGATTTTGACGATATCTAACGCTGTAATAGAACATTCTATGACGTATATGTGATTCATCACTTCGTCATTCAATGATGGCACTAAGAATGATTTATTGGAATTACTTTGAATAGTTTTAATATACACGCGTCAAGGAGTCTTTAAAGTTACATTGTAGAAAATGTTCTAGGTTGGTAGTAATTATTTTGTTTGGATATTTATTCCTGTTTTACACACGTGAGTGTGTAGAAAGATATTAACTTCTTCCTAGGAAAGGTATTCGGTAAAAAATATAGATTATAAGGAAAGACGTCAATTGATTCTGGTTCAAACCTAGTATGAATGCATCTTTAATCTTACAAACACCTAGTCTTCAAGTGAATTAATTCTGTCAGCCAAACTTATAGTCCCCAAATGTATCTCATATTGTCCTCTATCTTTGAAAGCATCTAATAAAATCTTCTTCAGCAAATCCTAGATAGCAAATCTCGCTCTTGAAACTGGCTTCCGACCAGAAGTCAGCATTTTTGACACACTTGCTGAACCGGACTTGGCAGTGAACAGCATAGTACCCTTAACCACACAGTCTATTGCAACAACTTAACTTTGGCAACGCGAAACAACACTTTATTTCCGTAGCAGCAAGGGTGGTTTTTGTAGTGGTTGATAGTAACTACGCTTTTGCCAAGGATTGCCGCAGCATCGTATCAGCGTATCGTTACAAATAGATCTGAGGGGTGGGACTAATCGAGAATTAATTGATCGACATTTCTATCGAGCATTTGAATGAAGTTGAGATAATTAGTAAGCATGCAGTTTCTCGGATTCATTAGTTTTCTATTCAAAGAGCTTTGAAGCTCAATGCTGTGGTTGAGCAGCTGATTAATTCTAGTTTATTTGATAACTTACGCGGTTTAATGATAGCCATTTAAAAGCTAAAGGTTTGCCAAATTTTAAAAACATCATTTGATTTATTTGCATATGTAGTATTTTAACCAATTCACACATATGTAATTACTATCTGTTGCCAGCGACTTCGTTCGCGTTGAAATTTTGATGGTGTGTGTGAGAAAAAACAAGTCAAAGTGCAATTTATCACTTTGCCAAATTTTATCCAGATTTATTCAGCCGTTCTGGCGTGATTGAGTAACCACCAGAATTTCGCATTATTTATAATAGTCCCCACACAAAACTTCGCATTATTTATAATAGTAATGAATGCACAAGCGTCCAGACGGAAAACAAATGCCTGTTTCCTTTTAAAGTTACAAAAGTGCAAATATTTCTCCCGATATGTGGAAATCCACCCATGATAGATGGCTGAACCTAATGGTTCAGTCGGAGTCCTTATTAGGAGTTAGCATCATCTGCCTAGCCTTTTCTGCGCTATGACTGCCAATCTGACCGCTCAGTAACTGGGTGACACAGTGCGGCAAGACTCCTTGGTGAGACTGGTAGCAAAGGGTTACAACATTAAGGAATATGGTCGCACTAGCTTATGCCCGCGACTTCGCCGCAGACTTCGGTAATTATCCCACGGGATCCTATTACAGGGATAAAAATCCTATATGTTAATCCAGGCTATAAAGTATCTGTGTGCCAAATTTCACCCAAATCCGTTCAACCGTTTTTGCGTGAAAGAGGAACAAATATCCATACATCCTCACAAATTTCGCATTTAAAATAGTAGTAAGATTATTAAGATGTATTTCCTCATCTACCTCTATGGGAATTTCCTTTGTCGAATTCGTGACTACAATCAAATAACATGATCATATTTGATAGCACAATGGCTGGATTACATAAATCCTTGCAGAACATTGCTTAGCATTTGAAACTAAATCGGATTATAGTATGAATAAAATTAGATTCAATTGTAATGACTAGATTCTATAAGATTGTATTGTTGCCAATTATGTTTATAATGATTCTCTATACGGCACTCTAAGCCCCTTGTTATTGTTATCAATCAGTCTGCTCTAGTCTGTCGCAATCCACTGGATAATTATGGCTGGAGCTGGAGGAGCTCGTGGCTAAACACTAACAGCCGCTCGGGTCAATCTTCAGGTTAAGCCGAGCTTGCCTAGGTTGCTCCGTGGATGGGTAACCATCTATTAAATACTGAGTTGCCTTCGTGCCTTTGAAAACACGTTTAGCCGTTGGTCTCGGCTGTCATTTGTTGATCTTTGACAGTCGTTACAGGTAGACAGTGCCCCGAAAGTCTGACAACCCAGTACTAATAGGGATGTGGTGCTCAGATGGGCAGTCGCTCCATGTAAAATAATGGGATTCAGCTGCATGCAGTTAGACTGGAAGCCGACCTCAACATAGCTGGGAAAACGCTAGGCAGATATAATGATGAATTATTACAGACAATTATATAAATAAGATCCTATGTCCTGGCTTTTTCCTTGTTGTGCCACAACACCTGGTTCTCTGCCTTCCACATCCAGTCTGTCTTTCCAGCTGCCTTTTAAGGTTGTCGGTCAAGCTGGACTGAACTATCTATTCTAGAACACGTCTGCTTGAACAGCCATCAGTTTTTGACAGACTGACTTCCTTAGAAGTTGTATTGTAGCTGGATATATATTGCGCAGCCACTAAATCTGGATTTGTGTCCGATTGATGGCAATAGGCTCGCTGGCTAGTACATGGGACTTAAACATATTGGCAGGCACACCTCTGCCTAACCCATCGGGGATTACAGGTGTCACGTTATGCCGGTTTTTTGAAGCATGTTTGAAGTGTTCGTCATTTTTCGGTTTTAAAAAATTGGAGCAAATTCGTAAACGACATTCTAATTTACTTAACATTAAATAATTTTAACAAAGAGTCATTGCGGAAGTCTCATATTTCAGGCAATTACCGTCCACTTCATATTTTTATGCACAATTTAATTAACTTAACTTCTAAAGAGAACGCGTTCACGAATTATTAAATTGTATGCTATTTTTAGAAATGTTATAATCTCTATTTATGAACAAAGGAAGTCGAACTGTCCATCTGTCTAAAATTTTAAGATTTTATTTAAAATACAACCCCTATCGTAATCAGGTAATACTACTCAATTTCAAAATGAAATGTTTTTTTTTTTGTTAGAATAGTAGTACATTATAGCGGGCGAGATTTTTTTAACAGTTGCTCAAATAATTAGGTAAAACTAGCATGCAAAATTATAGAATACAGCAATGGGTTCCGCCGGAAGGAAAAAATCCAACCGTGACCCCACTGGAAAAAACTTAGGCTTGTCTGGAAATATATTACTTGTGCTAAAATAGGGTCCCTCTGTCAGCACTTCATCCTCAACTACCTAGCCTTTTCCCAACTGTTGGATTGGGTTTCCAGTCTAACCGAATGCAGCTGAATACCAGTATTTTACACGGAGCGACTGCCTATCTGATCTCCACAACCCAGTTACTACAGGGTAATTCGACACCCCTTGGTAAGACTGGCTGTCGGACTTTCAGGCCACTGAATACCAGTAACGACTGTCAGAAATCTTCAATAGTACCTTTACGACAGCGATCTTCAATTCAGTTGCCAATAGTTTTGTCGAGAATATCCTAACTGTTGTAATTATAAATATTTGTTACGTTTATTGTATTTTTTTGTCATTTTGTATGATGCACGTCATGTCCCTGCGACAAATAAATATTTTTTCTTTCTTTCTTTTTGTAGTTGCAATTGAAACAGTTGTTAACCCTGATGATGACGCCACATCAAGAGTAAATAAAATGATGATGATGATGATAGGTAGGTAACTATAGAAGTCCTGATACAAAAAAAACCCAGTAGATGAGTAGTATCCGCTATGGCAACAAACAAGGATATACTAGATGAAATCCCTCGAAATAGATGATATCACACGTACGTGTCAGTTCGAGTGATCTGAATGTTAAATGGATACGATTGGTTAGTCATAATGTAGGGAAAAGAGGTCGTATTCATTTAAAAGCCGCTAAAGATAGTAACGCAAAGAAGAAGACAAGAGAATTAAATCGATATAGTAGTGATGAAATTTGTTTGATACCTTAAAAAATTGTCTGCCTCGTTGGTTTAATGGTCACAATCGCGACTGCTGAGCTGAAAGTCCTGGGTTCGATTCCTGGGTCGAGCAAATTGTAATTGGGTTTTTCCTTCAGGAATTTCTCAGTAGCAGCCACGGAGTCTGGATTTGTTCCCGGTTGATGGCATAGGCTCGCTCCCTATCACACGGGACTTAAGCATAACTAGCCAAATATGGGTGTACTATTAGGTACACTTCTGAGCATTGAGCATCATTACTTTTATCTCTATAAGTTACTCCACGAAGAATAGACAATAAATAAATTTTGACATCTATCGCGTCAACAAAATTTTTCTACAACGTTTTATTATTTCTTTAGTTTTTCCGTTAGTTCCGTTCCGTTCAGTTGTTCCGATTGAACGGTAGTCACGTTTAGCCTGCTGGCGAAATTTTCGGAGATTACCTTTCAAACTCAAACTCAAACTCAAAGCATTTATTTCAATTAGACCATAACAGGCACTTTTGAATGTCAGAAAAACAAAGAAGGCGAAGCTACAGTCCCAGACACAAGGCATAATAACTTGTGAAAGTACTGTAGTTGTTTCAATTTTCCCACCTTATCAAAATCCTTCATATTCTTGCCTCAGAACAGTTCTTCCCAGAAAGTATCAAAGAGTACATCCCCTTATCAGCCACACAAACCAGATCCAATGATGTCACTCCTACGAATAACGAATATCGGCGTCTTTCAAATTCAAATGAATCGGCTTTAGCACGTTTGTGCCCAAATAATGGTCCATGCAAGTGATCTCATCGTACAAGCATTTAGGACGCTTAACTTTATAGGCTGTTCGATGTCTTTGGTCATGTTGCTTGAGATTTTCGCACAGTTCATTCTGATTTGGCCATATGCCCAATTTGGGAGCCCTTTTTTCATGATGTGGAAATCCTTAATGGTCGTCCTCCGCCCAGGGAGGTCGTACTGACTAAAACCACACCGGTGTTCCCTCGAACACTTGCGTCGGGGAGCAGCGGGACCTAATGCGACTTCCGCTGCTTCTCGCTTGATCTACAGGCCCGGCACCGGTGGAGAGTGAGGTGTAAATGAGGGTGCCCTGACTCAATCAAATGGCGTCTTGGTGCTAAGAGATGGCAGGCCGTGAGAGCTAGAACTGGAAGTCATAGGGTCTTTTTGCCTAGCAGTGGAATGATTCAGATTAATAGTAAATTTTAATTAACCACCAGATGGAATAAGAAGCAGTAATAGCTGGAAGCACCTGTGGACTGGACATTTGGACAAGTGGAAAACGCTTTCAAAGAGTTTCGTGTTTCTGCAATGACATAATAGAATCGATTTATGCTTTTCGGTGACATTTTACATTGTTTCACTTTTCCGTCATTGTTTGCATATAGAATGCCACTTTTTTTTTCTTGACCCACATATATGCATTGAATAGCTTATAATATTCATAATAGCTGTAACCACGAGTAACGACTTACTCATACAACATTACATCAATCTACCAAACAAGCCACGTAGCCAACAAAACATGAACTCAAGTGTCCTTCCAATAAAGTACAGATTTGAACAGAAATAGCTCGTAGAAAGGTTTCAGGCGTTGTGCCAAGAACCCTGGCATGCCACAGCAAGGCTTCCCTACTTAGGAATTAATCCTTAGCTCATTAGGCGTCCGCCATCAATGAACTTTGTCTGCAGTAAAAAGACTGCCAACCTGATTGAAAAAAAATGGCCATTGATCAATCATATTTAAAGGAGCAGCGAAATCTGCGATAAGTACTAACTTTATTGATTTAAGTAAGGTAAGATTTCTTCAAAATGCAAAAAATATGGGGGAAAGACTAATTTCCATGCAATCCCTTCGTTGATCTTCTAAGACTATAGTAACTTAGATCCTATGAAATGCAAAGTTTCTTGACAACATTCATGGTTATGCTAAAGTTACCAAAGTTCCTTGTAACAAATTAATATCAACTTAAACTACGATAAAAGATATTGAAATTGAAAGGTTTCCACCTAATCGACAAAAGATAACTACGGTTCTTTACTTTCATACAAAGGCAAACAAAAAATATCTTCGTACGAACAAAATAATCCCAATTACCTCATAAAAGCAGTATTATATTAGTCTCAAAGCTCTATCCAATCGCTCCTTACATCAGAAAGCTTTGAGCTCCTAAAATGTCAAGTTACATAAAGAGTCTTCATGTCAAAAGCTGATTGATCGCTTTCTCTTTCACTCTTATTACGTAATGAACATCCTGTGTTTCTGTCTCGGTCACACATCAGGATGTCACGACTTGGTAAAGGAAATCGGAAATGCATCGATGGATGCACCTTTATAGTTATTATTCCGGTTGATATTTTGACCACACGCTGAGGTATCGTATGATACCGTTACAATATCCTGCATATCTTCCGAAAAAAATTGCAATTTTTTCGTGTAAGATTGAAGAATAAGTTGACAACTGAATCTTTTACTCCAATTTGAAATCATTATTTCTTGTTTTGTGTTGTTAGGAGTGGGATAGAGCTGTCCCACTTCTGAACCTCCATTTACTCTTTCATTCCGCACGCAAAATACGCGCTTTGACGTGGAGTTGCGGAAACCTGCCTGTTATACAATACAATACAATAATACTCTTTCATTACATCCATTATGCTCCACCCCGCGACAATCATCTTGGTTGTTATACTGTTCAAGGAATGTTTCCTAATGCGTTTTGCTGTAAAATTCGAGTTGTTCATTAATTATTTACTTTCACTTTATATTTACAACCTTCAGACTGAAATCTTCTAGTACTATGTAGCGTGCCTATTGTCTTGTTTCCATCAACTATATGTCACTCTTCGAGTAGGTTCTACACTCCTTTGTTACAACAATCCTTACAATTTCTACTCTCAATTGTTACAATCATTGTTGACAAGTAAACCCGGTACAGATCACTAGTGTGTCTCTGACTCAACGATGATGCAAGCGCATTGTTCGCGAGCGTCCGAATAATCACTTCTTCACTTTCGCTACATATATTATTATTGTTGTTTTTAAGCTGGTTTGCGTTGTCGGATATGAATCTGTGAATGGATTGTGGTTCCTTATGATCTGTAGAATGAATTGTATCTAACAGAAGGAAGAGTTAAGCTAAGATTTGACTTATACTGGGTACCACCCGCTTGTTACTCCAAGATATCTCAGGACCCAAATCCTTATATCAAAACATTGATGTTAGTAATTGTAATCTTCTCTGTGAATGGATACTAAGCCAGGCTTTGAAAGACTGACTCATCATTTCTGATAGTCATGTCCATAATCAGTAGCAGTAGATCTGCTATTAAACATGTCCTGATGATGTAAATGTTTAGAGGAAATAACAACAATCATTTAAATAGTCTTACATATGATTTAAATGCATTTGAAATAAGCTTTCAGAGAACAGTCGTTAGTATTTAAAATCAAGGTGACATTAGCTTTAATAACAAATAATTTTCCATACAAAATGACAACCTGCGACATGCAAATCGCTGGCAAATTAGACCTCATATTCAGATTTCTGATCTCACCTCCATAATTTTTTGCGTTACCTATAATTACTTGGTCAACATAGACATTAGTAGATGTGTTTGTAGTAAAATTATAAGTTATGAGATCATTCCTACTTCAACGGCCGGAGTTTTTGCCTTACAAGGCGTTAAATACGCGGGAGCATTGAGTTCGTTTAATGATGGTTATTATCGACTAGAATATATGTTATTTTGTGTTATTTAAAGCCTTGTGGAGACCGCACAGCTGTTTTCTCTCAAGGTAAAATTAGTGCGATGATCTTCTCTTATCTTCCCATGAGAAAAGGAGACTAGTTTATATCCTTGTGGAAAGATAAGACCTACTTGTAATCAACATGTTTGAAAACGGTCTGTGTTTTCCAGGGAGCTGACCGTTGTCAATTCTGAAGACTTTGATATAATTGATGCAATATAGGTATCTATTATTCGCATATTTTCCTCTGGTATATGATCGTATAGCCTCAAAAGCTCAAGGAAAGCTCCACTGATGGCTATGACTCCCCCAAGTTGCGCTACGACCTGAAAATTCTGCTTTCCGATATTACAGTTTAAATATTCCGTCGACGTTGAGAAAAATCCTGACCCAATTCTCTCTTGGTACAGTCAAAAGCGAAAGTGATTTGTCGTCCATACATAATACTGTAATGAGCATCATCTCATGTACAGTCATGTGGGTAGTAGCTGGCACACTTACTCGACTACCCTTATATGGAGCGGCGCTTGTGTACTGGATGTTCAGAGTATGAAACTTTTTTTTCTTTTTTTGTTCGGTGTCATTTTGAATGGATGTATGATTAATGGTTATGGGGAGCTTGTGCGTGGTAAATTTAAATTAGTTAGTGAGCGTTCGGTGTGAGATAAAGGCGTTTCTTTTGATGGTTGCTGTCGGGATGTGATGTTCTTTTTTTTCTTCTTCGTCGTTCTCTCAATGCTGGAGATCTCAACTATATGCGACACGTCCCAAAGTCAGACAGTCTTCTGCAATGTATACCACTCGGAACCTGTCTCCTTGATTACATCTGGGTATCTTGCCGATGCCCTGTCTTGAGTACATATTACCTTCCACCTGAACATAAGCAAGTGAATAGATATTACTAGTTATATTTTAAATACCTACTACAGCATAGAAATCATTTTATCGAACCATCGTATTGTTATGATTCACATATTGCACATCCTCGATTGCCGCCAACGCATTCTGCATCATCCTTACCCAACAATACATGATTTTTCCCAAATACAAAAAACTGAATCATCCTGTACACACAGCCTCTCGCTCCTTATAGGGTGATGTCATTTTAAATAATAACAGATCTGTTTATTTATACAAGCCGTTTACTTAACGTTGTGTGTTGTATATTGAATATATTAGTGTTATTACCGTACTAATGTGGTAATGACTGGAAAATGTTAATAGTGATGCAAACTTCGCGCTGTTTTTGAGATATTTGAGACAGATAAAAAAACAGGAATTTTTCAGTAGATTCCCCGGAGTCTAGATTTGTAGTTGATGGCAATAGGCTCGCCCCTTATTACATGGGATTTGAACATAACTGGCAACATGTGGGTGTACAATTGGGTAGACTTCTGCTTAACGTTTAGGGGATTACAGTTGAGATGAAAAAGAATGTGGATGACTATAAAAAAAGTGACAGACCAAACAAAAGATGGATGACTTGCAAGAAACACGAAACAGATAGGCAGTACCTAATTGAACACTGAGATGAAGGTTGATAGGGACAGATTGAAAGGACAAGATGTACTGGATCGACCACAGATTATACAGGGTGTAAATAGACCCTTCACGAAGCCGTCAACCAAGCATTCTGTACATCAAACTAAGTAACTTTACGCAAAAATTATTGCTGGGAAACGACTTTTTTTTTTGGGGTGAAAAATCACATTTTACGGTAAAACTCAATGTAACGCACTCAAATAATTGTGCTGGTGGATGGATTGAATAGTACGGGGGTCGTGAAGGTGTTTAAAGTAAAAATCTTACATTAGAAACATGTATTTAAAAAAAAACTTGTGAAAAAGTTGGAACTTTGACCGCCAATATCTCCGTAACTAGAAGGTTCCCAGGTATGGTCTAGAACAAAAAAATGATCGCAATGACGGAGAGAACAAGTAACTTTCGGCTTCGTTAAGTGTCTTTTTACACCCTTTATAGGAAGAACGGATGAAAGCAGGAATCAGGAAGACTATGTAGCGAATGTCATATGGCTCCAAAGAAAGAATAAGGGTTTAAGCATGTACTGGTTAGTGCTTCTAAAATTTGAATCATCGTCAGCATAGCCTTTTCCCAACTATGTTGGCGTCGGCTTCCAGTCTAACCCGACGCAGCTGAATACCAGTATTTTACATGGACCGACTAATACGATAACCCTTGGAAAGACCGGTTGTCAGACTTTCGGGCCATTAACTACCTGTAACGACTGTCAAAGATCTACAAATGACAGCCGGGACCAACGGTGCTTCTAAGATTCTAATGTAACAATATAATCAGTTTTCTATTTCTTCGATTACATCATGATGGGAGTATTTACGACATTGTATACTCACTTGAAATAACACGTGTATGGCTATGTGCTACTTGTCCAATCAATTAGCTATGTTTACTGTTTACGTCAGTATTGATTTTAAAGGTTAAACTCCTCTTGCTTCTAGTACTAATGTCAGAAAATTGCTTTTTATGAGAAACTCAAACTCAAGCATTTATTCCAATTAGACCATAACAGGCACTTTTGAATGTCAGAAAAACAAAGAAGGCGAAGCTACAGTCCCAGACACAAGGTATAATAACTTGTGAAAGTACTGCAGTTGCCCATTCCAAAGCGTAGATCTCTATGGAGAAGAATGGGCAAGAAACTCCATGGACACTCTTTTCAATCTCTTGCCAATTTCATAGGGATGAATATTAGCACATCTTTTAACAATGTCGTCTCTGATACTACTGCTATTATTACTACTAAAGAAAAACGTCATGCTGCAGAAGCAAATTCAGCTGTCTGTTTCTACTTCATCATTCTCCTGCCCTTATCCCAATTTAAATGGGGTCGGCGGAGCACGTCTTCTTCTTTCGTACTTCTATATTACTTGTCATCTCATCAGACACCTCCTTTCTTGCCAAATCATCCTTCACATAGTCCATCCATCGTTTCTTTGGTTCCTCTACTCTTATATCCATCTATATTCATACTCAAAACTTTCCTCATGACATTTTCCTCATTCCTCCGCATCAAATGCCCATTATATGCGTGTGACAAAATAGGTTTGAAGTGGCCACTAAGGGAAAGAATCTCTCTTTTATGTTAGGGACGGTTATCCAGGATTGAGCAGCGCTGTTAAACCACTTAAGAAGCTTGATCAGCTTTGCAGCCCTTTCCAATTTCGCGATCATTCTCTATAGTTTGACTGTCGTCTATTTCAGGGTATTCATCCCCTTTTCACTTGTCTTTGCGCCATCTAGCGCTAGTTCTTTAAGTACCTACCACGATATTCTTCTAATCTGTTGTCATATTATGTTACTAGCTGTTGCCCGCGACTTCGTTCGCGTGAAAATTTCCATACAAACAAAATTCCCCCTTTTCACCCCCTTAAAGGTTAAATTTCCAAAAACCCCTTCTTAGTGCTCCCCTACATTATAATAGGAAGCCGTGTATAAAATTTCACATTCCTAGCCCCAGTAGTTTCGGCTGTACGTTGATATGTCAGTCAGTCAGTTCTCCTTTTATATATAGATATTCGAATTTAACGGTCTTTATTGGCTTACGACGAGTCATCGGTTGAACTTTTTATTTAATGAATTACTTCGGTTGGTAGGTCATAGTTTATTGCATTGCATAATAAGCTTCATTTTGCTGTCAAATATTTCACTGATGTATTTTTATTGAGGTCAAAGGCTTGAATCTTCTTAAACTAATGAAGTAATGGCGGATAAATCTTTATTTATTCATTTGCACATAAAGCTACTTCTTGTTTAAAGTTTTGTTCAGTGATATCATCGATAACGTCATTTTAGAAGATTATTTATTTAAGAAAATCAGTTACTGTGATTAGAATACAAACATGATCTTTGTTAGCTCAGTTAAAAAAAAATGGAAGAAATAAATGAGAGGCTCGCCAAGAATTAAGTTATGAAGGTTCGATCAATCCAGTACGGACTAATTGCGGACGCGCTGCGGACACCGGGCACTGATATACATTTCAGTACATTATCCGTCAATGTCCGGAACTGCGTCCGCAATTTGTCAGTACCGGTTTGAACGAACCGTAAAGACCTTTTCAATATACTTTCTCGAAAACTTTTTCTTATCGCACTATGATTAGGTTCAACAAGCAATTATTTCACACACGTGGATTTTTAATATTTTTCCGCACGAGTGCGGAAATAAAAATTTCCACAGATAACTTATAGGTACTAACTATATACTTATACTAAGTCCAAATGGGTTCAATGACTATAGTCGGCGGTGTTAGTTTTTTTTTTAATCTCGGCAAAGAGATATGCGTCTTTACGGCATAAATATTTTTTGAGTATTTAAATTGTTTATAAATAGAATATCATAGATAGACATGATTATTTAAAACAAATATTTACTTATGAACTAATTAACATTTATTTGTGTTCTAAATTCAAAAATATTAGAATTTTCTTTTTTTCATATTAGGCTGTTTAGCGGTATCATACCTTTGCTTCTTCTTCAACCTGGCGAAAGCAAAGCGCGGAAAAAAAGCAAATTAAATCATAGTTTCCTAATCATTCCTGACAAAAATACTTTCCGTTCTAATATTTTATTCCTTCGAAAGTGTATTGAAAATCGTCGTTTGATATGCGTGGGGATTTTTTACTGCAGCTCTCGGCTCCACAACATCCTCGCCTGCAGCTCGGGTGTTAATTCCGCCTTGAATGCAATAACAAAGTTTCCCCACTTTCATCAAAATGTAGGTACTGTTCTGGTCCGAAATATCGCAAACCGTTCTCATTTCAAAATCAATATTCTAAGCTCTAAATTCAAAACCAAACGTCGCCATCTTATGCTCCAATACCTAACATTTCCAGCCAGCACTAATCTTACACAAGTACACGAGTTCCCATTAAACGCTCACCAACTATAAGCATTTCGCTATAACTCTTCGCCAATAGCCAGAAAGCCGGAACTGCTAAAGCCGAAGTATTCCGAAGTCGCCGTCGTATGCTCAAGAGCACGTACAGTTACGCGGGTCGGGGGTCAACGACCGGCTAGGAGCCACGCGTGTAGTTACACCTTTTTGCAGTTTTAGCTCAAAGGTGACTCAAAATTTTCGACAGATATCAGATAAAAACTAAAACTAGTTCTTTATGTTTTCCAAGAAGTCTGTCTTGTGTCTAGAATCGCTGATACCCGGTTTCACTAACACACAATAAAAGCAATTTTTTTGGATTTTCAACACTTCGCTCAGCGTTTAGAGTTGAAATTCCGACAGTGCAGTTATTTGCGTTAGTTGTCGCTTAGTGTTTGTGAAAATTGGTTTTTATTGTATTGTATTTTACTTTTTAATTCGTAAGCTCAGAACTCAACCTAGCTATGTGCATTAATAATAGTCGCATTCGTAACCTAAGATCAGTAATGACCATCATGAATTTATCAAAAACAAGGAAATTGCACCATAAACGTCTATATTTATCCTGAAGTTAATTTCCAGGTATAAATATCCTGAACACTAGGTACTAACAAAAGCCTGATAAGTACACAAACATGGCTGTATTGTGATGACGTCATTCTGATTTGACATTGTCCTTGTTTATTCAAGGTCTTTGCCATTTTGTGCCGCTAGCGCCATCTAGTTTCGATACCCGTAAACAGATAACTTTTTTTGCGGAGAGAGTTTGCGTTTGAGAAATGGTTTCACTTACAGACTCACAGATTTCGATCTTTTAATAATGTTGCAACCATGAACTGTGTCTTTTAAACTAGCATAACATATTAAATGGAATCTATATCTATAAACTGTAAGTAGAATATTTATTTATATGAAAGTTCACGTACTGACCTTGCATTGTCACCGACAGTCAGCCATTTATCTTTTTATTGCATTCCAAAGTTCAAAATCGTGACATGTTAAAGCAGCTTTACAAACCTCATCAACCCCCGTGTTCAGAAACGCTCGATCCGAGATTACAATTCGGAAACTTAATACGAGAGCTGGTCGCTCATCAAGTGGGTTTCCAAGGGTAAGAAAGGACGTTGTTGCATTCCTAAAACTTACCTACAGTGTACCCTAACTATTTCAATGGCATTTCTTCTTCGGAAGCCACCCAACTTCCAAATCCCCCACATACGCCAACTTCACGGACATTATCAAACATACTTCCTCCATCAGTAGGCAGATCATTTGCATACTTATCAGCCCCACATTCCGGTTCACTATCAACTATTGTGACGTCATGAACTTCAGGGTGACCTATAGTCCATAGGGCCTATGTATGTAGGTCGACAGCAAGGCCTTACACCAGATGGTGACACCTACGGTACGCCCTCGCACCCTCTTGCGTAACATTTCTGAATATTTTTCTGCTGATGTCCTGGCTTTTGTATGATTTAGTAGCGTTTCATCATTGATTGGAATGTGCTATATGGATTTGGTCACTGTGAATGTTAAAACTGGGCAAGTTTATTTCGATGATGTGTCTGTTCATTCATATGGTAAAATTTGGGTACAAATGAATATCGTCGCGTTTTTCGAGGGCATCTTGATTTGGTCAAAAAAATTCTAGCTTAGGACTGATTTACCTAATGTCTGCAGCATGAACAGTTGTCCTGATATATATCTTTAATTTATGACTAACTTACTATTTATCAGACAATCTTCCTCAAATCTAATACTACAAACAACTTGATTAAAATGTTTGTAGTTTTCATTGTTGTGTCAGACAAGCCAATTGAGATCCTATTCAATATAAACCACTCTTTATTATTATTTCTATGAAACTGATTACTGGCTACATTATGTTATTTAATAGAACTCTGACATTTATGTCCGACGCCTGATTTACGAGTTACGTCAACTTATTTACGATGTTAAAGTTATGTTTACGTTTTTTGTTACAATGCTTATAACATGCCAAGTGAGTGTAGTGCCATGTTTTCGTTTGTTAATATAAACATACGGTGTTAATACAGAGATGATTTATTATGCTGCAAATAATAAAATTGCTACTTTAGTCTGGTTCAGGCAATCTTGACTATAGGCGGGTTATCTCTTATATTACCAATACAGAATGACTATGGACTAGTATCTCGTCGTCAAGGGTACACTAGCTTCAATTTAGTAGTTGAGTTTTGGAATGTGTACAGTCACTTTAAACTTAATTTATCTTTAACCCGTACTGTCCGTCTGATGGGTAACGTCCCTCCATTCCTTCCAGAATCTACGCTATTTCTTTCCTAGGAAGACATTATCCAGGTCGTCCCGCCAACTCCATTTCTAAACAAGTTCAATGATTGTTCTAACGATTACTTTGTGTACGTTGTTACTCGTATTTCACAGTTAAATAGTATCATTATTTTGGTTAGCATAACAAGCAGCTGATGTCATTAAAATTACTTCCGAGGTAAATAAGAATTAAGGTGTGGTACCATTTGTATTCGTACTTCTTGAGTTATTCGAGTATCATTATCTGTGTAGCAGTTTCCCACTGGAATCAGCTTCCAGCCTAAAAGGGTGAAGCTGAATACCAGTATTTTACGATCTGACAATGGAGCCACTGTCTTTTCTCTCTGACCTTCACCACATAATCATTGGGCAACACAGTATACCAGACCTTCTGGCTTCTGATAACGCGTAACGTCGACAAACAATAGCAAAATCGTAGTTACAGTGGTTATATCTTTAGGTAATTGTGAGCTGTGTATCAACTGATGGATCGATCGTGATCGATCAACAGTTAATAGATTGTTATTATCGATGTCAAATCTATCAAAAGGTTAAGGGATAAAATGTTTGCTGATGACCATTGTTACAGCAGCTATTAATACAATCCAAGTTGTCTTTTAATGGAGACGATTATTTTCAATTATAGATATCTAAAAATGTCCAGGAATTCGGCAATAGACAGCAATTTTTTTAAAGTATTTCAGACGATTTCTATCTTCTTGGAGTAACCAAAAAGTCGTATGTGTGTGAAGGCAGGCTGAGCTAAAATAAACCTAGCCTCTATTTAGTACTATAAGCTATTTTACTATGCACGTATTATTTTATACTCACACACTTTATTTGTACATGCGAACCTCTGGCCAGACCATTATGGTAAGTTGTCAGAGAGAAAAAAAGACGCGCCGAAAAAAAAAGCTTGCCCGCTTGTTGATGTTATACGTATACCGATAGATGGCGCTGAACGGCGCGTGTCGCTGTGGAGGTTCGTACCCAAGTCGCTTCGTATCGCTTTACTATTCGCCTCAACAGATGGCGTTAGTAGTCGCGATCTATGTAATGTTACTGTTTACTCAAACTATAATCGAGCTTATTATGGCATATGTAGTAACTGTTATTATGCATATACCGTATATATTTATGTAGAATATATTCTATACGTATTATAATCACTATACTATGTTTTATTGATGTCTTAGATACTATGTACCTATATGTAATAGATTGTTATGTATTTTATGCTCTAAGCTTTTTATGTAAACGTTATTTATTTACTTGTTTTGCTTCTCCATATATAAATATACGAGATTTACAATTCTAATGCAGCACAGATCTCTTTGCATAATTGTATGAGTTTCTGCATGCATTAGCATGGAAGACAAAAACTGCTGGCACAGACTGACAGGTGGCTAGCTTCACGCTCCCACGCGGAGGGTAGGCAGACAGGCTACTTTATATGTATAGTTTTTGTTTGAATATTTAACGCCAGTTTTTATTTGAGTTATGTTTACCTAACTTATTGAGGTTTAACTAGGAAAATATCTTACAGTTGGCGGAGGGATTTTAATTGTGTTCCTTTTTTAATTTAATTAAAAAAAAGTAACTAGTTTATTTTTGAATAATCTCTAAAATAATCATTTATTAATAAACACGGAGTCTTGAACCTCGACTTTATAGTAAATCTAGAGGTCATACTGATTATTCTTAACTCAACTTTACTCCGAGAGGGAATAGGTATAATGATGACGCGAAAATTTCAAAACGATCAATGTTTGAATCGTTAAAACTTCCTACATTATGATGTACGGCGGATAATAATTGGCAATCATTACCAACAGTGTTTCCAGCTCGGATCAATCACATTATGACAGACAAGGCGACATATTGTAGTTAATCAGACACTGTTTCTTATCGGCGGGTAGTTAGAGGCGTAGAGGCCTCTACGATGCCTACGAGCTACGGAGTGCTACGGAATCAGGCGTAGCAGGGAGTTGGGAGATACCAGGAATTCATGATTTTGAGAAACGTTCATTTGTTTTGTGATTAGGTGACTTTTATTTAGGCCCATTTGTACAACTAACTATTTATTTATTTATTTATAGATAGGAGAACCAACAGCTATGACAAATGAATAACAATTATATGCGTTTAGTAAAGCAGAATAAAAACATATCATATTCAAACAGATATATGATGCTGTTTTAAATGCGTTGAACGTATTTAGTTATGGCATACATCCTTATCACATTAATGAGCAAAGGAAGTTTGTAACACGGCTTTTGGCATTTTAACCGATTGCGATGAAACCAAATAGAACATCCTCACACAGAATGGTATACAGGGGGGAAGGGACACCAACGCGAAAACGATTACCACGTATTCAGTATTTCATTCTGAGCCCCCCACACAGAAATTTTTCATCGGTAATTTAACCCTTTCCACCCTCTTTATGAGTACTAACTAGTTCAGTGACGGTCTGCCAGTTGTCACCCTTATGTCCTTAGTAATAAGGTTGAAAAGTAGTCGACCTTCAGTGGACTCGGGAGTACCAACATTGTCTATTTATGTATGATGCATCACTTTAAATTGCATCTATACAAAGTACAAACGCAGGATTTTCACAATTCATAATAATTACGAAGATTATAATGATTGTTGTAATCGTCATTGTTACTAAACATAAAGATCATTAAGTGATGTTTTCCATAGTAGTCGAGTAGTATCCACTTGTATTGAAATACATCAAAGAAATATGATCTGTACCACTCAAAGGTTATCGATGACATGAAAGTGTGTATGACGTAGTACTCCCGAGTCCACTGACGGTCTGACACTTTTCACCCTTATGCCCTAAATAATAAGGTTGAAAACGACCGTCAGTGAATTCGGTAATACATAGGTGCAAATGTTTCAGCTTTCCCTTTTTCGCACATTTGCTTTCAGTAATTTTCTGAGTAGACCGAGACAAAGTGATAGTGCGAAAACAATGGTGAATAAGTCAAAAATTTAAGTAGGTTGTACAGTCACGAGCACCAATATGTAAACACTTAAAAACTTTTAAAAAGGTTTTTCTTCTACTGTTCTGATTAAAATTTCATGTTGTTACGAACGTAGTAATCTAGAACTCATATTTTTATGAAAAATATCCTATCTCCAAGTTACAATCGTTATTTCTCGCGAAAATTGCTTTTAAATTTAGGAAAGTGTATACATATTGGTGCTCGTGACTGTACCTACTGACATAAATATTATCGTTTATGCCAACTCTGTTGGAAGTCGTAGACGCATTGAAAAATGATGGCTACTTGTCTCTTCTTGTCTTGTTGTTTGTCTTGTATCTGCTAGAGAGAAAATAATTCCGTAGAAAATCTCTACCAGATAATTACCAATTATCTCGAATTACAACATAAAAATCATCGATGATAACAACATGTAGTATATAATTCAATGCAACCTTATTAAAACTCATAATCCCACGTACGAAATACTTTATTTTTTTACCGACACAACCCGTCATGGGTAACTTACTGTGTATCTGCGCCGGCGCAGCCAGTCACCTGCAAGCTACCGGCGTAGACGCGCGCGCACCGCGTTCGAAAAAGCAAACATTAAAAATCGACTCCGAACACGAATTCGAAAAATTAACACGACTAACCGACTAATAGTGTTTTGAAAACCGAACCTAGTGGTGTGTAGTGTTTTTTTTAAATATGTAGTGATGTGAATTACGAATTCGATACGATTTTTCGATTTTTATTTTAAACAGATACCGGTGACAACTAACGGTTTATTGCGGCATTGTAGTTTTATCAATAAGTTCAATGAAGATGCTTGGATTCTGAAATATCTGCTAATTGGTGGTGTACTAGTTTCAAGGGCTTTTGGCCTGCTATGTTAATTTTACGCCTCTTAGCGTTGTTTTGACTGGTTCTGTACAATTGATTTGTTTGTTGGGAAATGACGTCATTGCTTCGGATATAGAGCCTAAGGGCGCATCCCACACAGTTGTGCAATCAATCCTAAAAGGAACGGTGTCGAAATGAAATGTCTAAATTGAATTCGTTACCTTTGACCCCTTTTCATCAATTACACCATCACCTCTTCTCTGATTTGTTCGATGAATATAACTTCAATTATTAAGTAGAACAAAAAATATCAAGACTATGTAAAGAATATAGTAGAAAATAAAAAAAAAGATGAGCCAATTTGCCACGAAATCAAGCTTTGGAAGAATTTACCGGAGTCCTTTGCCAATATTAAGACAGTGCTTTAATATTACAGTAAAGGCCTAGAATCTAATGAGCTGCTATAAGCATACCCCGTCTCTTATTGTAACGTCAATCCAAACAATCTATAAACAAAACTGGAATCCGAATACAAAGGTCATCTATGCAAATTAAGGACAATAAAAAAACCTGACGCAGATTTGGGTATGTTTATGTAAACAAAAACAAATGAAACCTATTGATATGCAGCTATTGTTTGGGAAACTATTGTTAGGGAGAATGCATCTTAAGTTTTATAGATATGTTTGTAAAACGACTGGGCACAAATAAACTGAAAGGAAACTAGACTCGGATCTTAAAAATTGGCATAAATACAAATCTCTCTTTTTCTGATTTCAATATCTGCCTATCTACGCCGCTTGTGATTTCCTACTGCTTGCCAAAGGCCTCTTCCTCTCATTTCCATAAAATCAATAGATTTATCTTCACTCAAGTCTGGCTTAAAGAACATTTAAAATCCATTAGATTTTATTTCCACGGCATAGCTGCTTCATAAGTGAATATGTCAACAGTAATGGAATCTATTTCATCATTCGTAGTTTACATAATGCCATCATCAATTACTAAGCTTATTTACCCATCATCAACTCTTTGAAATAGTGGCAGTCCCACAATTTCTCCTTCTTCTGGTGCCTCTTCAATTACTGAAGGTTGACTATCAGCTCCAAATATTTCTCCTTGTCCTGGAACAGCTCCGCTAAACAATTTCTTCTAGGAACTGCAAAAATCTTTCCCGCCTTCAATTTCCAATCGTCATTTATCTCAAAGAAACTAATCATTAAAAAAAATGCATTATGCAAGAATTCCAACGCCCAATTAAATTGTAACCGACAATTATGCTATAAAATGTCGTCCCCATATAAAGTTAGCCAAGGTCCAGCCATGTGGGAGTCACCATTGAATAACACCTCCGTAAAAAACTATTTTACTTGTCACCCACACAGGATATCATTGAATATAGACTGTACATGATTTATATTGAAACAAACAAGTGCTAGAAAAAAATGAGGCAAGAATTTTGTTGCTAGGTTATTATAAAATAATAATGAGGATACTGTAATAGATTTTGCTGCAGAAAATGTATTAGAAGATGAAGCGTTTGGTGAGTCTGTTAAGATAGATGCAAATATTAAAACGAATACTGTAGAAAACAATATCAAAGAAAGATATCTTGTAGACTAAGCGACGCGAAAGACGACGCGGATATTGAGCGGGAAAGGAGGGCGCTGTCGGTGAGGGCGAATATGATTGCCCGCAGGTTTGCTCGTAGCTCCAAGGATGTAAAGGTCACCTTGTTTCGAGCCTACTGCACATCTTTTTATACGAGTAACTTGTGGGTGTCATATTTGCAGAAATCCTACAGCGCTCTCCGTGTTCAATATAATAACGCGCTAAGGGCGCTGCTGCGTCTGCCTCGCTTCTGCAGCGCTTCGGGAATGTTTGCAAGTGTCCGCATTGACTGTTTTTATGCCAGCATGCGCAAGAGGGCGACCTCGATAGTGGGTAGAGTGCGGGGCAGCAGCAACAGTCTTCTGGCCGTTATTGCCAACAGGTTGGACGGGCCTTTTATGCAGCATTGGCTGGCTTTACATGCACCCGTATATCGGGCTTGGGGCAGATAATATTAAATATTTTTATTATTATTTATTTATTTTTTAATTTTGGATTGTTTTTTTTTAAGAATTTATAAGGGTATTTAATTTTAATTTAAGGATGACATGTTTGTTTCGATTTGTATTATTGATTATTTTTTATTTTTTATTTTTTATTGACATTTTATATTTGATTTGATATGACATATTTATAATTGCTTGTTGTGAATCTATGTGTGGCAATGGGTGATAATTACCTGAAAATAAATGAATTTATTATTTATTATTATTAAGCAAAAACTGTCCTTGAAAGAAAGTATGACATTTTAAACTAGCATGTTTACTTACGCTACCTGATATAATACCAACTAATCGTACCAGTAAGGATTAGTACTTGACAGCAGGTCTTATGTCATATCGAAAGTGTTAGAGATAGTACTCCAGAAATGATAGAAGTATTATGATAAATATTGATCGATTCATTGATATCAATTGCAATGTCAACATGCAATTGATAAAGGCTTATTTATGTCGAACATGCAATCATTTATTATTTGATTACTTGAACTGTATTGTTGTTCTTTATTTGATTATTGTTTAACATCTATCTTCTTTCTCTCCTGCCAGTCTCACTATTTTTTCTTCGTTTTCTTCATCAGTAGTTTCTGTTGTAGTTAAATCATTAATTTGCTTTCACACGGTATCCATAAGCCTTATTCTAGTATCTCTTGTCCTAGTTCTACTTAATAGTCTTTATCTGTCTTACAAGTAGCTTCCATAGTAGATTAAACATTGTCCTTTTTAAAAGCATCGTTATGTTCCACTTTATTTGCAGCAGTACACTCCCATAGATGTGCTTACGAAGCTCCATCAGTTGCCACTGATATTCAAAACACGTATTGCATAATAGCAAGTGGCATATTTAAAGGGGCCTCGACATAAACAATAGTAATTAGCACATTTACCTGGGCTGGCTCGCTAGCAATGAACAATGTATGGTCATCGCGCAAATATTTTATTTACCTATGATCATTTTAATCCTTAACCACAATAATATACGATTGCATCTAGATACAAATCTTCTTATTCAAGTTGGTTTTTCCTCAAACTTTTAAGGTCCATTTTAGAATAATGGACTTTTTTGTTTATGGCTCTTTTCTGTCCTTCATTCTCGCTTGATGGAATGCGATGAATGGGGTATATGATATGATGAAAAAATATATGCCCCAAAAATATGCCATGCAGAAAATGTATGTCAATTTTAATCTTCTGAATTTTATGAGTTAGGAAATAAAATAGTGTCTTCACGTGTTAATTAAAACGTGAAAACATGAATAACGTTTAACTATTTCCTACATATAATTTAAAAGTTATGGCCTCAAAATTGCATGTCCGCTCTCTCACATCAGATTTATAAACCTGGAAGTATTTTTCAATGACGATTTGTTTTTAATCTTAAATCACTTTGCGCACGATTATTTTTCCACTCGATTAGACAAATGGTTTAGTAATAAAAGTGATTTGGGTATTTTATTTAATGCTGCCATTAAATACCTTTTAGAAGTTGTTGAAGATAATAACATCGGAACAACCCAGATCTATGAATTTGGTACAAAACTTCAAAATGAAGCAGAAAATAGTCACCTAAAAATAGACATCATATTCTTTTTTCTCGATATTTTTTTTTCCTCGGTCACGATCAAACGTTTTTTCATCAAAGTGTAACTAGTTGCTGTTATGTAAAAATGTTTGCTATGTCATGTAGGTCAAGTTTAGCTACGACTTTGACACTGACATTCTTTGTTTCTTTTAAGTAATTAAAAGACTGCTTATGCCATTTTGTTTATTTATTTAATTCGTTTGGCATTTCATCTTAATCTTCTTTATTTTCTATGGCAATACTGACCTTTATTGTCCAAGCCATCTTTCTTTTATTATGATTGTAATTGTACTTTCACTTGCATCTTTGTAACTAAATTCTTTGTGACCTTCAAAGCTTTGTAATTATTTGTTAATCAAATACCTGTAATTATATTTTCTCTTTCATTCAGTACATTTTGATCAATACCGTACTTTATTTTCTGTATTGGTTCAAGTAGTACTTCGCCCGTATCTTCTAAGCCATCAATTAGATTTTCCAGTATTCCAGTTAATTTTGTAAATTGAACTTAAACTTTATTGAACTTCTCGCATTAATATTCAGTTCTTTAATTAGTAAAGAAACAGTTTCACCACGGTCACGGATATTCTCGTTAAAATTTAAAATCTTGTCCTTAAGTTTCCTGCTTGCGTCCGCCGGAAGGGCCCCGCCATATCTGCGGCTCGTGCGGTCCATATATGGGCCAGTACCGCGCCTAATCCGTCGCGAGCATACCATACGACCACTCTTAGTTTCAACACCTATCGATTTACTTTCATGGTTTTTGCCTACATTGAAGTTTTTGTCTTGGTTTTTATTAGAAATGATTGTGATGTTTTGATTATCGACTGATCCGTCGCAAAAACTGACGTCCGTGTTTTTCTGTAGATATTGGTTATATATTCGGTATAATGTAGCAGAAATACGTTATGTTACATTGAAGTATAATAAAATAGGACGTAGAAAGCAGTAAAGTAGCAGTAACCGTTTTAACGACATTTCAGCTACTTGCAAAACGAAATAACATTACACAATAATACAAAAGAATAGCTTAGCATACCTTTCCTTAATGTCTTAAGAATTCACACCATAAGTTGTCACCGGTACATGAATAAGCAAACGCGACGCGTATCGAATCTGTAATAAGAGGGAACTCCATTGCAGAGAACAGTATTATGTGTTACGGCGGCCTTAAGGCCTAAGCGGAGCCAAGATGTCGATGTACCGATTTGTGAAAGAAGGCGGAAGCAGCAAGCGTCTATTCGTTCAGGGGACGCTAGAAAGCGATGACTCGAAACCCTTGAAATCAAGCTTGAAGAAATCCTCTCCATCGCCCGTCGGGTCACCCATTACCACAAGTTTGAATTTGGCTTCTGTGCCCAGAAGTTTGAGAGAAGGGTTGACGAGACATGAGACAGTGTACGATGGAAACTACCCAGGGATGGAGCGGTCATCCAGTTATCGGTCTGGGTCTTACCGAGAGGAGAGCTACAATGGAAGAATTGTACACGATGGGAATCAGACTCACTTCGAGTATGATGGAGAGAGCGCGCTAGCCGTGCCCACGTCAGCCGGTGGCTTAGGAATGTCAGAGTTGCAGGCGATTCACACGAACAAGAGAATGTCGACCGAGGTTCTAGGCTCTTCTTTAGAGTCGACAAAAATCTCGAAGAAAGACGATGTCAGTGGTCAACGAAGGATCACCACAAGGATCGTTAGGAAGGTTACCACCTTGACTCGAGGTGAAGAGAAGGCTTCAGCAGAAGATGTTAGAGGAGGATCAGTGCACAGATCCGCTGAGCATTACAGACATGTGGAAATGGAATCATCGCTTCCGAGAAAAGTTAAGGTAATGATGATTCTACTAACAGTTACTTTTTAATAGTCTCTAGACTCGTCGTTGTCCAACAATTCTAACTAACTAAGCATGTAATTTGTGACGTAATTAAGTCTTAATGTGAGTAAAACAAGCTTCATTAGCACTTAATACTTCAAAAAATTCACGGGCGTGTCAAACAATACTTTAGAATGCTAATAAAAAATATAACACTGTACTTTACGCTATTACTGCAGTTAACAATTTTACAAGCAAAATGAGACCATTTGAAGTAAGAATCTCCACAAAAAACGATCTTAATTTAGATAGCATTACTCTAAACTTTAATGACAGACATTTCTTCGTTAATACAAAGGTGAGAACTAAAACCATACAATTAGTTCTGGCCGATAATAACATCCTATCAGAACCATAACTGATGGCGCCTGTCAAATTGATAGTCTCAATTCAGTATAAAATTACAAAGTAACAAAGATATCCGTTAGTGTAATTAGTGAAGACAGTTTACAAATTGCTGATGTTTTTGAAGACTGTTATTATATGGAGACATATTTGGGTAGCCTAGATTTTTTTGTAAAAGATTTATCTGACTTTTAAAAGTTATGGGAGAGATTGTGTTTAGGATAGAAAGGTAGCGACTTCTTAATATCGAAGATGCAACTAATAGATATTTATGGAAAAATAAAACATGCTGCGTCGACCCCTAATTCGGAAAAGGGCAGAAGAACAATGATGATGATATCATTGGAGAGGTTATTTTTAGCGTTTGCAAAAGTAGGGATGGATCCATGACTAAGAATCAATTGACCAAACTTATCTCTCAATTCAATATTAAAAGCTCCTTACGATAAGAGCCTTGAAAGAGCTTCTTTAAACTTTAAGAGGCTTAACAAATGGAAACCTAAGAGCCTACTCCGAATTAAAATACACCACTTTGATTCCCAAATTCGAATCTAAAAATAAAACATCAAAATGTTTAATTATCCTCTTTAGAATCACTTGAATGCAATCCAAAGAGTTCGCTTGTTACATTAATCTTCCCAATTGAATGGAGAGAGCTTTGCTTCGATCGTGATTTTGTAAGGAGTGTTTCACCATATGGCAAGTCTTTGTCGGGGAGTAGGTTACACTGTTCATATCTTTTAGAATGTATGTCATATGTCACAGTTCGTGGATGTCCACTTTTAGGGCGAATTTCATGAGTTGAACGTGATCAGCGCATTTAAACTACGTTCGAAGGCTTTCGGTGGCATCATTGCTATGAACTACTGACTCTGCCAGCTCTTGAACGAGGTTTAGATATGCTGATCGTGTTCAGTTACATTGATGAAAGTCGCCTTTACAGATCTTATCTCCGATAACAAAACTGGCTGTAAACGAAAATAAAAGAGTATCTAGCAATTTCGAACGTTTTGCCGAGAGACTTGTTCCAATTGATGTTGCATTGTAAACATTGAGTTGTACGCTAGTATTTATAAGTGGTATGTTTATGTCAGTTTTATTAATTTGCGTTCTAAGATAACCCAGTTACGGTAGTTTTATCTTCATTTTCAGGGTTTCATAATATTGTTTGTTCTTTCGTATGGACATCAAGTTTCATAAAATGCGTTGTCTTTTGATGCAGTTTATCAAAGGCTTCCCTCGAATCAATACAGCATTTAAATGTTTGAAATGTTTTTTTTTTTACATTAGCCGTTTCTGTCCCACTCCTGGGCAAAGGTTTCCCCCAAGTCTTTCCAAATACTCTTTTCCCGCCCCAACGGACAATAATCAAGTATTTTGCACTCAAAACAATTCCAAATCAGAACATAACCAGCGCTCGCGCAGGCTAATCGTCGTCCATATTGCTATGTAAATGACAATAACGAAGTGCGCACGAGTATGACCCATACAGCCTTGATGACGTCACCTATGATTTTATCGATAACCTTACTGCATAGAATTTAGACCCGCTTCGGATTTATTTGTGGGTAAATAATTTATGAGAGAATTTCTGTGTGTTATTGAACTTTTAAATGCCTTGTGCATGTGTGTTGGAGAGATTGTAAAATAATTGCCGTTTGCATGTATTGCGTCTAGGTCGATCCACCCATTCCCAACCAAGTCTTTATTTAAGGCTTTTGTTGTTTTCGCAGCTATTACTACTTTGACACCATCAAGATCAACAAAACAAAACAGTTTTAACAGACTTAATTCAAAATACTTGTCACATGCGTTTGTAGAAGTTGTGAGATGAAACAGATTGATTCTTACCAAGCTGCTACTAAAATCATAGTGACTATTGTCATAACAGTAACGATCGATATAGTATGATCTACTACTACGAGTATGAACAGTTGAACACGATAATTTACTATTAACCTTTATATTAAACGAGTAATGAATAACAATGGTCGGCGCTATACCAAGGAGGTGCTTATAGCATCCTGGCGCTTGCCAACTATTCGTTTTGCATTATAATTATTGCGGTAATGGTAAAGTTTAAAGCATTGTCTATAATCCCGAATGGAATATAAAACTTTTACAATCTTTCGTATTAGTGATAAATATTTCGTAGAATTTAATTGTGTACTTCGATTACGCACGATGCGATCATAGTTGACAAGATGTCCATGATTATGGCAATTTTATTCGCGTTTTTTTCAACCATCATCGTCGTCAGCCCAATGGTCGAGGGCCTCTCCACTCCCAATCTTCCTAAACTCGATCGAGTATCGAGTTTTTCTTCTGTGCTATCAGTAGCAGATCATCGGTCTACTTATGTTTGCCGATTCACGGTCCCGATACATTCAGCTGTAGAACTTGGTTTGTAGAAAATAAGGAAATGATCAATTTCCTCTGATTTAATCACTCGTAGAAATGAGTAAGTAACCTCTGCAAGCCTTGTTTCCCTTCACTGAAGCGGATATCCTTGTCCTTCTGGTGGTGATTGATCATCATCAATTTCGTATGAATATTTATATTTAGTTTTGTTAAAAGCTTCTGACTAAGGTCAGTGTTTAATGTTATTAATTGCATAGTCAGTTGTTTATGCAACAGTTCACTCTTGATTCAATTTTGAATTGCATAAAAAAATTAAGGCGATGATTGGTTTATTAGTATTATCGATTGAGCTAAATGCTTTAGCTGGAGTGGGTTCATGGCTACAGTTCAATTCAAAGGTTTTCAATTCGTAACCTCTCTATTTCCAATCCTTCTTTGGCTTGACTTTGATTTATTTTATTGACCTTTTTCCTTTTCTTCTTTGTAAGCCTCTATGGACCCTTTGGTGGCTATGAAATTAATTTCTTCTATAGCAACAATCTTTGCGATGTCCTCTTCTACGGTCTTATATCTACAATACTGATTTATGTGGCATTTTCTCTTAGTTAAAGTCTCAGCATTTTGAAAGGCCCTATCAATTGGTACTAAAAATGTTTGTACCTTCCTCTGCTTTTCTTCCTCTTATTTTGCATTAGTATCCGAGAACAAATGAGACAAACAATAGCATTGTGCTTAGATGCCACCGACCTGTGCTAGAGCCCTTTTTGCAGCTGATAGAAAGTATCAGATAAAGTCAATTGTACTGTAAAGTTCAACTCTTGAAATAAACTCAGTAATGTCACGATGGAGCGGACACTTCACGGAAATACCAGCCTTAGTTCTATTAGAATAAAGATTATATTCCGGTGGATGTTTCTGGTATTTCAGTAACCTACTTTTGACAGTATATGATCGCATGCATGCAGAATGCGATGTCGGGTTGAAGATTGAGAGCCTCTTGCGTTCATTGTTAGGGTTGGGCAGTATTTATGTGAAGGGAATGTTTTGCCTGAACAGGTCGTATATTGTGGACGAGGAATGAGGATGAAGGGAACCTGAGATGTAGAAGGGCGAATGACGAGTGGAGAAACGATGTGGCTAAATGATAAGTTAGTTTCAAGAATTGTAAGGGTCAGAACCTTGAAGATCTCCATATCTGTATTATAATTGGTCAGGTTGCATTTGTAGCAAACCAAAAAATGCCATAATTTAGTCGTGCTTTTAGCATGGCACATTTATGAACCGTAGAAGTAGTGCAACGGTGCAAGGTCAAAGTCAAATCATTTATTTCAATTGTACCCCATTAACATTGGATTCAATTGACGCCTATGCCAAAAATAGTCGTTACATTATTCACATTAACATATAAAATTATTATTGTTGACACAAAATCACCTGACGGGAGACTTGTAAAGGTCTTCAAATCAAACTTTAATGCAGAATCGCTATGCATGTGCAGTAAATGGACACCCCAACCAATTTGTACATTAAATTGACCATGAGGTTTGAACACTGCATGCAAATAGTTTTTACAGTCGCACGACCGTATCCCAGAATTGTGACAGCTAGTAACAATAGATGTACTAACACTTTGTTTGGACGGGATTCTCAGTAATTCTGAAATCTTTGTGACCTAGTCTTTTATCATTTGGTTTTAATCTAGTTTCTTTTTTGTCAATCAAATTCAACTCGACTGGCAAGCTTTGCTTGGGTTTGTAAGGGTCAGTAGTATTATTTGGTTAGCATTACAGAATTCTCCTATAATGTTCCCACTTCTGGAACAGAGGCACCTCTTTTATTGATATTTATTACTTCTGTCTCTTTTATAATGTAATCTTCAGTCATAATAGGATTTGTTGTCGTAATAATCATTACAACTTGTCTACTTCAAATCATCCCAAGATGTATAAGATTATTTAAATTTTCTTAGTCCTACGTCTTCAACAAAGTTTTTTGTATTAACTTTGTTTACAAGTTACAACCAAGCCTCGTAAGATCTTACCTTATTACGTTAATAGTAGTAAGCAATTATGATGTAAACACAGTACCTATTTATACCCTACAGTCAGTCAAAGGTCCACACAGTTCAAGACTGCTAAATAAGAAGTCATTAACATAGTTATTGTTTAAAACAACTTTAACATTGAATGAATCGGTAATTTAAGCAATGATTTGGCTTCCATATCTCTAGTAGTAGGGGGTAGTCGAAACAATTATTTGTTGAGGGATATTAGATTGGTTAAAACTAAAAATAAAGGTAGAACCGATGATAAAGCTGTGGATGGACGAGTCTAGTGGAGTGTTTACATGAATGTTTGAGGACTTAGGGATCATAAAGATTCATATTTTGAACGTTGTTTTTGTAATCTGAAACCCGATTGTCGGGCGATGGATAAAATCTAAAATGATATCTACTTGGTCCACTAATCACTGAATATATTCAGCGATACACGTATTACAATATCACTAGCCTACTACTTACTAGCCTGAGTTATCTTCAATTGAATTATGGAAACAGAACCATGTTTAAAATCGGTTTAGGTTATTTTTTAATGTCTTTTTCTAGTACAAATCTACCCTTTTGCACATTTACTACAAAATTCCGCTGTTACTTTGTCTCTAAATTGAAAAGACTGTCAAAGAGGCTTATGTCAGCTTTCATTACACCAATAAGTATAAAATCTTCTCCATATTGAGCTCATCTATCATCGCCATCATTATTACTAATAAATACTTCATTCATGTCCACCTGTTGATTAGTCTGGCATGCAAATTGTACACTTTCAGTGGCGTGTCTGATCTCACGGACCGATGCCTCTGCAATTACGGCTGCAGAAAAAATGCTAATTATAATTAAATAATTATTGTGTCTTAGTTATGGAGGATCTCCTTTTGTTGTCTACTTTAACGTTCTTGGTGGATTATGTCATTGTGTCTACAGCAGTTGTCAAGTAAAGATGACAAAGTTAACTTCGTGGTTCATTTTACTTTTTTTTAAATAGTTTATAGCTATTGATAGTTTATTGTCCCACTGCTGGTTAAATGAATTAGTTCCCTACCCTCCTTTTACTTCTCTATGTCCAGAAAGGTAGAACTTTGCTTCGTTTTGACCATTGTTAGGGAAGTTTTCCAAACCTTGATTGTTGACGAATTTCTTGTCGAACGTATGCTCTCTTTCATGATGCACACTGCAAATCAATGTGGTTACTCTGAATTTAATGTGACTTGTCCAGAGAATCTTGACTCAGTATTTTTATGAGTCAAGCCTCACTGTACAACAACGGTTTTTTATTTACTCTATTTCCTCGCGGTACTTAACTTGCCCCTGTGAAAGCATTCAAACAAAAACAATAAATTACATTCAAGGGAAATTACGGACTTCCGCTGTACACATCCTTGCATAAAAAGTTGGCCAGCGAACCGATGGTTTTAGGTACGAGGGAGCATCGAACTATCGGATCGGAACTGCTGTTATAAATTAACTTTTGCACCGTCCGTACTGTACAGAACAACAACTTCTTTTTAAGCTATCATGATTTAGTTTTTAAACATAAAGCCAATGTATGGGTTTTGGGAAAAAAAATCTTCAACACCCACCCATAAACTCCTTCTTCAAATTGAAACAAAGATTCGTAATATCCATAGTTTATGTTATGCGTGAACTAAGTTGGAAAATCTTTGACATTGAATGCATTGCGTTAGTGCATGTCTTGCCCACAAACCTAGCTTTTTTGTTGACTGTACTTATGTACTTGTACATTTGAATACAAAACTGATAGCAGTGAACAATGATGCATGTGAAAAATGTCTCGAGAATGTCTCGGATGCTTCGGAAGTGTTCTCACGCGATTTTTAATGCGTTGTTGCTAGGCGCATAGTGTTGGAAGCTATGGCCATCTGTATGGGCTTGTTTTGCGATTTAGTTGTGATATTTGATGGTCACTTAGAAGATATCTGGTAGGCTTGTCTCAAAAGCTTATTTCCACAACCCGGATTCAGTCATTGCTGGGAATAGACCTCTCTTTGCTCTTGCCAATCTATGCGCCATTCATTTATGCGCCATTTTAAAACTGAAGTGTAAAACATAATTCGCGTAGCATTTTGCGCTCCAGTGTACACTTGCACACATGATTACCATGATAATCAGGCAGGCGTTTTTGTCATTTCTTCACCGAAGAAAGTTAAGCGAAGCGTTGTGTGTGATGACCATTTTTTTGCGCCGCAAGTGTAATATGCTTGTAGGTGTATATTACTTTCTGAGCTGCTAACTTGATAAATTAATGTAATTTAAGTCTTAATGGTAGAGCAATAAGCTTTAATATGATTAACGTTACCTTGTAATTAAAGGTAAAGTAATGATTGGGTAATTGCGAATCATTGACTAAATCGATCATTGAGTGGGTGGGCCAGTGGGCCTAATTGAAGTTGTAATAAAAAAAAAAAAAATTTAAAGCGGATCTTGCCCGCAGTTACTAACTATAGAAACTTATGTTTATTATGTTTTTAAATGGTCTTGAGGCCTCATCTTGCAAAAGAGTCGCTACAAAAAGTAGGTTTTCTCACACTTGTTTGGAAAGGGCTTCAAGAATAGACAACGTATTAAAATCTGCCTTCAGTCCAATCTTACTCGATACTAAGACAATAGTGTACTGTTCGTGACTCGAGATTACCTCAGCCATGAAAAACACGTGTTAAGGTATTATTAATAGTTTACACGTGCATTTGTTAACATATTGTATAATTTTCCTTGTTCTTACGTAAATTCATATTATGTTAGGAACAGCTCAAGACATCAATATATTTATGTCCCAAGTTTCGCACCTTAACATCTTCAATGGGTCCTTCTCAAATTATACAAGGAGTAAACGGACCCTTCACGAAGCCGTCAACTAAGCATTCTGTACATCAAACTAAGTAACTCTTCACAAAAATTATTGCTGGGAAATGAGATTTTTTTTGGGGTGAAAAGTCACATTTTACCGTAGCACTCCGTGTAACGCACTCAAACATTGTGCTGATGGAAGCATTGAATAGTACAGGGGTCGTGGAGGTATTAAAAGTAAAGTCACAATATTAAAAACTTGTATTATAAAAAAAACTTGTGAAAAAGTTGAAACATTGACCCCCAATATCTCCGTAATTAGAAGGTATGGTCCAGAACAAAAAAAACGATCGCAGTGACGGGGTGAATAAGTGCCTTTCGGCTTCGTTAAGGGTCTTGTTACACCCTACATTCATTTAAAGTTAAAAGGTAAGTTAGAGCTTGTGCCGAAGTCAATTATTCGCATGAAGTAACACACACGACGCACACGATCTCTGACTCATCTCTTCGTGCAATTTGCCATTTATTATAATTAGTCTTTTTGATGATCTGTTAAGACTTTACGAGTCTTTGCAGCATCTTGGACTGCACTACGTAGTCTTAGAAAAGCCAACCCCAACACATAATTAAGAGCCCATCCATCCAATGATAACATGACAAATGAACAAACAATCGCAGAAGCGTGAGACGTCTGGTACAGCGACGTCAGCGAGATTTCTAAGATTCGTCATAGTTTCGCGGCGAGTGAGCGAGCACCGGCGCAGGCGCATGCGGGTTCCGGCTCGCTGCGTATGCCGTCGAAATAAACAGAACGTAGGGTTTGAGTAATGCTAGCAGAATTTTAAAACACCATGTTTTTTCCGGACCGATAACCTGGCGAAGCTCCTGGATGCGAGAAGCATAGGACAAGTCTTACGGCCGTAATGATGTTTATAACATAACATCACGCCTGTAATCCCCGAAGGGTTGGGCAGAGGTGTACCCATTGGTACACCCACGTTTCGCCAGTTATGTTTAAGTCCCATGTTATAGGGGGCGAGCCTATTGCCATCGACCGGGCACTTTTGTTACTATTTTCAAGACCACCATATTTACCCGGATCTCGTCGAGCTTCATTATGTTTTAGTTATTCACATCAGCTTTTACAAGCATTTAAAACCACAAATGGTCTGTAAAAATTCCGTCACAAAAATTGCCACTTTAAAAAAATTACTCCCAAGATCTGCCACTCTTACGCTAGCTTCACATATTACGGTGCCATTTCTAAACTGTATAGTAACCCGCGCTCGGTAGCTGGGGGTTAACGGTGAGCCGTGCTTGCTCGGCGTATCGCGGCCCCATAATGTACGTGTAATTTATTGCGAGTGTTACGGACGTCTAGTGACGTTGTGTCGGGGTCTCAGACGTGTGAGACAGGTTTAGTAGATTTTGTGAGGTAACAGTTCACTTAGGGCAGGAAAGGGCGCTGTCTAGCTGCACAGTAAGAATTATTATTGTTATTCTCTTTATTTATCTTTTATTCAAATTTTTAATATTTCATAAAACAGCATAAAAAAAAACATTTAAAAATATAAAAAGTGGTTGCCGGTGTTGGGTCCAAGCTACCGGAGACCTAACGTCTCCAGAGACAGGAACCTCCTCACAATGCGGGCCGTATCGAGGAGTACTGCCTTCTGAATCAAGCCCTTGATCCAACCTCCTAAGGAAAGCTTCGACAGTTGTTCGTCGAAGCTTGAGACTTGTTTTTTTCCTAGCTCAAGCAACGGAAAGGACAAAAATCTAGTTTAGCCAGCAAATGCCCTAAAAATTGTATTCCAAAGCTTCTACTATTTTTTATTTTTATATCCGATCTATCGCCCGCCTGCATTACGAGGGTTCGCATCACCTAACCAGCAAGATGGCGGACAGGAAGCACGTACAGGTGCGCTGCGCCGGCGCACATGACACGCGCATACGCGGCCATGCGTTAACGTGAACTTGACGCGGTGCCGTATGCCGTGTTGACGGATTTTTAGGGATGGGTAGGATGTAACAGGAGTGGTCTGGGTTGAAACTTGATGGTAGCATTATGGTATATTATGTAGCTGCAGAGGCGAATAGAAGAAAAATACGTGTTCCGCCAAGTAACATGGGACAAGGGCTGGAATATGATGATGATGATGATGTCGATGATGTAGCTACAGAGTATGCTGGCAGTGTGGGAGGTATCATTTTAATTAATTTAATACTGTTGACTGCGACCAATTTGAATCAGTTGTTATGTTGCTTACTTCTTACCCATCTCTGAACCCCAACTTCGCATCATATAACGGATATAACATAGGTAACGCTAAACCTTATCCTAGACCAGAGCAACACGTAACATCGAAAGTGGTGGTTCCGCGCTAATACCTGCGCCGGCGCCGCTTAGAAAGCAAAGGGCTGGCTCACACTCTGACTGGGAAAGTGAGAACGCGATAAATATGTGACATTAGACGCGTGTGAATGCGGATTTATAATTAGACGTTTGGTTGGATTGGCGAATTATTTCATGCGGGTTTGGTGTTAAATAGTTAGCATTGATCTAACGAATGTCTTTCATAGCGCAGAGGGCCTGTGCAGACTCATTCATTCAATATCGGAAAGCCTTTACTTCATTTGCAAGACCATCATCATTTTCTTGCCCTTGTCCCATGTTACTTGGGGTCGGTGCAAGACGTTTTTTTTCTTCCATTCTCCTCAGTCAACCGTCACGCTATCGTTTACTCCTTTTTCTTTCATATCATTCTCACACAATCCATACATCGTTTCCTTGGTCTTCCAACTTATTTGCAGGAACAAATTCATCAAATATTGAGTAATTTGTCTTGCTTCTAACGGTACTATTTTCATCCAGCTTTATTTTCCGGTATCGTCATAAAACTACCTCGAGTTACGTGTCTCTATTCCTTTTTCAACTACTTCACTTTATATTCTTCCCCCATAAAACCGAACCAACATACACACGGAATCCTTAAAAACCGTACTTCACAAACCTAATCTCAGATCACGCATTCTGCACGTTCAAAAACCAAGTCTTTTTTGCGGCGACATAAAACAAGACACATTATATCTTGTTATAGCGATTAAACAAGCTACCAGGCTTGCAGATTCTATGAAACTGCAGTTATAATGTCAGTCACTTGAGTGGCAAATGTGGGAGTTACAGAAGTGCCACTTGTATTGATAAGGATAATAAGATTAGGGAGATTAATGCCGGATTTGTACTAAATAGAATGTTTATGGTCCCTTTATGGTAATCGAATTAAAATGAATAAGACTGTAAAGATGCTGGGACTCCTCCGACTATCAACCTTACCAACAACAGCGAGTACGCGTGTGCAAGAAGAGACATAGAATAATACTTTGCCCTTAACCTCGATAATATTTTTAACTGACATGTCTCATATTGTAAGATTAATTCGTACTTATGTGATGAGACTATTTATTAATTTAAGACCATGTATTGTACCATATTCGGACAAATAAATGAATTTGAATTTGAGACATATGAGTTGAGGGCAAGTGACCCAATGATACTTTGCTCATCATTCCGAATTTATTCCTTTTATCTTTAAACTTATCCTTTTCGTGCTGTGCTGTTAAACGTCTTATTGTTCATTAAAAATGTCTTCAGCCACAGCAACTCTTTAAAACCCAATCCTCACGCACTATATAGCACTTCGTCATTGGGGATATTTCGGTCTTGTTCTAAAGTTTGTTATACTATAAACCGTTGTTCGAAGTTATTCTTCTATAACTCCTTATATTATTCCCCGCTCGAAACTGGTTGAAATATCCGCAAAACATGCAAATTTTAGCCCACCTAGAACAGTTTCCGTCGCCATGACATCACTGGCGCTATATTTATTGGTGCACCGTTAATTTAGTTTTCCGTTTTAATCTAGTTTAATGATCTCAGAACATTTATGTTGTCATATAAATTGTTAACTATAAATGTTTTAATCATTATACGAGTTCTAGAGTATTTCGGCAGCGTTGGGTAAAAATTGTATTTTCAAATCTTATTTACGCTAATCCGAAAACTATAGATTCTAGATTTGTCTAATGCCAATAGCCTATTGTATGAGTCGTATAGACTGTCAGTAACGTCCGTTACCTTTGCTAACTTTTAGTCTTCGGTTCTTGTAACCATCCTTCATTTTGCTAATTGATCCATCTGCATTCAATACATCGCAGATAAAACTGTTTTACGTATCTCAATTAACTTTGTCCTCTTTATGTCTTTTATTTGACTTTGATTGACTTCACTGCACTTAATCAATATCCGTTGCGACTTCCTCTCATTTAGTAGTCATCCTTCATCTTTATCCTCATTTCAAAGTTCCATTAAAGTGTCAGATTATCTCAACGTACTAAATCTTCTCACATGTGTCTGTACCGTTAATCCTGAGGAACTAGAATTCTGTATAAGGTATGCTCTGGTGAGATCCTGCTGGTTTCACACATGATGTCATTCTAACTGTAATGGAGAATGTCTTTTGTGCGGGGTTAAACATGCGTTAAGCTTTCCAATTTATTGCTGGTCAATGGTCGTGTGGAATTAAGCACGAAAATGTTTTGGCATGCAGATGACATTTTGTGTCACAAAAAGTTCGTTTTTAAATACATTGCCGAGGAGAAATGTGTAGAGAGGGAATTGGGAATTGCCGCAAATATGACAGAAGCTAACCATAACCAATATTGGCATGCCTTAATTTTACGATGCTCATATTAAAGTTCCAAATAAGTAAAGACTTCGAGCTAAGTATAAAGCAATTAATGTCGATAATGCGAAAGCTGCGAAATTCAAGTCACTGGAACTGGAGACGGTTCTTGGTAAATATTGATGAATGCATACAGCTGCGACAAGACGTGTTTTCGTCCAAATAAAGTTATTCTGGATTCTAGTATAGGTAATATTTTCTACCGATTTTAGTCTCCAACTGTCCTTGTAGATGGATTTGAAATAATATGAAAATATATTCTGCAACTTTTACAAAGTCTTAAAGCTCTTTATAAAGCGAGATTGAAACCTCACTTATATGCGTGTGAGCAGCCGCAAGTGTAAATTATTCTCATGTTTCAACCTTTAAATTGGCTACTAAATCTTTCCCCACACCTCCAACGTTCACATTTATTTCCTAGATTGAATCTTCAAACCTTACAATTAAAACTTCCATTGTTTTGACTACTAAATCTTCATATTCGGATATCATTGCTATAATTATGTTAACTCCTACATGTTTCTTTGAACTTTTTGTTCGGACAGTACTGCTGTCAGCTGTCCTTATATGGGCATGATGTCAACGGAGATATGATCTCATTGGTTCGGACTGTCGATTATGTTTTATCGTTTGTGGTTTATGCTTTATTTTATGGGTTATCTGTATGATAAGTATATTTATTAGCATTAGTTGCTAATGCAGTCATCTATGCAGTTTTAGTTGCCATGTCCAGCAATGACGATTTTATTTAAAAAAAAAGACCTATCCTCATCATTTTGTTATCCATCCTGTGCAAAGTCATCCTCTGAATCGACCGTAGCTTCACAAGTCTTTATTTCGGTTACTTGTGGTTAGACAAAACTTTCGATCATAGAAATATTAGGAGCATAAATGACTGCTAAATATCAATTCAAAAGCCTGCATCAAAACTGCATTCACGTTAGTACGTGAAAAAACACTGACAACATATACCTTACATCAAGATGTAACCGAACCATCACTTAAAATTTTAACCACAGCTCACATCACAAGAATACCATATAATACTTGCAGTAGATAAGGCTAACAATCGGGCAATTCTTCAGTCCCCAACAATGGAGGGAACAGAGGGTTCCCAGTCTATCTGCCGACGATCAGCTGACTGGCTGCCGGTGACTGTCTTTCACTTGCATACGTGTAGTGTAATTGTCCAATTGTTTTAGTAACAGCTTCGAATGTTCTGTCTTTTATGATGTGTTGATCTTTCTTCTCTGATGATTTGGCTCTTTAATTTTGGTGTTACCTTTATAAGATCTCTGTTGTCAGCGAGGTTCAGTATTTTTTTTGGGATGTTTCGGTTAATTGAAGCCCTCGTTGTAGTCTAGGGGTGGCAAGTTGTGGGTTCTCGGTTTTGGGTTTTTCTCGGTATCAGCCTGTGTATTGTTTCCATGGCTATATCTATCGTCATCGTCATTAATTGCTTAGTAACTTCTAACATTGTCTAATTATCAACTCAACAATCTGTTCTAACTGATCCGTATTTGACTACATTCGCATCGTTAGGCAGTATCCACAGCGTTTTATGGCCTGTAAACACATTACCATAAGTGCTGTGTGAAGAATGGAGAAACATTAAATCTTCGGCACAATACTGACAGACTGTAGTGAGGATTCTTTAATTATATCTTGATGGGAAAGAAGATGACCTTGATATTATGAGATAGAAGTTTATTGAACTGTGTGAAAGATGTGATTGGCATGTAGACTTTAATGTTGGGCTTGTAGAGGCAAATTAATTTGAATATTAGTAGCAGAAGACTGAAAAAAAGCACTGGTATATAACCGCATCCGGTGAGACTAGAAGCCGACCCCAACATAGATGGGAAAAGGTTCGACAGATGATGATGGTGATGATTTTTTGCCGAAGTCTTAGATATAGATAGACGAGAATTTTGATGACAATAAAAAACAAGATACGCTTTACTATAAACAGAAGTAGTTGTGTGTTATTTGTTTATTAGAAAACAATATTGTGTCACATTTAGCTGCGAGTATTATTTTATAATTCAATTTCTATTCATTATTATTGTTTGATTATTCATTACAAGAATTCTGTATGGCGTGTGTTCTATTTGATTAATTTTACTGTTAGATTTGTTTTAACGAATCCTACAATAGGATTAGCAATTTGTTTATCAAGATGTGCTTTGTATTTACAGTTTCTTTGCCTCTGAATAATTTCACCATCCTTCACCTTAAAGCGATTTACAAATCCCATTTTATTACCTTTTAACCCGTTTGTCGGCACAAACTAGACGTACAGAGGTCAGTTTGAACTTATCTAAAACGGTCACGTTTGGCACTCCTTGCATTTTTTGAGCCTGTCTAGGCAAACCTTGGCCCCAAAGGATGTTGCTTCATTGTGCGTGTATGTCAATTTTAGTAGCACGTTGTTCTTGTAAAAGTGTACTGTAATTGTATGCTTAATACGTCGCGAATATTATGTGTAAGGTCATACATGAATGATGATGTGCTTTTGAGCCAGTTTCGACCTTACTTCAATAGAAGGGTTGTGTCGAAAGAATGACTTTCGCTTGACATTATCAACACTTAGAAGTACCAAGTACCAGGGCTTCATAGCATAGCTTAAGGTGGATGCCTCATATTATAGTTGTCTCTTGCTAGTTAGCAACTCGGCACTCTTGTAAGTACACGTTCGTGATGGTAATTTTCTTTATCGATTACTGTCGTGTTACAAGATTCTATAATTTTCTATTAACTTTTAGTTCGCATGTCACTCCCGCTACTAAGTATTTCCTCTGTAGTAGTGACGTACCATTCGTGGGCAGATACTTATCGGTCGATCACGAGCGCGCCTCACGAACCAAATCCACGCCACTGATATTTATTTGGAGCAGCCTAGTTGATTATGGTGCCTTGGTACTAACGGAATTGCAGTCATGTAAAGAAAGTTCTGATTGTTTGTTTACTCCTTCTTCTTTTCTGACTTTGTATTTAAATCTATTATTTACGTGAATTTTAGCTGGAAACTGACGCTTTTGTTTTTGAAGTCATTTTCACGAAATCTCCCAAGTCCGATGAAAATGCTTTCAAAATTATTGCTGACTATAAGTGGTGTTTGACGGTTCTTTGGTTATATTGGCGCCAAAACTTCAGAATAAGGGTGTTAGTTAGTTACGTCTTATCCATTAAACTTTCCAGTCTTTTCCCAAGCACTAACAGTATTTCACACTACAGCAATTTCCAATTTAAATGTTCACGCCCCTTATCAAGCTAGGTAACAGGCACTCCCGATAAGTTGATTAACTCAAACCACTTCGTCTAGACAACCTCTTAGCTTGTCACGAAGTCTCCAATACTGGTTGCAGCTGACGCCTAGTTGATTATGCACTCCTGGTACTAGCGGAGTCAATTCAGTGCAGCGTAGGAGGCAAGTTACAACATATTGCAAAGTGTATACGAGTTAGTTGACAGCTTGTCTGTCAGTTTCTCACCTACGAGGTGAGATTGAGTAACTTCAAATTACTCTTGTAGAATACTAATCTTACTAACCTCAACTGTCTCAAGAGTTATTGAAGAATCTACCAGCTAGCTTTTGCCCGCGACTTCGCTCGCTTCAAACAATCCCTCTATTACTTAGCCAGCTGAAGAATTTATGTAACCCAGTTTTAGTCGCATCTATACTTACATACTTTACTTTAAAAGGCCTGAGACCTTGGCAGTGCGTTTTCTTCCTGTCAGTCATTCAGCCCTGATACAAAAACTAAATAAAAAACAAATTCTCACTCGGATTAGTTTCGTGTCTATTCAAGCATTTGCACAATAGTATCCATACTGTAATTGATGGATAAAAACAATTCAATAGGTTCATTGCCCTCGATACTTGAGTCTTGAAGTTCAATGCTGTTCAGAAATACTTCGATTGGATCAATCATACCCGAAGATAATTTAACGAGTCTACCTTTGTCTGTATGGGTAACATTCACTTTCCTTTGTCTTGTATATTTCGGTAGTCTCTTTGAGGTCGGTTTTTAGATTTAATCGGACGTGGGAAATGAAAATAAAATGGTTGACAATGACAAAAATATTTATGTCTTAGCATAGAATGAGACTGTGATTGTGTTTGACGTGTGTCCATAATATAATCAACGCATTGAAGAAAGAAACGGTTATTCATAATAGAAAAGAAAAAGAAACACTTAACCAAAGAGGTTCCTTACACAACCTCCTCATATTCAGTATCCACGGTAGAAGAATATGATAAGTCCATTGTTATAGAATAATATACAACAGTAGAAGACTTTAATAATAATTCATTTATAACTGGTCCAAAGTATGAACCTCAATATTCATACCAATCCAATCGTAATCTTCGTAGAAAATCAGGCGAACAAATTGAAAGACCTGAAGATATTTTACGCAGACAAGATTGAGCGAAATGGAGCCCCGAATACCGTTCTAAATAGCGTGATAGGATCTTGGAGCGCCAAACCTTTTACCACATAATCGACAGTTATAGTAGGACCATTCCTTACAATTAGCGAAAAACCACGCTCACAAAGACACGCATCACGTGCGGACTGCCATTTGTTTGAGATTGCCGTTCGTACGCGTCTGTGTGCGTGCGCTTGTGATTGTAAGTTGTACGAAGTAAACCTTCTGTAGGTACTTTTCTGTGTCAAAGTATTACAGTAGGCAGCATTACGTTGATACTGTTCTCAGGAATTCGGGCAGTTTTCTGTGTCACGGATTTTATGCATGTGGAGGATATAGTGCTCTGAGATTTTGATCTGACGTTCCAGACAGTTTAGCAGACCGACAAAAAATCTGGTTTGGTGCTAAAAGTTTTTGGTTTTCTAAATAATGTTTTAGCGGAAGTTACAGAGGATGTAGATATGTATTTTTTAAATATTGGAATATTTGTCTTTTTATGCTTTGTGATAAGTTAGGCGCCACAAATAAAAGAAACGAAACATGGATAGCCAAAAAGAAAAGATAAGAAGTGCATTAGCCAAGTTTACTATAGTCTTGTGGCTAGTGACAACGATAGATATGAAACAATCAAAATCTCAAATATTGTTCTGGATTACACTAATCTCAATTCTAATAATACCTTAGATTCAAACAACAAAAACTGTTTCCCATAATTCACAGAAACACTATTTGTGCTATTCATTTTTGTGGGCAAACCGCAAACCGTCGACAAAGTTAAACTTACCGTCACATCTACGAACTTCCACCTTCTTTCTGCGGTTTTTACTGAAGATGGTATTTTTCGGAACGCAGATGTAAGTTGGTTGTTTCTCAGACCATGACCGTACGGTTTCATTAAGATTCGACGTCCAATACCGGCTTTTGATATACTTTAGTCATTGATATAGGTTAAGATACGGTTCTAATTACTGCTGATATTAATATTGTTACTGGTACTCACGGGGCTTGTTTTACACGAATTAATTTATTGGTATCATGTCGGGTAATTATTTTATCGATATAGTCTATCTGAATTGTACAGACAGCAATGATATTATAATTACTGTCATTTCTTTTTAAGATGATACTGATTTATTGCGAACCTTAATAAGTTTTATCACCACTAAAATCTTATTCATTTTATTTGCTTGCAATGTTTTGTAGATTGAACTGTGTATTTTCATATCAATATAGCAGATCGATCAAATTACTAGATGTAACTAGAGCGATTTACCGACTATTAAATCCTGCCGTTTTAAGAGTAGACAGGAAATCGACTAGTCGTAACATTGACATAAATTGATTTATTATTAGATTTCCAACTAGGTTTGAATCCTACTGACTTACTGGCAATAAATATTGTTATTGGCCGTTTCCATGAAGTGGTACACGTAAGACACGATAAAGCTTTAAAGATATTTACAATTAAGCATAATAATACGATGAATCTAATAGACTATCAATAACATTAGTGCCTATTAAAACTTAATATAAACAATAAATATCTAGTACTATATCATTAAATATAGCAAATATAAAAACCAATAAATAAGCCAGCGAGAGCCTAATAATTTAGCCTTGTTCTAGAGGTATCGTGTACTTTCTGAAGTTAAGCTTAGGATCTTTAAGATCCATTACAAAATTAATCGTTACTTCAGACGTAATAATTACACTTTTTTCGGTAACGTTTCGTTCGAGTCTCGCTTCGCTTAGATCATCTTCGCCACTTTTTTCGACCATGAAATCATCGTTTCTCCAACACTGAACATTTTGAATACTGATACCATCAGGATTTACAATATGGCTGCTGTTAACAGACAAAGGATCTTGTTCCTTCTAAGTTGGAAAGGTTACTCATCGTGGTGATTTATTGTATGGCTGTATCTTGGTTTTTACTCGGACTAAATTGTTCTGTGTTAATAACCTCCTTGGTAGGTGCAGACTTTGAGGTATTATAGTCTTATAGCAAATTATCATAAGTTTTAGCTCATAATGTTGGTACTAAAAAGAAAGTGTCAAGCGATCGTCTATAAATTTTTCGAAATCAAGAAATATTGTAGTTATCGAAGATATACGAGCTCCTTATTGCACATTTCCATATAAACATCGGCAGGATTTGACTTTCAGCACTTAACATAAAATTGAAAATAAACTAGTACTTAAAACAAGCGATCATAGGTAAACGACTCCGCAATAACTTACAAAACATTTACATAACTTAAACATATTACACAGTATTATTAAGTTTACATAGCATAAGCCGTAGAATTGATTTAGCATGATGTTAAACTGGAAAGTAGGACGAAAGAATTGATTTTCATTTTCATTTGGGAGAGTAAGAACATTTACTAGCGTTCTCTTACACAGCATTGCAAGAACGGTTGGTTACTGAGAGATTCTTTGTAGCAGTCAATTAACACTTTTGAATGCAAGTTAATTTGAAAGTTATCTGTTTCTAATACTATTGTATTCATATGGTTATGCTTGCAAAAGATTGTTTTCTTCATCTACTTAAACTTGCTCTTCGTCATACATCCTCATCCATATTTCGTCAGCGGAAATTGTTGACTCACGACCTGTTGGCTTTGTTTCCTATAAAACTTCTTGGATTCGCTCAAGGTCCCTTTGGTAACGTTAGTCCAACAGTTTTCTAAAAACTAACTTTGTTGCCAAACAATATCCTTCTTCATCACAAACCAGTCCTGTTAAATATATAAATAAAAAAAAGAGCCAAATCCAATTTTGATATTTCTGAAAATTGAATTCGTCATTGCAGTCAAAGGCTTCCGTTAAATCCATTAAAGATAGCAAATAGCTAATAAAATAACTAAGTAAAGACCCTGACATCGTCTGTATGACATCATGGATTCCACAGCCTCGGCCAACCGCCCACGCGTTGCCAACTTAACTTAACACACCAAAAAATAAACAATTTTCCGTAATTTGATAGTGATAAGGACGAAAATTGAATGACAGTTAAGCTAAATAGAGGTTAATGTTTTGGTTGTGTTGTTTATGTAACTTAAGCATTACATTGATCTTGTGAGTGCGATGAGTTACGAATTTTGTTTCTTTTGCTGATTCGTGGTGTCAACTTACATATTTCAAATTCTTGCTTTTTTAAATTTATTTCTTTGGGTACTCTGACGGGTTTCCATCAAATAAAAACAGTACCATGGGAAAATTACCTAGATGACTGTTTGGTTCCAATTGCCATGGATTATTCCAATCAGTCCAGCTAATACAATATTTACACGTACGATTAGCATGAGCGAAAGTTGTACAAACATGCATAGCTATGCTTTCATGGACTGATTCCCGTGGGCCAAGCCAATGAACACGATGATTGTACTTTCTTGATTTTACTAATTTTTACTTCGCTACTGGTTTTACATTGTTGCAGTTTGTATGCATGTGTTTATTTTGCATTCTTTGCGCTTCCAACAATGATACACTAGTCGGTATCTTATTAAACAGTAGTAAGATTGTATCTTCTCATGTTCTCATAGCAAAGAGGTGCTAACACTTTAGTAATTTCAGGCTGGTCATCATATAAAATAAGATACATTGATATCGCCGTTCAATAAATTAATAGTTTCTCTTAAGGTTTCAGAGTTCACAGCAGTAGTTACTAACATGCTTCGCACGAACTATAACCTTAAATGAAGTAGACCCTGCGAATCTTAGGATACATAATTATCAAACCCAATAGCATACATATTATACAAGTAGCTCAAATAACCAATCCTTCTGAAGATCTCACAAAAAATCTAAACCAAACATGTCATGTTACAAATTCTTCGCATCAAAATTACTATAATTATACTCTTCAAAATGTCAGTACGAAAATGTTCCATGTCACGCAAGGTCAGAGATATGAAACTTGTTCGGTAACACGTCTCAAATAATGGACAAGGTTAGGAGGCGGGTCCAGCATCCAATTTCGTCCATGGGAAATTGACTTAGCATGGATACTTGGAATTTTGTCATTTTTCCCCTTGTCTTACCAAGGGGTATAGTATTACCCAGTACTGGCTGGGTTGTGGAGGTCAGATAGGCAGTCGCTCCATGTAAAATACTGGTTATTATAGCTGCATCCGGTGAGACTGGAAGCCCGACATAGTTGGGAAAAGGCTAGGCGGATGATATTTGGAATTTTGTTTATTCCATGTTCTAAGGAATCGGTTTTGAAGTTATCTATTCAAAAGGTTCTCAATTCGAGCAACTGCTCACGATTCTATAGTGTTTCAATTCGAGTCATCGCATGATCATGCATTTCTTTTTTCACGAGTACGATTTAAAAATAACTTGATTCGAAATCAATTCGATCCTGAACTTTGAGCTGTCTAGAGCAACCTCTTTAGTCTGCTGAATATGTTTGTGCTAGATAAAATAATTGTTGAACATAATTGTTCTAATGCCTGCGATGTTAGTGTTATGTTTCTTTATATCGTTTAATATGATCACAACACGTAAAGAAATCACAATGTCTCTATTTGCTATTCCCACGCAAAAGGCGTCGGTGGATTTTTTGTTCGGAAAAAATAAATTAACATCTTGTCTTCACTTATTGACTTGGTGAATGCACATTGGCTAGTCAGTAGATTTAATATGTCTCTTAACTCTTGCGTATAAAATCCTTACTTCTAGGAAATTACCAATCAAAGTTATTTCCCCAGACAGACTCCAATCTCTAATTAAGCCTTTTAAGGGAAAATGTCAATTCCCTTTTACGTCATGCTGTCTCAAATGCCTTTGCCAAATCGTTGTTTTAGACAAATTGCTATGGGAGCCGTGTGTCGAGACAAGCGCGTTTGGTAACCTGATGCTGCAACTGGCATTAGTCCGCTAATAGGACGTAGTTTCCAAGTTGCGCCACTTCATCCAATTTGTCACCTTCCAACACATGGTTGTGATTCTCTTAAGAAATAACTTGTCAAAGGCCTACCTGCTTCACGGAAAAAGTCCCCGCCGTAAGACCTTGTGGTTTACCAATGTGAGTTATTTTTATATAGTCCTTCTGACCGTTTTCGGTCACGGCGACCAATCTTAGCGGAGATTAGCCATCGGCTCGGGAGATATTATAGTGCACATAGTGGGTGCACTCTCTGTTCCTTTTCTCTCATAGTCCGATGTGACGGCAATCCGACACGACCGGAGAGAGATCACTCTTTAATAAGTTACTCAGCGGGGTGGAACATCACTTTGAAATATTACGTCTTCACAATATGTGTTGTTGTGACAGTTCGGGTGTTAATGCTCATAGAATATTCTCATTCACTACTCACACAATAGAGCACCGTCGCGAATTTGTCTCGTACACAAAAAGTTTTCGTTTGTACACAGCTCTGTTTTTTATTCTCATATTTGCTGTATACGAGCATTTGATTGAAATTATGTTTATTTATATGAAATGGCATTATTAGAATGGGTTGTTTATTTGATCATGTTCTCTTTTTCTATGACTTTTGATTCCTAACTTTATACCCATGTCTTGTCTTGTTTATTTGTGGCTTAATCCTTTTTCTTTTATTTGGCTGCATTTGTTTTTTCTAGTTATCCATAAAATACTCCTTGCTTCTCGTTTTATTTCTTGTGATACAATTGAAAGTTTTTTCTATATTATCTAGTATTTTCGTCTTCTAAATCACGACGATCAAAACCGTCTTTGGCAATTTCTTTCGCTTCCTGATAATCAACTATAGCAGTTCCATTGTATAGCAGATCCGCATTACCGATTAGTTTCCTCTAATACGTAATTGTTCGGAATAAGGTCGCTTAGACCCATTCCGTCACAGCTGCATTCAGTTGCTCATCGAATCGTTTCAACGCCAAACAGGTCGTTGAACCCGCAGTAGTTTTGATATTGACTTGTAGTACTATTGAATGGGTAGTCAGAAGGTTCACTTGTTCTTTTGACATAACTAGCTGTCCCTATATATTATGTAGCTCCTGTAAAATCATGCCTACACTTAGTATGAATCCCCTTATTTCTCATTGGTGATTGCATTATATTTCTAGCTGTTGCCCGCGACCTTCGTCCGCGTGCAGTTATTTTCCCCACTCCTTTTGGTAGTAGCGTGATTTTATATAGCCTATAGCCTTCCTCGATAAATGGGCTATCCAACACTTAAAGAATTTTTAAATTCAGCCCAGCAGTTCCTGAGATTAGCGCGTTCAACCAAACAAACTCTTCAGCTTTATAATATTAGTATAGATTTACATTATTGCTTTTGAATATCATTTGCTTCGGGTGCAAGGTTTCTGATCCGAGATTAATTTGATCAAGCTTTCCGAATCTCTATGGTAAATAAGCACCATGTTTAGCGTCTAATCGTACAAGTGCTATTTCATCGCGTCTTGTTTAGCGGAACTTCTGCTTTTTAACACTTTTATGGTTTCAATGAATTTTGTCAATAACGGTGATTTTTGGCCTGAATGAAAATATCAGAGTTTCTTACCCAGATTTATGAATCGATTCAGTACCTAAAAATTGTGTTTTTTTTTGCCTGAAATAAATTTCTATTAAATAGTTTTAGTTGACGTAGACGTAGTAGTATAGAATTGTTGAATCTATTTTTTATTCAGTGTTGTCAGCATATTAACACCTTTTGCTTTTCTAGATCCTAAAGGTTTTTGTGTTGTACGATTGTAATGTCGGTTTTCCGCTGACTTCTCGGCTTTATCTTTTTGTTTGTAGTTTAGACATCTTAAATTTTTATTTCTTCTGAAAAATCTTTTCCTAGTATGTACTAAAGGTACTCTCTCCAAACTCAATCATGACTCCTCCAGCCACCAATAAACACAGTGGCCCACTAATACATCGCTAGACGCACTTCCTCATACTTCCAATCTATTATTGGGCCTGGATGTCAGCCAGACGGTGCGTAGAACTGGACTCACTTTCACTGTAACTTTATATTAGCCATGATGATGTTTGTGGAGTATTTAGTGTCACTTATAGGCCTATTAGGCTAATTATAGGCCGCTTGATATGTGTTAATTCGCCAGTTATGTTTAAGTCCCATGTAATAGGGAGCGAGCCTATAGCCATCAACCGGGCAATCCTAAGCTACTGAGAAATTCCTGATCGGAAAACCCGATCTGGGAATCGAATCGAGGACCTCATGCTCAGCAGTCGCGCTTGCGACCACTAGACCAACGAGACAGTCGAGCTTGGTACTTACTTCTTGGTTATTACAGATTATAATCTTGTGAAAAGGTGTCTGATCATTACATAATTTTAAATGAAGTAGAAGCTTATTCTGCCACAGATAAAATCATAACAAAATATCATTTCTCTATTCAGCCTTCTTAGGAAAGTTGGCATATCTTCAATCTACAAAATTGACTACAACACAATATTTAAATCATAATCTAAGATAATGATCTTGCAACAGAACCGTTTCAATCATAGTTTCCTAACTTAGGAACCAATTATGAACCCTGTCACTTTCTCTTAAGACTGAGATTGCAATGAAAGTGCAAATATTTTAACTAGCCTTTGTTGGTAATGGCTTAATTGGATGTGTTCTCACGTGTTGTAAACTTTTCGCGATACCATCGACTTAGATACTGTTCTATTTTATGGTCTTTCATATGGTCTAGGGTCTTTACTTAGTATAGAAGAAATACAACATATCATCAAAGGATAATATATCCTTTGAGCTTGAGTTAAGGTACAATTTTCCGTGTGCGTGCTAAGTAAGCTTTAATTTTGCGAAATTGTCGCAAATTTTTTTAACGACGTCTATAATCTACCGTTATTTTCTACAATGTAACGTTATAATTAAAAAGGAAAATAAAATTTGTTACGGATTAAATAGTTAAATACGCTTTTCACAGAAAAAAACAAAAAACGGTAGGTAATCAGAAAATCGCGCACAAAAAAAATTCGAATCAATTTCTTCGCCTATTTCTTTGCTATTTTATTTTTAGAACATGATTTTCGATCTTGTTTTGTTTCTACTAAAATCTAACCAACCGGTCTTTTTTTTCCCCCAATTTTTTAAAAACAGAATTTTCGCAACGATTCAACGCTCTTTTGTTCTTTTTTCGAAATCTAACCGAACATTCTTCTTCGTCCCCAGATATCCGACATCGTGATTGGTCAGGAAGCCAACGTGACAGCCCGTGAAGCGTTGCTGAGCTGGGCTCGACGCTCCACTGCCAAGTACCCTGGCGTGAGGGTCGCAGACTTCACGTCCTCCTGGCGCGACGGGCTGGCCTTCAATGCGCTTATACACAGGAACCGTCCTGATCTGATAGACTGGCGTAATATCAGGTAATTGTCAGCTTTATTTACATTGGTGTAAGGTGCTTAGTGCATTCCTTGAGCTTTATCTTTATTGGAGGTTTTATTTAGGTACTTACATATGTATGTCCAGTTGAGCAGTCACATTTGCGGCCATTATTCCAATGAAGTTATTGTTGCAACTAGCTGTTATTATTAAACAAGGACCAAAGACAATCTCTGCAGATGGGGGCTCATGGACGGCTCAGACCTCAAGTGTGTATGCGGCGTCTCCCCACAGACAATGGCCCACCTTCCATCTTGCACCGCATGTCCTATCACCTGCACACTCGATGATATTATTACTGCATCAGCGAGTGGGGTTCGCGTGGCTGAGTTTTGGGCTAAACATAACATCTGAACTTTTTACCATCGACACTCTAAGAAGAAGAATAACTGTTACCGAAAAATTTATGATTTTTCTACGAAACCTAAAACAGGATCTTGAAACTTCTAAACTTATACAACACAGAGAGTTGAAGGGAATATTAATTTTAATTTGTGCTACGCCATTGCAGTATTATTACAGTATTGGATACTGTCTAAAAACATTGATCACTGAACTCAATTGTTTTTTTTTCTTCCATAGGTCAAGACAAGTCCGTGAGCGTTTGGAGACAGCCTTCCACGTAGTCGAGAAGGAGTATGGAGTTACCAGACTACTGGACCCCGAAGGTGAGTCACAATCTTTATTTGAATTAAGACTGTACTGCACATTGACATAAGGTTTAAACGACTATGCTTGATACTTTTTGCTCCAATGCAGTATACGGCAGAGGCCTCTTTCTATGGGGGTAAGCAATAAAATATTCAACATCGAATTTCAATGAGTTTGACGCAGAATGTGCACTTCGCAAAATGTGCACAAAGAAACTACTGGTATCGTCCTAAAAAGTGCTCATTTACACACTTATCAAAATGTGTTAAAAACACACATTCATTTTCAGTAGTGAGCACTACTAAAATGTGATAAAATTCACACTCATTTTGAGCAGTGAGTACTAGCTGGATTAGTACACACGGCGACACATCAACCTTTACAGTTCCAGTATAACATGGTCTCGCTTTTTTCACGGACAATGAGAGATGCGCATAAACTGGTTTTGTATATCTTGACTGGTCGCCGTGCGTACCTGTTGGCGAATTCAGACATTTACAGAGTTTATTGAAGATGAGCGTTACTCGATCCTCTGTATGAGCTAATTGAATGTTCTTTTGTCGTTGTTCACAATAGGTCAATTAGGTAATATAATATCCGTGACAATATCTCTCTTGTCGTATGTGTTTTCAAGTACAGCACGCGTAACATGACCACCGTAGAAACGGGTTTCTTTGACGAAAGAATCGACAAAATGACAGATTGTGAAAAGAAATTGTCATTTTGTCGACACAATCTGTCATTTTGTCGACACAATCTGTCATTTTGTCGATTCATCAGCTCGAGCGAGAATATTATCGTGGTAAGTTAATTTGTTAAATGTATTTATTTGAGCACGAGCTTCCTAAGTCAAGCAAATCAAAAAAGTCTGACAACCAGTCTTACCAAGGGGTATCGTATTACCCAGTATTAACTGGGTTGTGGAGCTCAGATAGGCAGTCGCTCCATGTAAAATACTGGTATTCAGCTGCATCTGGTTAGACTGGAAGCCGACCCCAATATAGGTAATTGGGAAAAAGCTAGGTAGATGAGTTAGGTCCGGAAAAATCGGTACCATTTACAGGCAGTACAAAACATACTGAATTTTCTTTCTTATAAATCCTCTGTCGCAAAAATATCCCATTAAACCCACTTGCGCAAACTTGGCCGTAGTTTTTACAGACATAAAGCATCCCATGCAAACTCCGGTCACGGGCAATAAAGCGCGATAATGTTTGCGGATCGAATGGTTCGCGCACTAGTGAGCTAGTGGGAACTAAACGCGCCGTGACTTGCCTCGTAGTATTGTAGTACTAGTGAGTTATCGGTAGAAACTATTATCAGTATGTAAGAAACTGAGGACGAATTTCACAAGTCAAAACTGAACGCGACCAGCACATCTATAGGATTCTGCCCACTACGCCGTGCCATGCCAAACGTAACATAACATCACGCCTGAAATTCCCAAAGGGTAAGGCAGAGGTGGACCTAATAGTTGGGGTTTGGGGTAATGGGCGGTCACACATCCACAGACCAACCTAGGCAAGCACGGCTTAACCTAAACATCGACCCGAGCGGCTGTTATTATTAAGCCACGAGCTCCTCAAAGTCCTGTTTGAACATAGACATAAATAAATCAAAGATATTCTTTTCTCCTTCTTAAGATGCGCGGTAATCTCAAACGATACTAAACATACAAGAATAGTTTAAGCCACTTAAAGCCTTCTAACCGTACCTAAGTGAAGGTAATGTAGTAATGTTTAGAGCTTCGTAATTAGTAGCAATTACAGACCATAATTAGACATTACATTCCTTAAGAATAGTTTTTGCAACATGCTAGATTATGTCAACGCAGAATCTTGGCTTTTCTTGGAAAAGTTTTATTTGAAAGCGAGGAAGATTACAGTTACTTACTCTCAATTTTATAAAGTATCAATAGGTGCCCGGTTGATGGCAATAGGCTTGTCCCCCTATAACATGGATCTCTGGCGAAATGTGGGTGCTATTAGGTACACCTCTGCCTAACACTTCGGGGATTACAGGCGTGATGTTGTCTTATATCGTTAGAAGCACAGATAAACGAACAAGTTAACATGAAGTCTTGTACTGCTCATAAGCCACATGACATTGTTTGCTTCTACTAGAGGCCTCGGCCGGTCTACTTATTATCTCAATTGATTCTTTAGCAGTAACAGAGGACTACCCTGTAGTACACCCACGTTTCGACAGTCATATTAAGTCCCATGTAATACAAGGGACAAAGAGATATCGTATTACCCAGTACTGACTGGGTTGTGGAGGTCAGATAGGCAGTCGCTCCATGTAAAATACTGGTATTCAGCTGAATCTGGTAGGACTGGAAGCCGACCCCAATATAGTTGGGAAAAGGCTGAAAGGGTGTTGATGATGTAATAGAGGTCGACCCTATTCCAAAAATCAAGAAAAATCCACTGCGGGCTTTTTAGCCGACTTCAAAATCGAACTGACTGCTTCGTTGGTCTAGTGGTCGCAAACGAGACTGCTGAACATGAGGTCCTGGGTTCGATTCCCGGACCGGGCAAATCGTTATTGGGCTTTTCCATCAGGAATTTCTCAGTAGCAGCCACGGAGTCTGTTTTTGCGGCCGGTTGATGGCAATAGGCTCGCCCCTTATTACATGGGTCTTAAACCTAACTGGCGAAAAGTGGGTCTACTATTAGGTACATCTCTGCATAACCCTTCGGAGCATGATGTTATGTTATCCCACTGTACCTACTCTTCTTTTTTCGTCTTCCTGGCCATAGACAACATAGCAACAAACCCAATCACACCAATAGATTCTAATCACGAATTGAATCATTCCTACCAGCCAATATTAAATTATTGGCCAATACAATTGTGGCAGGTCTTAGTTCACATTCAATTCAAGTTGTTTACGATGTATTGTTCGTGATTCGGCTGTACAAGTGTAGGTGATCTGTGACGTCAGCCTGTGCGGATATGGGTCTGTGAGTTGATGTATCAGATGGTTAGGGATTGGTTGATTTATTGACGTCGAAAAAGGAGTCAAGTTTTTGAATGAATTGAATGATCAACCTGCCTCGTTGATCTAGTGGGTCGCAAGCGCTACTGCTGAGTATAATGTCCTGGGTTCGATACCTAGGTCGGGCAAAGTGTTATTGGGTTTTGCCTCTGGCATTTCCCAGTAGCAGGCTGGCTTTGTGGCCGGTTGATGGCAATATAGGCTCAACCCTATCAAATGGAACTTAAACATAGCTGGCGAAATGTGGGTGTCCTATTAAGTACACCTCTGCCTACCTCTTCGGATATTACAAGCGTGATGTTGTCTTATATTAACATGAAATCCTGTACTGTCATTAAACTGCATGTATGCTTCTACAAGAGGCCTAGGCCGTTCTGCTTATTATCTCAATTGATTGTTTAGCAGTAACATTTTAATAACAATACTTCAGGCACCTTCTGCGACAAACAAAAGAATAATTACATCTCGAAGTCGGTGCAGCTTAGCGTGGATAATCGGTGCAGCCTCGAGTGTGCGATTTTATTGTGCGATTGTCGCGTTGTTGTGCGACTAATTGCTATAATTTTGTGAGTTATTTGTGTGACTAGTTTGATTGAGGACGTGGGTTGTATGAGGGTAGTTACCTTTATATGAAGTTAGAGATTAAGCAGCATATTCTTCTTTAACCTGTCTTGATCCACTAAAGGCTAGAACTTCCTGTGAAGTTCCTATAGGACCTCGATGACATGGCACGGCATTGGTACTTTAGGTATAATATGGTACGGTATAGTACTTTAGGCATCCCGTTTACCATGATGGAATAGCTTATCATCTCGCTCGATGTATAACACTGGCATAACTCGGTGTAACGCTCCAAAGAGACCATTAAAGAACTAAAAAAAAATGCTGGAATCTGATTTTGTGTTCTTTTGAACAATGAGTCAGCAACACCAACAGGGCGAACTATTTAACGTACTGCCGAGCTCACTGACGGTCTGCCACTTTCACCCTTATGCCTTAAGTAATAAGGTTGAAAAGTGGTCAACCGACAGTGAACTCGGTAAGTACACAGGAGGTGTTCGCTGTAAGTGCAAGTCCTTGATCAATAAATGATTCTAATTCTACCCTTTCTCCCCCAGATGTGGACACCCACGAGCCCGACGAGAAGTCCCTCATCACGTACATCTCGTCTCTGTACGAGACGTTCCCCGAGCCGCCGACAGTGCACCCGCTGTTCGACGCCGAGTCGCAGCGCCGCGCCGCCGCCTACACCGAGCAGGCTGCACTGCACCGCGCCTGGCTACACGAGAAGTGCGCCCTCATGCAGGTAGGCAACATTGCGGAAAGCTAGAGCAAGCCTTTAAAGCAAGTAGACTGTTCGGAAACCCTGAAATTATGAGGAGCATAAGGGCAAGGTCAACGATATCGTCAAAATCGCAGGAACTCCTGGATAAGGGACGCTCAGAACCGGGAAGTATGGCAGAAGAAAGGGGAGGCTTATACCCAGCAGTGGGTGATTCCGGGCTGATATGATGATGATGATAAGGGCAAGCCATACTTTTAGGATTGTATGAAAGTACCGCTACTAGCAGGCGGTACTGTACTGCGCTTGTTTGCGCGAAAAGTGCGCCCTCATAAAGGTAAAAATTAGGCAGTGGTCATAAAAGGGGCATAAATCTTGGTGGACCACACTCCATTCACTAGACGATCCCTATATTCTATATTCAAACCTTGGTGGAAACATAAAATTTGAAGCCTCAGTTTAAATAACTCAATACTTTGCAGAATAAAACGCTAATTCAATAGTAGTGTTAGGAATTAGGAATATTTCTACTTCGGTTGTCAGATTTAATCCAGAAAATTGTTGAAAAGTGCTTATTACCTTTTTTAAACTTTGTACAGGTAGCATGAACTTGTTCAAGAGTAACATAACTTGTGTTACTGTTTGTAAATTCATGCAAGAGCAATATTTCCAATTTGCAACTTCTGAGCACTAACCACTTACTGTTCAGAATACTTACGGAAATGACATTTCAATGAACCTAATAAAAGTGACGTTCCATCAGCCATAACGTTGATAGAAACTCCAAAATGTATTGAATCGATAGAGGCTTTCGAAGAGCTCCTATCCATCCTTTTAAAGTCATTTTAGAAATATAAAACGCTTTAAAGAGATTCCCCCCCATCTAGGCTTAGGGTGGCAATCCCATTTACCTTTAGCATTATTCCCTGGATATTTTCGCAGTGCATTTTTGACTCTTCTTCTTTTCTCCAGGACCGTGCTTTCCCGTCAACTTTGATCGAAATGAAGAAGCTGCTCAGCGAGAGCACGCGGTTCCGCCAAGAAGAGGTGCCGCTCAGGCAGAGGGAGAAACAGAAGCTGTTCCATCATTACAGGGAATTAGAGGTAAGGGTATATGCTGACTGAGTTTAAAGAGAAGAATGTGTGGTTATGTGGTCTTTAACGACTGCAGAAGACCACATAACTAGGAGACGCGTCTGATAAATATACTGGATAAAACTTATCGGAAGTAGACTCTCGCAAAAAGTAAGGGTGGTCATTTTTTGAGAACCACGTACGAAATTAATTCTGTTTCTCAAATCTTTCAGCAATGGACTTGGAACGAGTAATGTACATAGGAAACACATTTCTTCCGAGATTTATTCTTCTTCCAACTTTGATCTAGCCTTATCATATTTTATGCTATCTTTCCCCAGAAATACTTCGAAACGGTGGGCGAGTGCGACATCGAGCCGACACTACGACCAGACGCGTTAGAACAGGCGTGGTCTCGTCTGCTGATGGCGCAGCAGGAACGAGAGCGGGACCTGACCGACGAGATCCGTCGCCTGGAGCGACTGCAGCGCCTCGCGGAGAAGCTGCACAGGTATTTACCGCCTTGGAAAACTTGCCATTCATACTGAGGCTAGTCGACAATAGATTCGAATCCTGATTCATGTCTTAGACCCAGTTCCCATCAAAGCGTAGACAAGTTTAGCAGAGAGGGGACCTGCGCGAATTGACCAATCATATTGGTTGAAATTTACATCATATCTCTTACCCCTCCTATGATAGTGTGATAAATCGAATCTAACACCGCAACGGTCTTTTCCGCTTTGGTGGAAACTGGAGCTTACGATGTCCAACAAATACTGGCTATTAATACGCTCTGTTATTTGGAACTTAAACAGGAAAAAATTAACTTACCATTGATCAACTATTCTCTCCAACAGGGACATAAAACAAACCGAAGCCGGCCTCGATAGCGTAGAACGTCACATCGAGAGCGAGATCCGTCGCGTGGAGCGCGGCGTGCACCCGGCTGACGCAAAGCTAGCGGTCGAACAGATCGAGCAAGAGCTGAGGGCCATGGAGCATACCATCCAGGAGATGTTCCAGGACTGCCACGTGCTGAGGGAGGGAAGATACCCTCAGGCCGCTGATTTACATCGACGGTTAGTATTTTTCACGAATTTTCCATGGTCTTTTCCACAGGAACCTTTCAGGTTGTCGGAATAAAAGTATCCTATATCTTTTCACGGTCCATAAATTATATGTATGTGATCATGTCGTTTTGTTGTCCTGTTGCTGGAACGACAAACCAAAATACCCTTACTTTTGCATCACTGCCTACTATCGTCACTCGAGAAAACCTGATATGAAGCGCCTTAAATGGATTTCAACTACATTCACATTCAGACAGTAATAGACCTACTTCTTCACGATAACTTTGAACATTATTGAAGTCGCCACCATTTGTATCTACAAAAACAATATTTACTGACCAAATATTGGCAAAATTGTGGTATCTGATTAACAAAAGCCACAAATAAAAGATTCTAAATATACTTAAATGTTTTCGTAAGTGAACCATACATTATCAAATTTTAAAACCAAAAATTCCTCTACCAGAGTCCAACAAGTCCACGACCGCTGGCTGAACGCCCGCCAATCCTTCACGGGCCGCCTGGTCCCCCGTCTCTCTTCAGTCCGCATGCCGGTGCAGCAGACCACGGTGCGAAGAGAAACCCGCACAGTGCTGGAGACCAGGGTCCATGATGCGGACCCCAAGTTCCAGCAGCTTAGCGAAGCTACGAGGTGGTGTAAGGAGAAATTGGTAAGTTAATAGTAAATTCATAACACAACATCACGCCGGTAATCCCCGAAGGGTTAGGCAGAGGTGTACCTAATAGTACACCCACATTTCGCCAGTTATGTTTAGTCCCATGTAAAAGGGGCGAGCCTATTGCCATCAAGCGAGCGCAAATCTAGACTCCGTGGCTGCCACTGAGAAATTCCTTATGGAAAAACCCAACAATACTTTGCCCGACTTGGAAATCGAACTCAGGACCATTCATGCTCAGCAGTCGCACATTTCAAGTAAAAATGACTATAAGTCCATAATATCCAATTAATCACTTATTCCATAATGCATACAATGTTAATAGGACTGATGGACGTTACACCCTTTTTTATTAACTTGTACTTCTTACTTTTTATTTACAGAAAAAGCTGCATGAGTCGGACTACGGCTCGGACTTGCCGTCAGTGCTGCACGAGCTGGACAAACATCAGAGAGAACACAAACAGATCGACCAGTTCCACGCAAAGGTATGTCATACTTTTTGTGAATCATACTGATTTATATGAAAAGTAGCACTTCGCCAGCGACTTCGTCCGCAAAAAGTGTGATAGCTCAGCTAATATGCATGATATAAAAATAATTTATAGCCTAGAGCACCCATGAATAATGTAGCTTTCTATCAGTGAAAAAAAATTTAGAATTGGATCACTAGTTCCAGAGATACACCCCCCTGCATACAAACTAACAAACAAATTTTATCTCTTTATAACATTGGTGTAGATGTCACCTTAGTTGATTGTGAAAAAACTACATACGGTAGTAATTATTGACTGGAAGCTGACTCCAACATAGTACTGTGAAAAGGCCGAGATGATAATGAATTGTAATTATTGGACTTCATTGTCATGAAATTTTTATTTTGTTAAATTTTGTAAACGCAGACAGTCTGAGCAGGCGCGGGCTTAAAAGTGGGAGCGAGACGACAAAATATTCGGTATCAAGTTATGGAAATCCCTTATTAAATATTTTTGTGTCCCGCTCGTACATCTTACGACCGCCACACGGTTGGGGATATCGTCTCGAGATAGCTCTCATCATCATATCAGCCCGGAATCACCTACTGCTGCGTATAGGCCTCCCCTTTTTTCCGCCACACTTCCCGGTTCAGGAGTATTAAAAAAAGGTGGGAGCATCTTGTACTAATCAAAATGTGTCTTCCCTCCCTCAGGTGGAGCTGTGCGTGCATAACCGGTCCAACTTCAGCGGAGAAGAGCTGAACCTGTACAACCAACATCTCAGTCAGCTGCAGAAACTGTACGCTGAACTGCTTTCCACCAGCACTAAACGGTAATATGTCAACGTTATTATGTTAATCAATTAAGAACTTTTTGTTGATAGAAATAAAGTTGTAATTTCTTTTTAAATATAACGCGTATAGTCATTGCATATCACGAGTCGTAATCAATGTCGATGACTAGTAAACCACATACGCATGCTGTAATTTTTTTAATAATTATACAGAAACCTACTTTATTGTTTTCGGAATAAGTTTTAAAACTATTAGTTGGTCTTTAACTTGCAAGACGCGATAGTCAAATATGAACGATATCATAAAAGAAACAGAGTTCAATTTAGTCTGACACCAATATTAGCATCGCATAAGTTAAATATGAAAGCTATCACAGGCCAAACAAAGTTCAATTTCATCTGCCCGAAAGTTTTAAACACTAACATTTTTTTTACAGCATGTCAGACCTAGATGCCCTACAAGACTTCCTCCAATCAGCAACGGCTGAGCTCAACTGGCTCAACGAGAAGGAGCAAGTGGAACTGTCCAGGGACTGGGCTGATCCTCACATCAACTTGCCGGCTGTACAGCATTACTATGAGGTATGGTAGTAGCTTGGAGTAATAGAAGTGAATGAAGCTTCGGTGAATAAAATTGTAGGTCCCTTGTAATCGTCTATTTGAATATTATTATTATCAGCCATTTGCGTCCCACTGCTGGACAAAGGCCTCCCTTCCCTTTTTCCACTTATCCCTATTGAGTGCTGTTATTCGCCAATCCTTGAGAAAAGAGTCGAGTTTTCACCATCTCCTTCTGGGCCTGCCGCGTTGCCGTTTGCTGCTGTTTGGTTACTTTAGCCCATAACTCTTCCGGCATGCGCCAGATGTGATCAACCCAGTTCCATTTGAGCCCAATAACACTGCCCGACCAGACAATTGAACCCAGGATGCCATGCTCAGCATTCGCGCTTGCGACCACTCGACCAACGAGGCGGTCACTTAATACATTTTTTTGAAGTATGGGTTCAGAAAATCAAATTGTGGAAGTACGCTCGTTAATTTAATACCCGTAAACAAATCATTCAGACCCTTATTCCTTAATCATTAGAAGCCATTGTCGTGTACTTTAAGCTGTTGTTTTACAATAAGTTGAAACACTTCGTTTGTTTACAAGCATTCGTTTGGAGATGATAGAGAGGTTAGTTTTACACATTTATGTTATACATTGTCCATTTTGTTTCTGTTCGCCATTTTGTTTTTCAATGTGCTTTTTTTTTCATTGAGATAAGTGCATGTTGATGTTAGACTAGAATACTTTTATATAAAGTTTAAGTATTATTAAATCTCTTATTCTTTTACAAGATAAATGAATTAAAGTTTTCCTAAATAACAAATTGAGAGATCGTAAAAACCTTAGATTTATGTCAAAAAAAAAAACATTAAATGTAGCACAAAAAAGTCCTATGCATTTAAATGTTGAATAAATTATGTAACTGTAGTGTAAATGTACAGAACTTGCTGAAACAAAAAAACACTACTACAACTTACAACAAGTTATTATACATACAATACAACAACAAAGTAATCCCACAAATCATATTTTTCACACAATGCCTTCAATCCTCTGCCAATGTAAAATCACTTATACATCCCACTAATAACATTCATTTCTCCACAGCAACTGATGTCATCTCTTGAGAAGCGCGAGCTACAGTTCAGCAACGTCATCGACCGCGGAGAGGCGCTCATCGCTCAACATCACCCCGCTACAAAGACTATTGAGTCACATCTGCAGGTTAGTTGATTAGCTGCTTTATTCGTATTAGTATAAGATGGTAATTTCCTTGTGAGCTTTACACAATATGTCTAGAAGACAGGGTAGTTAAAAAGCTGCCTTAATTTCATAAGCATAGGTTTTATATTTCCCTGTTTAATCATGAAATAACCAATTTATTTAACTTTCTAGTTTTGTTACTTAGAACTTCAGAAAGTTTACCATACCATTAATTGTATCTGTACACGGAAGGGACATTAATGCACAAACGGTTACCACGCGTTCAGTACATCAAACTGAACCCCCCCCCCCTATATAGAAATTTTTCACCGGTAATTTTTAAAAAAGAATCAGTTGCGTGCGTCGATGTTCCACCCTGAATTAAAGAGACTAATAACGTAACCAGATGGTTAAAAGTCTCTTTACACGGTCTTCTTCTTCGTGTCGATGATTCCCATAGTTATTTCATTAAATTTACACGGTGTTAGGAGCAAAATTTGAAACCCGAACCAGAAGCAGACCAGACCTTCCAGATAAAACCTTTTCGGTTTTTCCTAAGCTTCTAACCAATGTGTAATGTTTGTCAATCTGCCAAAGCATGTTTGTTACTAGATGGCTATCGCGGCTATTTAACTAGCTAAGTCGCCTCTTCCTAAATATTCCTTATATTAACCTCTTTCTTCATAGGTAATGCAGTCTCAATGGGCGTGGGTGCTCCAGCTGACGCTGTGTCTCGAGACTCATCTCAAGCACACCACACAGTACCACAACTTCTTCGAAGAGGTCAAGGAAGCTGAGAAATGGATACAGAAGTGAGTATTTTAGTTGTAGTGGAGCTGTGATCGAAGATGTGCTTTATATTGTGTGGAATAGTGGTGAAATTGCATTGTAACGGATAAAATTTTATTGTTTAAGATTAAGAATTTTGATCTCACTGCTAAATAAACAATAATATTGTAAAAGTCGAGTAAAACTAGACTAGACCTCGAGAGCATCAAAGGTCAGAATGTAAAGAAGGGCGAAATTGCGACTTTTTTCAATAGCCATAAGATTGATTTTGTCTTGACATTGAGAACCGTGTTCATTTCTCAGGCCCCCCTAACTTATTTTTATTTTTTAAACTGGCAGGCCTAAAAACGTCTTTTGAGAAACAACACGACTAACCAATGTTCCTTTTCCAGACGCGAAGAAGGCTTAAACACAACATTCTCGCAGTCCGAGTTCACTCTCGACCAGGGCGAGCGCTTACTCAAGGGCATGCAAGAGCTCCGCGAGGAACTCAACTCTCATGGAGGCCTGGTGTCTCGCCTGGTGGAGGACGCACAGGAGATCCGTCCTGTGAAGCAACGCAGAGCTCCTATTACAAGGCCGTTAAGAGCGGAAACTGTTTGCGCTTATAAGCATGCTAATGTAAGTATGATTTTGCAGTTTGAAATTTATGATATTGTGATGAGACTTCTGGTTTTAGTGATGGAGAAGCATTGTAACTGTCATAAACTTCAACTTTAACTGCTATTTATCATTAAATTCAGGTGCTTTCATACTTGTATTTCTATGGTTACTATTACCAGACGTTGACTCTAATCTGTTATCTGATTAGACCGATAACTTATATACGGGGTGGGAGGGACAGCGACACGAAACCGGTTACCACGGCCACGTACTCAGTACGTCATTCTGAGACCCCCTACATAGAACGTTTTAAATAAATCAGTCATTAAAAATGTTGATGCTAACTTATATGTATTTTGTCATTTAACATACTGTTCAACATAATTTTAATTGTAACAATTTTACTTAACTTTGTAATCAACGGTTTGTGCCTGTATCAACGAGACAAAAAAGAGTACTCCTTAATAATTATTCACGACTTGTTTTTTAAGTATTTTCTTACATTTTCCCAACAGGTGGCCATCGAGAAGGGCTCAGCAGTGTCAGTGGTGGACAACTCGGGGCGCTCCCGCTGGCGCGTGCGCCTGGGCGGCGCCGGCACCGACGTGCAGCTGCCCGGCGCTGTGGTGGCGCTACCTCCTCCTTGTCAAGAGGCCATCGACTCGGCCGGCCGGCTGAGGAGTGCTTATGATAGGGTGAGTTATTACAGTAGTTGCCTAGTCAGTCAGCCACAAAAAAAAATTGCGTAACTTTATGGAGGAACGTGGGGTTATTAGATTGACCGCTCAGTCAAGTAGATCAAAGCAGCAAATTAATCAGCTGTTCCCTTCTTTTTGCCGAGTTATGAATATAAATGTATAAACCATCTGTTTTCAGCTTTAAATCATAGAAAAAGTTGTTCATCATAAGTAGGTACAGAGAGACTTCTATTCAGGTTTTCCTTTTTTTTTAATCCACCTTTTCTGTCCCACTGCTGGGTAAAGGCCTCCCCCATTCCTTTTAAACTATCCCGGTTCTGCCTCGTCTGGCCAATCAGTCAAGAACGAGTCCAAATCGTCACGCTAGCGTTTCTTGGGCCTGCCTCGTCACACAGTGGGTGCCTGAAGACGGTCGTCGTCACCGAAGTTTTCATTTATTACAACTTTATTGCACCTTGGTTCTTGATATACGTTGGTCCAAAATTTCTTCAACATGGATTTATGAACCCTGCCAAACAGAAGAAAAAACAATCGTTGTTCTGTCATATTCTATATACTTTTTAGGGTTCCGTACTCGAAGGGTTACCAACGGAATCCTAAGCCTCCGCTGTCCGTCCGTCTGTCTGCCAACGGACTGTATCTCATGTTCCGTAATAGGTAGACACTTGAATTTTTCACAGAATGTGTATTTCTGTTGCCGCTATAAAAACAAATAATAAAAATAAATTAAAGGGGTTTCCCCTACTACGATAGTTCGGAACATGTCATGCGCGAGTCCGACTCGCAAGAAGCCGGTTTTTTTTTGTCATATTCTAAACAGCTAAACACTGATAAAAGTCATGTGCTTGTGAACCTGATTGAAGTCGACTAAAATTAATATGATGACATAAACTATTGCATCAACACAAACACCAATGTGACACTTACTTTATCTATCCTATTAACCAATACCAACATATTATATAAATATTACCATTAACTTAATGAATGATCAACAAACTGATTAACAAAACATAAACATAGCCCAGTTTGTCAGTGATGTCAACGCGATGCGTCTCCTAGACTGCTTGCAAGTATTCGTGTATGGAGTGTGTGTGGTAATATTGTATGTTTTTGCGAAGGTCATACAACTATGGCAGAGGAAACAGCTGAGGATGCGGCAGAATATGATCTTCGCTACCATCAAGGTGGTGAAGGGTTGGGATTTCCCTCAAGTGAGTATACTATTTAAATTGATGATTTATTATGTCTCTGGATATTTGGTAAACACCATAATCTTCCTCTTTTCTTCATGAAATTTCTCTGTTGATTATTTAAAAATATTTATGGACCTTTATTTTTATCGCCGATAATGAAGTTAAGGTACTATGATTTATACAAAAGAACTGCTAGTTATGTCTTTTCTTTTAATTAATTAAAAGGAAAGGCTAGTGGCGTTAATCCCAAACAAATGTATTCCTGTTTTCTCCTTGGAAAATAAAACTAGAGCAAATATGTGTTTACTATATAATTTATATTCATTCCTACCATGCGTCTATGTTTCCATTTTTATTTAATAATATTAATCATCAACGCCGTCAGCCTTCTTTCTCACGGAAACTGGGTGCCTAAAATGGCCACTTTCACAAAATCATAATAGGATAATATAATAATGTATGACGTTAAAATGGTCACAGATGCCGTTAATATTATCAATTGTCACCTTGTGACCATTTTACGAATTGTAACGTAATTCATATTATTATCCTTTTAAGATTCAGCTAGAGCGGCCATTTTATGCCCCCCTTTTCTTGCTTCCATTTTACTGCTAACCGCTCGTTAGTGGTAACACAAGGGAACCACGAAAACCGCTGCGTAATAAAGGCACTCTACCATTTACGTGCGGTTTACTACATCATATAACATTCTTTGTAAAGAACATAGACAACATGCCTTTGATGTCTACAAAATTGTAATACAAACTTTTTCCCACCACTCGGGGGCTGTAGCTGAAAATTAGCATCAGGTGACCTTGCAGTGTGGGACAGAGATGGCGCTAGACGACCTGTATAGCTCTGTCTCTTTCCCACACTGGAATTACTCCTGCTTTAAGACGTCATAGTAACCCCCAGGTGGTATACCTTGTGTTGCCATCTGGCATTATACTGAGCTGAGGCCCTTCCGGCATTCATTTCTTTAAGGTGTTTCTGTCTGTTTAAATGCCAATAAAAACACTTTTCTTTCTTTAGTTCGTAGCCATGGGCGCAGAACAGCGCCAGGCCATCCGTCGCGCGCTCAACGAAGACGCAGAGAAGCTGCTAGCAGAAGGCGATCCCGCCGACCCGCAGCTGAGGAGGCTGCGCCGAGAGATTGACGACGTCAACCGGCTGTTCGATGAGTTCGAGAGGAGGGCGAGAGCTGAAGGTACGTGGATTATATTAGAAAGAAGATGCTCTTCCACAGGTTCTTGTAATAAAAATGGCAGGTGGCAATGTCACCACCTACGGAAGCGTTTGTCATAGGCCGCAGCGACAAGACTGGTTGTCTGGTCGCTGCGGTCTGTGTCAGCGATTTGGACTGCGGTTTGCGGTTGCGGGTATCGGGTATTACACCATACTCTGACAGGGGAGACCGCCCATTACATACCGAGTTTCCTCCGTGCCTTAGAAAGCACGTTAAGTCGTTGGTCCCGGCTGTCATTTGTATATCTTTGACAGTCGTTACAGGTAGTCAGTGGCCCGAAAGTCTGACAACCAGTCTTACCAAGGGGTACCGTATTGCTCAGTACTAACTGGGTTGTGGAGGACAGATAGGCCCCAACTTACTTGGGACAAGGCTATGCAAATGATGAACTATTTATGAATATTTCGAGTTTATGGTAGCTTCTCTATTGAGTATTAAAATAAATAAATACGCAATTTTTCTATTCTGCGAAACCTAAGAATAAACGAAAAACATTTTCTATTTACAACATCTATTCATTGCCATTAGAATAACTGTCACCAATCATAATGACATGTATGGAAGGAAATACGTCGCAAAAACATGTTACTATACACATAAGATTGTTATCGTAACAATTCTTGCGACCAAACTATATCCTTGAGAATACTTCCATCAATATTTATCGTTTAATACATACGTGTCATACTGGAATAATAGACAAACTACGGTAGGTTCCCGGCCGTAAATATGACAATTATTGTCGGGTCTTACAAAGATACAAGGATATTTTGGCGCTTGAATGACGTTGTAAAATTAATTGAAAAAGCAAGATGGCGACGTTTGTTCTAATTTTGAGCACGCGCCAAAAGATCCTTGTACAGCCTTTCCCAGCAATTTTCCATCACTTTCCAAGTGAACTTTATGTACGTTAAAATAAGGTAGATGTTGGGTTGCTATCACTGACATGTCTGGCAAAATCACAAAGATTTTTATTCTCGTTGCGATAAGATAGCTTTTGGGTGGGGACTCCTATAGAAAGTAACTGCCAGTGACAGAGACAATTCTGTACACAACCGAACGTTTTCTATAAATGCCATATTTCCTACCGGCTCCTATAAACGAATGATTCGTACCACGTAATTAATCAGTTAGAAAAATGATCGCTTTTATTGGTCTAATTGAATAATAGCGGTTTGAAACACGGGCGTCGAGAATTAAGATTTATTTCGTAACGATATTTTTCTTTGTTATGGGTTAGGGTGACCTTAAACACAGAAGATTCATTGTGCTGATTTTAGCATGTTATTGGTTAAAAAAAAACCGATGCTAATCTTTGGCGAAACTATGATCTATTGTTTACTAAAGTAACCATCAAACAAAGTTTGGCGAGTAAATTGTAGGTAAAAAAAAATGTACGTTTGTGAACAATAAATAAAAAATAAAATAAAAAAAGCATTAATTTAAAAATAAAGTGCTTCATTTTTATCGCTATTTCGAAGACATTGCATTTCCGGTGATAAAACTAGCACGATAATTTCCTAGAAGTAAGTATTTAAGTTTCATCGAAAGAATTTTCAAAGTACAACTAACTGTTGATACAAAGTATTCTATTAAGGGCGCTTGGCACTTGAATCTTCCCTTTAACGTACAACAATAAAATATTAAGACACAATGGATGATTAGTGCCAATGAGACCTACCTCTAAACACCAAAGACATTCTGAAGGATTCATACTCCCGAGTGGCGCGCATGTAATTTACTAACAAAGCCGAAAGAATGAACCGTTTTCAGATTTTATGCCCATATCCTCTTATACTGTTATTGGAAATTGTAAATGCTTTGTATAAGACTTCTTGGTCCTTTGATTCAGAAAAGACCCATACTCCCGAGTGGCGCGGTGACTGTAATTTACTTACAAAGCCGAAAGAATGAATGTTTTTCAGATTATAAGCCCATAACCACCATCTTATTCTGTTATTAGAAATTGTACCTAAATGCTTTGTACAAGAGATCTTGGTCCTTTGATTCAGAAAAGACTTTAAATCAGTTTCATTATTAGCAAAAAAAAACAAATCTCCTTTCTAAAATCAAATGAGGACCCCATTTGAATTTAGAACGGATTTGTCTTTAAAATTTTATAATAAAGTATTGGATCTAAATTCAGAATGGTCCTAAGTTCCACCAAGTAAGCGCCCTTACTTTCTTCAACATGACATAACAACTATAAATAGTTTGTTATCCAGTTTGTTTACTACACGTCGCGTGGCCACTAAACAGTCGCTCGATGTCCCGCTAACTGCGCGATAACGTAATTTATAATTTATCTAGTGCTTGCACCTTGACACCAAGATTGAGAAGACTCTTTGATACTTGATTTTTGTTTAAACATAAGGCCTAGGTCTTTGTGTGCACACACACTTCTTTAACCCTTTTTAAGGTAGAGGCAGTATACGTGCCACCAACAAAATTATTTTTTACACAGACATATCATCACTTTAGTATGGGCAGTGGCACATATATTGTTATCAAATTTTCCACATAACATAAAAAAAAGAATTAAAAAAAAGTAGGTAAGTAGGTACTAATTTAATATTTTTTAAATAAAAAAAAAATCTTAAAAATCATATAAAAATATCCTTATTATCATACATAAATTTAGTTTTCCTACCACTTCCGGTTTTCTCTGCCTTATAAAGGGTTGAAGTATTTTTTAGTAGGTTCAGGGCAATACTAAAGAGGGGAGGTTCAAACCTGCGTCGTGAGGAAAGTTGACAGAAGAGAAGGTTAGATGGACTGTGTGAAAGATAATATGGCTAAAAAGGGAGTGACTGCTGATTAGACAACTAATACATGACGGATAATATCATACTTCTTATATGGAAGAAGAATGATGGCGATGATGACTAATAATGTGCATCGAAACCATGATCAAAGGACCACTCTAGATTTAAACAGATAAAGATAAGTATTTCTTTGCCTAAAAATAAATCTGCTAGAATGATAAAAAACTCCTTAGTGTTTATCACTAAATGACACAAGCACTTACAAACAGTAGTTACTTTTTAATTAAAGACCATTTACTAGATTTATAATGCCCGACTAACAGTAAGATAATGTAATTTATTTGCACCTTGACATTACATTGACCGAGTCGTTTTGATACTTGGACTGAATCATAATATATTCGGAATTGTTGACATAATATCTAATGGTCTAAACATATTTGTCACTAACCATTCATTAACGGGATGTTAAAATTTTCTCGAAAGAAAAATACTCCACGATTTTTTTCCCTCGAGACAAAATAAACGTCTGCTATGGAATTCCTGAGGGCCTCCACAAAGTGACATTCTATCAGCGATAACGATGATAAAAAAGTCAAATTTGTGTGGATTACAAGCTACCGGAAAGCTTATGTCATACCTGTGGAAAGTCTTTGTAAAAATACGAAACTCTTAGAATGCGATCGCCACTTCACTAGGACCTCATATTTTGTCTCTATTTCTAATTACAAGACCTTCATATTCTATTGGTAAAATTTACTAAATAAATTACTAAAGAAACCTTTTGAAATACTTTAAGAATAATCAAAAAAAAAAAAACAAATGTGATGGTAGGTAACTTTTTAAACAAAAGTACTCGCAATCTTTAGTCAGGCTCAAGTATCAAAACCGTTGATCCCCCTACACCACAATAAAAATCGACGTCTTACGGCAAAGGACGAATCATCTCGGTCCTACGGGCTCTCGCGCGTCAGTCGCAATTAGTGGATCGTGCCCGTAGTGTGTAGTATTTGTTTGTAGGAAATCGTTCGCGGATAATAGTAGTACGTAGTGTTGTGAATTGAATGTTGAACTATTTTGTGCGTTTTTATCATCGAATAATACGTATAAAAATAGTGTTGTTTTGTTGAAATTTGCCAGATATTTTAAGGATTTGGAATTAAGACTTTTTTTGAGAGTTATCACTTTTTTTATTGTTGTTGTTAATTTATTTTATGGGTTTTCTGAATACATTTTATCATTTTCAGATACAGTTTTAAATTGAGTTTAAATAATATGTATTAATACATAAATATGTTTAGACTTTTGCTCTGAATGATAAATAAACATTAATAATTTGTTATTGCCCATTGTAGTCTTTAAAAGAACAGACGAATGCAGTTCCTACTGATTTTTTCCCTCATATTTTATGATTAAAGAAGACATTTAATGACGGTCTATATAATTAGGTAATGAGTAAATGACTGAAACTATTACCTAACGGCTATAAATAGTTGCACTTTTTAAATTCCCCTAAACGAATTTACTTTTATTTACGAATTCAACAGCCCGCATGCCACACGTTGTTAAGCAATCGATTTCGCAAAAACGTTTCGTGTACACACGAAAGAGGCATTATTTTTTTCACCATACTTCGACCCTCTCAGTATCCACTTCCTTCCTAGCTATTTACAAACAAACCGACCTGTATTAATTTTTGGTCCTTTTGGCCTAGTCCACATCATCATCATTCTCCTGCCCTTATCCCAATTTATTTGGGGTCGGCGCAGCATGTCTTCTTCTTCAATACTTCTCTATTACCCGTCATCTCATCAGACACCTCCTTTCTTGCCATATCATCCTTTACACAGTCCATCCTTCGTTTCTTTGGTCTTTCTTTACTCTTATACCCATCCACGTTCATACTCAAACTTATCTTCCTCACGCATCACAGGCCCATACAAAGCCAATATCCACAGCTACATCATCACCATATCACCCTGGAATCACCCACTGTTGGGTGTATAACTCATTTGTCTTCTACCATACGTACGATCCAGATCTTTGCGACCTTTTTTTTTATTTCTTTTTTTTCGGATGGGAAATCATCTACTTTTACTAACTAAAACCCATCCATGTCCCTTCTTTGGCCTTTGTGTTCCAGGGCCGCAGTATCTCTTTAGAACAGTCCCGCAGCACCGGCAGGCATGACATTGTACTCTTACTTAGGCATACATTACTCATTTGTTTTCTGCATAAGTACCTTCCAGATCTCAGCGGCCTGGTTTAAAATTGGTGCATCGCGCCTTATCTGTTAAAGTTGGGAAATGTCTCTGTTAGCATGACCTGCTGTGTAGTTCAGTTTTGCAATGCTATTCCCTACTGTTTTTGCTTCGTCTGCACGAAGTCGTTTGGCGCGAATTTTATTGTTTCTGGCGAATATTTTGTTTTCATTCAACGGTATTTTTTTAAAATACTCATAGGTTATTCCGTCCTTTCCTTTTTTGACATTGCCTTTCGTTTGACCCCCAAAAATAAATGAAGATCTGTTAAGAATCAGTCGGTAGAATAGACTTTTCCGAGAAGGAGCTTTTTAACTAAGTTCTATTGATTTAATCCCGAAAAGAAACTTGTGAACTTATAATTAAAGCTTAAAATACATTGTTGTTACTTTAAAGGTAACAAAATTACATCACTGTAGTCCCCATGAGGGTTCGTGTACCAATAGAATTCCCACATTTCGCCAGTTATACTAATACTGAATAATTAGCAAGCAAGTAATAACATAGTTATTTTGTTACAACAAAACAATTCCTTTTATAATATTTTGTAACCGTCTGTAATACTTTAATTACTGTAATAATAATGGCACACTGCTCCAGTAATTGCCCAAATGATATGAGACTGAATTAAATTCTATAATTAGTACGTTTTTTTCATACGCAAATCATATGCGATTCATCCTTGGTGCGTAACGTACTGTTTCAAGTCGGATGTCTATATTTTTAATACAAATTTTCAGTTAAAGGTAGTTATTTTATTGAAAGTAGTTTAATAGGCCTTTTATTGTGATTTTAGAGTCCATGTCCATGAGTTGGTCCTTTTTCGCTGAAGAAGGACCAATTGTTACTTTATAGATTCGTAGATCGTATTTTGGGATATACTTATATGGGAAAATGTGTCTTTATAGGTTGATTAGTAGATGTTATAAAAAACTTCATTGCTTATAAACAGTATAAACAAGTGAAAATGTTGTGACGTGACTTTCTGGGGTGAACTGAGTGACATTTAAAATAAAGTGTTAAGTGCAAATTACGATGAAGAAAATCAAACGAATGTTCTCCTTTGGGAAAGGAGGTAATGTATCAGTGTAATCAAGTTTTTTTTTTTTCAAAAATTAACTCACGCTTTTTCCCCGTGAGCGTAAGCAAAAACTACAAAACGCCACCTGTTACGATCCGAACATGATCTTATTGTTTCATCCGCGTTCATGTTTCTTTTTTTTTATATAAAGCTATTAACTAACGACCCTGTTCTTTCTCATTTTCGATGCTACATTCGCAGTTCCATTAACTCGCACGCAATCTGAATAAATTGTTTCTAGAAAAAAGCTTCTAAGTCTGCTCTTAAATAATGGTCTACAAACCTAATTGGATGTTCGAAAATTGTTTGCAATTAAGCGTGTTTAGATTCGAGGCTCGTAAAGTGCAAGGAAATCTTTTAAATTTAATGCTGTGGTATATTTGTAGATATCTTTTAGTAGTTACCTTTCGTCGGTAGGCCGATAATCTGACAACCAGGCTTACCATTACGTTTCATATTACCAGCAACTGGTTTGCGGAGGTCAGATTGGCAATCATGAAAAGTATTAGTATTTAGCTGTTTCCGGTTAGATTGGAAGCTGAACCTCATATACCTATAAAAGGGGAAAAGCTAGGTAGACGATGATTCTTTCAGTGACTACGTAAAATATGTTATGTGCCTAGTCAAAACAATGAACTTGACCTGACTGCATCAAGCACAAAAATCCCCTAATAGACTTTTCCGTCTCAAAAGACCAAAAGACCTGATCGAAAAAAGGACCAGTCAGACACTAAACTTATTCACAGCAAGCAAAATCCTCTGACAGACACATTTGTCTCAAAGGGCCAACCTTAAACGAGGACCAGTCCCTTCATCTATCCTGTCAAAAACACATCTACTCACGGCAACACCTCGAAACTCGCCTACTCCCAATTTAAGATGAGATCACTCACGCAACACTTACTGACCAATTGTAACAACAGCTCGAGGTGTCGACCTTGCCTATAACTGCTTCACCACGAGCTACGCGCTCAAGCGACTTGCGTTTTGCGGCAGCTAATGTGGAGAAAACAAATGCTTACAGCATGCCACGACTTGCCACGATGCAACGGTACTTACTTGGTGGAAATAATAGATACACGCGCGAGAGGCTTGACGCCGGCCGCAGCACGTGAGTGAGGCTTGTCGCGAGCCGCGTCGCAAGTCACATCGCGTGAGGTCGTAAACGGGGCATAAGGTATTTCACAAATGAATCACAGAACTCCCACTTTTTTATGAATTAAGATGTAATGAGTATGTTTTGCATTTTAAAGGCCCATTTGTGTGTGATGTCATTTGTTTTAAATTGATGTACTTGGAGGTAAAATTGGTTTTATGACCGCTAGTTGCTATGTGTGTAGGTGATGGGTCGAGTTCATTCATTGTCCTCAAAGAGATTTAAAAGACTTATAGAACGGACATTGAGAATATTTTCATTCAGAAATTTTGGTGTCGGACATTTTCGATTTTGACACTCGAATGCTACCTGACAAGCGGGCGGATGACACTAGACAGAACGATTTGCTACTAAGTAGAAAAAAGTTATGGATTACGATTTTCTTTGTCTTGTCCTGTCTATCGCTCGTAAATATTTGAATGTCTTGGATTGACAGAAAGTAGATATTGAAGTGAGAAAATCTTGTAAACATAATTGATGATCTATTTCGATTGGTTGTAATGTTTCACTGTTAGGCAAAGGCTTCCCTCTTCCTTTTCGTTTTAATTGAGATACTTACTCATATTTATGTTCTATTCAGCTACAATAGCTAAGTTGTCGCCAAAAATATATGAAACTGTCATCGCAAAGTAACATTAACTTAGTCAGATTATTAAAATAGTCAAACAAAACAGCTTTAATAATTAGCACAAACCGTTGAGTAATCCAAACAGTATTTCCGAGAAGTATTTTTTCTTACCAAATGATTCACACATGCTTTTAATTTTCAAAGCTTTACAAGATGGCTCCCGGATTCACATAAATGTATTTCAAAGAAACATTTTGACTGTGAATGGGATGGCTATAAGAGTAGAGGAAGTCCATAGACGCTATGGATTGACTGTGTGAAGGATAATGGCTAGAAAGGAGATGACTGCTAAGATGACGAGTAATAGAGAAGTATGAAAGAAGAAGACATGCTGCGCAGACCCCAAATAAATTGTTGGAGAATGCTAATGAATGGGAGATCTTGATTAGTGTCACGTGCTTGACCTCCTAACCCCTAAATAGTCACTAACTAGAATCGCTTTGAATCCTAAAAGTGCCGTCAATTAGTTTTAGTACCTAATGATGTCATAGTATTTTTGAACACTTGTCGTTCAATTCGATTGACCTTGCGTGCTGAAATACAGGTTGTGACAGTTATCAGTGCTGCAATTCTCAATAGAGCTAAAGTGGGAGGTATACAGAGTAGAGGAGAGCAGTAGGACAAGTTCTGAATGAATTGGTTTGTTGAGGATGATTCTGGTGCGATTTCTTTACAAGGCTTGCAGTTTCACTAGATAATATGTCATTAACCCTTTTCGTAGACATTAATTGCTGACAAATCGATGTAGGGTGTTTTTTATTGGTATATTAATATCTTGGACGTATACCAAACGCCATTTACTTACTTCAAGTATGTCGTTATTCCACCAAAGCTCCTAATACGTAACAGTTTTTCGTCATAGCTAAAAACTAGACTAGATGTCTTACATTTTATACGTGTCGATAGAAACCTATTGATTTCATTAAGCCGTTATTCCGTACAACCTAGTGATTCATCGTCGGAGCTCGCGGTGCAAAAAAGTCTATGTAGGTAATACTTGTCCCTCTCGTGGAAAATATAATTAGATTACGAGATTATAATATTATTACAGGCTGAATTCTGAACGACTAGTTCCCTTCCAGATGAAGCACAGTATAGACAAAGCGTTTGTTTCTGACACTGCGTAATCTTGCTCAAAATTCGATGTCGTCGCTCTGTTTTCGCCAGTCTGTGTTGTGTCATAACGCCGGTCTAGATCTCAGTTACACGAACGCGGTCAACTGCTCAACAATTTTTCAGTACTTTTAATAAAATCATTAAATGTATTTGAGGATCTATATTGTGTATGTTGAGAGGACCGTGGAGCGAGTTGAGAGGCGGCGTCGGGATCCAGGTGTGCAGTGAACCGATTAATTGGTCTTTTTATACGGATTGGAATGACGTGAATCAGTGTTTGTGGTTTTGAGTGTACAGTCCTTCAACAGTAGTTATTTTACCTCTGAAATAAACCTTATGACAGTGAAAATAAAGGTTACTGTACTGCAAATTCAGAGGTGAAATAAAATTGAAAGGACAGTAACTTTGTTTTTTGAGAGGTTAAGGCAGGTTACGCGTGTAGTTTGAATTTGTGTTTATAATGATGGAGTTGTGTTTATGATTTGAAAGTGGGGTTAGAATCGTCTTTATTCGCTGTGCTCTTTCAGCTATAGTTGTGAAATGAAGCCTCACGATTTTTCTATAATTCTGCAACGCTTTTTCGTTGTTGACAAATGACTTCTTAGGTAATTTAAATAATTGGTGCAATCAGTTCTATTGCAAAAATGAGCCTAATATCTTTCAAAGTGATTACCTACGAAAAGTTTATAATCATCTCTGTCGTTAGTGTTAACTTAAAAAAAACTCATGGTTGAGTCTCTAAATAGAACTTAACCGGAAATTATAATGTCCATGTATAGCAGTGGCGAAGGTTCCATACAACTCGATTCCTATTGGCTTCCCTTTGAAAAATGGGACAGTCAGTATTCTATTGACAAATAATAATAATCACATTAAAGATATGTACTCTGGCTTACCTCTTACAAAAATTGACTCTTTGCTACTGATGTGTAGATGAGTGAATAAATGAGTACCTTCATGCATCTTCAATGATAAACTTCCATTCATTAATTGCACATCATGAATAGGTCAAAAACAATGTCAGTTCATTACTATGATGATAGTCTGGAAATAACAATCTGACCTAAGGATGAGATGTATTGAGCGAACTTCATTCAAAGGCCTTTTATTCAAAATTGACCTTAAGGATAACAAGTTAATGATCACATTCATGTGGAGACGCTTGATTACAGCCGCGTATACACGTCAATTCATAACTATAAGGTTTATTTTCCTTTGACACTCTACTGTTCTATAAGCTTGATTATAGTCTAAATATGATTTACAGAACTCGACCTTAGAGTCATCCCGTGCAGTACATGGACTTGTTTACTTTCAATTAGTGAAAGAATTACTGTAATATAAAAGTTTGTATAGTCAATTAGCGACTTAAAGAACTGTTATCTATACTATATAATATTATAAAGCTGCAGGGTTTGTTTGTTTGTTTGTTTGAACGCGCTAATCTCTGGAACTACTGGTCCGATTTGAATGATTCTTTCAGTGTTGGGTAGTCCATTTATCGAGGAAGGCTATAGGCTATATATCATCACGGTACGACCAATAGGAGCGTAGCAGCAATGAAAAATGTTGAAAAAACGGGGAAAATTGTATTTTAAATAACTTGACGCGGACGAAGGTCGCGGGGAACAGCTAGTTGAAGATACTTATGTTATGATATTGTCCTTGTGATTATCTCAGCGTAGTGTCGCGATTTTGGAAATTGGTCCTAGGTTACGAATTCGAAATGTCCACCTTATCTACAAAACAAATCTTTTGGATTTAGCTTATGTATTATTTATTTATTTATTTAATTAAGGTTCACCAACAGTCGTTACAGATATTAAACAGATAGGAACATATAAGTAATTGTGTCTTAAATCTAACTGCACAAACAATTACAGGCAAACACCAAATGCAAAATGCTCTTTGTAATTGTAATTTTAAAGACTTAATGTACTTAAATTCTAGACAATTATATTAAATACTAATACTAATTATGTTTGACAAACGTCGATATTGAGTCTGCGGTATAAAACTAGATCTAGACTAGGTCGTCAACTTCTTCTTTCCCTGTTTAAGCACTAAGTTGCTAGTACTTCGCAACACTTACATAAGAGTATCATATTGTATCGGAATTCTGATTGTGCATCCCGAACAGCATAAAAATTTGACTCCACTTACCATCATCTGCCTAGCCTTTTCCCAACTATGTTAGGGTCGGCTTCCAGTCTAACCGGATGCAGCTGAATTCCAGTATTTTACATGGAGCGACTGCCTATCTGACTTCCACAACCCAGTTAGTACTGGGTAATCCGATACTCCTTGGTAAAACTGGTTGTCAGAGTTTTTGGGCCACTGACTACCTAACGACTGTCAAAGATCTACAAATGACAGCCGGGACCAACGACTTAACGTCCTTTCCGAGGCACGGAGGAAACTCGGTAGTATGTAATGGGCGGTCACCCATCCACAGACCAACCTAGGCAAGCACGGCTTAACCTAAAGATCGACCCGAGCGGCTGTTATTATTTAGCCACGAGCTCCTCCTTACTTACCAACAATCAAATTTTCTTATCTTAATCCAATCCTTGATCATCTTCCACAGAGGAATCGAAGAACGCTGCCCGCATATTCACTGAACAGTCGGCGAATCTCCTGGAACGTCTGGAAGTTCTCGAGAGGCAGCTCCATGAGAGGATAGCGAGCCACATTCCTCGGGACCTGGACACCTTGGAACACCTGGTGCTGCAGCATAAGGACTGGGAGACCAGCGTACATACCCTGACTAGCGATGTGGAGGAGGTGCAGACTACGTTCAGAGGTAAGGCTTGGGTTATCAATATTTGTAGGGAGTAGATGCTATTTTTTATGTGCTTATTTACATATATGGCTCCAAATCAGGACAAGAAACCAATAAGATGGGTCACGAACCCCAGCACTGTGGGACCGAGTATAAAACCGAAGAAACTACGTATCTATAAAAGAAGTTTTTATAGATACGTAGTTTCTTCGGTTCATTTTGAAGTTGTTTGGCATAAAGATAAGCCAATGAGCTTTGAAGTAGCAGATTCCGACAGTTTCCCGTACAGTCGAGGAATGTAAGTACCTGAAGCTCAGTTCTATCAATGTCATACATGAAAATGTCGAATTTTCGAAAAGGCGCCGAAAGCATTTGAAAACTACTCTTTTTTTCGATGGTCTTTTAATTAAAAGCTTATATTAAACACGATATTGTTCTCTATCCACAGGCATCGCCCTCAAGACTCCCGCCATGAAGAAGAGCCTCGACAAAGTGATGGGCAAGTGGAACGATATGCAGTCCAAGAGCCAACTCTTTGTCGAAAGGTAAACACGCCTTTTTCTATCAAAAAATTAGACAAATATGGACATTAGGGAGAAACAGTATTGCTTACTCCTTCTACAGTGTGATAATAGTTGTAGAATAATCTGGTCGAAATAGGCTTTAAACGACCATTTTTGAATAAAACTTTTTTAAATCCACGCTGTACTCTTAGCAATGTGTTGTATAGCTATTAAATTGTAAATCCGTAATTGGCTGTCGGATTAGTTTATATAGTCTTACTAATATTATAAAGAGGAAAGATTTGTATTTTTGTGGTGAGTATGTTTGTAATGAATAAACTCAAAAACTACTGTGCCGATTTCAAAAATTTTTTCACCATTAGATAGCTACATTATCCCTGAGTAACATAGGCTACATTTTATCCCAAAATGTTTAAAAAATAAATGTCCATCCGTGCAAAGCCGGGACGAGCCGCTAGTTTAAGATAAAATTTCAAAGACCCCGTGGATTTTGTGAATAATAAATAAATAAAAGTCGTCCAAAACGTAAATGGTCCTTCGGGATAACAAAAATTTTCACTTTATTTATTTTGCTTCAACTTTATAAATCTAACGATATTCTTTGTGTTGTGCAGGCTGAAGTTCGTAGAGATCGTAGTGAACAGCATGGAGGAGAATCACCAGACGATATCCGAGTTCGAGATTAAACTCGCGCAGTTCAACGACTTGCCCAACGATGTTGAGCTGCTGAAGGATGTAAGTATTTAGTTCAACTATTTTCTTAGTAGGAAAGGGATAGAAAATTGTGTATACCTCTATTGTGTGGACAAAAAAAGGGTTTAAGAGATGCGACCCATGGGACGTATTGCATCAGATCCACCGAAGAAAAACAATTTACTTTAATCCATAACCTTGGCCCTTGTTTCTAAAAAGGACCAGAAACTGACTACATACGTATTTAAAAAATTCAAAAGCCATTACAGCTGTTGCTACCGACAGCAGGTTGCTACAACTAATTACTTTTAATAAAATCTAATATTACTATTTGGATATTATTGAAGATAGTTCAACCATAGATTTTTCCGTAAATTCTCAAAGTTTGTTCAATTCACTTTGCTCAACCACATCTTTTCCTTACCAGATGCACGAAGACCTCCTCCGCATGCAAGTAGCAGTAAGCAAGCAGCAGATCCAAGTAGACCAGATGAACGATGACTCGGAGAACTGCCGCCGTCTAGTGGAGACGTCCAGGGCTGGTCTCCCGCACTCCTCGCTGCCTAGAGCCGGCAAGCATATCGATTTAGAGAGGCTGGACAAGGAGGTGTCTCAGCTGAATAATAGGTGGAATAATGTGTGCACTCAGTTGGCTGAGAGGTGAGTAATAGCAGTTTTTTCATTGATAGTAATTTGTATTTAAAATTGCGCCCAATGAGGTCAGAAATGGTTGATCGTTTTTGGGCAGTTTTGAAATGTATAAGTAAGCCGATGCTTGCCGGGGCTGCGAGACTGTTCGAAAGAGATACAGCGGCCCTGGAACACAAAGGGCAAAGAAGGAACAAGGATGGGTTTTAGTCAGTAAAAGTCTGACACTCCCTTCCACTCCGCCCAGAGCTGGGGGGTCATTTGATGATTTCCCATCCGAAGAAAAAAAAAACCCTTTCAAAACTGAGTTTAATAAGTTACCTGTTTGCTTAGCATTCTAGCGGCTTAATAAATAGAGTTCAGCATGTCTGTTTAATAAATACTCAGCTCCCGTTTCTCTGGGGCTTATGACATGTCTCTGAATGAGTAATAGCAGGCCAACCAACTCATGTACGCTGCTGGTGGCTCCAAAATCATAACCAAATTATAAGCCAACTCAATTAAAGTGGCTATCGAAACGTTAAGACTTACCATAAAAAAACTCTTTCCACAGACTCCGAAGCTGCGAGGCAGCCTACCAACTCCTGCGCAACTACAATGCCGGCCTAGAGAAAGAGGCCGAATGGATCGAGGACGCATACAGCAAGCTGCAGGCACAGCCTCCTGTCGAAGTCAGACCTAAGGAGCACTTCGAGCCGACAAGGGTGAGAATTATAACATCAGGACAATTTTGAAAAAGCATATGACGGTGGAAAGTTTAATGTCATAGGGTCAGTGGGCGTGTTGTTGGATTATCTACTTTCGGTGCTGAGCCGGACGTTGCTAATGCAACAACGCGATCAATGGCCGTTACGGCATTTCAAATTTGCACAGTCGATTTTTTGGTCCTTTACTGTTTTCCGTTTTTAAGACAGGTTGAGAAGTTAGGGCGTTTAGTAGGATTTTGGCACCAGACAGTCTGAAATGGAAATAAGGACTCATCAAAGACAGCAGAGGCGACTTGTAAATGGTTTTCGATTTTATGTCCTTAATCAATCTGTTTAAGGGTTATTTTTAGTTTTAACATACAACAATAAGAGGAAGAGAGTGACTAATCTGTTCCACATTGAATATATTACATTATTACATGAATGCAAGTTATTAATAACCAAAATTTATGGAATAAGTTGGTTTTGGATTTTGGTCCTTCGAGCCGGATTAAGATTAACTATGTATAAAATCGCATGTTATGACAATGGGGAGGGGAGAGTTCTTAATATTTAAGTATTATTAAGGTGAAATGTCTTGACTATTTAATGAGTTAAGATAACGAATTTTTGCACAGTGTGACTCATATAAAAGGATCCAGTCCAGTCCACTAACGAAAAATGTTAATTTCACCAAAAAATATATATCCATTTTTGCACTTAACTAATTCTAATGTTACCGGGTGTTATGTGGTCCTTCGCAGAATCTACTCACAAGCGTCGTGGAGAGGACGCCTAAGATTGAGAAGGTTAATGTTGATGGTGGCAGATACATACGAGAGGCGAAGGTAAATATCACTATACTAAAACTTCCACCGTAAGCCAAAGGGGTGGATCTGCGGAAAATAAGTTAAAGCAAAATAAGCCTTAATAAAAATAAAGCAAGGCTAATTTTTCCTTATTTTCTTTCTTCAGATGAGCCCCTTTTGCTTACAGTGGCGGATGTCTTAAACATTCGATTAGTCTGTGGCCTTTTGTGGAATATTCGAAATTTGAGTTTATTGAGAAAATTGAGTGTAACTGTTGAATTTTTATGCCTGGTTGAATTTGTTTCACTTACTTAAAGGATCACTGGTCTTTGTGCCTGCGACATGTTTATATCCATGTTATTTTACACCGTGAAACCAATTCATAGGTAGTCAAACTCTAACAGAGATAATTCCACAAAAATCCACCAAATATCGACGTCAGAGAGATGTTCTAAGAGACATGAGTTTGCTGTTGGATTTGCTACGTTCTGTTTAACACTGTAAGTTGAAAATCCAACAGCAGCTCAATGTCCTTACTACAGAATCGATATGTTGAAGAATTTGATGATGAGAGGTTCTGAGTGAAGTGAGTTCGGTCCAGCGTTTCGTTCCTGCTATTGTCTGCTTCGGTCTTTGTCTTTTGGGTCTTCCAAAGTCTCTTCGTATATCAGAGGTGATTTAGGCTCAAACTCGTCACAACGCACGTCGCTTACGCTCTTAAAACATAATGCTTGCGTTTTTATACTAAACAATGCTTTGCCACTTAACTTTTCAAGGCGAATTTCACCATTGAAACTGAACACAGGTTAACTAAACCACGTTTAGTAACTTTCAGTGTCATTATTGCTATGAAATTTTGACACAGCTCTTTAACGCGGTTTAAATGCAAGTTTTATTGGTGAGTTTTGCCTTTAATCGATTTGAATCGACTGCTTTCCAACTAATCGTAATCATGTGAATGCGAGATGTTTGTGTGATCGACACTTAACTGTGAAAAGCAATTTATTACTGCTAAAGTTTGCATTGTTGTGTGACTAAATTAGTGGATTCTGTTAGAATTCACATTTGTGCGTGCTTTTTCAATATCATTCGGCACTTTTCATTATAATATACAGATATTTAGTGAGTTAAAATGATTCGATATCATTTTGGTAAACACTTGAACCGGTTTTCAAACATAACTTTTTTTGTTCTTAATAATTAAGCCATTGTAATGCTTAAATAAATGTTTTTCGTTTAAATATATTCAGTCTAGAAAAAAAGAACCGTTATAATTTTTGGCAAACATTTAAACCATCATTTTGTTACATAATAGAACTTTATATCATAATGCTCAAATTCATGTTAAATAGACTTGCCATAAAAAATGCCGAAACGAAGTTTCGGCAGAATTCAAAAAACTACGAGACCATACTTAGATCGCGAATTTGAAATTCAAATTCATTTCTTGTAAATAGCTTCTAAAATGTCTACAAACGAGCTCATTGTTCTTTACAAATGTGGCTTTGCATGCATTGTTTTGGTGTCTCAATGTTGCCAACCGCAAAAAAAACATTTTCTGTAAAAAAACAGCACTATCTGTGGGTTTTCTGTTTCAATATACACATTTCTTTTGCTTAAACGTGCACGAAATGGGTGCTAGTCTAGTGTGGCCTCACATTTGGTGTTGCACGCTTTAAAAATACCTGTTTACTGTACAGGCCACTCTTTTCCATCCAGCATGAATTCATTCCCGCTGTGAGCTGGACTAGTGTTGTCAGTGAAAAAAATTTTTGAGAGGCTGTATGGAGTTAGGACCAGTAATTAAATTGTAGTATGAATAATTTATTTATGTTTTTTCTACATTTTTTGTAACTTAACTGTAAGGAAAAACATAATTTTTAAATTTTATTGTTACTGGTCTTTTGAAACGGTGAATTTTGAATGTGTGTATGACTGTGACCCTCATATATTTTATAAGTTTCATCAAGTCCTGTTAAAGTGTGGAAGTTGTTATGAAAGGTTACAAAATTATTCTAATGAAAGCTTCATTTTAGTAGGCAGATTGTTCTTTTGCAACCAAAAAAGGTTTTACTTAAAATCGACCTTTTCGGCTGGAGTTCCAATTTCAACAGTGTAAAATACTGGTGACTTGAAGCCGAACCCAACAAAGGTGGGTATAGGCTAAGCAGACGATATAAAAGAACAGTCTGCCCCTAACTAACAGCCCCAATAACCCGCTTGACCCTAACCCGACATAGATATACTCGTCGAGATGTCAACGTTACGCCGAATGGCTCTGCGACGAGGTCCACCCATCCCTGGACATGCGTCAGCTTCGCCGCCAAGCTGATGTGGAACTGGCCGAGCGCTTCCGAGCTCGGGGCCGAACCGATCCCGAACGCATCCCGGCGGGATCCGAAGCTGTAGCCAGGGAGCTGGATGACTTGAATGCGAACTACCAACGATTGATGGATATGTTATATGAGAGACTCAGGAGGATCGCCGCCGCTAATCCCGGAGACATCGTTACTTTGGTAAGTGGAATTTGTTTTTCTGTTTTTATGCCGGGATCACATTTATTGGAGGAGGCCAAAGCTTCAATTCACAGCAGTATTTCTCAAAAAAAAAATGGTGTGGTCTTTGTAGTCTGAAAAATTTGGCGAATCTATGAGTGTGGTCCTTACCATGATGATAACTCTTGAATGTTATTTAATATACCATTTTTTTATTTGTTGTGTTTTATATTAGGATTTAGGAATCCAGGTCTATTAAAACCACAATTGATTTACCAGATATAAGCAATCTAAATTAAGAATTTGCAATTTAGGATTAGCATGTATGCAAAAACCAGATCAATTAACATTTAACTAATTTGCAAGGAAATTCAATTAATACTATTTACATGCTGCATACGATGCTACATTCGTAGTATGCAGTAGTTTAAGACATTTATTGCACTGGCAATCACGGATGAAAAATAAACCAATTGAACGTACCAAAGAGGTTTATTAGCAGAATTAATACAACCTCTATGGATGGCTCTATTAATGAGAAATGTGTGTAATGCGTTTTAAATTACAAGCGGTGCCACGAGGCTTAATATGTGTGGTTATTTTTTGATGAAAAGTAGTACCTAGGTTATAAATTACAATATCAACGCAGTTTTGTATAAAATCAAGATAATTGTCCTAGGATTCTTATCGAGTTCCTTTGCAAAACTAAGTATTCAATAAACAAAATTGTAAAAAAATCTCGGATGTTCTAATTCTACATTATCTCCTATCCAAAAGAAGAAGGTTACTGCTTATTTCTTTTAAAGATTACCAAAATATCTTTGCAAAAAACCACTTGTAAAAGGTACATCTGGCGTGAAACCCCGTTCTATTAAACTCGTACAAAACAAGTTTTATACAAATGTCCTTCCAATGTGCTCTAAGCAATGTCACGCGAGAACCGACCTCATAAACAAACCACTACATGTAAAAAAACTAAATTGCTTCACACTTGAAATGTGGCCATTATTCTGTGGTTTTTATTTTTATTGCTATCTCGGTGTAGTATCTCGATTTAATGTTGTTTGAAGCTAGAATAATATTTTAAAACAAGCCGTGTCCTCGTCGGGATTTCTCATTTGCCAAAATTACTTCATACAAATTTTCATCCTCTAGTTAAGCCCTTTTGGTTGAATTTTCAAATTCCTTACTTCTTCTTCTTAGCTTGTCGATAGCAAAAAGTTCGAATGTTATGTTTAGCCCAAAACTCAGCCACGCAAATCCCACTCACTGATGCAGTAAGCAGATCATCATATAATCCTTTCACCACGATGGCAAATACAAATATAAATAAATTCCTTACTTAGTCTCACTGTCGTTATTTAAATTTCTGTTATCCTTGTACGTAACATAATATCACGCCTGTGTATCCTCGTACGATTAGGCAGAGGTGTACCAGGTTAATAGATCAGCCTCATTTCCTACCCATTTCTCACGAGAAAAAGCAGGATACTTTCTAAGAGACTGCGACTCCAAGGACCAGACTCTTTTGAGACTCTTTTTATTTTAGCTCGGATAAAGTAGGATAACTTTGGTACCTACCAGTCGTAGACATAGGTATACGTGTTTATTTAAGACCTAGTATTTTTCAGAAAATCCAGATTCCCCTTCTCTAATTCCAAGAATAACTCACAAACACATCAGCGTATTTATTTATTTATTCTATCAGGCGCCGGCGCTTTCTGTCGTCCATACATCAAAGACACAGTGCATGCGTGTCACGTAGTTGGAAAACCTCACGCTCGTCGCACGAACGTTTACCTAATTCACTTATGCGTAGTGATGTCACCATTAGGTCATCAGTCGGACGTCTCTCAAGGTCGTTCTCTATTTAAATTTTTGACGTTAGGGATTTTCGAATTCGAATTGGAATAACGATTTTGTTGACAATGTTTGAAATCGATTGGTTTAAAAGCCGTTAGTCGATTGTCTTTTTTTGGCAAACGATTTGAATAAACAAATGCAGAAATGGTCTATAAATATTGAGCTTTTTCAGAAACCACAAAGGAGTAGGTATTTGCTTATCTAAAATTGTTGGGTTTGGGACAAAAAGGATGTTTATTCAAATGATTAACTGAATACATATTTGGCCTCTGTTTTAGACTATATTCATTCTAGAACGAACTCGTTTCAATGACGAATCGTTCCAAAATTCATACATAGACTGACCTCAGAAAAATTACCTTGACAAAGAGGCTTCAAAAAATTATTTAGTATTTCGACTTCCGCCAACACCCACATTTCCAAATATTGCCAAAACAATTGCGTCTATCTCAGATATATCTTCAAATTGCATTTAATAATTAGAGAAGTACCATTTATTATCCACCTACGATTTCTTCTAACATGGACACCGCGTGGGTTAGGACTAGTCTTATATGGAGGTGGTTTGATTGGTCGTAGACTTTATTGTGATGATTTCATGGTCTTTGTTAGCTATCAGACTAAAGTGAACTGTTTTGACAGACTGTTTTATTCTTTATTTTTTGCCAGTATCTGTATGTTTTTTGAGTTAGAATAATGTCATCCTGTGGGCTGCGGGACTGTTCGAAAGAGATACCGCGGCCCTGGAACACAAAGGGCGAAGAAGGAACATGGATGGGTTTTAGTCACTAAAAGTCTGACACTCCCTTCCACTCCGCCCAGAGCGGTGGGACGGGGGTCATTTGGTGATTGGCTATCCGAAAAAAAAAATGTCATCCTGTAACCGTCCTACTACCTGCCTCGTTGGTCTAGAACTCTAGACCAACGGGTCGCAAGAGCTACTGATGAGCATGAGGTCTTTAGGTTCTATTCCCAGGTCAAGCAAAGTGATCCTGGGTTATTATATCAGGAACTTCTCAGAAGCAGCCCGGAGTTTGGATAGGCTCGCCTTATTACATGGATGAGACTTAAACATTGCGGATGAAATGTGGGTGTATTTTAGATGGGTACGCCTTTGACTAATTCTTCCAGGGGATTCCAGGCGTCTTGATGTGTTAAGCCGTCCCTCTCAAGATCAAATGCCTTTCCTCATACACACAGACCGAGCAATGACACTTTAACTCATTTAAAGCATATGAGGAGCTCGTGTCTAAATAAAAACAGCCGTTCGGGTCGATCTTTAGGTTAAGCCGTGCTTGCCTAGGTTGGTCTGTGGATGGGTGATCACCCAGTTACCGAGTTTCCTCCGTGCCTCAGTAAGCACGTTAAGCCGTTGGTCCCGGGTGTCATTTGTAGATCTTCGACAGTTGTTAGACAGGCAGTCGCCCCATGTAAAATACTGGTATTCAGCTGCATCCGGTTAAGACTGGAAGCCGACCCCAATTTAGTTGGGAAAAGGCTAGGCAGATGATGAAAGCATATGCACTGCCCGATCATTAAATCTAGGTCTCTCCACGAAGTTTCTACAAGTTAAGTACGACCAAATTGATTTCGTGAGAAATGGAAATTTCTGTACATTACTGCGGCTACCTCATTAACCTAAAGCTATTAAACCAGACGGTATCGCGTTTGAGGTCTCGAGTTCGATGCTCAGGTCGGGCAAAGTGTAATTGGTGTTTTCAGTTAGAAATTTCTTAGTTATAGCCTAGGGTTTGAGATAGTCGGAGATAAGTTTACTTACAAGCCTCGTCGTCCACAATAGAACAAGTATCTGAACGATCTTATGGTAGTTGGAAGACTGTGGGACGAAGGAAGTACGGCCCAAAAGCTGTATTCAGGCAAAGGTATAATAAAATCACCCCGTAAAGGTCAGAGCAAATATACGATGACGATGCTTCCTCAGTATCGATTTTATTGAAAATGTCATATTTATTTCCTCTTACTGCAAGTCATTATTTTACAGCAAAGACATTCAAATATTTCCGAGCGATAGACAGGACAAGACGACGAAAATCGTAATCCAAAACTTGTTACTACTTTGTAACAATTCGTTCTGTCTAGTGTCATCTGTGTCACACGCCCGCTTGTCAGGTAGCATTCGTGTGTCAAAATCGAAAATATTCAGGATGAAAATTATTGTATGACAATATTCCCAATGTCCGCTCTATATGTGTCTAAATCTCTCTAAATCAATAACTTTTCAGAAGGTACTTTCACCTAAGTATTATCATTGGTCCTTCCATACGATAGTGTAACCGTATATATGTTACGGGCAACGTGATTAACTGGGCATTATTAATAAGGACCGGCCATTATTAATAATGCCCAAGAACGTCGGGCAAAGTCATTAATTTATCACTTTGACCGGCCATTATTAATAATACCCGACGGCCCGTGGTCCATGTAATAAGTCAGTGTTTGAGATAGCTTGAATTTATCACTTGGACTGGGCAGTATGACTGATGAATTTTTTTTACTTTACAAGCAACGATTGGCAAAAACATTGTCATTTCATCATTCTACAACAACAAGTTTACCAAATATTTCACTTAGCAAAATAGTTATCCGATAAACTTTTATTTAATAAAGTATTATTTGACAAACAATTCATAATTTTTAGCATAATTGCTCTGGACTTTTCTAAAAAAAGAGAAAATAAATGAATTTGTTTTCTATAAGCATAAACCCCCCAAACAAACACAGATGCTGACAGAAACCCTTACCCTAGACGGTCGACGTCAGGTTCACCCCGAGGTTCGGTTAGTTAGGTTCCTTTAAACCCTGCAGACAGAAATAGGAGCCCCGCGCAGCGGGGCTTCGTCGACTGTATTGTAATTAAGTGATATTTAGTAGAAACGTGATATATCCTAATAGTTCACCTATTTTATTACTTTGCCCAAGATAGGGTGGGCATTATTCATAATGGCCGGGAAAAGTGATTAATCATGCTGTTTTAATCACATTGCCCAATTGAGTCGGGCATTATGAATACAGACCAGCCATTATGAATAGTGCCCGGACTTATCAAATTGCCCGTAACATATACGTGTATACGAATGTTTGAAGTTCTGTGAGAAGACATATAGGATTAGCTTAATCTAGTATTAATGGCTAATTTAATGTACTAAATAAACCATAACGTAACACCAAACCTGTAATCCCTGGAAGGTTTTTTTTTTTGGATGGGAAATCATCAAATAACGCCCCCCGCTCTGGGTGGAGTGGCAGGGAGTGTCAGACTTTTACTGACTAAAACCCATCCATGAACCTTCTTTGCCCTTTGTGTTCCAGGGACGCGGTATCTCTTTCGAACAGTCCCGCAGTAGGTAGGTGTACCTAAATATTTCAAAATAAAATAGATAATCTGCGCGTCTCCTTCCTTAAAATATAAAAACAAGTCTTAGAAAGAAATCTAGTCCCGCCAAATAAACCTCCAAAATTACCCCACAGAAAGTTACGGAGCCATCGCACGAAGTCTGATAACAAAGTTTGTAACAAAATCGTAAAAAAGATCCACCATTTGCAATAAAACCTGGTAGTTAGTACATGGTTCGTTGACCCTGTATAGGTGCTGACAAAAAACGAATGCATACATGTCTGCCTGTGACTGTTCGACAATGAGGTCGGGGACCAGCCTTGCTAGGGAAATAATTGTAACGAGAATATAATATGGGAGAATAATAATCTTCATATGTAACATATACAGCAGATAGTATAGATTCGTATTGTAGTCATGTGTATAGGCCAAGCTTTGTTAGCTTTTAGATCTTTTTTAACATCAACCACAAGAAAAGAGTGCAATAATACGATTGGTGTCCATGTAAAACTGATTGAAAATGGAAACTGACGGTTATGTCACTGTCAACGGAAGTTTTTTTTCAAATTGAGTTCCAGTATACCCACTTTAATTGTGCAATTCAAGATGGCGCTGCTTGTCAAAAACAATGCATCAATTCATCAAACTAAAAATTAATGTACCAACATTAATTTTTAGTTCTGTGTTTTCCTACCTGCACATGTAATTGAAGTGTGCATAGTAACCAGTCGGTGTCACTGCGATCTGTCTTAGCGATTGAGGGTTAATTCTGCGATTTGCAGTTATGGAACGCTTCGGAATTGTACTTTCAAACAAAAAAAAATTAGTTTAATTCCATCGTCAACTGTACGTACTCACCCCGTCATCTTTCGTGACGTAATACTGTTCAAGAAAAACAGCGCTTTTCTTTATTTTTTTGGTTGTTTACAAACTTTATGAGTCTAGTCTAGGCTATGATGCAGCAATTTTTTGTTTACCGCTGACTTCTACACGAATACTTTTGAGAATGATTCACTAAAAATTGGCTAATTAGTTGTGAATTGACGGGACTATACAATGCCTATGTTTTGTAAAAAGTATTGAAGGAAAAATGGTCGGGTTTAACAAACTCCAATATTGATTTTAATGCTCAAACTGTTTAGGTAAGAGGATAACTTAACGAGGATACCTGAACATAGTATTCTGAAATTGGCTAAGCACCTATGTTCATTTTTCCGGTAATCGCCCAGTCTTTTGCGTAATACTTTATGAGCTCGTAATTTTACTACTGATGGGAGACGGAGCTCCATAAAGAGGAACTGGCCGTTATTCGGCCGGACCCGGAGCAAGTTGGTTAATATCAAATTTTCTTGGACATCTCGGTTTTCTCACAATGTATTCCTTCCCCGTTTTGAGAGCAGTGGTGACGAAATAATTTACAAAAAGTCAAAATGCATTCCTCGTCCTCTTCCTTGGTTCTTTACCAATACAGGAGTAAAACAATTATACCCTTTCATTTCTTTTTCAACCATACAAGCTCTCGACATTCATTAGCAGGTATTATCCTCTTAAGGCTATCAATGCAATCAGAGCAAGTTGACATTACAATACACTCTCGCGCACGCTTCGGCGCGATAAGTGCTATTTATAAGTATTAAGGTATTTATTAAGCAGAGCACAAGCAGGATGCCTACGTAATCGTTGGTATAGGTGTAGTTACTGTATTTATAGTCCATACTAATTTTTTCCTTAAGCACTTTGGTAGGTAACTCGGTAGCAATAATTTAGCAAAATGTTTGGTACCAGATTTTTGTCCCATCCGCAAAGTGTGGAGGAAAGTTTTTAGAGTTAATGTGAGTGGCTATAAGAGTAGGGGTTGACCAAAGAAACGATGGATAGACTGTGTGGAAGGTGATATGGCTAGAAAGGGGATGGCTCAAGAGGTTATCATCTGCATAGCCTTTTCCGAATTATGTTGGGGTCGGCTTCCAGTTTAACCGGATGTAGCTGAATATCAGTAATTTACATGGAGCGACTGCCTAGCTGACCTCCACAACCCAGTTCATACTGTTTAATACGTAAGACGGGCTGTAAGACTTTCGGGCCACTGTCTACCTGTAACGACTGTCAAAGATCTACAAATGACAGCCGGGATCAACGGTTTAACGTGCTTTTCGAGACACGGAGGAAACTCGGTATGTAATGGGTGGTCACCTATCCACGGATCAACCTAGGCAAGCGCGACTTAACCTAAAGATCGATCCGAGCGAAAAGATGACCCTAAATAAATTGCAGAAGAATGATGATGATGAAAATCTTTCGAAACGTGTTGTTATTTGCAACGCAGCGAAACCATTGCCTTGCAACAATGGTCTTTTATTCACAATTAGCTTTTCATCGAAGTATGTTCAGCTATTTGTCGACTTAGCCAATATGAAACAGTGAGCTCAAAGAATTCGACACCTCATAGCTTATCGCGAAATAATCAGAAAACAAAAAAAGAAAAGCACGTCCAATTCACAAATGACGTCAGTACTTACTCATAGAAACGATAAAAAAGCGAAGATCCGCTGAAGCGCTCACGTAAGCGCTGCGCTGCTGAGTAATCTTCAGAACTTTTTGTTACAAGTTAGATGAGTTAATCTGTCAATCACGCTTCGAAACTAAAATGGTAGTAAACAAAATCTATTCCGACTTAATACCCTACTTAGTATTATTAATGCGAAACTAAGGCTGAGGCCAAACGCGTGTAATTTTTTGATCTGTGAGTCGCGTAAAATGAGTCGCGGAATTTACGCTGCATTCGGTTTTATACTAAAGTCCGGTTTGTATCACACGGCGTCGCAAAATGAGTTGTACCACACAGCGACGCAACTTAAGCCTTTGGACACCTTAACGGTTGAACGAATATAAATTAAATTCTGGCACACGGATAAAATTATGACCTAATTTCTCAGTAGCAGCCACGGAATCTGGATTTGTGTCCGGTTGATGGCAATAGGCGCGCCCCCTAGGTACTATTAGGTACACCTCTGCCTAACCCTGTTATGATGAATGAACCTGTATGATGTTATGTAGTTTTTTATAGCATACATTCCCATGAGATAATTTCCGATCTCCATGTAGGGAAAGCCGCGGGCCTAAAGGCTAGCTTAGAATAATTAATTAAAACTTATTGAAGACTGGTCATATCTCTATTTACTTCAAAATAATGGATGCATGTTATGACCAGCATAATTTGAAGTGTTCGGTTAAATCTTAGTGCGATGATGTAATGGTAAGCAATTAAATTAATCATGTTTACTAAAAACAAGCCGTTTTTGGGAATTTTAAGAGTTTTTTACCAACCTATTATTTTTTTAAACTTATAAAAAGACTATGTAGGTGTATAACATACCCACATAGTCTGAGTTAATTACGACAAATTATCTTAGGTCAAACACTTTAGTTCAAAACAAACACTAAGACTAATCTATAGAACTAACATAAACTTAGCTAGCTAAGTACAGTAACGCTTCATTCGAAAATAAAACCCTCTCGAAGAAAATAGGGTTCAATTTTGTATGAAATGCTACTGCACTTAGTTTGACCAAGTCAAACTTGGCTTTAGCCAAATCCTAGATCAATGAACGCTAGTTTAAAACTCCTCTGTGCGAAGAGGTTAAGATTTTTACCAGAACAGTAGCAAGCATCTCCCACCCGTCCTTTCTTCTTTATCGTGTGGTTAGTGCCTAACCTGGTGTCAGAGTTTTTATGCCGCCCATGGGCCTCTGACTTGGCTTTACATGCCGTCGAGAAATATCTCTCAGGCATGCTGGTTTCGTCACGATGTCTTCCTTCACCGAAGCAAGTGACATGAATTTGAAAAATCAGAGGTACGTGTTTTGGGTTTGAATTTGAGACCTATGACCACTAGGCTATCACTGCTTACCCCACCACGCGTCCTGATAAATATTCTATTTCTATAAGTTCTTAAAATATCTCTAATCAATCAAAATAAATAAGATTAAGCTTCCCTCATCTCTTTACTTGTACAAAATATCTAATTAATGCTCCAGAATCTTTGATAAATTACTCTTAATATTTTCTCCTCCAGTTAACGAGGTTCGCCCACGCTTTTCTGACGGAGTAAGGCTCTTAGCGGTACCCACATGATGTGTACCAGGACCGTTATAAGCCACTTATTGCCTGTAACCACCCACGTGGTTTACTGACTAAATGCAACGGCAATTTGGCCTAATTTATTTAGTTATACTGATGCTCTTTCAAAGAGGACCAGAAAACTTCGTGTTTTTGAGAGAAGCCTTGCTGAAAAGTGGTCCTTTGGTCCTAAATACTATTACGTCCAATTTAATACCTTAGAAGTCGGGGCAAGTAGTTCCGATTGAATAGGAATTCAGAAAATCGGAATTGTATACTGTACTTATCAGTAGCGAAGGGTCAATTTTGTAAGAGGTAAGCCGGAGTACATATCTTTAATGAGATTATATTATTTGTCTATAGAATACTGACTGTGCCATTTTTCAAAGGGAAGCCGGTAGGAATCGAGTTGTATAGAACCTTCGCCACTGGTACTTATGCTTCATAATATGTAGAGTATGAGAAAATAAGAACGGATTAGAATCTAGATAGAAGCTACAATAAATTAGGACTAGTAGGTAGGACCAGATGATATTTTTACATACTGACGATGTAAATTCTTGCTAATTCTGCTTCCGGGTAGCCCCGTGCTTAACAGTCGTGTGTAAGCCCATGTGTAGACCATAATGTAAACTATGAGAAATAAAATATTATTATTTAACATTATCAACGTATGTTCGCGTGAGGAATTCATAATTATTACATCTAGATGACGTAATATTATGCTCAGCGTGGTCGCAGTGTCAAGGTCCAAGCCGTTTAATTATCATTTTGCTTTTATACGACAAAATAGTAAACGTAAAGAATACTAAAAAAATTGTGCCGTACTGCACCAGTACCTTTTTTTATTTCCGAATTAAAGATAACGTGGAATTTCGGAAAACTCTGACAAGACATCAACTGCCTAGCCTTTTCCCAACTATGTTGGGGTCGGCTTCCAGTCTAACCGGATGCAGCTGAATACCAGTGTTTTACATGGAGCGACTGCCTATCTGACCTCCACAACCCAGTTAGTACTGGGTAATACGATACCCCTTGGTAAGTCTGGTTGTCAGACTTTTCGGGCCACTGACTACCTGTCAAAGATCTACAAATGACAGCCAGGACCAACGGCTTAACGTGCTTTCCGAGGCACGGAGGAAACTCGTTATGTAATGGGTCCCATCCACAGACCAACCTAGGCAAGCACGACTTATCCTAAAGACTGAAGACGGCTTCCCAAAAGCACTTTCGAATTTTTGACAAATTCTTGGACAAAAGGTAAAAAAATAGAGAGAGAAAGGACCAAAGCAAGTCGACAATCACAGTCTAACAAAATTTTATTCACCCCATAACTCTTTTTACGCAAAATCAATATTTTACCTCACAAACAATTCGTGCTTCAGCTTCTATGCTGATCCATAAACATTTATTACTTGAAGTATTACGAAACAAAGCCTTTACTCTTTGGAAGCTATTGATTCTCCAACTCCGATTTAATATTTTAACCAGGGTTGGGTCAGGTAAGACGGAGGTCGTCGCAATAAAAGCCAAGGTCGTATTAGTTAAACCGATAACGTTTGGAAACAAACTGCTTGGCAGCACTATTACGATAAGAAAGTTAGGAGAATTGTCGATGGACATGATTTTGGCGGGTGATTTTGGAAATATCGAGACTGAAAGGAAAACTCCGCAGTTTTGGTTTTGTCAAAGAAAGAATTATTCAAATAGAACTATAATGTCTATTAAGTCAGAAGTTTTGTCCCTTTTGGATCTTAAAATACTGCTTGTTATTTTCTGCAACGCAACTTCTAGGTTTTCTCTTAGTGCAATTGCCATGTAAATAGGACTAAAAACTTAAACAATGTGATAGGATTAGAACTGCCTACAAACTCCTTGATCGGATGAAGCCTTAGCAAAATTACAGAACGATCGGACAGATGTGCCGTGAGTCGGAACGATGCAACGAATACCTATTCGTGATAGCAATAATTTGATACGATGACTGTACGTCCGTTTTTTAGTAGCGCGCGAGCGACGACCGGCGATCGACGCACGTTGTGCTCACTAACCGAACGAATTTTGGAATACGAATTTTCAGTTTCGAATTTTAATTTCGGAGTGCGAATTATTGTGTGCCTGTATTTGAACAGTGAAAAGTTTGTGTTCGAAAAGTTTTTGTGTCAAAAATCTGTGTTCTTTCTTTAAAAATAATGTTTTCAGTTTTTATCTGTCATTTTACAATGCCGGTTTAGTCTTATCTGTATTATGTTTACAGATTATTAAGAATTTACAACTGCGATTACAAGTCGAGATATTCGCACTAAGACTAGAAGTTAAGAAGTTAACTCGCGACCTTAACCGACATTTTATGATTAATGTAAACGAGAAAAAAATAATTGAAACGAGTTCGAAAGCAACATTTGCGTTATTGCTAGGCGCGTTAACGAATAGTTTTTGTAAAACAAAACGAAGGAAAACCAATTAATAATTCACATTGTAGCGCGTGAATTACTCGTATAAGTCATACAGTATTTTTGTTTTGTTTACATGCTCAAGGTTGTCTGAAACGAGTAGTTTTTTCTGTGTTTGGATATTATTTCAAAAGGAGCGTGAAGCAAAATACTATTTTTCACCGTGTTTAGTCACCAAAGAGGTTCGAATAGCTATGGTTCGTGCAATACGAGGGGGAAAACCGGCTGAATGTTTTTTTTAAATCATACATAACGAGTAAGAGCTGTTCCATGCAACAGATAAGTCGAATAAATTCGATATTTTAATTACTTGGTATCGAATCAAAGAATTTTAACGATTCTTTGCGGAGTACTGTATTTGGTATGTTGATTAAAAATGTGCGTCATAAGCAACATTTAAAATTAATTTACTAGGTAGTAAGGTACTTTATAACCTTAAAAATCTAAGAAAAGCCAATTTAGAATGAAAAGTAAACATATTTACTTAATAGTGCATAAAATCCTATACTGGACAAAGATAGCACTATCTGACATATCAGAAGAAGTATTAAAATTAAGATAATGCACTTGTGTGTAATCAGCTTTAACCGATATCTAGTATGTATTTCTCAAAATTACGTCAACTTTGATTAGATATCTATAGCCTAATAATAAAAACCCTACATCACGAAAACTTGCTAAATAACTTATGCCAAAATGGTCCTTCCGACCTATAGTTTCGAAGGGCCATTTTTTTCTAAACGTCAATAATTCGTAGTACCCTGAAAAGCAATGGCATAAAATAAAATTAGCATACAATAAATAAATTAAATAAAAAAGGACAGATATCGTTTAAATAATTTATAACTGTTCAGCTTAATAGCTTTTTCAGAAAATTGGTCTGGACATGCTATGCCTTTAGACTTGATACTTTTTCATTTTTTCTTATAAATTGTTTCAGTATTTATAGCTTCGTGCTAAACTCAAATAGCTTTGAGAATCTAAGAAATCATTGTAAAAACCTTCCAGTCTTACCAAGGGGTATCGTATTATCCAGTACTAACTGGGTTGTGGAGGTCAGATAGGCAATCGCTCTATATAAAATACTGGTATTCAGCTGCATCCGGTTAGACTGGAAGCCGACCCCTACATGGTTGGGAAAAGGCTAGGCAAATGATGATGAGGACCTTGACAAAATCAATCAGTTTTAAAGATTTTCATATTTTTCTGGCAACTTTTTGACAAGATGGACACAAGATCATCGGTTGCTTATATCAATGCAATACACGACACTGGCAGCATAGTCAATATCGGCTCCACTGCCAAAGTAGAAAAAAAAAACAATGCAATTTTTTTTCACTTTCCCGCCATCGGTACCGCTGTTTGCCCTGATTTGGGACCTCTAATTTGTAGATTCTTTTAAATAAAGACCCTCAAAATTTTTTTCATCTCTCAAATATCCTATACTTTTATAATAATAGAATACATTTTCGTTAAATACCTTTAAGATAAATTATAAAATTAGCATAACGCCAAAATGTAAGAGGGCTCTTAAACAAAAATTGGACTACGTTTCGTAACGCGTAAACGCACTAGTTAGGTCTTGACCCATCTTGATTCAACTATTTCTTTTTCAATGTCAAGGGAAGTCTTACTCATAACTTTATAAGCCTATACCTTGACATTTATTTCTACATGCGTAAGAGTCTAAACAAGGGTCTCTGTTGGTGATTAATCGTTGCTGTTGATGTCATTTCTTTTCAAGATTATAAGTGCAACAAAGTACTCTATTCAAGATTAGCCTTATAGTATGAGAAATTGCCTACAAATGAAATCGAGCTGTGTGCTATAAATATCTTATTCAATCAATATAAGTTATAATAGGACTCCATTGAGCGCAACTGTGCATTCCTAATCCGAGTGCTTGATTCCACTTCGGCATTGTCGTCAGCCCAACGCCCTTTATGACACCCTTGGGTTTCCTTGACCTGACATTGGCCATTATCTGCATTAGTTCTACCTTTTAAGTTGAGTTAGTCTTTTGATTCACCTATCTCTATTTTTGCATTACATTACACTTTGTTATTACATTACTATCTCACTTAGCCATAATCTCCATTTATATTCAAAAACAAATTGCAATCGGCTCACCTTGTACCTTTATTTATTTAAATAGTCATTGCACCATTACGTCATTCCCTGTCCTTATTTATAACGTTATGTATGCCATTGTTGTTTTCCGTTTTTCCGTCTGCCGAACGTGTTGTGTCAATTACGGAGTTGTTTCCTCAATTCTCATATTCAGGTGCTTATAGAGTTCCATTTGTAATGTACTTTCTGATCGCTACGACCATCAATGTTTCTTTATATTTGAAATGGATTTTATTACTATTATCGAGTGTTGACTCTTAAGTGACATCACCGCTGTTCGATGTCCTTAGAAATGATCCGGTTGAAAAAAATGAAACAGATGACAAACAAAGAAGGCTTTGTAAATAGTTCTTGGAAATTTGAGTTTTTCCTCGAATTTGCTCGTATATAAAGCAGCATTTATTAAACTAGTTTATATTGAAACACGTTTAAGGCAAAACGACTATAAAGATACTTAGATAGTCAATGTTTATTTGTATGCCAAACGAAGCAGCCTCAGCGATCAAGAGGTGGGTCATTGAATTAATGAAGGTGACACAATAAGTACTGTAGGGGACCGAACACTATGCGGTGAATAAATCTCTATACAGTCTATAGCTCGTGCAATAAAGGATAACAATTCTGAATATTAAGTGAGTAACGGTGCAAAAATAAATCTTATTGTAGCTAAGAATAATAAGTCACCTTTAAAATAAAACGCAAGTGAGGTCAGCTTAGAATATATGATTAATTACTATAAGCAACGTTGTCGAAAGCAAAGTATTTAGCATACACGCTAAGATTTCAAGTTCAACCATCCGGTTTTAACATTACATAATTCTGTTACAAATATAGGACGTCCCTTTCCGTAACTACCGCGGAAGTCTTGACCCCATTTTAAAGTTTCCCCAAATTATTCCCGAAGTCTTTTGTTGCAATGACAATGCCTCTAGCTACTCGTCCACCCATCGTGTGAACCTGTGATGACATTTGGCAACCAGCTCCAAACGTATTTGGTTCAGAACTCGTGCCAAATCCACTATTTTTATACAGACGACAGTTGTCCCTCCAAAACTCAATTAAATGATATTTGCTCTTCGATAAAATGATAATTACTTTCTTATCTGTAAATCCAGCGGGTTGCTGAAATAGTATTCGAGCGACTATCGTCGTTTCTGCTTGTGACATATGGATTATTTTTGTTTCTTATTCGTGAGTTACATTATTTGTTTATTTATTATGTATATCTGTGTGGTTGATGTTCGGATGTTGTCCGAGTTCGTGTCTAGTTGTATTTTGTTGACGTTTCTTAGTTTTCTCAATGTATTTTACGCGTGCCTTCAATTCTAATTTAGTTTTGCTGAAGCGTTATCAGTGTTTTGTGATTGTATATGTTTTTATTTATGATTGCTTTTATCGTCAGTAGGTTAGTAACTTCTATGATATGAATGATTACAATGTTTATGTTTTATAATTAACATTGAAATTATCTTAGGTGTTTATTGAGACTATTAGATAAAACTTAATACATGCATAATAATCAAGATATGATTTATGCTCACAATTCGTTCACCAAGTCACAGCCCTCTGTCGGTTTCAAAGTCCGACAACTCCAAATAGTTCAGCTTCATTTCTATAAACCGCAAGGTCGGAACCATAATGAAGGTCAGCACCATAATGTACCTTGCATCATCAGTAGAACTGCATTTAAAATATGTATAAACGTTATCGAACCGTTTCAAAACCAAGGTTAGTTTGGGCATTTCTAGCCAGCCTACTGAAATTGTTTTCTAGAACCACTTCAAGGTTGTCGCGTGTATGTAATACTGTATCGATTTTATCGATCACCTGTGTGGCGATTGTTAGAATGTCTTCATTATTAATGAACTAGCCGTGTGTTGCAATCGATTCACATGTAGACTTTACTACAGAAAAATATTTATAAAGTTGAAGAACGATTGGAAACTTAATTTGTGTTACTTAAATCGAAATCAAACAGTAATTGAACAGTAAAAATTTAAGTATTAGGTTATTCGATAATGATTTTCTACTTCTGTTGTCCTACGTACAAAACTATGTAAATATTTCACTACAATTTTCGGTCGGCACTATAAAACGAATACAATTTTTCCACTCCCACGCGAATTTCTGACACATCAACTGTTATTGCGTAAAGTAACGAAATAGCAGAAGATTTATATTTATTGTTTGTAAAACCATTGAATTTATAGCTACTGTTTAAACTTATATAGGTCAATGAACTTACGAAGCGGACTGCTGAAATTATATTACGTTTTGTACACGCATCGTCTAAACAAGAATTGAAATGAGTAACACAGATCCAGTGAGTTGAAACTGTTCTAGTATTTAGTTTACTTTCTTTTAATTAGCGTTGGTCTGATTCAGTAGCTTGCGTTTTGAGACTATCGATCATAACGCTGAAGTTTAATGATACGATCTGTAGGCACGTCACTTCAAAATGAGTTACCAAAGGCGCTATTAAATCATCAACGTTACCTAAGTATTAGGCAGGTACAAACTCCGTGCCAAGTCTTACCGTAGAGAAAATGGCAAAATATTCATATCATACCTTGATTGTGGTAAATAAAAACAGGGAAAAATAATGACTTTTAAAGGTGCAGTTTTGACGGGAATCGTCAGGCCAAAAATAAACTGGTTTGAAGGTATTCTGGTTTTAGCAGTCAACTGCGATAAAATAGGAGTACCGTGAAATATTGATATTGACAGTAGTATGCTCTAAAATCCGCAACGGTATGAATGGTCCACAAATCAATTTGACTGATGTAACATAATTTGTTTCAAGCAAACGTTAGAATTTTTTACTCTGTTCCAAATTCACACCTATTCCAACTTGTTAACATTTTAAATTAAAGTGTCGAACTGTGGTAGGCGTTTGATTGTGTTGCTAATCTTCTGACAAGGTAAACATCATTTTTTTCGCAGAGAAACACTAATTATATTAGACGTGAGGTATTATGTGAATTATTGCTCACAAATATTTCGAATGTTTCCGTTCATTCTAATAGTTTTTGCAAATAAATTGGAAGAAGTTCCGCAAGGTACTATTTTAGGGCCCATGTTAAAAATATCGTTTCATAGGTGTAATATTATTCAAATATCTTATAGGAAATGATTTAAACATGTAACATATCTTTGTTAAATTACATTATTTTATCCAAAAAGAGAGACTGTACCATGTATCCTTCTTACACAAATTCTTAAATTTTTCAAACAAATCCAAATATTAATAGCACAAAAGAAAATCATTATGCTTATTTACCTTTACAATGTTTACGTGTAGGAATCTCATAAACAGCGCTTTCTCGTTTACGCTCTGTTTACGTAGAAAATGTTTATTTTTATACTCATTTTATACATCAATTGATTTCTGGATCAATACCGATTAACTTGGGAAAGTAAATATCGTTATGGAAACTTGAACACGAAATCTCATTAATATTAATAAAGGTAAAGCAGGAAGGAACGGCTTAATAGAGAGCTGTCAGTATGCAAGACAAATAATTATTGTAATTCTTGCTTGAACAGTTAGTAATTATGTTGTTATTGTGGCTGAAGGGCTTCATTACCACGATTAACAATTAGCCGATAATCATCAAATTACACAATTATTATTACAAGTTAATTCATGCTATAGAAAGCGATGCCCTTATTCTAATTTATTTGGGGTAGGCGCAGCATGTATTATCTTCTTCTTACATTCTTCGCCATTACTCGTCATCTCAGCAACCACCTCTTATAGAAAACGATGACAGTGCTAATAAGTAATACTGCCTAAAAGATGGTGACCCAGTGAGGGAGAGGTCACTAACATTGTCACAGGAAGACTTTAAATGTACCTATTGAAAACTGACTGAAGAAGAAAACAAAACGCAAAAGAATATACGTATTATTATCTCTTATACACATGAAATACAACACACTACATTACGGTTACATGTATAAACCAAGATTATCTAAACTTATCGATGCGCTAGTCTTCACATCTCTTATGGAACATGATCTTCCAATCCCATTGATTAAGTATAAAACAAACATACAGTACAACGCTCTTCATTCATTCTAGCAGAGCGCGGAAAATATAAATAAGCTGCATGTAGTGTATCCCGATCGATACGCAAAGTATTTATAGAAATGTGAAATCCCTTTCCTAGTATTTTCAACTAAAGCGGCCTTTACATAATGCTGAATTTAGCTGTCACTTGCCAGCGTGCTTGTTTAGACTAAGTTGGCTGAATTTAGTTGTCAGCGTGCTAGTTCAGACTTAGTTTGCTGAATTTAGTTGTCAGTGTGCTAGCTTAGACTTATTTGGGAAACTGTCCCTCCGTTCTCTACTAAAGACGTAGTAGGGACTAAATTCAATACAATTGTATTCATTATCATTATCCCGATTTATTTGGGGTCGGCGCAGCATGTCTTCTTCTTCCATACTTCTCTGTTACTTGTCATCGCATCAGACACCTCCTTTCTAGCCATATCATCCTTCATATCGTCCATCCATCGTTTCTTTGATCTTCCTCTACTCTTTAAATACCCATTGTATTCACCACTATGAGAGATTAATTCAAATAAATTGGAATTTAAGCAGGAGGACGATCATGACATTTCGGCTCATTTTCGCCCACTGTCAAATAAATGTGAGCCTCACTTTGACCTCTATACTGAAATATCAATTGACGTTTTCTATAATACTGGAACCTTCACTGTTGTCTCTAAATCATATTTCACGGCCCCAACGGATACTCGGACAGGTGTCATTTTACATGGCAGAAGTATTACCATCAACTCAATTAGTCTGTTAACAGCTCTTTGTGTAAGTACTATGTGTGAATATAGGTTAACGGCAGTGCGATTCGCCGGTTCCCTTAATCCTGGCTGCCCACGTTTTATCCCCCGTGTTTTGTTATGCACTACAACAGAACTGTAGGTCCCAAAATAGATATAGCCGTTAAGATAGACGCTTCCGCTCCTAGCTCGCCGTTCTCTCTGTTGTGTTCTATTGAACTTTATTGCTGCTATGCAATTCTTTTGTTACCTTTTTTTTATTCGATTGCTCGAATGTGTCATGCGTCGTATTTTATTGAACCTTTTTTGTCAAAGGAGGTGTCAATCGGTTGTCAAAATATTGGATTACTGTCATCGTATATTTTTTCTATAATTTTTTCACTGTTAATTTATTACGTAATTTGCATCACTGTTACAGTGATCTTTGTTCTATCACTTTAAAGTTGCTGCCACACTGACTTATCTGTCAAAATTATACGAATCCATTTTTTCCTAAAAATATGATTGCTATTGTATTGCAGCTGTCAAAGTGAAAAGTTGAAAATAACTGAAACTACTGTATTTGGACTTCTAGATTTATATCGAAGTTTTATACTTTTTTTTTCGTTTTTTTTCTCTGTCTAATTTTAGAACACTTTCAATGTTTAAAAGTATTTTGGCAACGTTTTCGCGTTTGATTACCTCATGCCATATAGTAGCCGAGTGATACGTATTGTAATGTACTATTACTTAACGTTAGTTTATTTTCGGTACCTTACTCATACGACTAAATATAGCACTTACTAAAAAGCTTCGTACCAGTAAATATTTACTTTAGTATCTATGAGTTTAAACTCTTCAGTAAATTAGTTGAAAGATTTTTATTTGTAAATCGATAAATTAATGATTTGTTGGTATTCATCGATTTTTACTACGTTTTAGTCAGTTTTGATTGATGATCTCTTTTTAGTTACTATGGATAGCTGCCAAAACTGGCATATTTCTTATTATAGATGTTTTCTATCGAGATAATTTCCGTTCGTCATTCATCTTTGAATTTGGATAATAAGGACGAATCACTTCATGCGTGGCAGTATGGTCTGAAAGATAATGTATAAACTCACACTTTGCCGTATAAGCTCATCAATCGAGAAAGTACATTACACCAATATGGGTACTTAAGAGCCGTTCGCTGTATCGATTATGCACATATTCATAGTGCAGTCACTCCTAGCCGAACCGCAGCCCGCAACCGCCTTCCGTAACTTCCGGAACTTGAAACGTTATGGCACGCCCTTCTGCAATTAATTTCAGGAATGGAGTAACTTCAAAGGTTTTCTCTATTAAACGAACACATCTCTTTTTTGAAAATGAATAATTGGAAACTGTAGCTAACATCACATGAGTTCTTACGACAGCAGATTCTGAGCAAGACTGCTCTTTATTTCCAAAATCGTAACATCACGCCTGTATAATCCAGTTATGTTTAAGTTCCATGAAATAGGGAGCGAGCCAATTGCCATTTAACGGCCACAAACCCAAACTCTAGATATGCTACTGATAAATTCTAGAAACCCCATAAGAAAATTACCTATCTGGAAATTAAACCTAAAAACAAATTTTCAGCAATAGCACTTGTGACCAACAGACCATCGAGACATACACCATCATTCCCCTGCCCTTATTCCAATTTATTTCGGGTCGGCGCAGCATGTCGTCTTCTTCCATACTCCTCTATTACTCTTCATCTCATCAGACACCCTCCTTTCTTCCCATATCATCCTTCACACAGTCTATCCATCGTTTCTTTGGTCTTCCTCTACTCAAGGCAAACATTTGCAATAAATATTATTAACAAGTACTTCCCTACCATCTATCTTATGTCTTGGTCTTGACAAATTCTTCTACTCTTCAGAACTGACACTTGTGTAGTATTGTCTTAGATTATTTACAAGACATTAACCTTTCCATTGTGTTTAAGACAGACATTGACATGACAGACATTCGTACCAAACTTGATATTTAGAACCGCAAACAGCTGTTTCCCATATAATCACAATGTATTACGACCTACATCATCATCAGTGGGCTTACCATGAGTTTGAAATGTATTATTCGTTATCGAATACGCATATCGCCCTGTCTCTTTCATATTCATCGACTGCTTTACGACACGAGAAGTATTTCCGATAGTTGTCGATATCGAGGACAGTTTTTTACAAGGTAAGGGCACTGATCAGCAACCAGGAAGGGGCCCGCAAGGGCCGATGCCTGCCGGGGCTGCGGGACTGTTCGAAAGAGATACCGTGGCCCTGGAACACAAAGGGCAATGAAGGAACATGGATGGGTTTTAGTCAGTAAGAGTCTGACACTCCCTCCCACTCCACCCAGAGCGGGAGAAGTCATTTGATGATTTCCCATCGGTAAAAAAAAAAAAAAAAAGGGCACTGATCTTAGATCTACGGCACTTGCATCGCTGTCAAAATCACAATGACCTTTATGTTAGAAATAATAAGGTTGCTTTAGTTGCTAGCACTGACAAGTCTGTAAAATTATAGTATATTATCCGAAGGGTTAGGCAGAGGTGTACCTTCCCAGTCCCATGTAAACGGGGGCAAGCCTATTGCCATCAACCGGGCATAAATCCCGACTCCGTGGCTGCTACTGAAAAATTCCTGATGGAAAACCCAATAACACTACCCGACCTGGGAATCGTACCCAAGAACTCATGCTCAGTAGTCGCGCAAAAACATCTGCTGATGCACTACAGCTGTCAGAGGCACAACAACTAAAAGAACTGTATGGTACAATCCCCCGACTTGATCCGTGCGTTGTACCGGTAATATTTCAGTCAGTGTAGGTGAGAAAACTGTAATACTGCCTTATTCTAAGGCTTTATTACCTCCTCGGTTCCGCCTACACAGCAAAACCTCTTTGGTGTACCGTAATGTGTTTCTCCAGTCTTGTCGTGATCATTTTCCTTGCAGCCAGTTGTCTCGCCTACGTTAAGTAGACTTAAGTCTCCATGTAGTGCTATAACGTCGATACTTACGTTACCTTTTTTTACTTTGCGGTGCTCGACAAGGTTTATAGAGATCTCCTCATGTAAACGGACGGTGTAAACGGACCTTTCACGAAGCAGTCTACCAAGCGTTCAGTACGTCAAACAAGTAACTCTACGCAAAAAATATTGCTGGGAAGCGTCTTTTTTTTGGGCGCAACATCACTTTTTACGGTAGAAATCAATGTTAAAAACATTGTGCTTTTGTATTGAATAGTACGGGGTCATAAAGGTATTTAAAGTAAAGTTCTAACATTAAAAATTGAATTTTAAAAATCTTGTGCAAAATTAGAACTTCGACCCCCAATATCTCCGAAACTAGAAGGTTCCCAGGTATGGTCCAGAACAAAGAGAATGCCGCTATGATACTGAGAACAACTGCTTTTCGGCTTCTTTAAGGGTATTTTTACGCCCATCATAATTGAATCGAGCTATCGTAAATCCTTAATACAATATTCATACTGATTAAGTACTTGAATAATTTTTGAGCTTAATTAGTTATAAATAACTAAAATTATTATAATTTTTATTAAATTTAAATATCGGAGATTTGGAGCTCCAAAATGATGAACAATCACGGAAGAAATCTCGTAAATGACAGTATAAGTTTAATTACTTATTCCTTAAGGTAATAAGTAATTAAACTTATATGATTATTAAAAGTATTCAAAGGTTTTCTATTCAATCTTTGTTAACATGTTCAGGGTATCTTTAGTGAGTCAATCTGACGTAAGAATATTCAAATGACTCTCGCATAATCTGCAAGTATCGTGTCTGTTTGTAGAAAATACAACGGATCTTCATCATTATCACGAAGTTAGTGTAACGCTAATCAGAAAGTGTCGGTATGCGTTGCGCGCTATTAAACAAGACTGCAGTAATACATAACATCACGCTTTTAATCTGTGAAGGGTTAGGCAGAGGTGTCTATGTAGTAATAGTACTCTCACATTTCAACAGTTTTATTTTGAAGGCCTATGTAATAAGGGGTCGAGCCTATTGCCATCAATAGGGTACAAATCCAGACTCCGTGGCTGCAACTGAGAAATTCCTGATGGAAAACCCAATATTACTTTGCCCAACCTGGAAATCGTACCCAGGACCTCATGCTCAGCAGTCGCGCTTGCGACCACTAGACCAACGAGGAAGTTTGACTGCAGTAATATTACCATAATAATACTTTATTGCCTTATTGCGAAACCTAGGAAAAACCAGCTGTTTCCCACATCTCTGAAATATTAATAAAAACTACAGTAGTAATAATGCCCTGTTGGCATCGAGAAGAAATTCAGCTGCTCCCTAAAATTTGTCCAGTTATGTGAACATAAATGTATGGAGAAACTGATTGTTTTCACCGATTACAACAAGCGTAGCAGGACTACCGTAGAAACGGTATTTTGTCGATGGAAGAATCGTCAAAATGACAGTTCAACAAAAGCTATGTGTCATTTTGTCTATTCTTCCGTCGACAAAACCGCGTTTCTACGGTGGTCCTGCAGGTCCCATAGTTAAAGTTTTCTATTATCACGACTAGGTACGATAACCCCTTTAAATACATAATATGTCCGTATAAAAAGCAGTAGTGCATCGTATAAAGGTGTGTCCTGCAAGTGAAAGATGACATCTCTTCTTCGCGTGCAGGGCAACGTGACCTATAAAATCGACCAATCATATTTTTAATACTGCTTTGGTTTTTACTGGAAAGGGCGTCACTTCAGTTTACATACTTAGCGAAAACCTCACTAAAAGAATTATACAAGTAATTTAATAGCATAAATATTGCTGAATATCACCATATTGTTTCCAAAATACTTGTTATGGTGTCAAGATTACCCGGGCGTCGCACCGGCGGCGGCGCGGCGAGATGCGCGCGCAGCGACCTCAAATTTTCCTGCGTAGTATTGAATCGGCCAGTCACTTTTCCTAACCTCAAAACCGAACCCCAAACAGCTGTTTCGTAATTCTCGATGAAACAAACACATAATTAATGAAAATTACCGCACTGACAATTGCACGGAACGTCTAGACGCTTCGGATGCCATTACGAAATTGTTTAAATTTAGAATCCGGCGATATTTTTTTTCGATTTACGGTTTTCTTGGCTTTCATTCAGTTTCCAGCCAGCCGGGTTCGCGGATAGCTGTATTCTTTTTAAATTGGCTTGAAATTATTTCATTATAAACCTCTTTTGTTGTTGTTTATACAATTTTCTTCATTTTCTTTAGCTTTATTGTAGGTTAATATCGTTAGTCATGATAATAGTTTACGTGAATGTTATAACATAAAGTGCAGTGAACATTGAGAGACATGTATGTGCTAAGTGAACCTTTTAAATAAAATACTATAGTGTTGTTTTAATTGTGTTAAAATGGAGGAGGAGTACGAGTATGACTTCGCGTACGAGTGCCGGGTTGGTATTTTACTATTGGTCTTTTTGTCCAAATATTTTTGTGCATTGATCCAATGTTTCACACAATGCAGACAATGCATATAAAACACGTGACTGCGTATTTTGAATAAAACACAAAATTGATTCTATAAAACCTTCTTGATACTTGTTAACGTTTTTTATTGTAGTTGGTCTTGTTTCGCTCAAAAATGTTAAATTTATTATTATTTACCACAAACCAATACGTTTGCGAAACGATAAAACCACTTGGCAGTCAATTAAAGTGTCAAACAGGTGAAAAAGTGGGTCGACACATTTTTATATTATTGCTCCAACATTTTTGGTATTTTCGACCAATTTTAACATTATGTCGACCAGTTGAATAATAAGTACCAGTCCAGTCCATCGTATCCTTATATGAAAAACGCGAAGTTTTGCAATACTAAGTTACTTTCGTGCGGTCAATCACCCCGGTCGAACCATCGATGTTTCAAAGCCAGTTTTTGCGACAAAATGCCTTATTGTTGGTTCTATCAAAGAGTAACTGTATAATGGAGGCATTTTAAATGCATCACTTCCTTTAAACATTTACATTGCAATGCTTAATTTTCGAGCCAAAGATAACATGACAAAGATTTTTATTTAAGAACCTACATCGACGCCCGTACTTTTTAACCGACTTCAAAAAAGGCGGAGGTCATGAATTCGGTAAAAAAAAACATTGATTTTTAACAGCATAAGGGTCACGGTGGCTGTAACTTTTCGGAGTATTCAGTATTATGGATCAAAGTGCAATACCTACACTACACGGTCTAAATGTACATACAACAACAGAATCATCAACTCAATCCGTGTCGTATCTGAAATCTCCCAACCCTTTTTACATAAATTGGCCCTTTTGTTTGGTTAGAGGATCATTCTAAATTCGTCCGACAAGATTTATAACGACCGATAGAATACATGGCATGATTGATAGAATACGATCAAGAAAATTCAAATTAAAAACAATTGAACCTCGCCATTACCGTTTTTATTACTGGCAAGATATAGATCGAGAAAAAAAACAGATAGCTATCATCGGTTGTCATATTAGACGTTGAATTGGTTTATCGATCATCAAATATTTAGTGATTGATATTTTGAATCGACAATTTGACGAACAAATTGTGTTACAAATATTCAAGATATTTTTTTTGCTGTATGACCATAACTGTTTATTTATGGTAAAATATGACAAGCAAAAGCGCGCCACTTAAATGTCAAAACTGTCAAGACTATTGAATCAATTTAATCAACCTGTCATTTTGGACATAAGCCAGAATGATCTCTTGAATAATAAGCATGTATTTAGCTTTTTATATTGTAAAAAGTAATTGGTAATATTTTATACACCTGAAATATTAAAATAAACTTTATGATCGTAACGTTCGTTTTATATCTTACAATAATTTCGAATTTAGGGTCATTGGATCGAAGATCTTCGATCGCAAATTATAGTCAAATAACGTTTGACAGTTATGATGACGCTCATCGCAAATTGTAGCCATCTGACGTTTGACAGTTAATTTGAAGTTTTTTTTTTTTTTTTCATTTCAGCGTCTCGTTGAGGCGATGGCGCCTCGGTCGGCGCGGTCCTTCCGCCAAGAATTCAATATGCAAGATTTGACCACAGAACATACCTACACGTCGCACTATACCACAGAAAAGTAAGTAATTAATTTTAAATAATATGTGTTGCAGTTGACAACTAACGGTACATAGGAGATTGTGTGTTATTGCAAGTAGAAATAAATTGACAGACACCTGCCATTCAAGCTAATAAACATGTCAGCAGTATCGAACTAGTTAATACCGTATTGAATAATATTTTTATTAATACCTACTTCCTGTCAGGACCGTTTTTCATCGGACCGTACAGCTTAATTAGCTAGTTAGGAATATCATAAAAATAACGAAGTAGTAATTAGTAATAATAAAAACTAATCAAGCTTTCCTCCTAAAACCAGATACGTCAGAACGTCACAATCAACAGAGCTAGACGGTCAACCAGTTGTTAAATCAATGACCAATGGCAAACTAAACTCACCTAATTATACAACGAAAACAATCATCACAGAGGATGACAGACCTGACGTTCGAAAACTTAAAAGAGTCCACAGAATGTATGAAGGACCAAACATTATTGAATCTAAAGGTATATTGCATCCCGAGACGAGAGAAATACTCACTGTTGGTCAAGCAATCAGCATGAGAATACTTGACGTAAGAACGGGGAGATTATTATCTGCCCCCGACACAAGACAGACGATGAGCATCGAACAAGCAGCCCAAGAAGGTCTTATAGACCCTAAACTCGCTGCAAGATTAACAGGACCGTGCGGCATGACTGAAGACGGAAACGAGGTCACATTATTAGAAGCTATACAGAGAGAATTATACGATGCCGAACAAGGACTCTCAGATCCAGCAGAAAAAAGAATCAAGGTAACAGTCGAAGGCGAGCATTCGACACAAGGAATGAGTATCTCGGATGCACTAAATCGCGGACAAGTTGATCTACAAAGAGGTCTATACAGACTACCTAATGGAACCTACATAAGCATAGCCGAAGCCTACCAAAGAGGCTACCTCATTTATAACGAGATTATCAAAATAAAATCAAGCGCGTTGTGTCTGTCTGACGCGATAAGTCAAGATTTAGTTGATAACAGCGGTTGGATTTTGGATAGGAACTCAGGCGATAGGTACCAAATTGATGTTGCTATTAAGAACGAACTCATCAATCCTAACATTAGGGAAGTAGTTGATCCTAAAAACGACACAAAAATAACGCTTGCTGAAGCGATAGAGAAAAATATTATTAATACTAAACATTCGAAATACGTACATACTATAACTAAAGAGAAACTTACTTTCAAAGAGGCAGCAGTTAAACGGTATATTTGCAAACCCATGACACTTAAAGACGTCTGCGACAACAATCTAATGACTAACGATGGTAAGATTCTGTCGCCAGCAAACCGAGCTCCTTTGAACATCCTAGAAGCTATTTCCGCTGGTGTTCTTGATAGCGATAGCGTTAAATGCATCACAAACACAACGACAGGCGGTCTTCTAACACTGTCGGAGGCTTTAGGCACGAAAATAATTTTACATGACAACAAATTCCGCGATAACCTAACAGGAGAAATATGTACCATCCCTGAGGCGGTAGACCGTGGATTAATTACTTCAGTTTCTCAAAGATCTATTTTCGATATAGATGGATTCAAAGACCCAAAAACAGGAGAATTCGTCTCCTTCAACATTGCTCTCAGTAAGGGCAATCTTAAATACGTAAACGGTGAGACTTTCCTAAAGTCAGAAAGCGGAGACTGGGTGTTCCTAGAAGACTGCACTAAAGTGTCTTTAGTTAGGGCTGAGGTATTAGAAATGTTTAATCGTAAGATAGGAGTGTATGATAATGGTAAGGAATTGTCAGTTTTAGACGCAGTATTCAAAAATATTCTTGAACCCAAAACAGGGCATTTGTTAGATTCTACAACCAAACGGCCTATTCCATTCAATAAGGCCGTAGAAATTAATATGATTACACCTGAAGGTGCTGCTTTACTAAATTCGCTTTTAAATATTACGCTAACTTTACAAACTGTTACTAAGACAGTCAAACGGTATGTAACTGTAACTAATACTAGTGCTACGCAAAGATCTGAAACAATAATTACATTCGCAGAGGCAATAAGGCGTGGTCTCATTGATGAAAATACACAAACTTTCACTGATCCGACCACTGGAACAGTGTTCCCCATACAACAAGCGCTAGACGAAGGCTTATTAGGCGTAGAGAAGAATGAACCGCGCGTCGTCCACATATCTGACCGCGTGTCCAAGAAAGACTTAGTACCAGGTCAAGTTGTTGAACTTAAAATCACGAAAAAATCATACATCAAAGATGTCCCCAGTCCTGAAGGTAAAGTCCAAAGGGATAGCAGTAGGCCTGAAACACTAAAAAGCCCTGATTTTACCATGCATGAAGTAACACAACCTCGCGAAGGGCTAGTACAAGAAATTAGAACTGTAACTTCAAAGTCAGTTGTTACTGAACCCTCGGTTACTTCTATGACCATTAAGAAGAATACGATTGAGTTGCCACGCGGCGGCTGGACGTTAAAAGAGGCTATTCAACAAAATCTCTTCGACCCAGCCACTGGAATGTTCATAATCCCAGGCACAGACAGAGTTTTAGATCTAGAGGAGGCTATTAAACTTAACATTATAAATGGAGACTCGGCAAACGTCGTAGATCCCAAATCTAAAAAAGAATTTCCTCTAGACCGCGCTTTAGAATCACGTATAATCGATAGTACGGGTCATTATAAACACACCACGGAAATAATCACTATGAAAGAGGCAATCGAACGTAGATACATTATTTTCACCACACTAACAACAACAACACATTCACAGAAAGTGATTACCATCACGTCAATAGCTGGTATGCCTGACAAGATGGAAATATCCGAAATGTACGATACTCCTTCCCACGAAATTCCTTCGGAGGATCAGTCAGCTCTAGAACCAGTACAGGTTACTCCTGGAGTGATCTTTGATCCTTCTACTGCTTTAGTTATTTCCACCTCGACCGGTGTTTCTGAGAATGTTTTAGAAGCTGTAGAACGTGGTTTGTTACCTGAAAATAGCGTCAAAGTTATTAATCCTCATACAGGTAGGGCAATATCGTTGAAACAAGCTGTACAGCACGGTATAGTTGACAGAAGAACGGGAGAGTACACGGATAAGACCGGAAAGAAAATAAGCCTGGTAGATGCGGCTAAAATAGGCCTAGTTGTGGTAGTAGGAGCACCTTTAGTAGCAGCGTCTAAAATCATACAAGTCGTTAAAAGCACTATGGTTGTAGACCCACAGACAGGTGAAAATATACCAATGGAAGTAGCTTATGAAAGAGGATTAGTTGATCCAGTAACTTACAGAAAATACGAGGAATCTCTCAGAGATAGGACTCCAGAAATGGAGGTAACTCAGGAATTTAAGACGTCAAGTACAAGTAGCGTGACTTATTCACAAGTTACCAAAACTACAACCATTCCAACAGAAACTACTGTAACCGTGGTGGTAGATCCGAAAACTGGTGAAAAACTGCCGATAGAAGTAGCCTACGAAAGAGGTCTTATTGATCCGATATCGTACAAGAAATATGAACTGTCAATCAAGGAGAAATCTCCTGAATATGCTCAGAGAGTCATTAGTTCACCAAGTTCAAGCGGCGTTACATTTACTCAAGTTTCCAGTGTAACTACACCTGACAAAGTGGTAACTATGGTAGTCGATCCCAAAACAGGAGAACAACTGCCTATTGAAGTTGCTTATGAAAGAGGCATAGTAGATCCTATTACTTACAAAATATACCAGGATGCTCTATCCATTAAACAACAAGACATCTTGATGCAACCGGGAACAACTAAAACAGTCCCAGGGACCAGCACAGTTACAATTTCTCAGGTCACTAAGCCTGTATCAGTTGGCGCGGCAGTGTCTGAAGGTTTCATAACCGTAGAATCAATACAAAATAGTCTTTCAGCTGACAATAGAAGAGTTCTAGAAACTACTATCACTGACAAAACAAAAACAAGGCCGTCTGATGTAATACAAATTACTAAGACTTCACCTAGTAGTAAGCCTAGGTATAAGGTCAATATAGGTAGGGAGCAAACCCCCGAAGGACAAGTTCTAGAAGCAAAACCTGTAGTTTTACAAAAGCTTAGGAAACACGTCGTCACGCCTCTCGAGGCTGTCGAACAAGGCTTGATAGACAAAGAAACAGCATCAATTTTAGAAGCCGTCAAAGTTTACAAAGATGAGAACGGTTCACCAATTAATCTTGAAATAGCAATTGAGAAGGGTTTAGTTGATGAAAACAAGGGCCACATTGTCGATCCCGTACGTGGTGATGTTCTTACCATCAAAGAAGCTATAAAGAGAGGAATACTAGATGTTGAAGGTCAGGATGAAGTATTAATCCCGTTAGCTAAGAGTCTGTCTATTCCAGAAGTTTTGGAACAAGGACTCTTGGACCCAGTCACTGGGAAAATAGTTCACCCTGAAACTGGAAGCCTTTTGACATTAAGAGAAGCAATCATTTGCGATATTGTTGATCCTTTATCTAGCATTACTATCGCTCCTGGTAAGAAGATCACTTTGGCTGAAGCTATTGAAAGAAACATTATCGATAATGACAAAAACGTAGTCAAAACTACTGACGGACCACTTGATTTCATATCAGCGGTTAACGCTCAGGTGTTCCCTGATTCTGAAATCAAGCCCGTCATTGATATTCCACCAGCAGCCATGACACTAAACATTGCTATTCAAAAGAATCTGATTAACCCACACACTGGAGAAATGAAGCATCCCCTAACTGGTGAAATGACGCCTGTGGGTCATGCAATTCAAAAGGATTTGATAATGGCTATTCCTTACCCTCAAACATCAGAAACTATAACACTTGAACAGGCTTTAGACAAAGGAGCTGTTAACTTGAAATACGCGACGTTTACCGATCCCAAGACAAAAGAAGTCATTCCTTTGGATAAGGCGTTGGAGCAAGGTCTGGTAGCTATCAAACCTATGACAGATATGCAAGCAACTGGTGTTGTAACCACAATCACTGAAACGTTCACGTCTCAGCATACTGTTACAACTAAGATGATCGAACTTCTTGCTGACTACGTACTCGTGAGTTCAAACGAAGTACAAAATACAAAGACAGGTGAGATAATATCTATTGATGAAGCTCGTCGCCAAGGTATTGTCAGAGATGAACAGACTAGCAAAGAACAGTTTATAACTAACGATACTAACATTAGTTTTGAAGATGCACTGAACCTCGGATACATTAACATTGAGACAGGCACATTTACACATCCCAAAACTGGTGAGACTGTTACTATTTCTGAGGCCGTTACCACCGGGTTGTTGAATACAGAAGTTCCATCAGAATCAGCTAAAGCGAGTCCCCAGAAGCAAATTTTAGAAATGTTAGACTTAAATGAGGCATTCGAACTTCTATTTGACGAAAGGACTCAAAAGTTCAGAGATCCTAAATCACCTAGTAAAGTTCTTACATTCAAGGAAGCTCTCGACAAGAAGATTATTAATCCTGACTCAGTGATTTACAATGTTGAAGCTGGAAAACCAGTCACTCTTAGAGAAGCATTAAATTCAGGACTGATCGATAAGAAGACTGGAAAATTGAAAGAACCCAAGACGGGCAAGTCGATCGATATTAAAAACGCTGCCAAGATGGGCTTGATAGCTGTGGTTGCTGCCCCAGTGTTAGCCGGTATGGCAGTTGTGCAAGGTGCTAAGGCAGTAACGAGCAAGATTATGCAACCCAAACAGGAACAAGCCGTAGGTTCGCCTAGTCGTGTTGCTACCTCAGAGAAAACAACAAGATATGAACCGTTTGAAGAAGACAAAGCTAAGAAACCGTTTGGAAAGGACAAAAAACCAGAGCCAACCGACAGTGGTGTTCAGAAACCTACCAAACAAGACGATAAACCACAAAAATCATCTCCACAATCTCCATGGAACAAAGAACAGTCACCCGTACCTACGGACAAGACAGTCACAATTGAAAAGAAACCCGCAGTCCACGTTAAGGAGCCATCTAGTAAACTCCCTGAGAAATACGAATTACAAGAAGAAGTTTCGAGACAGGACACAACCGAAGCTACGGCAACTGAAATAACTATCGACAAGAAAACTGTTTTATATGGAAAGGACATGACGCCAGAAGATGTACATTCTAAGACACAAAGGGATGTACAAAAAACTAAACCGACTGAAGATCTGAAACTTGATCCAAAGGTTAGTAAAACCGTTGTCAGTGAAAAGACCACTGTCGTGACAGAGTTGCCGAAGAAACTGACGGAATCGGCTATTAAAGACCGGGATAGTCAAACTAAACCGGTTATCGAAAAACCAAGCCCTATCAGGGATATGGAACACGTTGTTTTTGAAGAAAAACCAGTTATCCAAGAGTTCATTGAAACAACTGCTGATGGTGGGCAAATTATAACCGTAACCAAGACCAGTGTAACTAAAACCATGATTGATTCTGCGGAGGAAGCATCACCAAAAGAACCGCAAGATCGCTTCCCTAAGGATAAAACTAAACCGGAGTTAAAGGAAAAAGAGAAGACACCAACTGGGGGAAGCAAAATTATTGTTACAGAAAAGACAGCTGTAGTTACTACTGAAGGTCCCGAGGCCCATAAAGTTAAACCCGATGATAAACAAGCACTGCCATCACAGAAACCGGAAGAACCAAGTCCTAAAGCTGATTTCGATCATTTCACGAAATTCTACGATGGGCCAACCATTGAAGAAATCCATGAAATTACTCCAGATGGGAAAGAGATTACTAGAATAGTTAAAACCACTGTATCCAAATCTGAACCTACATCGGAGTTCTTTACTGAACATAGTAGCACAGTTATAACTTCATCATCGTCTACATTAACTACAGTACAAATATCTGAGAATCAGTCAACTTCATATCAAATAAATACTGAAGAAACCAGTGGACCTGTAGACTTCACAGAAACGGTTACACAAGAATATCAGGTGACTGAAGCTCCCGATGAAACGGATGACGTTCAGACACAAAGACAAGACGAAGACGAGTCTCCCGATAGCGAGAAGGGTGTAAAACCAGTCAAAGATAGCGAACTACCCACAGATTTGTCGCCATTTGACTCGGACAAAGCAGTCACAGAACCAAAAGCGAGGGCTGAGAACATAAAGGATCAACAAGATCCAAAAGACATAACAGTAGAATTTGAGGATGTTCAAGTAATTCAACCTAAAAAACCATTAGGAATTGCCCCTGGCGTTATATACGATCCCAACACTGCAGTTGTAGTTTCACTCAGTGAAGACCGTGCCGACAATCTATTGGTAGCTGTAGACAGAGGTGTACTACCAGCGGAACGCGTAAAAGTTCGCGATCCAAAGACAGGTAAACATTTAAGTTTGAATGAAGCCATTGACACGGGAGTTGTTGATAGTGAAACTGCAGAGGTCACAGATAAATCAGGTAAGAAGATAAGTATGATAGAAGCTTCGAGGAAAGGCTTGATCTTTATAATCGGCGCGCCGATACTAGCGGCAGCTACAGTAGTTGAAGTTGTAAAGTCCGCTCTCATTGTCGACCCTAAGACAGGCGAGAAGCTACCATTAGATCAAGCACGCGAGAGGGGTCTTGTCGACGCTGAAACTTGTAAGAAGTACAAGACAGAGACTCTTGAAGATATAGGAACTGAAACGACTGACACTGAAACAGTTGACGTAACTACAGGTGCGACCTACTCAGAAACAGTAGTTGAACACTCCACTATTACTCAAACTACCACACGTCCAGGTGAAGTCGCAATTACACAAAGAACCGAACCTTCTGACAGTACAACTAACACCGTTGAACAAAAATTTATAGAATTAGGCAAAACAACTCCTACGACTATTCATGACGGCAAGTCTGTTTCTGCTATGCTTATCGATGCTGAAAGACAGCCTTTGAGAGTGATTGACGAGATCACTGAACAAAATGTAACTAAGGAAAAGACCGAACCTGTTAAACCTCTTTACGAAAATATTCAATTGATTGATGCGATTGCGCAAGGTAAAATCGAACCTAAGGTTTGCAGGATAATTGTAAATGGCGTCGAGTCTCCGCTGACAGTGCAAGACTCATTAGAACAGGAACAAATAAGTAGGTTCGCCCCCGTTGATGTACTATCTAAAAATTGCGTTGTAGTTAGGGAGGTCAAACCTAATTATACCGTTGCTATTTCTCAAAGGATCACTCCAGAAGAACTGTCCGAAATGGGCGTATATGATATCGAAAAACAGATATTCTTAAATCCGGAAACAGGAGCAAAAATCTCTTTCGAAGAACTGGTATACGGCCTTCAGATTTTCGACCCAGAATCAATATTAGTGAAAGACTTAGGTTCCAAATCAGATGATTACATTTCCTTTGACGAAGCGATTGCTAGGCCGATAATTGACAAAACAACAGGTCACATGGTTAACCCTAAGACTGGTAAACGCGTACCCTTCTTAGAATGTGTACAGTTAGGGTGGGTAGTCGAAAAACCAGAGGATGTGTCTATTCCCGAACAAGTAACTATCGAATCGGCGTTAGAACAAGGTTTGTATAACGCGAAGACGGGTGAAATTAAAGACGTAAATACCGGAGCATTAGTGCCAATAGGACAAGCCATCGAAAAGGGACTGGTTGATCAGGAATCACTACTTATCAAAGTTCCACGCACTAACGAAGTCATAACACTGTCAGACGCTATTGAACGTAACATTATAGAAATTCACGAGGGTGTCATAACCATAGTAGAAACTCACGAGATTGTTGAAACATCTGTAGCTATTCAACGAGGAATAATCACTATTATTCGTAGACCTATCTCCATCGCGGCGGTCATTAATAATGATATGTATGAACCTAAAACGGGAAAAATTAAGGATAAAGTAACGGAACAATTAGTTACCGTAGGAGATGCAGTTGATAGGAATATCGTACATCCAACCATCTCTGAAATTAAAGATACTGCAACAGAGAAGTTCATCCCTCTCTCTGAAGCCCTTTACACAAAACTAATTGATCCAGAAACTGGAAAAATTAGGGACAAAAAGACTGGTAAAGACATTCCATTAGACGACGCATTAAAGAAGGGATTAGTTGCAACAAAGGACGTTACATTCTCTCTATTTGATATTATAGAATTAGGATACTACTCTCCCGAAAATGGAAAAATAATGAACCCTAAAACAGGGCAATTAATAACGCTGAAAGAAGCTATCAAAGATAAACTTGTAGATCCATCTGATGTAAAGATCAAAGATGATAAATCCGAAGCAGTCGTGCCTTTCGATAAGGCAGTTAAATCAGGTTTAATAGATTTAGAGAAGGGTGTTATTACTTCTCCACTATGTAATCTGAAAGATGCATGTGACAAAGGATATCTGCTTAGTGATAAGAAACCTTGGACTTTACAAGAAGGTCTGGTGCAAGGATTCTATGACCCAGAAACTGGTCTTCTTACAATAAATGACGTGACTATGACCCTTCAGGACGCGATCGAGATCGGTAATATCAACCCAGAAGCTCTTACTGTTAGGAACTCTGTCACTGGAGAAATCATTTCGCTAGCGGATGCCATCAAAGTCGGTATTATTGACTCGAAGGAAGGCAAAGTTAGAGATCCTATTTTCGGCGACAAAATCTCTCTTACAGACGCTTCGGAGCGTGGTTTAATTGTACCAGCTAAACGTAAGCTTAGCTTGCCGGAAGCCGTATTCAAAGGCTTTTACGATCCTAAAACTGGCAAGTTTTCGAACCCAGTGAGCAAAGAAAAGATACCTACCGATAGGGCTATTAAGAAACGTTTGATTGATCCACAGTCTACGTTAGTACACGCCGCTGGTAAAGTAATACCGTTCGAATTTGCAGTAGATAGGGGAATCATTGATAGTAGGACAGGCACAATCAGGTTAGGTGATGAAAACATTGATTTCCGTGAAGCTTTCGAAAGAGGAATCCTTGTTGAAGTCCGCAAACCGATGTCTCTTATCGAAGCCCTCGAAAAGGGCGTTTACAATGAAATCACAGGACTTTTCATGGACCCACAGAGTGGAAAGAAATATACTCTGGTTGAAGCAATTAAAATGAGCTTAATCGATGCTCACTCTGTTCACATCTTAGACAATAGGCTAGGCAAATGGGACAAGATTACTTTACCAGAATCATTAGAAACCGGAGTTATTGATGACCAGACTAGTAAGATTAGGAACATTAACAGCGACAACGAAGAGATCAGTCTCCGCAAAGCTTTCGAAATAGGTTTGTTAATAGATAGTAAAGCGCCTATAAGCCTTCAACGTGCGTTACACCAAGGTCTTTACGATGACAGTACCGGTAAAATCATCGACCCAGCTACAAACCGCAAGATCACCTTACATGAGGCCATCAGAAGATCCATCATTAGTCCAAAATACCTTTGCTATTTCGACAAGAAATCCGAGAAACCTTTGTCTTTAGGTGACTGCTGTCGCAGTGAGATTATTGATAGGAGAAGCGGCAAGTTCCATGAACCAGGTTCAGATGTACAGATCTCTCTATCTGAAGCAATGAGCCTTGGACTTATCGTCGATATCGAAAGCGCAGGATTCACTCTGTACGACACCTTAGCCATGAATATGTACAGCATAAACGATCTTGCATTTATACACCCTGTTTCTGATAGGCCAATCTCCCTTAAAACGGCAATCGTTGAGGAACTGATTAACCCAGAAACCTCATTAGTTAAACATATTCCTAGCAGTAAATACATCAAGTTAAGCGAAGCTATTCAAAGCGGTATTGTTGATGATGAAAATAGCATATACATCTTACCGAACGGAAATCAAATCAATCTGCTGGACGCTAAACACCGCGGTCTTGTAGTAACAGCTAAGAAGAACTTGAGCCTCGAAGAGATTATAAGAAACGGTCTGTTCAGAGCCGACAACGGTAAAATTGTTGATCCTAGTACCAACGAATTCATAGATATCAACAAAGCTATCGAAATTAACCTTCTCAACCCTGACCTTACTGTTGTCAAGGATAACTTCACGAACAAATTCAAACCTCTTCCTGCCGCCATTCAACAGGGTGACGTAGACGTCACCAAGGGTAGGGTCATTGACACTAAAGCTAAGAAAACTTACAGTTTAGACATCGCCTTCGACAAAGGCCTTCTCGTAACTGTTATTCAACCTATAACCTCCCAAACTGTTACTAGGAGATACGTATTAGACTCTTCATCTTCCAAAGAACCTACACTTAGAGAGTTCACATTAGACGAAGCTATCAAATACGAATTTATCGATCCCGAAACGGCTGTTATCAAAGATCCTCATAAGAATAAATACATTCCATTAAAATTAGGCATAACTGAGGGCATTATCGATAAAAACGCGAAAGGTTCGTTCGATACTCAGAATAGGTCCAAGACTCTTTGCTTCGTTTTTGAAAACGGTTTGATTGTGTACGTCCGCGAGCCTCTAACGTTTGAGCAAGCGATAGAAGATGGTCACTTGAACGTAGCTACCGCTCGATTCACTGATCCTCACTCCAACGAAGTACTTACGATTAGAGACGCTGCCAATTTAGGCTACATAGATCCAGACACAGCGCTCATCAAAGATAATCTTAAGAAGAGGTTAGTCAAACTCCCTGAGGCATTCCGTAAAGGCCTTATGGATGCCGAAAAGGGCAATATTCTTGACACAGAGACCTCTAAACTTAACACCTTAACGGCTGCCATTGAGAGCGGGCTCCTCATGACACCTAAGAAGAGCTTCAGCTTGATAGAGACCTTGAACTTCGGTATTTACAACCCAACGACCGGAGCGCTTAACGATCCATTCATTACCACAAGCGTGATGGACAGAAAGAGGTTGAACTTAGGCGAAGCGATCGCACAAGGCATCGTAGACCCATCAAGTACTGTCGTCAAAGAACCAGAGACAGGAAAGATATTGCCATTGGTACAAGCGATGGAACAGAAACTCGTTGATCCCGTCGAAGGCAGGCTCACCATAGATCAAGCTAAATCGATCAGTTTGGACTTAGTCAAAGCTCTGAAAAAGGGCTACTTGCTGCCAGCAGAAACAAGGGTAAGTTTTTTCAATTTCGCTTTTGTCTTTGTGCTTCTATCGAGCAAAGGTGTTGCTTTACATCTTCCTATTTCCATTCTTAGAAGGTGAACTCTATCTAAAGCGTTTGGCTTAAACATTGGCATGGCACGACCCACCGGACCTTAGTGTCGACTTTCGGGGTTGATAAGCAATCTGGTGATGTCACAGTTTTGTACATTGTGGCCTACACTAATCAATATAACATACAGCATATTAGACTTTTGAATAAATAGACATTTTCTTTCAAAGTAGTGACAGCACTTATACATACTATATTATTCACTTACATTTTTGATTTCAGTAAGGTTAGCTTTCCACTTCTTTAGACGAGAAATTGAGCTTAACGTAGTGTAAAACTTCAGTGCCTTGTGTTGTCTTTAAATGCTTAATTTAGGTTAGAGCGCTCATCAATCGCTAGTTTTTCTCCGAAGAACTGGCGATTGGGAAGTGTGCTTACCACATTGTACTAAGGCTCGATGTATGTTGTTTTTTATTTCCAGCCGTTGCCTGCGATGCTAAAGAACCCTTTTGAGCTAAATCGTGAATGCTTGCCTGTGAGGGATCATATTAACGACGATATAAAGAACCATCACCGTTTCGCCAAATACCTAACCTCCCATTCATATTGTGCTAAAGATTTGAGGTCGCGATGGTGGGTCCGAGGGGCCTGCTGACCTATCAGCTTTATTATGTTCGCTTCCATTAAAAACCAGTGTACTATGACTGCTGGTCCCGTTCCGTTTTAGATTTTCCTAGAGTTCGAACTCGAACGAAATACTCATTCCTTGGAACCCGTGCTCACATGTTTTGGAATGCATGAACAAAGCTATGCTCTTGTGACGTTGATATAAGGCGGATATTCGCAAACATTCACAATATCGAAATGGTAAAACATTTTCAACACACAAACACGGAAGGTAGTATTTATTCATTATCGTCTTAATTTAAAAAATTCAAAGCTGCTAATGTTTTTAGCTTACGTTGCCCGATTTATGTGACCTAGAAGGCTAATGTCGTTGATTGCCTTATGTTTTGTATTAATAAACTCTACAATACATTCTTGTTATGTGAATGTAGTGTTGCAAAGTGTTTATTCATATGAAATGTATAACAACTGACTGTCACTTGCCTGGTGGGTCATGTATTTTACGTAACGTAAGCTAAATGTGTTAACGGTTAATGTGACTTCATTTTAATTATATTTGGAACCATTACTGTTTAACCCTCTAACCGTCTGTGTCTTCGAAGTACTCTTTTATAAAAGTGGTTTTCTGTAAATATTTTCTTAAGAAATCTTTATAAAGTTGTACTCACTCTGAATTCATTGACAATTGAAGGGTTAAAAAGAAATGAATTCACATTTTTATTTTATTTAAATGTAAAATACGTTCGACGTTTATGCGTGTAAATTCTTGACTTTATACTTCGTTTACTTTTCAAGAATACTTTTATTTATTTTCTTACTTTTACTGTTCAAAAATACTCTTTCAAAGTTTCAGATTTTCCAAGAAGGTATTCTTTAACTTATTTTTATTCCTATTTTAACAAATAACTCTAATACAAACATTAATTTTAAGATAATATCGGAAGATGTTGTTACCATAAGCGCAAATGTTTTACGCAAATATCAGGAATATTTGAACTGGCAACGATTTAGTTCTTATTTTCGCCACAACAATGGCGGTAGTGTGTTTTGAGGTTATAATGGATCATTCGTTTTCACTATGCATGGGATTTTCCTCCTTAACCCCTATTCACACTACCAGAAATATACAAAAACAGCTTGCAAAAATATTTCTGACATTTGCCCCAATATATTTTCACTGCTTGCATGCTACGCTTCGCATGACTCTTTCTGTTGATCGTTCGCCATCTTTGGTCCTGTTGTGAATATTGTCATTCTCATGCTGTGTGTTACTTGGCTGTCTTCCGTCGCCTCTCGTTTTAAGATGTTTCTCGACTTCGCTTCCTGTCTGCGTAGATTTTGTTCAATCAAAGCTTTTCTTTCAGGTTTACTACTGTTCTGCATGAGCTAAGTGATCTCATGGGGCATGTGTGTACGTTCTGCAATGAAAGACATCATTTAAATTTGACCCTTAATGTTTTGGGAAACAGTGCATTAAAATTGCGAGCATTGCTAACCTTATTTTCTAATGTTCGTTTTTTTAAGGCAGTAATTGAAATATTTATCTACAAATGACTTAAAGTTGCAAAGCGTTTGTATAAAACCCAACTTCGTCTGAAAAATGTCATGTACAGTTTCTGACGCATTTTAATGTTACTGTCACTTGTTTCAAGTGAAGCACAGAGTAGATAGTAATGCATTGTACAATTGCCGTAGTATAGATGCACTATTGAGCTCTGAGAGCGTTGTAAATAATTATGAACTTTATTGTACATATACTTATGGTTTTATTTTGTGTGTAGCAAGCAGTAGAAGAGAAATACAGGCTTTGCGATGAAACGTTATCTAAGTTGCTGGAATGGATCGCGGTGGTTGAAGACAGGCTTGCCAACCAAGAAGCCGTTAAGGAAGACATGGATGAACTGCGTAACCAGATTAATATTCTGAAGGTACTGTTGATTTTGAAGTTTATAAATATTTCATTAAGAACAACCTCTTGATTGTTGACCCAAGTTTTTTAAAGCCTGAGGTTATATGCTGCAAAATGCCTTTGTTTTGAAATAACATCGACCAATCGACCATCGACATTTTAATACAAGTTAAACTCGTTGGTCTAGTGGTCTCAAGTGCGACTACTGAGCATGAGGTCCTGAGTTCGATTCTCGGGTTGGGCAGAGTGTTATTATGTTTTTCCATCAGCATTTTCTCATTAGAAGCCACGGATTTGTGCCCGGTTGATGGCAATAGGTTTGTCCCCTATTAACATGTAACTTAAACAGAACTGGCGAAATGTGGGTGTAATATTAGGTACACCTCTGCCCGGGGATTACAAACTTGATGTTATGTTAAACAAATAGTCTATAATAAATCGAGTACTGGCATCAGTAACCTACTAAAAGAAGCTAAAACTCAGCGTATTTCAGCAATTTTGCAGCCGGTTTTAGAAAATCTAACGTTACTGCTTTCTTGAACCCGTTCTAGGAAAAGTAAAGAATAATGCCTGAGACAGGGGAAATTCTAGACTATTCTCCCCCCTTCGCATTATATCACCATTATAACAAAACAATTTCATTCACAGCTGATCAAGGATGACCTAGAGAGTCACCAACGCCAGGTGTCCGCGTGTGCCGACCAGGCCAAACAGCTGCTCGTCTCCGGCGGAGACGTGCTGGCTCCTCATGAGGTAAACTTTTTACACCTTTTTAATTTCTCAGTAGCAGCCGCTGAGTCTGGATTTGGGCCCGGTTGATGGCAATAGGCTCGCCCCCTATTACATTGAACGAAACAAAATGTAGGTGTACTTGTGTGTTGTTAGGTACACCTCTGCCTAACCCTTCGTGGATTACAAGGCGTGATGTTATGTTATGTAACTGTTTCAGTTCAGAGTCACCACCGCCGGCTGATGCCGTACCGTTACACCTCAATAAACATATCACAACGTATTCAATTCCTCTATTGTCTAAGATACACCTGATGTGCCCCTATTGTCTGTCTCACCTACACCTGCTGTTCCCCCAACTAACTAACCTGTACCCCACCAGGTGGCGGCACTGGAGCGAGGAGTGCGTCAGCTCAAGCAGCGCTGTGACAAGTGCACCGACAAGTGTGATAAGATGCTGCGACGTTTGGCAGCCGCTAGAGATGAGCTTGGAAAGTTCGGGTGAGTTTTTTTTTAAATAACATAACATATTAAACTTATTATAATTATTTTTTTTTCCTTTATTCATTATAACACATATTATTTTCATTTTTAAATATTCTAATATAAAACAATATAAAAAAAAAACATTTAAAAATATAAATAATAGTAGGCCACCAGCACTGGGAACAGGGTCCGAGCTGCCGGTGGTCAGGGTTCTTGAGAGAGGAACCTCCTAACAATACGCGCCGTGTCCAGGAGTACCGCTTTCTGAATCAAGCCCTTGATCCAGCTGCCAAACGCGAGCCTCTTCAGGTGTTGGTCGAGGCTCTTGGCAATTATTTATTATTATTATTAATTCCTTTATTTATTTATCTACACATTTTTTTACATTTTTAAATATTTCTTAAAAAAAAAAAACCATATAAAAAAACATTTAAAATACAAAAAATAGTGGGCCGCCGGTGTCGGGAGCAGAGTCCAAGCTACCGGTGTTTTAGGGCTCCAGAGACAGGAACCTCCTATTATTATTATTATTTATTGTTTTAACATATTTTACGATGTGCACGTGTTAACTTTTAAGTTTCATGTCATTTTTCAAATTGTCTCGAAACTTTTACAATTTACCGAGTACCTCTGCAATAATTAGTCCAAGCATGATTCTGTTCAAGAAAGAAACACTGTGTGAACGTCCTCTGATCTTTTGGTGAGACCGTCCTCAAAAACTGAAAACCGTTTCTTGAGAATTACTTTGCGGACACTGTTAAAAGCATATATTACGCCAGAAAAAAAACTAACGAACGCTTAAAATTAAATGTCAACACAAAATGTCTGAATTGAAACAAAACACTGGATTATCACTTCCATACTGATACTGATACTGTTAGCCTGCGTCATCCCACTGCTGGGCAAAGGCCTCTCCCTATGACTTCTAGTTGTTTCGATCCAGGGCTAATGAGGGCCACTGGTCGTTAGTTCTGTTATCACTTCCATAGCTCATGTTTTTCAAAATCCATCATCCCTCCTCAGAAACGAACTAAACGCTTTCAACACCTGGATGGAAGGCGCCTACCGCACCCTAGAAGACAAGGAAGCAGCCCTATCGAAGCTGAACTCTCTCCCCGACCAGAGCGAGGACGTGAGGGCGTTCGTGTCGGACGTCATCGCGCACCAGGCCGACCTGAGGTTCATCACTATGTCGGCGCAGAAGTTTGTGGACGAGAGCAAGGTTTGTAGATCAAATGATCTTGGTGTTATGTAAAATGCTGAAATTTTGTTACTAGCAGTGTTGCTAGATGCTGATCTTTCGGGTCCTGGCTTAATATGTTTTTTTTTTTAATAAAAGGTATTTTTAAATAAATATGAAAGAGTTCAACTTAAGGCCTTATGATGTTTTCGGGGTCGATGGAATCAGGAGTTTACATCTTGTAGTGTAACATACTGTTGTGTGTAAAAATTGTATGTTATTTAATTTTGATTTTTATTTGAAAACTCTTATGTGAACGTGAAACATTGTAAGTCAAACTTCGCAACAGTATTTTTCGATATTTCAGCACACACTATTTCGAACACATAACGACTAATTCTTATACCTACTATCTAAAAATGAAGAAGAAAGGTATTTTGCCTTTTATTTTCCTCTCTATCTACTTCTACATGTTACTTAATCAAACTTTTTCTCCACAGGAATTCCTCTCAATCCTCAACGAGTACCGTACATCACTACCATCCCGCCTGTCTCACATCACGCCCCGCAGCGAGAGCGGAGTGCGGGAAGGCGCAGGATTAGCCCGCAGACGTCACGCCGACCTATGTGCGCGTGCGCAGAGGTTGCAAGACTTCCTGAGAGGCGCCGCTGATGTTACCAGACAATACCATGATGCGTTGCAGAGGGCTGGCAGGTGGATAAGTGAGGTATGTTTGAAAAAAAGAACCTAAAATCCTGAAGTCATAACGTTCGTTTTCGTAGATGTAACGAAAAGCCACCTCTAGGTTTGTCAGTGGTGTAACTCTGCCACTGACCACTACTTCACCACTGTGAAGAGGTGAAATAATCGATAACCAAAATTGTGGTTATGGCTGCAGGGCGTCGAACGGTTTTTAAAAGTTGATATGAATGGTATTTTTATTTAATTTTTTACCAACCAGTCTCATAAATTGAGTCAAGATTTTGCCAACAGATGAAAGTGTTTCAAAAACCTTTTGCACATGCCATGTCCACGTATTTCATGGATGTTTGAATTCCTGTGAGAGGATGCATGAAATATGACTTTTTCTTGTGATTTTTAAGTATTTTATTTAATATTTTTATCATTCCTTATTGTAAATATATGTTTCTTTTTATCTGTGTTTGTCTGTACGATAGCTTGGATTTCTCAGTTATATTGAACATGTTTTCTCAAATAAATAAATAAATCTTTGCTATAAATTCAAAACCGTTACCCTCTTAATCTTCATTACTGTATTAATATACCTAAACTTTTCAATTCCCCCACCAGATCGAGCCACAAGTCCGCTCAGTGCTGTCGGAGCCAGTGGGCGGGGAGCCCCGCGCGGTCGAGACGCAGCTCAACAAGGCTAAGACGCTGCACAACGAGATCATCTCGCAGGGACGGCTTATTGATAATGTTAGAGATGTGAGTATACCCACAATATTTTTTTTAATGTTTTTAGAATATTTTTAGACCCATCACTGGAGTTTTAACTTAAACAGTGAAATGTGGGTGTACTCGATATGTAGGAGGCTGAACTTTGTATGTGTTCATTGATTTCTTTTAAAATATTTTCATCAAATTTCTTAAGATTTTAAAGAAATTATGATGTGAATATTTTGATAAGTGAACCTTAACGTCTTTGGGGTGTTAAAATAAAATATTGAGCATGTGAATGCGCACCCGCATTAACATAAAGTAAAATGCAAATAAAATATTCATTCATTATTAATAATTTTAATGTAACCTTACAAAATAAATGATGACTGTCCTTTTCAGTTCTTTAAATATCAAAGTTGATCAATGAATTCTAAAACTTTCAGATTCAAAATGACTAACAAGCAAAAATTAATCATTTCTTCCTTTCCAGGCTTGCGAACAACTAGTGAAATCTCTAGAAGGCAACCTAACACCCTCGGAGATCCGTCAGCTGGAAGTGCCAGTGATCGACCTGACCGCTCGCTACAAGGACATCACGGACTCCGTGGGGTCCCGGTGTTCCGAACTAGAAGCTGCTCTACTGCAGTGCCAGGGTCTACAGGACGCGGCTGAGACCCAAGCCAACTGGGTCGGCCAAGCCGAGAGCTTATTCAAGTGAGTAGTTTCTTCCCCATTTTTAGTGCCTAACCTAACGTGATTTCAGAGTTTTCATGCCGCCCATCGGCCTCTGAATTGGCTTTACATGCCGTCAAGAAATATCTCTCAGGCATGCTGGTTTCCTCACGATGTTTTCCTTAACCGAAGCAAGTGATAATTATACAATACGCACATGAATCCGAAAAATTAGAGATACGTGTCTGGGGTTCGAACTCGGGATCTATGAGTTGGCAGTCCGACGGTCACACCACTAGGAGTACGATGATAGTTTAGATGTAACTGGAGCCCGCGAGGTCCTGGTGTTCTGAACTAAGAGCACCTTTACTGCAGCGTAAGACACGGCCAACATAACCATTCTACATCGTTTTTCAAAATAAGAAACTGATATCATAAGGTTAACTTACTGATTGGAAATCAAACTCAAGGACCCTAGACTACGATTATCATCGGACTTGTTCGGTTTTGTCGTTAGGAATTCTGATTTATGTTGGGTTAATGGCATTAGGCTCGCCCCTGTTACCGAGGATTTTAACATAACTGGCAAAATGTAGGTTCCGGGATTACAGGCGCGATGTTATGTTATTATAAGCTTTTATTTATCTTGTCTTGTTAATTAGTTAGTATGTAGTGGTCAAATCTAGCAACTGAATTTCAGACCAGTTCCCCCCAACTGATTGCGCTGAAATTTTGCACACACCTTCGGTTCTGGTGACAATACATTTTTGGAACAGACACAGTCTTGATCCTGCAGCCAGGATCGCCTCCTGACAAGAGAACTCCTCAATGGTTTATAACTTTGTATACGCATTCAATCTTCATAGACAAACCTTATTTTCTAAGAAAATCTTGTTTTTTTGTTAAACAAAATTTTAATTTATATTATGCTTTATCTCTCTTCCTCCCTCGACATGTTATGTTTCCCCAAAATGTAACCAAAACAATAACCAACTCAACCTTTCAGGAATCAACAAAAACCCGCTTCTCTAATCCGGGAGCGTTTAGACGAGCAAGTGCGCGAACAACGCATCGCTATCGGCGAGTTGGAGGCCAGAAGACCAACGTTGGCCAAACTGTTGGCCAGCGCCCGCCAGGCTGCGCTTACGCCGTCTAACGCTAGGATCGCAAAGAAGTTGGAGCAGAGGGCTGATGATATTTATGCTAGGTAAGGAGATTTTAAGAATATTTGATATTAGTAAACTCAATATCAAAAGGAGTCGATATACTTACTACATGGCAACTTTTAACTTAGTACTTTATGCCAAATTATTTTTGGACGTTACTAAAAATAGAATGTATTCTAAGTGGCGAAGTTTCCGCAAACAGCAGTTTCTTTTTGGCAACATAGAAACAGGCATTGAGGCATCTCTGAGATATTTATGTCAGAATTTCAGATTTAGCCTACCCGTAAAGTAATGAAAAACATTATCAAAAAAAGTTTTTATAAATGTTCTATTGCAAATCAGCAAACAAAAGCGCTTACAGCTTTCTTCTCTTAAAATTGGTGAGAGGTGCTCAAAAACGATATATTCTGTGATTGTTTCGGAATGACCACATCTTAGAAGAACAGAATCATTCACACAACTATATTTATCGTCAATATATTACTTGATATTTCCTTACTCAAAAATCTTTCTCACAATAGATACGAGAAACTTGTGGAGCGCTCATCCAAGCGCAGCGAGTTCCTCGACGAGGTATCCTCGGAGCTGGCGCACTTCACGGCGCAGGCCGCTGCGTTGGATGCAGCGCAGGCGCAGCTGGCCGAGCAGGCCGACACGCGCGACCTCGCGCGCATGCCCGCGGAGGAGCTGGGCGGACGGCTGGCACATTTGGCTGCTTACAGGTGACTGATTTAACCTAATCTCTGTTAATCCATTCTTTTACACACTATGTCTACATCGCCTTTTTTAGTATCTTCTTTCGCAGGTATGCTCGAAAAGATTTCTTTAGAAATAAACATCACCTTTATACCTATTTTTCTGTTAGTTTCTTCTTTTCTGTTTTTGGTGTGTACATAAATTGTTAAATAAATAATATGTAGTTCTTTAAACCTTTTGGTCGTGGCTATATCAGCGGAGATTAGCCATCGGTCGCGTTAGATACTATGTTCGCAGATACAATTGCACTCCTATTTCTTTTAACCAACTGAAGAACTCAGGAATATTTTCAAAGTGACATCACTTATTACAGTTTGACTTGAAATGTTAAAACTAAAATTAAATCTGAACAAACGTTTCATGCAAATAACGAAAACCAATATCAAAGTGCAGTCTATGAATCTAGTCCTCAGTACCCGTTACCTTATTTTAAGGACATAACAATTATTGGGGTAATGTTTACCTAAAATAGAAAAAAATATAACAAATGAACTCTTTTTTGAAATGGGTTAAAAAAGAACTTTATATTTCGAAACTTAAAACACAAAAAAAGTAAAATGTATCCATTTGTTTTCGCAGAGACAAACAAATGCCGTTGTTGGAGGAATGTCTGCGCAATGGCAAACAGCTGATCTCCAAGAAGGATGTCACTGACACACACGTTATCCGTGACAGGATGAAGGTAGGAACATAGAACCTCCTCGTTTTTGGAAGGCTGTTAAATATAGACCTCTACGTTTGACAGCCTTAACATCAATATAAGAGAATTGGTAATCGATATTTGAAAGAAATATAAACAATCTAGCCAAATGGGTATACTCGACCCATCCCAAACACAATGCCAATGTGGTGCCCCTTTGCAGGATAAGTCCCACCTTCTTTCCTGCACAAACAGTGATAGAGATGTGCTCTAATTTATATAAATATTCGATTTAAGACTTCACTCAAAATGCACAAAGCAGCACCACAAATTCTGTAAATAATACTTTTCTTGAGGTCAACCACAACAAGAAAAATGTGCAGCCAAAGTACACTCGTAGTCAAGTTAAAGTAATTTCTTGAGTTTAAGTAATTACTTTTGCAATAATTTGTTTGCAATAGACAAGGATTGTAACGAGGTAAGAACCGTCAAAGAAAGCAAAGCTAAGAATCTTTACCTTACTAATCTTAAAAAGAAAGAAAATTCATTAATTTGGCACGTGCCACAAGTGCACACAATATAAAACAAAAATAATTCAAGGAAAAAAAATACTTAAATCTTTATCTTACTTTTGACAAATTTCAAAATGCTAAATTCAACCATTACTAAACTACAGAATAAAAATTGGTAAATCATTAAATGACCCCTCCCGCTCTGGGTGGAGTGGAAGGGAGTGTCAGACTCGTATTGACTAAAAACCATCCATGTTCCTTCTTTGCCCTTTGTGTTCCAGGGCCGCGGTATCTCTTTCGAACAGTCCCGCAGCAAGATACGTGTGCTAGTGTATTGATTTCTTTTTACAAGCAGCTGACCAAGAACAGTGTCACTAATTTTATTATCTTTGTTTCTCAAGGCCTTGGAGAACCAATGGCGCGACTTCAACGCGACCCTCGAAGAGAAACAGAAGCTGTCGAAGCAGAGAGCCGACCAGCTCAACCAGTATGAGACGCTCAAGATACAAGTGAGTACATTTACTTGACGTAAATTATATTAACGGCCTGTTTCACTACATAACTGGCAGATAATTTCATACAAATGCTGTTACATAATGGGGGTAAAAGGACACCCTTAACGAAGCCAAGCCGTCAGGCACTTGTTCTCCCCGTCATTGCAATTATTTTTTTGTTCTAGACCATACCTGGGAATTTTCTAGTTATTGAGATATTTGAGGTTAAAATTCCAACTTTTTCACAACTTTTTTTTTAAATACAACTTTTTAATGTTATGACTTTACTTTAAATACCACAATACCCATACTATTCAATGCATCCATCAGCACGAAAACTAGATTATTTACCCCAAAAAAAAGTCGTTTCCGAGCATGTTATCTTTTTCGAACCATATCTAACTTCATCATTTTGCCAGGTACTGGACTGGCTCCACTCGATGGAGAACCGCGTGACTCGCCTGCAGCCGGTCGCCGTAGACCTGGACGTGATCAAACAGCAGCAGGATGAGCTCCGGCCTCTGGCTAAGGAGTACAGGGACTTCTCTATAACCATCGATAAGGTGAGTCAATTTATATAAGAAACTTATACCACATCATATAACTTACATCATCTGCCTAGCCCTTTCCCAAATATGTTATGGTCGTCTTCCAGTCTAAGCGGACGCAGCTGAGTATTTTACACAAAGCGATTGCCTATCTGACCTCCAACGCCCAATTATAACAAAAAAATAAACAAAATTTCTGTCTGTCTGTTTTGTTCCGACCAATCTCCGAAACGGCTGGACCGATTTTTACTGGTAGATAGCTGATGTTATAAGAAGTAACACAAGCTACTTTTATTTTAGAAAGGTTTGAGGTCCGTGGAAAAAAATAAAACCCTTGAAATAATATTTTTTTAATAATTTCACGCGAACAAAGGTCGCGGAAAACAGCTAGTAAATAAATAATCATTCACTGTGATGTTATTAGTGTCTATAGGCAGCACTTACCAGTTTCCATATCATAGTCTATTGTTCTTTTGCTTGAAAATAATAATATTTACTTGTTATCAGGTTAACGAAGCCGGTGCAGTGTACGAAGCGTTGACTCGCGGAGACCGCGCGGACAGCCCGCACAGGAAGAGGCAGATCTACAGCCCCACCAAGCGACAGACACCAAGTAAGTAAAATGGTCTTTAATTTCGTTGAAAATTACAGGTTGGGCCAACCATTTCATAAATCAGTTGAACAACTTCATCCGAAGTTTATCCGTGATCATGATGCTTGCAACAGCGCTGAAATATCAGGAACTCAAAATAAATAGTTTAGAACAAAGTACCGACTTTTTTACAAGTTTTTACATTTAATTTTACCGCAAAACATGATTTTTCACCCCAAAAACAGTCGTTTCCCAGCAATCATTTTTAAAAGGGTTACTTAGTTTGATGTACAGTATGCTTGGTGGACGGCTTCATGAAGGGTCCGTTTACACTTTGTATAGAATAAAACTTTCATCAGCCATTCTTAAACTTGTATATTCGTTCCAGGCCGCACCTTAGATGGTCGTTCACCGTCTCCCAGCAAGGGCCACGGGCTGGTCAGTCCTGGCTCCACTCACTCCACATCCAGTGGATTCTCTTCACGACGATCCAGCCAAGACGGATTCCATCTTGAAGGTAAGACAAATGCATAAGTAACTTTTTGTTACACTTTCAAATGTTTTGATTAATTGGTGTGTTTCTGTATAAAAATAAAAAATATATAGAATTGAGCCTATAAAATATTTTTTACTTTTAGGCTAATAACCGAAAATTCATATTTTCTATTCATAATATATCACCACGCCTGTAATCCCTGAAGATTTAGGCAGAGGTGTACCTAATAGTACACCATTTTACCAGTTAAGTTTAAGCCACATGTAATAGGGGGCGAGCCTATTGCCATCAACCGGACACAAATCCAGATTCCGTTGCTACTAAGAAATTCCTGATAGAAAAGCCCAATAACGCTATGCCCGACCCAGGAATCAAACTCAGGACCTCATTTTCCGCAGTCGCGCTATGCTATACCACTCGACCAATGCGGCTTTTCTTCAGTCAAAAAAGACTTCTTGCATCTAGTCATAGAATTCCCTAGTTCTTAGGGCATGGCATTAACAGTCCTTGGATTTTTGTTTTTTTAATCTGTTCTTAGATGTTACAAACTCATAAAAAAGGCCAAGTTCAAACTCAAACTCAAAGCATTTATTTCAAATAGACCCGTGACAGGCACTTTTGCATAGTCAAAAATAAGCTGTCTGCGTTGCCTATGACAATCTGTCTCATTCCGGCTGCTCAGACAAAATCATCACCATTTCTAAAACCTCGCTTCCTCCCACAGAACTATCTCCAGTGCAACAGCAGCTAGCCGAGATCAACAACCGCTACAGCTTACTCGGCACCAAGCTGTCAGACCGCACTGCCGAGCTGGACGCCGTGAGAGACGAGCTGCGCAAACATCTCGACAGCTTGAGACAGCTCAACACCTTCCTAGACAAGGTAAGATCACTACCTGCCTAAAAAAAGCTGTAACATACAGGTCTCCCGTGAGAAAGGGGGAGGCACCGTATACACCACGCGGGCCTGGTGCGTTTTGTTCATCTCTATAGCTTCTTCTTAACTATGTTGAGGTCGGCTTCTAGTCCATCCGGATGTAGCTGAATACTGTATTTTACATGGAGCAACTACCTATCTGACCTTCACAACCGAGTTAGTACTGGATAATACGATACCCTTTAGTAAGACTGGTTTTGTAACGACTTTCAAAGATTTACAAATGACAGCCGGGACCAACGGCTTAACGTGCGTTCCGAGGCACGGAGGAAACTCGGTATGCAATGGGTGGTCACCCATCCACAGATCAACCTAGGCAAGCGCGGCTTAACGTAAAGATCGAAGACACGAGCCTCAAGTAACAAGCAACTAATTCTATCTTATTTGTTATCAGGTCCAAAGACTGCTGCCTAAGGAATCGGTGCCCAACACAAAGGAGGAAGCCGATAAGACCATCAAACAGGCGCGCGCCGTCCTAGAAGAGATGTACGAGAAGCAAAGCATCTTGGACTCTACCAAGACACAGGTAAAGTTCAAAATTTATTTTTTCTCTTTCAAGCGGAAACGCCAGTATAGCTCGCGAAATTCATTGAATTACTTTTTCATGAAAAAGTCAATGGGATTAAATGAACTTAGAGGGATTGATGATTTTAATGATTATAACTCTGTAAATAAATACGAGTTACGGTCGCGAATCATATTTTGTTCAACAAACAGCCTGATATGTAACTGCAAATTGAAAAAAAATGGAAAAAAATACTACTAGTGTCAGCAATATTATCGTTTAATAAACTTGCTTTTCTCTAGGTTCGCGAGCTACTGAAACGCAAACAGAGCGTGTTGGGAGCGGATAGACTTCACGATGAGATGGAAGATGTAGCCTCCAGGTGGAAGACGCTACACGACGCCTTTAAGGACAAGTTAGTATTATAGATCTTAAATCCTCTCAGTACGATTAGTATCGATTCGAAATATATTATTTTATCACCACTAAAATATGTTAAGTTTTAAAGATCTTAGGAGGCGTCTAAAAATTACGTGAGGTGTTTAAGGGGGGTTGAGCCGAATCTTACCCAATCTCACGAGGGGGGGGTCTCGACAAATATCACGTTATTTTTATCCCGCAAAGAACATTTTAAAATTATCAAATCTCACCAAGGGGGGGAGGAGGGAGGGAGAATCTACAAAATTGACTGACGTAACTGAAGGACGCCCCCTTATATCCTTAAAAAAATACCCCACAGACTACGTATTTGACAAAAAATATTACCATCAACTTTACCTGACCTATTCGACAAATGACGGACCCAGTTTTGAACCATGACTAGATACAGTCCATCCACTCTCAGTTCCATCAATCCAGAACCAATATGGAAAGATCTTGGGCCTCTTTAAATCCAAAAAATGAACAATTTTTCTCTGCAGGATCCGCCTAATGGAAGAGATGAAAGACTTCCACGACACACACAGCAACCTGTCGCAATGGCTCAGCGCTAAGGACCGCATGATGGCCGCGCTTGGACCCATCTCATCAGACTCCAGGATGGTACAGACCCAAGTGCAGCAGGTATGTGCTTCTTCTTCATCGTGACGAAAATCTTACTACTATTATACAGGGTGTAACATAATAAAAGCAAGACCTCTCGTGAGCTGTCTCAGACCATGAAACCGAACGGCTTTTGTTGTGACTTCTGAAAATTCATAGCTTTTTTTTAGTTTACGGTTTTTCCATACATGTTGATCAGCTGATGGCGCCAGTTCCTATAGAAAGTCCAAATTTATTTTCCTTTTTTCATTCAGGTACAAGTCCTCCGCGAAGAGTTCCGCGGCCAGCAGCCCCAGCTGGCGCACCTGGAAGAGGTGGGTGCAGCCGTCCTCGACAGGCTGGAGCCCGCCTCGCCTGACGCCAGCAAGCTTAAGCAGAAGGTCGTGGACGTGCAGGATAGGTGGAACGACTTGTTGGACAAGTGAGTTGAACTTTGGTTTTGAGGACGCAGCTAAGAACAATTATTATGAAGGTTTTTAACTTTGATTTTGAAGACGAATTTTATATGAAATGAGTACTTTTCTGAAGACCAAAAATATAAGTAAATATAAAAAAGTCTCAACATTTTGATTTTCGGCATTCAGATACGCTCTGTATTTATCTGATTGATGATCAATCTTTAATAAGAGTTAACATGTATGATACTGATTGCTGTCGTTTATCTTTAAAAAAAATTAGAAGTTAACCCGTATTCCTCCATTCCATAGCAAAACCCGTATTCCCTTGAAACAAAGAAGCTGGAAATGTATAGCAGTCATATGAATCTTACGTAATTATGAATTGAATGAGGGATATAATATCTATAGCTGTCATGGCCGAAATATTTCTTTTGGCAGACCATTTGAATAAAAACAATTCTTCTTCAGTAATAAATTAAGCATCATTTTACTATAGTGAGTGTGTATGATCAGAATACTAACTCTACCTTCTCCTACAGACTGGAGAAACGCGCCGACAGCCTAGGCGCGGCGGCGGACACATCGCGTGAGTTCGACGCGGGTCTGACGCGTCTCCGCGACGCGTTGCAGACCATCAGCGATAAACTGGATGAGATCGCCATGGAAAAGGAGCCCGACGAACAGCTCAGGAAGATTGAGGTAAGAGGAGAGAGAGCCTTGAGTAAATGTCATTCTATCAGCGATCATATCATCATTTTCCAACTATGTTGGGGTCGGCTTCCAGTCCAACCGGATGCACCTGAATAGCATTATTTAACATGGAACAATTGTTTTTTTTTTCAATAAGTGTGGGTTCACTTAACCTTCAGCTAGTACTACAATTTGTTGATGACTTTATCAAGTATATAGGTGATTCAGAAACCCACTTAATTTATATTAACATAAAGATGATATTTGAAGGGGAGGAATAACATCAAATTAGCGCTCTATTCACTAACGTCGCCATCCCCCCACAGAACCTAGAACGTCAGCTAGAAGGCCAGCGCCCCCTGCTGGCAGACCTGGAAGGCGCAGGCGCTGCACTGTCACAAGTACTGTCAGACCCCGCGTCGCGCCAGGACATACAGAGCAAGCTGGCGGCCGTAGCGCGGCAGTATGACAACCTGCAGAGGAAATTGGACCATAGGAAGGCGGAGATTGAAGCGGCTTTGAAGTGAGTATACTTATTTTGGAATGTCTTTATACCTTGACTTAACCGTGCCCACTAAGTTTGATTTTAAGCCTATATGGTCATTTCAAAGGCATTCAAGCTTCTGAATCTGAATTCTGCAATTGACAATATAATCTGACACTGAACATCTGCAGGGGTCAGTTATGAAGATCCGATAGCGTCAGAGCAGAACAGAGGTTCAGCCAATTAAAACTTGCTTTCCTCCTAGTCGGCTATGGATGATTACTCGTAGTCAAATTAGTTTTACCGCAATTTGACCAAAACACACCATCCTGTCGCTAAACGGTATTTATATTATAAGTCGTAATCTCCACATAATATATTCAATGGAATAAAGACATGTTCATCATCATCATTTCTCTGCCCTTATCTCAATTTATTGGGGTCGACGCAGCTTGTCTTCTTCCACACTTCTCTATTAGTCATAACATCTGTAGTCACTTCTTTTCTACCCATATCATCGCAGCAATGGCCAGTTTAAATAAAAAAATAAGCTTGAATTTTGAATTCTAAGTAGACGAAGTCCCGGACACAACCAAACAAAACGACCATTTCTAACCCTCTTACCTCTACAGGGACGGCCGCAACCTCGAGGAGAATGTAGCGCGCACCCTGGGCTGGCTGCAGTCCGAGCTGGCCGCGCTGCCCGCGCGCCTGCAGGTGTCCGCGGAAGCCACCAAGCTGAAGCAACAGCTTGAACGACACGAGCCGCTGTATAGAGAGCTCACGCAGAGGGAACATGAGCTGATCATGCTTTTGGACAAGGGTAAGATCTCGCAAAAGAAATAATCTTTACAAGCATCTCGCAGGACAGTTGACGTACTTACTCGTTTTAAAATTTGCGTAATTATACGAGCTAATATCAGGATTTCGGATCGAATACTAAATTATCAATATCGGGATTGATTTTATTTGAAACTAAGAAAGAATCAATTCAAAAATAATCATTGATCTTGAATTTCTTCGATTTTAGAGAAAATGTTGGTGATATTTTAATGCCACTACCTAGCATGTGAGCAAAACTGAAAGAATAAAGTTGTTTAAAAAATTGGCTTGCTATAATGTGATTCACGATTGTAAATGTTAATGTATGATAGTCACAATTTCTGGAAACTTTCAAGTTCATCTAGGAGTCCATACCTACTTTTCAATAAGGCAGACGTCCATCTCTTACATGAACAATTTAATAAATGTTCTTCTCCACCAGGTCGCGAGATGGAGAAGAAGCCAGCGCACCAAAACTTGCGCAAGGATCTGGACAGGATTCAGACGCAGTGGGACAAACTCAAGCGCGAGACAGTCGACAGGTACACCAGACTGCAGACCGCTATGGTAAGTCATGTTAATTACTTGTAACGAACTTACTCCCTAGCTAGGGCATGCATTTTTGTAAACGCATCCCTTGTTTAACCCCCGACGCAAAAAGAGGGGTGTTTGACCGCAATGTGTGTGTGTGTGTGTCTGTCTCTGGCACCGTAGCTCTTAAACGAGTGAACCGATTTGGATGCAGTTTTTTTTATTTGAAAGCTAGTTTCTTGGCGATAGTTCTTAGACAATATGTTTGTGGGGTATCAAATGAAAGCGCATGATGTGTTTATTAAAATTAGACATGTTTTATCAAAATCGTGCAGCCATTTACTAGATATGAGGGATGAAAGTGGGTATTTATCTTTCATCTCTTATTTTTTCGTCGGGGGTTTTTTAAATTTCACCTTCGTTCTAAAATAAAATCTTTTGCATTGAATAACTAAGCACCATACAGCGGCAGACTTATTCTTCTATGAAAAATTAACATTTGTTTTTCGTCCCTTAGGAACACTGCCGCAAATTCCACAAGGCCCAAGAATCGTTCGTCCCCTGGCTGTCCGACCTGGAGGACAGGCTCGCCAAGCTGCCGGCCACCGCCTTCACCAAGAAGGAGGTCGAGAAGCAGCTTAAAGAGTTGCAGCAGATCAGGAATGATATCTGGAAGAGGTACGTTTTAGGAATGATTGAGCTATGGTTAGAAAAGATAGGTGTACTGGTATTTGTAAGTTTTGTTTATCAGGTACCTTGAAAGGCTTCTGATTATGACAGAATATGGTAACGGTAATAAATTTGGCGAAAAAATTATAATATGGTGTTTGCGAGTTACTTGAAATTCAACTTAACAAGAACATGCCTTGAAAATCTGGCTATTGTAAACTTCGTCCCATTTTTTGTCAATTTTTGGGTGTGTCTTTGTATGGTAAGGAAATTCTTTAAAACAAACACTTATCATCAAGTGAACAATCTAAAAAAAAACGTTTTTGTGTTTTTTGTTTTTTTTTCACCAAGTTACAATCGTTATTTCTTTGCTTCGCCGTCGTTTCATCGTTAGTGCTTTTAAATTTAGGAAAGTGTATACCTATAGGTGCTCGTGACTGTACACTCTTTGAGACTGACAAAATATAGATAATAGTGTTTGGTGGATGTTGATGGATGGAGAGGGATAGGAAGAATGAATGAAAAGATGGATGGATTGTGTGAGAAATGGTATGAAGGAAAAAGTAACTGATAGCGTGACGATTGACAGGGGAGAATGAAAGAAAAAAACGTATTGCGCCGACCCCAAATAACATGGGACAAGGGCAAGAAAATGAGAGTTTGGTGGTTGCTTCAACGAGAAAGACTACTCAGGATTTTATTAAACGATCGATCAAGAAATTACAATGTAATTTTTATGTGAAACTGTTTGTTGACTAGCAACTAAACTTCTTGCTTCACCTCAGATCCGGCGAGTACGAAAACAACAAGACTCTTGGCGAGACCTTCATCTCATCTTGCGACATCGATCAGGAGGTCGTCAGGAAACTGCTCGACAACATCAAGGAGCGATGGGATAGGATTAACAACGGTATGACAACATTTATTTTAATTCGATTTCCAACAAAATAAATTAATCGGTAATATTTATTTAAGTCACAATACTTACACTGGGAGAAGATAATAATTATAAAAATACATACCCCATGTTGGAACGAAACATGACTATGTTATAGCTGTTTATTATAACTTCCTATTCAATGTTGTCTAAACAGCCCTTTGATTAATCTCGATTCACTTCCAAAGCGAAGGATTCTCGTCTCATTTGGTGTTCTCTCTGAGCAGTCCTTTTCAATTCGTTTAGTTCATTAAAAGGAATACTTACTATTCCAGTAACTAGTTCTGATTCAGTTGTGTTCGTTTTTTTTTTTGTAATGGTGCTATGATATGATGGTCAGAAGCTACTCTTTCCATCATACCTACTTATTTTAAACCCATTTTTTTTTCAATTTCTTTAATATCAAACTAAAACACTCACTCCCTTCCACAGAGGTCCTCCAACAAGTAGAGTTCCTCGAGACAACAGCGCGCAAGCTGGGCGAGTTCGCGGAGCGAGTGCGCGCCGTCGATACCCCGCTGCAGCGCTGCGAAGAGCGCCTGGAGGAGGCGCTGGCTGCCACGCCGGCGCAGGCCGCTGAGGCCGTCGCTAGGCTTGCTGACCAGATACATGCGCTTAGGGCGCCGCTACAGGTAACATCTTCCTCAAATTAAAGCTACACCATGTATACTTAGCTTCGTTTTGTATGAAAATGTAGATGGGGGGATCACGAATGCGTGGCTGACAAACCAATAAAACGCCTACCCTACCCGTGCACATTATAGCAAATATAAAGCATAAACGGTGGCTGCCATTTCATATCATGTGGGTAGTTTGCCATTCGTAAAATAAAAAATGCAGGAAACGTACACGAATTTATAATTTTGGATATTTTTCTTAATTCAATTATTTTTTGTTCAATATTTTTAACAATAATCTTCTTTTTTTCAAACAGAGTATCAACGCAGCTGCAGATGACATAGTAACGCTAGCTCTAGAATGCTCCGGCCGCGACGCCGCAGCCCGCGCCAAGAACGTTCTAGAAGAACAAGCACACGCTCTGGCTGATAGGCTCGATGACCTGGAGGCGAGGGCCGGCGAGGCTAAGGGCAGGATGGCTGGCGCTGCGGCTGCTATGACGCACTTCCAGGTAAGATCATTATCATCATCTCCCTAGCCTTTTCTCAATTATGTTGGGATCGGTTTCCAGTCTAACCGGATGCAGCTGAATACCAGTATTTTACATGAAGCGACTGCCTATCTGACCTCCACAATCCAGTTAGTACTGGGTAATATGATACCCCTTTGTAAGATTGGTAAGACAGGTCAGATATAAATCTTTATAATATGGTCTACTCGTAAGAACGTTCTTAAAAAATTCTAACTTTTTCATCGAATTAGAATATTCATTGCTAAACACAAGTTTTCTGATGATACTTCAAAAAGACTGCCTCGCTAGTCTAGTGGTCGCAAGCGCGACTTCTGAGCATGAGGGCCTGGGTTCGATTCCCAGGTCGGGCGCAAAGTGTTATGGAGTGTTTCCATCAGGAATTACTCAGTAGCAGCCACGGAGTCTGGATTTGTGCCTGGTTGATCGCAATAGGCTCGCCACCTATTACATGGGACTTAAATGTGCATGGGCAAAATGTGGATGTACTATTAGGTACACCTCTGCCTAACCCTTCGGGGATTACAAGCGTCATGTTATAACTATGACTTAAAAAAACCGTAAGATAAAAGATGAACTCCATTTTCCTTGTTATTGATACTGAAGTACTACTTACTACAAGATGCTACTTTAAACTTATAATAAGCAATGATAAGACAGATATGATATGATAAAAAATAAGATTGTCACCAGATAAATCTTATATTTAAGTATATTGTTCACAGCATTCTTTAGTTTCTTTTTATAATATTTACGGGAAGTCGCGTTTAGTTGAAGCACGGTATTATGTCCATTCGAAAATCATAGGCTCACAGTTATTCAACCTCCGATAATGCGTGATAGTGATCTTTATGACCGTTCCTATAAGGTCGCTTATTGATAAAATAACTGAAAGGACTAGGCAAGAATCACCATGCCATTCTTCGCTTTCTTGTGCCGAGTGCAATGCACTGAGTCTAAAAAAAGGTTTAAGGTAAATATTTAGGTTAGTTAAGTATTTATGGATGCCGTGTCGATGGAGCTAGGAAAAAAAACAGTATTTTTTGGATAATTCAGAAGTCATAATAACACTTTCACTGTCCGTGAAGTAGACACAAACAATAGTTAAATAATCGCTCTATTAATAATGTCTAAATCCGGTTTTTCCTGGGTTTTACTATAGGACCGAAACCGGGTTCTGCATGCCCTACTAACATAGTGGCTCATGGGAGAAGAAAAGTAGTTGAATAGAATTGAATAGAATATTTTATTATTTTAAGCAGAGGTGACATAGTGGTACTGGCGCCGACTTGCAAATTCTAGGGTCGTGGGTTAGGACTCAAGTGGGCACATTATTTTGTGTAATTGATTTCCCACGACTGTCCTCGAAATTGTAAAGGAAAGCATCGCAAAGAAAACGAAGTCAAAGAACAAAAAAACATTTAACGCAAGTGACATCTAACAACCAGCCGAGGAAGGAATAGGTCACAATCCTCGACTTGGTTCTCAGTGACGTACAAACGACGACACATCAAGCTATACATATCCAGTCTAATGCCGGCCACACACGTTCCAGTATACTTGCGCAAGTCCAGACTTGCACAAATACACGAATTTCGGAGGTGACCACAGACGGCTCAAGCATGCTTGCACAAGTATCATTTCAATGATATTTGTACAAGTGTGCGTACATGCAGCGAGCTACTTATGCTATGGATATATATTACCCGCATTAGCGCATAAGATGTCGTGCACTTAGTTCTATTATTTTCTACAATTACCCTTTTACGAGTTTACTAAAACTATTACGAAATTCTAATGTCATTTTTGTTACTGACTTATTGTATCAACTCACTACGCAAATCGGCCTCATGTATTTATAAGTTATAATATTGTATTTTCTCTGTAAGTGATTGTAAATCTTTTGAGAAAATAAATGTCTAAAACCGTATATTACATATTATATTTATAAATTACGTTTGGTTCGAATTTTCGGTATTGCTCAATTGTTTTATTATAAGCAGCATTTTTTTTTGTCCCTGTGGTGATAGTCTTTACTTTTTATTTGCCAAAGACTTGGCTCATTTCTGTACATATTTATTAATTCTTCTATAATATCGCGACCTCCTTGCCTCTCGGTAGTCTCGTTCATTTTGGCGCGAAAATGACGTGCGTACATGTAGGTGGCTAAAACAATACTGAAACTTGCGCGAAATGCTCCCACACACGTTCAAGTAAACTTGCACAAACGCCAGTTTGCACAAGTTTGGAATTGAAATTTTGAACTTTTTAAAGAACTTGTGCAAGTCGGAAATTTGCGCAATTATCTTCCAACACACGTTCCAGTATACTTGCGCAAGTCTGGACTTGCGCAAGTATACTGGAACGTGTGTGGCCGGCATAACATAGTCTCGCTTTGCATAAATTTCCAATACAATGAGAGATCCGCATAAACTGGGTTTGTCTAGCTTGATTGGTCGCCGTGCGTACAGTCTCCCACTTTTCACTCTTATGCCCTAATTAATAAGGTTGAGAAGTGGTCGACTGTCAGTGATCGTGGTAGTAACTTGGTGGATTAAAGCCCACCCCTCTCTTGTAAAGAGAAGGCTTATGTCACAACAGAAACGTTTTCGGCTAATTAAGCTACAAACATATTAAAACCAAACCATTTTCCCCTACAGGAAAAAGTAAAGAACTTGTCCCATGACCTGACCGATCTCGAGAAGGAGCTCGACAGCATGAAGCCGCCCGGCCGGGACATTAAGACTGTGAAACAACAACTTGATGACATCGGGCGGTTCTACAAGCGGTTGGAGAACGCGGATGATTTGGTCGGAGATACTGAGCGAGCTGCTGAGATGCTGGTCGAGAGTGGATACACTGTCGATAGTGCTAAAACTAGGGATCAGGTATGTTGATACTGCTTTTAGTGTTCTTTTTTATCGTGTTGGATTGGTTGTTTAAAAATATTGCTGGCGTTTCGATTTAAATGAGTCATAAAATACATGTAATTACATAATTTACATTTAATTTTGTATGTGTTACAAGCTGGAGCATTATTTGGGGAATTTACTTCTTATTTCTACCAGGGTATTTTTTAGCTATCTTGACAGTAGTATTAAATTCATGATCGAGTTAAGATTATACATAGTTAGATTATGCATAGAAATAAATTATCTATGCAAATTTTTCTATGTGCATTTCATTTTGCAATTAAGAAATCCTTATAATTATCCTTTAAACTTTACATCATTTCATATTTACTTTTTTACAAATGCTTTATTTGATCGATAGCAAACAATTTTTTTATGCCTTTCATTTTCGTTAAATACTAAATTAAATAATTTGATGTTTTTTTTTGCAATTTTTTTGTGAACCAAAGACGTATATATCTTATAACCTTCTTTACTTCCTGTCTCAGGTGGAAGCCCTCCGCAAACAACTCGGTAAGCTCGATGAGCGCGCTCGCTCCAAAGAACAAGACCTGGACGATACGCTCAGCAAGCTGGAGGCCTTCTACAAGGCCTACGATTCCGTCATGGATGATGTTACTGAGGTAAGAGAATATAGATCTTATTGCTGATTGAATCAGTGCGAAATTTGAAAAGCTATCTTAAAGATAAAATACTTTACTGAAATGTACAGTTGTACACCTTAAGATTTTGACTTATAAATGATTAAAAATCTTATTGTTTGTGAAATAAGTACAAAATAAAGTTATCGTGTAGAAGAAAAATTGCATGTCAAAAACATAATTCTGGAACGCTTTGGTTTCTGACCGGCAGTAAATCAGCAAATCGGCTGATTAAAATCCCTTAGTAGTTCAGCTGTTGTGATAGGATATCCGAAAAAAAATAATTTAAAATGATATCGGTCAATCACATAAAGTTGGCTTTCAAAATCTTAATGGACAGTTGAGATTCACAACAAAACATCTACATTCGCGAAATAAGCTTAATAATTTACTATCTCTCCTCCCACAGGCGTCAGAACAAGTCCGAGGACTTAAACCCGTCTCCTCCGAAGTGGAACAGATCAGGTCACAGCAGAAAGACTTCGCCGAGCTCAAGCGCCGCACCCTGGAGCCGCTCGGCCAGAACGTGGCTCACTGCAACAAGATCGGTCAGGGGCTCGTGAGGTCAGCCCTCCAGGGGGTTAACACACAGGTGTTGGAGAAAGACCTGGAGAAGATGAATGATAAGTGGAATGCGTTGAAGGAGAAGGTGAGTTTGAGCTACTTCTGTATTTTCTGCTTTTCTATTGAATTTGAATAGATATTTGCTAATGTCCTCCTAACATGAACTAGTGTAAGAATAATAGACGTATAGTCGATCTTATAATTATGTTACCATCCTAAGGTTGAGTGTCTCTTGCAAGTCATAAGGTATTTTGCCCTGAAGCAGACCTTTGTGACTGATAGATAGTTTCTATCTTAGTTTCAATTTAAGTGAATGAAAGTTTTAATATCAAAGTGCAGCAAAGCTTAAAAATAGCTTTTAAATATCACTTGTAAAACTTTTAAAACTATTTTACACTCCCCTTATAAAACTAATTTCTTTTTTATACCCTAAAGAATTTCTTTTTTTTCTTTGTCAAACATAAATTGCTTAGAATTCATCAACGGAGTGAAATTATGATAAAGCTATCTCAAAACACCATTTTTTTTTCACCAATAGATGAACGAACGCGAGCGTCGCCTCGACGTCGGTCTCCTACAATCCGGCAAGTTCGCTGAAGCGCTGACTGGACTTGAGAAGTGGCTAGCAGACACTGAGGACATGGTGAACAACCAAAAACCACCCTCTGCTGACTACAAGGTCGTGAAGGCACAGTTGCAGGAGCAGAAGGTATGTCTTTGATAGATTAGTTAAATAAAGCCTCTTTCAACTCAGGTTGAACACTGATCTATGTTTGGGAGTGTAGAACTCGTCTGTACTTAAGTTTTTTTCTTAACATAATTTTTACTGGCCTCAACTGACAATAAAGAGTCATGACAGTTGAAGAGTTCATTTTATTTTTTTTCAGTCTCCGCATATGACAAAAATGAAATCGTTTATTTTGTTTACCGTGAACACTTTTGAATTATTTCGTTGAATTATCAGAACGAAAACCACTGTGATATCAAGAGGTGAAAAAAATTATGCAGCAGTACTCTTTGGAATGAACCTTTAAAAATGCCGTATTTTCAGAATAGGATTGGTGGCCTGGTTAAACGCAAAGACCCACAATGTTAAAACATAAGGCTAATGATGATCAATTACTTTTCTCTCCCACAGTTCCTCAAGAAAATGTTAATGGACCGTCAGAACTCGATGTCGTCACTGTTCGCGATGGGTAACGAGGTGGCGGGCGGCTGCGAGCCGGCCGAGCGGAAGGCCATCGAGAAGCAGCTCAAGGGGCTCATGCAGCGGTTCGACGCGCTCACCAATGGCGCGCAGCAGAGAATGCTTGATCTGGAGCAGGCTATGATGGTGAGTTTATTGAAACTTGACATTTTAAGTGTATTGTTTTTCTGTCATTGTCGGGTTAATTAGTGAAAAAAAAAACAATTATACAATGTTCTTTAGTTTCTTTCAAAATTGTCTTTGATGTTATTGTTTTTTCTAACAAGATAACAAAAAAAATACATAAATTCTTTCATCAATATAATATAGGACCAGTGCATTATCTTCAATTTTGTGGTCAGCAAAATATTATAAAACTTGTTATTAGTAACTTGATCGAGTGTTTTACGAACTTGATACTTTTTTTTTCCTTTTGCTATCGGCCATAAAATCTTGCATTTGCCCATTTCACCGACATTATTAACATTCTTCCTATGCTTTTCCTAGGTGGCGAAACAATTCCAAGAGGAGTTACAGCCACTGGTAGAATGGCTCGGAACAACTGAACGCAGAGTGAAGTCCCTGCAGCTGGTGCCCACGGACGAGGAGAAGATACAGCACAAGATCAGGGAGCACAAGGTATATTCATATTTTTCTTCTCGATTGCCGAAGTAGACCCTTACCATTTGCCCCATTTTATTGTGAACACGATATTTCGTATTTTGTCTGGCGACTGCTAAGCCTGGCATTTGGTTCCTGGTGGTGCAAATGTTTTTTTACAATAGGAACTTTTAGATAGTGACTTTTAAGATTTTCTGTTTCCTTGATATTAACCACTTTCACTTACAGAACCTCCACGAGGATATCATATCGAAGCAGCCTCCATTCAAGCAGCTGACAGAAACGGCGTCCACCCTCATGGGACTGGTCGGAGATGATGAAGCGAGCAACTTGGCTGATAGACTGCAAGCCGCTACGGATAGGTAAGGAATACTTCAAAAAAAACATTTATTATAACCATTTTATTTTAATGTCGTTTAACTGATGTGTTTGGAGACTGCCAAAGAAAATTATTTTGAAAACTCTTGAAAATCAGACCATTAATTGACTCGCACAAAAGTTTAAACAACACACAGTAGGCTATTTGACAACATCGAAAAAAAATAAAAATATGTAGTCCGTCAGTTACATCACCAAAAAATGTTGGACACGTATTTTTTCTTTTGTCACATAATCAAAAAGTTACGACCATACAGCGCATCAAAGTTCAAGAGAGGGGGCTTGTAACGTCACTGGACAGTAAAAAGTAACAGAAATTGTGACGTCACGCGAGATTTCAACGCGCTGTATCGTGGCCATTTTTCTTTTACATGACAAAAGAAAAAATACGTGTCGAATATTTTTGGTAATCTAACTGACGGACTAAATAGATATTTTCATTCAAATATCCTATTGCTGTATTTATATTTCCGGTTACATAAACAGGCTTGTACAAACACCTGTGCGTGCAAGTAGCTGTGTGTAGACGAGAAAGCAAAAAGGTTTACCGTAAAATGGTATTTAAGTTTATCTACATTAGGCGCGAATTACACAGAAACGGCGTAAGGCGTAAGGTGCGGCGCAGGCGTGGAATTTATAAGGAAACGAAAGAACGGCGTGCCTGCGCCGCGCCGCTTGAGTGTAATTCAAGACACGTCGCCTACGTACATTTTGTATGAAAACGTTTTGAAGCGGCATCATGCCTGCGCCGCGCCTTCCCCGTACGCCTTTTCTGTGTAATTCGTGCCTTATAGGTTTTATCTTGTATTCGTAGCAGTTTCAGGGTGTTGAGGTTGAACATTGCAAGTTAATTTAAGGCAGCTTTCACATACTAACTAGAAACTTTGTACATTTCTTCCTTTTCGATGACAACACTTCTTTATACTTTTTATCATCAAATTCTTCCTTCGCCAGATATCAAGCCCTAGTAGACCACAGCTTGGAAGTCGGTGACCTTCTAGAAGCGTCCCGCAAGGGTCTGCGCCACCTGGTGCTGACCTACCAGGACCTGTCTGCGTGGATGGACGCCATGGAGCAGTACCTCGCCAAGAGGAAGATCCTGCCCGTGCACATGGAGAAACTGCTGAGACAGATGGATGAGTTGGCTGTGAGTATAGTCTGAAGATATGATGTAAGAATTCGCAATCATGATGAAACACAAAATAGAGCGATTTTTTATTAAATAACTATAGCTACTTCGAGGCAATGTCTGCGAGACGAAAGATATGTTTTTTTTTGTTAAAAGTTAGATTTTTTTATTTAATCAGTATTTGGAATGGAAACTTCTGTTTAGATTAGCCATTTAATTTAATTGTGGCAGAGTTTAAAAAATACCTAGGTCGTTTTAATTAAAACTCGATTTTTTTATATTCCTAGTACATTATTTAACGCAAAAAACCGCACTAAAAAACAGAAACGCCACAATACTTCTATTAAATGGACAAAAGGCAACACCTGACACGAACCAGGTAACCATAAATGTCTTTCACACCAAAAACATGACTAACCATTCCTCTCCTCAACAGGAAAAAACCGAAGAAATCGCCTCCAAACAAGAACCCGTGGACAGCACAGTGGAATCCGGTCTCGAGCTAATGAAGCACATCTCAGGAGACGAAGCTTTACAGCTCAAGGACAAGCTGGATGCTCTGCAGCGCAGATACAACGACCTGACGAGTCGGGGAGCTGAGCTGTTGCGAGTGGCTTCAGAGACACTGCCGCTTGTGCAGCAACTGTATAATAGCCATGCGAGGTAAGGGAATAGCTCAGAAAATGCTGCGTTATTAACTTCGGGTCATATTCATATACTCACAGTTGAAAAATGTGACCTCATCATACCGTATTTACTTACAAGTCATGCTGGGTTAGTGTACAGCTGTAGTCTAGAAAAATAAACCACAGTTGGCCAAATATTCCGCTGCTCTAAATGTGGTTCCATCTGGACACTTTGGACCACATCTCGACATGCTACCTACAGTAGTGTCAAATAACACAATAACTCAAGTACTCAATGACTTCTTTTTTAGTAATTTGTCCTAGCTAAAAGCAGAAAGCAGAAATAACCTTAGAATTTCTGAATGCCTAACAGCTTATGGTCTACAGTCATATTTCGTTTTTGACTTTTACTCAGACCTTTAGATAGACTTTTAGCGTGTTATAGTCCTCATCTGCTCACCATTATCTCCCAAATTACGCAACTCCACAGCATAGTCCTAACAATTCACTTTCAAATCTAAAACAACATATCATCCTCAACAGACTCACAGACTGGATGGCCGGTGCCGAATCCTGCCTGCAATCAGTGGAGCCTCGTGAAGAAGACATCCTGAGGCTGGAGGCTGAGCTGCACGAGTACAGACCTGTGGTGGAGAACCTCAACCAGATTGGGCCCCAGCTATGCCAGGTATAGAATTCGTGTTTGTAACGTGTTTCTATTCAAAATTTGTCAAATAGAGGTAGACCTAGCATATCGTTCATTCATCAATTTGATCGAAACGTATCTATTCTGATGATCAATCCTGTTTGCTGTTTCGATATTAATTGATATACAGCTTAGTCTCAAACAACAATCCGGTTCGAAGGACCGTGTTTGAATTTGATGTTCAATGAAAACATCGAGATACTTTTTGAACAGTAAATAAAATAAAAAAACAATAATGACTGCTCTCAGTAAATAGATGATTGTAATCAAGATTTAAGAACAATGATTTCAGAAACCGTAAATGTTGTATACAGTTCTTTCTTGATTCGTCGTCGTCGCTATGAACGCTTTGTGGTCTAAATGAAACCGTCTTCGGATTCGACGTTTGTCGACTCGATCATTGTACTACGTCGAAATGCTAGTTCACTCATTCAAAGCTCATCTCTACTATAAATATGGTTTAATCCTCAGATCTCCCCCGGAGAAGGCGCGACGCACATCGAGTCGATAGTGACGCGCGACAACCGACGGTTCGACGCAATCGCCGAACAGGTGCAGCGCAAGGCCGAGAGACTGCTGCTTAGCAAGAAGGTTAGTTGATTTACCAGGATTTTATAATCACCTTTGTCAAAGAGTGGCCATTGCGTTTCTTGCCCTATTTTCTTGATAGATATCTAATTTTGGAACGAGCAAACTTACAATTTTTACTGACCGACTTAACGATGGCTTAATTTTATTTGTATGGAGAGAAGGAAATCAATTTAATGACAGAATTACAAGATTTTTTAATAATATTCCGATTTATTATTCTGACTTATTTCGGTTGTGAAGTTTCGACAATAAATGCAGAAAACTCCTGTCTAATAAATGGCTTCGCTAGAAACATTCACATAATGATGTAGAAGCTGACAAGTTTAAAAGGGGTTGCTGAAAAAAAAACTAATTTTTTACCATTTGTTTCAACTTGATCTTAAGTGATTTTTTCTTGTTCTCCTCAAGCGTTCCCTCGAAGTCGTCGGCGACATGGAAGAAGTCCTAGAATGGCTGCGGGGCGTGGACTCCGCACTGCGGGCAGCTGAGCCGCCATCTTGTGAGGCCAGCCTCGTGCGCGCGCAGCTGAAGGAGCAGAGACCTCTGAGCGACGATGTGGCGGCGCAGAGGGTCAGGGTGCGAGACCTGTTGAGTCAGGCTAAGAAGGTGAGGAAATAACTAAATAAGTAGTGTAATAGTCATAGGACCCTTTGTGTAAAATCGCACCAGGGGAAGTACTTCCAACTACTATATATTTCTGGTGCCAGGAACCGTTTCTTCGTTCCAGTTTGAAGGGCGTGGTTGCCAGCGGTTTAGGTACCTACATGAGATGGTTTAAGGTTCTCTTTGGAATAGTTAGGCATCTGAGATGTCTTTGATATTGCATAAAAGGTGGTAACTACTAAGCATCAAGTGAGTTCTTGGCTTGATTGCAATCCATCCATCTTTTTTACCAGTACACTCAACAGCAAGGTAGACTCTAGAACCACGCCAAAATCGCCATTACTGGTTAAGATACCAAAGTTTTATTAAAATAATTAAATGGAGGCTCTTGTTGAATCTACAGCTTTAAACCCAAATCAGAATTCAGCTTTTAACATATCATTTCATCTCCCAGGTCCTCCGTGAATGCCAGTCCTCCGAAGAGACAGCAGTCATCCGTGACCGCAGCGAGGAACTGAAGGAGATGATGGAGGAAGTGGGACACCTGAGCGCTGAGCGCTTGGCTGCCTTGGAGCAGGCGTTACCGCTTGCCGAGCACTTTGCTGATACGCATCATGGGTGAGTTTTGTACTATTTAAGAATTATTTGGTACCGAAAATTAACAGTAATTTGGTCCATAAGGACGTGAATTGAAAAGTATAATGAGATGTCGGGAATACAAAATAGCAAACCTAGAATAAATTAAAGAGTTTTCAGCTATCATTAAGACCGAAAAAACAGTTTTTCTTTTTCAATGATGGCTGTGAAGTCTTTCTTTATAGGATACTAGCTGTTGCCCGCGACTTCGCTCGCGTGGTAACTTTGACGAGTATGAGTCAGGAAAAAAAAGATAGCCTATGTTCTTCCCCAGGATATAATCCATCTGCTCGCCAAATTTCATTACGATCCGATCAGCAGTTTTTCGTGAAAAGGTAGCAAACAAACAAACAAACAGAGTTACTTTCGCATTTATAATATTAGTATGGATAGTGAACTTCAGAAGAAAGCAGGATCTGAATCCTATTTCAGTCGTTTAAACAGCATATTTTTCTATATCGCATCAGAAATATTATTATCTAAACAGATTACAAAACAAACGATTCTAATGGATATTATTTAATTTTACTATTTTAGAAAATTATTGCAAATTTTGAATCATTATGTAGGCCCTAATTCACACACGTTATTATTTTTCTATAGCTTATCATCTTGGTTGGACGACATGGAGAAACAGATCCAAATGCTAGCGATGCCCGCTCTCAGACCAGAACAGATTGTTCAGCAGCAAGACAAGAATGAAGTAAGTCCTACATTATGGTTCATTGATTTATGTTTAGTCCTTCAATAATTTTCTCTCTTTATAGGATATCAAAATAATGTCAAAACTTTTAGAACGGTTTTGGGAACCTATCGATTTAGCGTTTTAGCCATATGTCTTGAATTATTTGGTCCTACTGCACAATGTGTGCCTATCTCTTCTTTTGTTACATAATATTTTCTGTTTTAACAATTTTTGCCCTTACCCAGATGCTGCAACAATCCATCGGCGGCCACAAACCGTTAGTGGACAAACTGGTCAAGACGGGCGAAGCCCTAGCCAAGCTCTGCGGAGATGACGACGCCGCCAAGGTGCAGGACATCGTGGACGCTGACTGCGAGAGATACAACGCGCTCAGGGCCGAGCTGCGGCAGAGGCAGCAGGAGTTAGAACAGGTGAAGATAGCAGTCGATTTTAGAATAACTCATTTCACCGGAGTGTCGCTAGCTGATTTATTTTATTTATTTATGTAAACACAACATAGTTGGCATGACATTAAAACACACACACCCACATTTTACATTATTAAACAGATACACACACCAAATCACACCTTCCACATCACACCTTCCACCCATCACACCCACACATCTATCCATACACCACTCACCATGTATCCACTACACATTTCCATCCATCACGCTTTATTCATTATTTAGGATTTAGGGACATTTTTTTTAAATTTGTGACATTTTTACCCGAATGCACGACAGCAAATACAACGTTATATAACTTATGGATGTAATTTACCCCATGGACCGTTTCTATTGGTCCGGGCTTCTTATAATGAAGGAACCTGTCCTGGATACAACAATCAACCTTTACGTCCACATATTAAAGCAAGTTTTTCCATCACCAGGCTCTACAAGAATCATCTCAGTTCTCGGACAAGTTGGAAGGCATGCTGCGCGCTCTGTCGGGCGCGGCCGATCAACTGCATCGCGCCGAACCCGTGTCTGCGCACCCGCCTAAGATTGAGTGAGTATTCAACATTTTCTTTATTTTTAGCGATATTTAACCGTTAATGTGAAACCTAGATTTGCAATAATTATTCAGTATGGTTTGAATTGTATGTTATAGTATTATGAATGACTCAAAAAAAGATTTAAATAGACAGGGGTCATTCACCTCAGTGTGAATCCAGCTTATGTTTTCTGTATTTTAAAAGGCATGTTGAAGGTGTTAGTACTAGATATACAAAAAGTTTTGGTAACGTTAACACCAAAAAGCATCTCAAAAGAACACAATTTTAAAATAAAACAATTAGGTATTGGTTTGTAAAGCTGCCAAAATGCTTCGTGAGATGCAGGTTGACGTAAGTTACGTGAGATGCAATTTTTATAAACCATTCCCGGTTTAAATAGGTGTTATAATTCAAAAAAGAAATATGGGAATCTCCCTAAAACCTCATTCACTTCAACAGAGACCAAATCGAAGAGAACAACGTTCTAGTAGAGGACCTAGAGAAGCGCACGGAGGCGTACAACGCGGTACAACGCGCCGCCTCCGACGTCATCGGCAAGGCCAACAAGAGCGACCCCGCCGTACGAGACATTAGGAACAAGCTCGACAAACTTAACAAGTAAGTACAATCATAAAATAAGGGTCTTTCCTACTGATTTAAATACCTCTTTTCGTACAGAAACAGCATGCGTTGATCATCACCTGCTTAAGAAAAAGAGGACTTATTTATTTCAGTTTTTTTTCCTCTAATCGACACTGAAGAAAAAGTCGTTTATCAGGACTGTCTTTCTAGTCTAGTGTCTAGATCGAAAATAAGCATTGGGTAGCTTCAATTTATACTCTTAGTATGCTCCCTGTTCAAGTTTTCGTAAATAATTTTACAACACACACAAAGGAGTAAGATGACTGAAGCTAATGAGTGAATGATTTATACCGGATACGACTTCCTTCTATTTGTTTTACTTTACTAACTTCACCTTTCTTCAAACAGACTATGGGACGACGTACAAAAATCCTCGTCCGACCGCGCCAACTCCCTGGACTCCACTCTGGAGGTGGCCCGCAAGTTCTGGCAGCAGCTGAACGCCGTCATGTCGCAGCTGTCCGAGCTGGAGGATACCCTCACGGCGCAGCCTCCGCCGGCCGCCCAGCCCAGGGCCATACAGGCGCAGCAGGTGGCGCTGCAGGAGATCCGACATGAGATTGATCACACTAAGCCTGAGGTTTGTAATCCTTTGGTTATATTATGTGTTTTTGGTAATGAATAATATTGTTGTAGGGCAATAGCCAATAGGCATAGGAAAATTTGCTGTCTAATTGTAAAAAAAGTGTAAAATATACAGTGCTACAAGGAGCTTTTGATCGTCAAATGATGTTGTCATTAGGTCACTGTTGGTAGCATCTGCGAAAATTGTGAGTGAAGTTTCCTGAAAAAACAAGATGATTGCGTTTATTCCAGTTGTTTTGACAACACCAAGAGATCTTTGTGAAGTGGCTGTTATGTATATGAAAATCTACAGTATTTTAGTATAAGGATCGATATTTAACCCCTTTTTTAATGAAATGATGTCCCAATGGAATGGAGCAAAAAAGTATTCCACTTCACAAAACTCTAGAATAAGAAATTCCAAAAAGTTTTCTATTATACCAACTTGCCCTAGTTGTCAATTCCTTCAACTTTTTATCTTCAAAATCTAACCTCCTAAATCTTTACGTCAGGTGGAAAAAGTCCGCAAGACCGGCTCAACCCTCATGTCCCTCTGCGGAGAACCGGACAAGCCTGAAGTCAAGAAGCACATGGAAGACCTGGACTCCGCCTGGGACAACATCACGGCGCTGTACGCCAGGAGAGAGGAGAATCTCATCGATGCCATGGAGAAGGCTATGGAGTTCCATGACACGTTACAGGTAAGACGCCAATCTCAAGTATTTTATTGTCCCACTGCTGGACATTGGGTCACCCCCATAAGGCCATTAGTATATAATATGTTTTATGTGCTTCATTAATAAAGGTGGACCCATTTATTGGCCGCCGACCAAAGTAGCGACCTGGCTTTGCTTCAAACGGACGTAATTTATATTTTTTTACACCTTTTTAGTTGTTTTCTAAAAAAAATATGGGAAAACTGAATGAAAATTCCATCACGAAGTAAATGTTTAGAAAACATTTACAAATGCTTTCGATTAATTAATTAATGGGCTGGGTTCAATCTCCAGATCTGGCGAAGTGTTATTGGGTTTTTAAGTAGGAAATTCTGAATAGATACCTGGACACTGGAATTCCGCCCTATTGACATAATTATCTAGTATATCATATCTGGATCTCACCATTTTTTTTGCCTATCTTTATTGTTATTTTGTCATACCTTGATGCCGAAATAAGATAGTTAACAGACCTACCTACTTTTCGGGGTCTTCAGACAAGATCTTACATTACTAACCGACCATCCTTCTTTCTAGAACCTGCAAGAGTTCCTGGACTCAGCCGAGGACAAGTTCTCCCACATGGGGGCGCTGGGCTCCGACATCGACGCCGTCAAGCGTCAGATCGCTCAGCTGGCGTCGTTCAAGCAAGAAGTCGACCCACACATGGTTAAAGTTGAAGCGCTGAATAGGTACGTTATCTTTTTGATATTTATGCCTTTAAACTTATCTTTTACTATTATACCTTTGATTCCTGTACCTTTTCATCTGCGTACGGTTGACACCTGTTCCTTTTTGAATTACAACCTTACCTTTGTATTGATAGCCGTATTAGCAGTGATAGTGGTGTGACGGTCGGACTGTCAAGTCATAGATCTCAAGTTCGAACCCAAGGCATGCACCTCTGATTTTTCGAATTCATGTGCGTGTATAATAATCACTTGCTTCGCTGAAGGAAACCAGCATGCCTGAGGGTTATTTCTCGATGGCTTGTAAAGTCAAGTCAGAGGCCCATTGGCGTCATAAAAACTCTGACACCAGAATAGGCACTAAACACACGAGAAAGAAAGACCTTTTTATTCCTCTATCTTCTATACCTGTACCTTAAGACCTTCGTCTTCTACACCAGTTCCCTGTTAAACCTTTTCCTTTTGATACCTGTTTTATACAGGGTATAAACGGACCCTTCACGAAGCCGTCAACCAAGCATTATCTACCTCAAACTAAGTAAATTTACCCAAAAATGTATATTTTAATTTATTATTTCTGGGAAACGACTTTTTTTTTGACAAATAACGTTTTACGTTAAACTCAATGTAACGCACTCTAGACATTGTGCTGATGGATGGATTGAATAGTACGGGGGTCGTAGATGAGTTTAAAGTATTCCATTAAAAACATGTATTCAAAACAAAAAACTTGTGAAAAAGTTAGAACTTTGACCCCGTAGAACAAAAAAATGATCGCAATGGCGGGGAGAACAAGTGCCTTTCGGCTTCGTTAAGGGTCTTGTTACACCGTTTATAGGATTGTAGAAAAACATGAGTATTATTAATTTGGGGCTGTGGTTCTGGATTTTTGGGATTTGCATGAGTGTTAGAGGTTAGCAAAAGGCTCAAAAATGCCTAGCTTTTACTGTATAGAATCTTACTCCAATCAAGTGGATATGACATTTTTAACAAAAGCAATATTAAAATTATTGTGAGGTAGATTGAAATACGTTTTTATTTTTGTGAATTTATTTAGTTTTAAATTAATTTGGTGATGGTCCTAGTCCTTGAATAAATAACCCCCGCTAAACTTTTCTAGTTTTTTACTTATTTTGATTTGATGCTATTTTGCCCACGCTATTGATCCGTAACATTTAATTAAAGTTCAAGAAATTAGTGTAAATCCGCAATTTTCAGCAATTAAAAAAGTAGTACTCATCTTTGATGAAAAGTAAAATGCTTAATATTTAATATTTATAATATTTTAAAGTAAAACGCCAGTAAGATCGAAATACAAAATCATTTAACAGATTTTTTGCTTATTTTTGCTACATTACATAGGTAACTTAATTGACTTAGCTTTCTCAATTCTTTCAAATTCCTTTTTTTAGTTTATCTAATAAAAAAAAAACTGGCCAATCGAAATAGATAGGGTATTTCCCCCACATTTTTTACCCTACAGCACCAGCTATTATTCCAGCGTATATTTTCCACTTACTAATCGTGTATTTTTCTATGCGTTCCCCGGATTGACCCGACATTGAAAAAGGAGTCTTATGAGGCAAGGAATAACAATTAATCTTGTGTGCGCTTCTGTTTGTATCTTGCATCGTAGTGATTTAGTCCCTTGGTTGATGTGTGTCTATTCTATTTTCTAATATAATTCCGTAAAAGATGAAAAAGTTTTAAAACACATTTGAAAACATAAGCTTTGGAAATGCTTTAAATAAGAAAGCTATGTCTACTCAGGATCGCCCAGTCTTTTTTTTTCATATGAATGATTCTCGACCTTATAACTACAGGGCTACGGGGGAAATTAACAAAATAACCACCTTCAGTTCAGAAATGAGGTGATCCAAATATCTCGTTACTATCAAATAGGAAGATTTCAGACGTTTTTTATTGATTTCCACTTCTTTGTAAAAGCAAGGGTAACACTAACCTTGACTTAAGATGGGAAACTCATACAACCACGAAAAAATGTTGACTTGGCTGAGTGACTAATGTAATGTCTTAAATCAAGGACAAATACAAACTTCTTTTACTTCTTTCTTTGTCCTTCTAGTCTTCTAAAAGAGTGTGTTCTGTTCTGTCTCTTTCTGTCACTAACACATTTTCATATGTCTGTCTCTGTCTTGTTTGCAATGTGTACCGTTGTGCGAATATGTTGAATCAATGGTGGTTTTATTATATCCGAATATGTAGCATGATTTCTAAATTATGATTGAGTTTACATGTAATCTTAAATATTATGTTGAAATACCTGCCTTTATTTTATAAGGCACTAAAGCTTTATAAAAGACTTGATAAAAAAAATCATCAATAAACAAAAAAAAACTATTTATTAAGTTTCTAAAGTAAACGCAAATATTACTACGTCATTTTAAATCATCTCTTTATCTATAGAGATAATTAAAAATAATAATCGTAGTTACATACTCAACAGAACAGCCATCGAAAATGGAACTTATTTGTGGGTATATAAGTTCCACTTCCATAAGCCACCATCGATTCACCCCTCCCCGAACCAAACCTAATCTTTCTCCCACCCACAGACAAGCCCAAGAGCTAACCGAGCGTACATCATCGGAACAAGCGGCGGCGATCAAGGCGCCTCTGACCGAGGTGAACTCGCGCTGGTCTGCCTTGCTGCGAGGCATGGTGGAGAGGCAGCAGCAGTTGGAGAGGGCGTTGTTGAGGCTGGGTCAACTGCAGCATGCCTTGCAGGAGCTGCTGACTTGGATACAGAATACTACTGACACGTTGGATACTTTGAGACCGGTAAGTACTTAGTGACTTAAGAGTGAAGTAAACCCTTTGCTACGTATAAACGACGAGATTAGATCAAAAGAATATATTGTACACCAGAATAATTGTATTCTTTTCCAATATTCTATCGCCAATTGAATTTAATTTACAACTAAATAAAATGATTATTGTTTTACTGGTGCCGATCAGCCGAATCAGAATATTTAGTAAAACAAATTATATCGTTTTTACTGAAAAACCATAGAACGAAATGTTTTTTCGCCAAAAAACTTTATTGTTATCTGGCTAATTATAATTAGCCTGATAAAGACCATTTTTGCAGGAGAATAATGCTAGCCATTTCATCTTTCATGTATATGTTTTGCAATAGGCTACAAGATTGAACATTAATTTAAACAAGAATTTTATTATCAGTGCAATTGTTTGTAAACCATCTAATTACATCTCGCCCCTACAGGTTGCCGGCGACCCACAAATCCTAGAGGTCGAGCTAGCCAAGCTGAAGGTGCTAGTGAACGACATCGCAGCCCACCAAGCTAGCGTGGACACGCTCAACGACGCCGGCGCACAGATCGTGCAGCAGGGTACGGGTATGTGGCCGCGCTTACGCTTTTGTACCTACCTATCGATCGTTTGTTAGTCATTTGTTTTGTGGACGTGGTCAGGATTTTGTTGACTTAAGGGGTACAAGTAAATGTGAACCTTAAAAATAGGTTTCCAAGATAGCTTTTAAAATTTCAAACGATTTCTACAAACTTTTGATATTTTGTAGCACAAGTTTTTTTTTTCTTTTTTCGTAAAGGCAAAGTAAACGAAAGTATTTTTATTGAATCCTGACTATCGTCCATATCCGCATGTAATTCAATCATTGTATGCTAACTATAAATCAGAAAAGGAAGTCGTATATTACACAACTTTGATTATCTTAGGGTTTAGTAAAATCAATAAAAGCATAACATTTTTACAATTCATTAATGACTGCATTGTTTGAGATCACAGTTTAATACTTAGTACTTTTAGATATCAAACAGCATTCGGTATTAATCGCATCTTGAAATAATCCAATAAGGATAACTTTTCAGTAGATAGATACTCTCCTAATTGCATCTTTTAGATTAGTTGAAGTCTATCTTCCAAACTAATTGATCGTCCTAATACCTAATACCTACGTACATTTTCATACCTAATGTATACCCCGTGTGCAATGAGCACTAATGCTTTCAGCTTTAAATGTTTGTGATCGTCCTGTATGTGTAACTATTAATATTAGAATTAATATTCCCCATTTAGTCTCTTTGCACGACATATTAAAATAAATATTTAGTTTAATCCTTGTAAACTTTACTTCTTATGTTTTGTTAATACGCTCATCAAGAGTTATGTTGCGTGATTAATTTTAAGTTGAGATATTGTTCGCAATTTGCCGAAAATTATCTGATTGAATTTAATCTCAAGAGGCTTGATTTTAGCCACAAGTGATATTTATCTTATCTCAATGAAAATCTTGCCAATTCGCCAGTTTGTATGTAAAAAAAAACAGTTTATTTCAAATCAACTTGTAGTTTCTTAAACTAAAATCAAAGAACCCGATTCTTGTACAATAAAACTGTCTTTTAGGCTTTTTACCTGGTCTTACCCCTCCAAGACCTGCCCATAGACTGCATGAGCTAACCTCCTTAACCATAAACTATAGGTACGGACGAAGCGGGCGAGACTGCCGAGAAGTTGGCAACACTGAACAGAAAGTGGCGCGAACTGCAGCAGAAGGCAAGGGACCGCCAGACGGAACTTGAGGATGCGCTAAGAGAGGCACAGAGGTAAGAATAAAATATATGATGCAATTTTTTTGTAGGTGAAGAACATCTTCCAACGGTTAAAGGGTTCTGTTGAATTATCAATCTTCAGCTCAGGGTTGAGAGTCGAAAATCTAATGCGTCATATAAACATCACGTTATCAAGCGCCCGTGAACGACGTGAACTTAGTATTAGAGCAACTCTTTCAATCAAGAAATAGCACGTGATGAACCCGCTTGAATTTTGTTATTTTTCTTGTTAGTGTTTTCTTTAAAGTTTCTTGTAATTTGCGCTTGATAATTTCCTAAAACTATTGATTTTTCTAGAAGAAGTGACCCTGTTGTTAACTTTGAAACAGAACTCTAAAAAAGCCAATTTATATTTTTTTCTTCGATTCACTTTATTTTTTATCTAACCAATTGTACTCCCCACCAGTTTCAACGCTGAGATCGGTGACCTGCTCAGCTGGTTGTCCGAGGTGGACAGTGTGATCGCCGCATCCAAGCCCGTCGGAGGACTGCCTGAAACCGCGACCGAACAACTGGAGAGATTCATGGTAAGGATATACCGGTTTTATTTAAACTGTTTAGGTTTTGTATGAAGTGTATTTTTTTTATTAGCCTTTGCTGTCCACTGCTGGGCAGAGGCCTCCTCCCAAAGTTATAACATTAAAAACGTGTATTAAAAAAAACTTGTTAAAAAGTTGGAAGTGGAACTTTGACCCCCAAAATGAAGGTTCCCAGGTACGGTCCAGACCAAAAGAAGAATCACAATGCCGGAGAGAACAAGTGCCTTTCGGCTTCGTTACCCATTATAATAGTTGAATATTTTCTGTCATATTCATTGCTGTTTGTTCTATACAACTTTAGGATAATATTGTGTTCATAACTAAAATCCACACTAAAAGAAGTTTTTATTCAACCTAATATTTACCACCCTAGGAGGTATACAACGAGATCGAAGCGAACCGCCCCAAGGTGGAAGCCGTCCTGCAGCAAGGACAGGAGTACCTCAAGAAGCAAGACCGACCCAACCCCACATCACAGCTGCATCATAACCTCAAGAACTTGAAGTCACGATGGGATAATGTTACTGCTAGGTAAGGACGGAATAATTGTGCTGGTTCACTGAACTTATACACGAGTTTTATAAGGCCATATACGAATTACAGCAAAATGTTTATAAAATAGATAGAATCACCTCTGCCTAGCCTTTTCCCAATGTTGGGGTCGGCTTCTAGTCTAACCGGATGCAGCTGAATACCAGTATTTTACAAGGAGCGGCGGCCTATCTGACCTCCACAACCCAGTTAGTACTGGGTAATACGATACCCTTTGGTAAGACTGGTTGGCAGACTTTTGGGTCACTGACTATAGATAGAATACTTCGTTAATCGAGTTTGTCTAGTCTAGAAAAATACTAAAATGATGTAAACAAGACATGACTCTTCCCAACTCTTTCTACAAGATGGTGACGCATCTACAATTATCAGATAATCTTAATATATATATGGTAACTTGGCCTATGGCCTGTTTATGAGTTTGAAGGAGTCTTTAGCGAATATTACCAACACAGGAGACCCCCATACTGTCAAACAGTATTTTTTAAGGGCCAATAAATAAACAATCATTATTCTTTCGAAACAGGGCGTCAGACAAGAAGATCAAGCTAGAGATAGCTCTGAAGGAAGCCACCGAGTTCCACGACGCGCTGCAAGCCTTCGTCGACTGGCTCACCAGCGCCGAGAAGACGCTCACTTCGGCCAAACCCGTCTCCAGAGTCATGGAGACATTACTTAGTAAGTATAATTTGTATTAAAGGGAGATTCGCATCATCAATATTCAATGGGATCGGTTTAAGGGGATAGCCCGAATGGTTGCAACCTAAGTACATCTTCAATGTTTAACATATTTTACAAATGTTTTTGCAAAAAAAGGCACAGAACTTTTGAAATTCTTGCGAATCATTTGGGATCCTCTCGAACTGGGTAACTCATGGTTTTATGCCGAGTTTATGGACCCTACAGATTCTGAAAGCCTAATCAATTTAACCTGGTATCAAATCGCATGTAAAGTCTTTCGATTGTTGAACAAAAACTAGTAACTCTTGACAGCAGTTTTACTTGATCATTCGGAAACCAAATATGCATAATGTCGTCCACATTTGCTAAACTAGATGCTCAAAAACACAAAATTATACATCACTTACAAACTTCGACTTCTTCAGTTCCAGTTACTAACGAAATATTCTCCTCCACAGTCCAAATCGAAGAGCACAAATCATTCCAAAAGGAAGTATCAACCCACCGCGAGACCATGCTCCACCTCGACAAGAAGGGCACTCATCTCAAGTACTTCAGTCAGAAGCAGGACGTGATCCTTATCAAGAACCTGCTGGTGTCCGTACAGCATCGCTGGGAGAGAGTCGTGTCTAAGGCTGCTGAGAGGACCAGGGCGTTGGACCATGGGTTCAAGGAGTCCAAGGAATTTAATGATATGTGGTAAGTGAAGTGTGTAGTTACTAGATTATGCCCGCGTCTTCACCCGCGTCGAGTTTGGTTCCCACAGGATCATGGCACCGGAATAAGAAATATCCTATGTGGTTATCCAGGTTATAAACTATCCGTCTGCAAAATTTTATCCAAATCCGTTAAGTAGTTTTTGCGTGAAAGAGTAACAAAAATTCATCCATCCTCACAAACTTTCGCATTTAAAATAGTAGTAAGAAAATTGAGGTTTAGGGTCAAGTCTACGAATTTTTAGAGGCTGTAATGCAGCCAAGGATACTTGGCTATGGCAGGATTAATGCGTCTGAAATCTCAATCATGGCTTTAAAAACATACACTATTATTTCTCCTTGACAAGCATCGTAGTATGATGTGTTCAAGTCATCAATGTATTACCGCGTTCAGTGACACTCGACTTTCAACCTTATTATTAAAGGCATAAGCGTGAAAAGTGGCAGTCAGTGGACTCGGGAGTACCTGTGTGAGAGTCCATCTCTTTTTCGCAAATAAACTTCTAAGGATTGACTTAATAATACAGCGGTTTATTAAATGAACATTGTGATGGAACACAATTTTTTTTTGCAAAACTTTGTACTTAATCTATGGTTATCATCTTAGGAACAACTTGATGAACTGGCTGAATGACACCGAAGAACAGCTGGACGTACTCAACTCTGAGGCAACTGTCAACGACCCGGAGAAGATCAAACAGAGGTAAATAATATAGCATTTTTAATGTATATGGATCTGTAATAAACATATGTATATTACATAGGAATGGAATAAAATTGAACAAAAGTCCCGGATTTAATAAAATAAAATAGAAATCAATCATTGTGTAGACGCCAGCACATCAATCTACCCAAAACTGTTTAATTTTCCCAATCAATCTTGAACCTAATGTTTTAGCGATAAAGTTGAAGATCTATTAAAGAAATTTGATTGTAGTAGCCTGATGTGCTGGCGTCTGTACAATATGACAAACAAAATAAAAGAAAAAATCTTAAAGGACAAATGAATCGTAGTCAACGTTTAATCCTTCTAGATCCGCGTTTTTTTTATATACAGAGTTAAATAAAAAAAATAAAAAGGTTATTGACCCATATTAGATTCGATCGCACACTTTTGTCAAACTCAACTTCATGTGACTCATTTCCACACCTATTCGAGTCCTATCATCATCATTATAATTGTAGCCTAAAACAGCCATGGCTGGACATACGCCTCTTGCAGGCGTCGTCATTAATACTATAGTTTTCATTTATCAAATCGAACAATGTTGGTTTATATTTATAATCAATTTAATATTCTTCTCTCTTCTTATAGATTAACAAAACACCGCGAGTTCCAAAAGGCCCTGGCCGCTAAACAGCCAGTGTACGACCAGACGATGAAGACAGGCAAGCAGCTGAAGGACAAGGCGCCCAAGGGAGACGAGAACACGCTGAAGACTATGATGGCTGACATGAAGACCAAGTGGACTACCGTCTGCTCGAAGGCTGTCGACAGGTATGTTCTTCATCATCTGCTTAACCTTTTCCCAAATGTATTGGGAACGGCTTCCAGTCTTACCGGATGCAACTGAATACCAGTATTTTACATGGAGGGACTGCCTATTTGACTACAACCCAGTTAGTACCGGGTAATACGATACCCCTTGGTAAGGCTGGTTGTCAGACTTTCAGGCCACCGACTACGTGTAACGATTGTCAAAGATTTACAAATGACAGCCGGGACCAACGGCTTAACGTGCTCTCCGAGGCACGGAGGAAACTGGTTTTGTAATGGGTGGTCACCACTAGCGGGGTTACCACTGAACTGGCCTTATTATTGACCCCCTAGACTCTCTATTGAAATCTATTACCCATATATCTGACCTCTTGTTTAATTTCAGACAACGTAAGCTCGAAGAAGCGCTGCTCTACTCCGGTCAATTCAAGGACGCCATGTCAGCACTACTCGACTGGCTCAAGAAACAACAGAAGGAGCTGGCGGGAGACTCGCCTGTACATGGTGACTTGGATACCGTGATGGCGCTCATTGAGCAGCACAAGGTATTTATAACTAAATGTTGCACATCTCACTTGCATCCGAGAGAAACTACAAAGGATGTAAATATCCTATCTGTACCCCGGTCATAGTCTACCTGTGCGCAAAATTTCTTTGAAATTAGTTCTGCAGTGAGTAACAGACTTGACTCACAAAATCTACCATTAGTAGAATTCTAGCTGGTAAATGCCTATGGCTGAATGGGAGCTTCGTAAAAGTTGGTTCGGGATATCAAACTCAACTCAAATTCAAAGCATTTATTTCAATTTGAGCACTACAGGCACTTTTGAATATCACAAAAAAAAACAAAGAAAGCGTAGCTACAGTCACAGGCACAAGGCATAATAACTTGTGAGAGTACTGCAGTTGCCCATTCCAAGGCGTAGATCTCTATGGAGAAGAATGGACAAGAAACTCCATGGACACTCTTTTCAATCAAAATATTGTTACAAAATCTTGGTGACATCATTAATGTGGTATATAATACTACATTTATGTGAGAACGAAAAATATAATTCCTAATTTAAAAAATTATCGGATTCCACAGACGATTTTCTTTAATATTGATTATTCTTTGCTAGTTATTTTGTTTTGCAAGGCGTTATCAGTTTTAATATTCATAATTATTTGTTCTAGCAATTCGAGGAGGACCTACATTCGCGAGAACAACAGATGCAGTCTGTCATGAAGACTGGCAAAGATCTCGAAGCAACGGTACGTATCAAAATATTCTATACTCTAACGTCATAGAAACAACGTCCAATTTTAAATAACAACATACTGTACAAGCCTGTCTTCTTTTATTTGAATTGGATATGCGATGTTAAATTCAATCTACCACAAATTAAGGTCCATATTTGCGAAGCCTTAACTCCAGCAAAGTTATCAGCCTTTAGTGTTTAATTATACTGCAGTTTTGACACTTAAATACAATGTTCTAAAGTTCACATTTGCTCGCAGGTACCTCGTGAAGACGCAGCTAGCATTCGTCAACAATGTAGTGAGCTGAAGACCGCTTGGGAGGCTGTACAGACTCTCAGCGAGAAGAAGGCTACCAAGCTTGAGACCGCACTCAAAGAGGTAAGTTTTGTGCTGAAAATATGTAGGTAGTACAATAAAAATATCAAAAATGGTAGCAAATAAGCTTCAGGAATTTAGTTTTACAAAAATGTTTCACTGGTTCGAGGTGGCACGAGAAAAGAGCACATGGAAGGAATTGGGGGAGGCCTTTGCCCAGCAGTGGGACAGTACAGAATATTTAAAAAAAAAAAAAAATTCACAAGATTGATATTTCCGGTACTAAAACGAATAATCTTATGAAGTTAATGTGCATAGGTATAAGCACTATAAGTGACTATAATAACGCTTCTAAACGAATACGACCATTAATTTTATACGAATAAGGTTAATTTTCGTTTGAAATGCAATTGTACGTAACTTGAGTAGAGTCAAGATTCGCTATTAAGAAGAAAAAAAATCCTTTAAACTAGTCTAGTAAGCACGACGGCCAGTCAAGCTATACAAAACCAGTTTATGCGGATCTCTAATTGTATAGGAAATCTATACAAAGCGAGGCCAAGTTATACTGGAAATGTGCAGCTTCATGTGCCGCCGTGTGTACCAGAAATACATAAAATAACAGTCATTTGTAATCGTTTTTCTCTCCACAGGCTGAAAAACTCCACCGCTCCGTCAATATGCTCCTCGAATGGCTATCTGACGCTGAAACCAAGCTCCGCTTCTCCGGACAGCTGCCCGAAGGCGACCAAGAGACATTGACACAAATACGCGACCACGAACGATTCGTTCGCGAACTGAACGAGAAGCAGAAGGACAAGGACGAGACGATATCGCTTGCTCACTCTATCTTGAGTAAGGCGCACCCTGATGCCGTGACTGTGATCAAACACTGGATTACTATTATACAGAGTCGGTGGGATGAGGTAAGAATTATTTTGTACATACAGGGTGGAACTTTGACCCCCAATATCTCCGTAACTAGAAGGTTCCCAGGTATGGTCTGGAACAAAAAAATTACCGCAATGACGGGGCTAACAAGTACCTTTCGGTTTCGTTAAGAGTCTTATTACACCCTTTATTTATGTTTTAGGCACTATCACCAGAGGGTGAAGCGATAAAAAGAAAAAAGATAAAGAAAATAGAAAGATAAAGTGTAAAATCTTTTTAGGCTGTTGGGTTGGTTTTCGGAAATCACAAAAGTCGATCAAATTATTTGAGAAGGGATTTCAGACCAAGTAAAACAGAATTATAAGAACCGCTGGTAACTTTATGTTTTAAGTCAGTATTTCATGTTTTTAGTAATAAATTCAGCCTGAAATTGAACGTTTTGAATGAAAATTATTTTTTCTAATAAGTTAAACTTTCGTAGTAACTGTGAATAGTTTGTTTTGTTTTTCACATTCATGATTATTTCGTCTATTTTTACAAGATAAAAGATAGCAACCGCTCTAGGTATATCAAACGCCTATTTCCTGCAAAAGATAAGCCAAGATTAAAGAAAAAAAAACAGATACACTATCTTTTTCCCACGTGAGCATTTGCACCAAATTGATTGCACACCTTCAAAACAAAATAACATCACCCAGTAGCATTACCGATATTTATAGATAGCATATCGTTAAAAGCGATTACCGCTTCCATTTTCAAATAAAACACATGACATTTTATTTTAATTATTAGTTACATAATGCCATTGCAGTGTTTTATGAGTCTGTTACAAGAATTTTGGTTCGATTATAGTTGAGTGTGTTTGAGTTAAAATAAAAGACAGTTGGTGGCAACTATGTTGCCTGTGATACAGATATTTAGGAAAGTTACTGCGGGGCAGGTAAAGTAAATCTTAAGTTTTCTTGTTTTAAAGTAAACTTGTGAAGTATTCCCACGTATCTAGTAGATACATTTTTTATTAATATTTTGTTTTCTTTGCTAATCTACCGAATTTTAAATGTATAATTGAATTTTATTTTATTTATGAACTGTAAACCTTATAAGCCATGTTGTGTTAGTTTTAATGAATTTTCGATACAATGGGCGAATGGTTTATGAAATAAATTAAATGAAATGAAATATTTCGAGTTCTCAAAAAACGCGTTTGGAATATTCTTTAAAGACCTAGGTTTAGGCTGCGTTTGCACCAGAGATGTGCGAGAATGCGTAGCAAGGGATGTGTTTGTTAAGAACCAATAGAATCACTTCATTTACCTAGCCTCGCTCAGCGCAGCTCTAGCGGACACGGCTCAGCGGAGCGAGGTTTTTGTGCTTACAAAACAAGGGAAGGATGTGTTGCGAGGGATCTGTGCTAGGAACGGACGCGAGTGAGCCCGCTACACATTCTAGCACCGCTCAACTGCGCACCGTTTCACAGCGACGCTACGCATCCTCGTACCGCTCAGCAGCCTAGCACATCTCTGGTGGAACCCACACACCGTTCCACAGCCCCGCTACGCATCCTCACACCGCCCAGCTACCTCGCACATCTCTGGTGGAAAGCGTATCTTAAATTATGCAAAATGCTATTTCAATACCTTTCAGTAGCGATAACATTAATTATAAGATAAGGAAGTCATTTGTAAAATATTATAATTGACCCAAGGCCAAAACAATATTTATTTTTTCGTAGAAACATTTTATCTCAATATAAATAAATCATAATCATCATATTAGTGTTAGATTTACGGATTAAATTCTAATCTCTCCTAATTCCTCTAATGTTGATTAGGTTAACCTAGGTCAAGTTTAAATGTGTGACTGCCCCAAAATCGAAACATAGAAGAAAGACATTCGAAGTCTTAATTTCACGGTTGGATTCCTAGGTCGGGCAAATTGTTATTTGGTTTATTCCATCGAAAAGTACACCCTCATATAGCCCGGAGACAAGACTTGTCCCCGGTCGTTGGCAATAAGCTCGACCCCTACTATATGGGACTTAAACATAACTGGCGAAACGTGGGTGTACTATAATGTGATACACCTCTGTGTCCTGGTCTTCAGGGAATACGAGCGATCCCGAAAACATAGATTCCTTCTTAACTAACCCTTTTATATCTTGACCCAGGTATGGCAATGGGCGATGCAGCGCGGCACCAAGCTGGAGACGCACATGCAGAGCCTGAAGGACCTCGACCTGGTGCTCGAGGAGCTGCTGCAGTGGCTCATCGGGCTGGAGAACACTCTGCTTTGTAAGTTGATGATACTTTCAGTGCTTCACCATCCTTCATTTTGCTATATTGTGTACTAACGGCCCGTCTCGGCTTTACACGGGTGAACATTTTTTTTTAGCCTTTGTTATTCAGGGATAATGTAGCATTCTAATGATGAAGGAATTTTTTAAATCGGTCCAGTAGTTTTTGAGTTTATTCGTTACAAACACACAAAAATACAAATCTTTCCTGTTTATAATAATAGTGTAACAGTGTAGTTACACTATTATTATAAACAGGAAATAGAAGAATAGGTAGATTTGTCGTCGTCGGTCAGATGGTTGCAAGCTGACTTGGTCCCGGGTTCGACCCCAGGGAAAGTGTTATTAGCTTTTTTATCGTCGTATCAATGACGAGAAGAAGAAGAAGCAATATTAATTTCTCAGTAGCGACCGCAATTGACAGCAATACTTAACGCAACTTAAATATAACTGGCGCAATGTGCTTGTACTACACACATTTATCTCGGCATTACTTTATTTGTATGCCCCAGTTTTAGAAGCTTAAGTTTTTTTTTCGTATATTTCTCTTCACGTAGAACGCTCTCACAAAATTTCACAGTGGGTAACCATCTACCTAGTGTACTTTCTTTTCTTAAATATTCCATTGCCTCCTTAGCACTTGAATCGGAACCTCTGCCAGAATCCATCGAGCTTCTCGAAGGCCTCATCGAGGACCACAAGGAGTTGATGGAGCACACGCAGAAGAGGCAGAACGAGGTCGACCGCGTCTGTAAGGCGTACCAGGTAAGAGCAGAAGGACCAGATATCAATACAGTAAAAGTAAAGATGGTCTTTAAAAAAGTCGAATTCCAAATAGGGGTTAACAAGCACCTGACTTGTGTAGCACAGATTTTGCAAGAAATTACAAATCTGTTGCCTCATGTTTGAAAAATTCGTCAACAACGACAATGAACGTTGTTTAATTGTCTTATTGAAGGGCGAAATTATCTCACAGATTCATTATTCTTTCCGGATAATAGTTTGAAGTCGTATTTAGACTAAACGAGGTTAATTCGTGTATTGTGTTTGAAAATTACTTTAGATAAAATGTTGAGTTCCTTTTGTAATCTATAAAATCTGTGGTTTCGATTCCCATATTCATTTCATATAAGTAGTTTGAAAAACTTGCTGCGCCGATCCCAAAGAAATTTGGTTAAGGACGAAAATGATGATGACGAAGTTTGTAGAAAAACGAATACTCATTTCTTACTTTTTGTGAATAGGTCAAGAGTCAAACCACAGGCCGTGAAAGCACACCAAGAAAGGTTTCAGTGAAGAGTGCCACTAAGGGAGCAGCTGGGTATGTCATGAAAATATATGTTTTATCTATTCAATGTTTTGTTTTTTCCTCTTATGTGTTGTTCACATTTTGTTACTTTTTCTTTTGCCTAAAAAAGATATTAATTGTTTCGTTAAAAGCTTCAGTGTTGTCCATTTTAATTTTCAGTCCCGATTTTTTTCTTTTTTTTTTAATGCTGTGTGTTCATATTCCATACTTTTATTTTATGTTTTTTCGTTTTGTCTCTCCATTTTTCACGAATCATGCACGTCAACGACACCTCGCCGCCATCTTGTGATGTCATTGCATGGTGTTCCCTGCTTGCAATGTGTGTTGCCATCACAAAAATATAGCCGCGGTTCCCAGCACGACCTCAATAGGGAGAGATCAGTCTCGCCTGATTATTATGGATCTAGGCGTTTCAGGTGTGTTTTATTTTCATTTATAAAATCTGTCATTTTATTTCAAAAGATTTACTTTTTGTTGAGAGTATTTTCACCATGTTTGAATGATTTAAAATGTTAAATTCTCATTCAATAAATTCAAAGGAATTTATAAATTGCTTGAAATTATCACTAAGAACTAAGCTAAAATAAATAATATTGTTCCATTCCCAAAAAGGATAAAAAATAATAATAATGATATCAACAATAATAATAAGGTCAAAAATATGATGAATTTTACATACCTACCAAATATCTTAGCAAGCCAAATATTTTACTAGCTCTATGTTTTTCAAAGTTCCGAAAATCGAAACATGGTAAAAACACTACAAAGATTTAATTATTTGTGTAATTGTCTCATAACTAAACCTACTTTATATAGACGTCTACTACACATTACAGAGACATTAAAAAAAAGGAAAAAAAAACTAAAATTTTAAGTGACGTTTGTACAAAGTAGGTTAAATGGTGGTTACTTACTTTCATGTGCTTTACATGTTTGTCATTTGTGTAACTGTAGGTGTGTTATCAGAAAATTAAAACTTTTAGGATTAATCCTTCACCCCTTACTCAAAAGACTTTGTACTTTTTAAGAGTACATTACAAGAAAATACGTAAAAAAAAAAAAATACGTAAAGCGTTTGACATAATACTTGACACATGAAAAAACAGCAAATGTTGATAAAAAAAACAGTCTTGTTAGCTCCTGTAATCTTAAGAAGTTAGTACATTTTCTGCCAACGCACCCTACAATTGCTTCGTCCCGCTCTAACACATTGTAAACGTTGCTTTCCGTCCCGCTCTGGCACGCTTCGACACGGGCAGGTCCAGGATTCACACTCGAAGTAGAAGAGGAAGGTTTGAACGACTATTCTTTTTTTAAATGTGTGTGTAGATTAGTGGCCTGTAGTTTTTTTTTAGAAAAAAGTAGTTTGGTGTTTTTAGCATGTATGTTTAAAATGGGTGTTGAATTTTGTAGTTAGCCAGATATTCTATATTTAAATAATAAAATTAAAAATAAGTCGACACTATTTTTGGTGGAAATTGATTTAATATTCTACACCACTAGCAATTTTATTTCGAAAATTGGTTACAAATTACTGAAAAAATCACAAAATTAAATATAATAGTAGTTTTACAACTATTCCACAGTTATTAATAAAAACATATTTTAGTCGAAGTATCAAAATACAAGTCCTTTAAATTTTTGGTCCTTCCATTCTACTATTGTAATTTATTAGTTGTATCACGCTTGGAATGTTAAATGAATGTTTCATATTATAATCTATTTTAATAATCTATTTTATCTTACTTGCATCCTTGGAATGCAGTCGATGCGGATTTTGCCTTAGGTAAACAATGATCTATTTATGTAGTTCAATACATATGTGTAGTCTGTAGGTATTAAAGGTATATCAACAATTAAACCTATTCAATTTTGAATTCTAACAGCAAGTAATTAAGTTGAATTCAAATTAATTTGTTTGGAAAAGTTGATATTCTTTTTAGAACTTTTAATGCATGAGTAGTTAGATTTATCTTTACTTTTATCAAGCAAAAATATGAATACTTATTTAGTTATCAGGGCGTACTATTTTTTTCTGCACAATTTCTGCACTAGTGCGAAAAGTTTTCCACAGCAACAAATGCGTATTTTTGCTTCAGTAAAGATTTATTTCAATAATGCATGACCTAGGGTTGTCAGCCACAAAACACTAACCTGACTAAAATTCGACACTATCCAGACTTTAAATAGGTAAACAAAAACCAAAAAACCTATCAATCGAAAATAAACTCTATCTTATCACAAATACGGCACAATTTCAAAACCAAAAAATCCACGCACTGTATTTCTCAAAACAACGCAATCAAAATCGCACTTTATCGCTTTAAAAATTAAATTCACTTTACATAGACCGCACAAACTAACAAGGGTTGTCGAAAGGTACAACTAGACTAACTTCACGCGAGCTATGAAAGATCAGAAGACGCACTATTTTTGTAAGAACAACGCAAACAAAAACGCACTTTACAGCTTTAAAAATAAAATCCACTTTCCGTCCGCACAAACTAACAGGGTTGACAGGTCTAACATCACGCCGTGGTTTCTCATCTACTAACGGTTTGGTTTGTTGGTTTCCTGTGATTATAATGTTGCCTGTGCTTTAGTCGCGTGAGTCCTGGTCGAGAGACGCCCGACCGCAACCTGCCGCACTACGGACCGAGATTCCTCGCCAAGGGAAGGTAAGGGTACCTATTTTACAGGAATTCGTCTGGAAAAGATCGCGCCAGTTGAAAAAAACAACGATAGGGTGATCATTACAGATCATTAGATAATATATGTGAAATATTAAAAGAAAAAAAAAAATCTAAAACAGTGTTACCAGAAATAAAATTAGTGTCATCTAAGCCGAGACTAAAGCTATTTAAATAAATCGGTCGTGAGAAAGATGTTAATTTGATAAATATTTTAACAAACTTGATTAGGACTTACACTATCACTTACGGGATATTTTCAATTATTATGAGCTCCCGATAAAGAGCTCTCTCATGGCGCTTGCAACAGCGTCGGAATATCGGAAGCTCATAATAATTGAAAATCACGGGAGATATCCCGTAAGTGACAACTGTCAGTGTAAGTTTAGTTATAAACCGTGAATGCTTAAAACAGTATTTGAAACTTGATGATGAATGGAAAATGAAAAAGAAGTATATTAAATTCGGTACCGCACAAATGGTAGGTAGACACAATCGCATAATGGGTTTCGTACATTTTATTCATCTCGTCAAAATCATCACAATCATTGGTAGAGGGGGAGTTTTTAATGTTATTATTATATTATGCTTTGTTTTTTTTTCTTGCCAAAATGTTTTTTTTTTGGGTTTTTGTGTGTGGCAGCCCTCGCTATGTTGTATTATTTGCTAAGATTCAGCATGACTAGTATCTGGCATGCTAGCAACTGTATATTTAAATATCCTTTGATTATTATAACTCGAGGTTTTTAAGCTATCAAAGATTTTTGCATAAAATTACTCATTGTAAAAATTACATTTAAATAGTCATTTAGATTTGCATTTAAAATCATAACTTCTAGTCAAATAATTAAAAAAAACTACTTATTTTTTCTCCCCAGTAAAATGTCAAAAAAGTTTGTATACCTATCACCAACTAATTTAAAAACCTCTATTCCCTAGCAGCAAGGGCGCAGAGCCAGAATTCAGGTCACCCCGCGTTAAACAGCTGTGGGACAAATGGCGTACCGTGTGGTTACTCGCGTGGGAGAGACAGAGGAGGCTGCACGAACGTCTGGTGCATCTGAAGGAGTTGCAGAGGGTGTCCAACTTCAGTTGGGACGACTGGAGAAAGAGGGTGAGTTTTAGTTTGGTCAATGGAGTAAAATATACCTAAAGTAGGAAAACAGCTAGGCAGATAATTGAACTTAAACGCACCATGCGTATTACCAACAATACAATGAATAATTGATCTGACCGGTTTTTCAAGACCCAATAGACTTTGCTAGTTATCAGAAGCTCACGCAATGAAAGAAAACTAGTCGGGATCGGCGTCGATGAATACGATGACGAGCACAACGTAGCAAAAAGTTACGAGCCTCTAAAGAGTGAATAATGTAGCTTTTAGTAATTTGCACAGCTTTCCATATTGTGGTCTAAACAAAGAACGAATGGACCAGCTGTCACATTTGTTGGTTCTTACGTCACATACTTTTGTGGGACATACAAAACTTCGGAATGAATCTAAATGATCTCAATCAATTTCGCCTTTGTTGTCAAACTAATATTCCTTCTATATTGTCCTTAGTTCCTGAAGTTCATGAACCACAAGAAGTCCCGTCTGACGGACCTGTTCCGCAAGATGGACAAGGACAACAACGGACTCATCGCACGACACGAATTCATCGACGGAATTATCAACACCAGTAAGTATTCAGACAACCTTATAAGGCTGGAGGTGGGTAGGGAGCTGTCTCGTCCCTTAGGACCGTTTTTGAGGACCATTATCTATACGAATAAAACTGTTTGGAAAAAGGAGAAATGCGCCCCGGCCGTCCCGCTTTTCCCAGTAGTGGGAAAAAAACAGGCTAAATACTTATTATTTAATGTGTGCACCTCACAAGTTTCGCAATCAGGGTGAGTCTTTAAAAATAGTTGCTGGATCTGCTGTGAATCTGTATCAGTAAAGATGTCCAAAGACGACAGTAACTGGTTTGCTAAACTATAAATAAGACATTTAAAAATATATCCGTAAAATAACCATAATATCTATTCTTAAAAAAAAAAACTAATTTGAAAGTAACCTTACTATAAATCCATACTTAAACCTCTATTTTCCTACAGAATTCGACACATCTCGCCTGGAGATGGGCGCTGTCGCCGACCTGTTTGACAGGAACGGCGGCGGTCTCATCGACTGGGAGGAGTTCATCGCCGCACTCAGGCCTGACTGGGTAAGTAATTACTACGCACAGATACCTACTTACGTCTTGAGGCAAAGCAGTACGTGTCAAAACGCCCATTGTACCAAGTAACATGTGGTATTTTCAACCTTCGCTGGAAGAGAACGATCACTGGAATACCGACTGTATTCTACCAAATATAAGAATGCATGTAAATCAGTCCAGAAATCACAGAAAAATACATCCGAAAATATAATACAGTGTTCTAAGTCATCTATGGAATGTTTTGGTCCTTCGAGCCGGATTAACGTGTAGCAAAAAAGTAAAAGATTACATTACAGTTATAGGAATATTGAGAATTATATACCAAGCTCATTTTCAAACACAAAATCAGCCTACACTTAATTTTATCACCATCAGTGCCATGTAACGTATTGTTTGCATTTAATATTCTGTGTCACTTATCAACAATGCACAGATTATCTTATCACTGATATCATATTTTGGCGACAGTGAGAAAGGGCCGTTTGCTTTCACAGTATTTTTGTTGTTGCCTACTAAGATACAGTTTGGTGTGTTGATAAAATTCATGTAGGTAGGCAATTTTTCGATAGGTTCAATAGGTAGGATATTTTTGCTACGGTAACAATCATCTGTGTTTTTTATGGTACTTATGTGCTCTGATTGACCGGTAGTTTTATGCCTAGCACCTTTCAATTTATGTGTCAAAGGACAACCAATAAACTACCTCTGAAGCTTTTACTAAATAATCCGTCTGAGGATTTTTTCATTCTTATCGATGGTACGTTTTGTCAAATTACTTGGGCCTATATATTAATTAATTAGATGGCACATTAATCGCAATGGCGTTTTTTGTCCTCTAAAGTTTAGGGTGCAGCCCGGGCCACTTCCAACACATCAGCAAGTGGGCCATGGTCTGTTAAAGGCAATGCTATATGAATTTTGCAAAGTTAATAAATTTCTAGTTTTTACGTTACGGCATCATTTTACTCCTTTTCTTTAAAATAATACCTCACACAATCCATTCATCTTTTCTTTGGCCTTCATCTCCCTCTCCATCCATCCACATTCATATCCATCTCTCTTTTAGTCACATGTGTTTCATCCCTCTTCATTAAATGTCCATACTCATTCCTTACTAAAATCTTTTGGTCCGAACCAAAACCTACTAATACCTACCCAAGTAAATCTCCTTCTAACCTTATGATATTGTCACCAGGTTGAGCGCCGCGGCCCGCCATCAGACGCGGATAAGATCCACGATGAAGTGAAACGTCTCGTCATGCTGTGTACTTGCCGACAGAAGTTCAGGGTGTTCCAAGTTGGAGAGGGCAAGTACAGGGTGAGTACCTACTTAACCTACTTTTTCATTGTATGTAGAACAGAACAGATATCATTAGCTTTGTGATTCGATGAAAAATCTCTCGAAAATTGTGATTTTGTACTTGTGTTCATGGTTAAAAGTTAACTTACGGCCGTGTGTTTTTAACCCAAGACAAACCATTTATGTCAATTAAGCCACATTAAATGGCACATTTGAATGTCATACTTTATATTAAAATAAAAGAGACTTCAGCTATTTAGATATCTAAGTTTCACAACTGAAAAGCAACCCAAAGGATTAGGGAATTTATAAGTCATGGGATTTGACTTCCCAGAATTTTCTACTACTTGGCGAAGGTACCTATAGTAGGGAAGTTCTATAACTATGGGCCCCTTAATTTTCTACTAGCACTATTAGAACCCCCACTAGCCCAACGATTTCTCCCTAACAGTTCGGCGACTCACAAAAGCTGCGCCTGGTCCGTATTCTCCGTTCCACCGTCATGGTACGAGTCGGAGGCGGCTGGGTCGCCCTCGACGAGTTCCTGGTCAAGAACGACCCTTGCAGAGGTATGTACAATCTTGTTTTAAGGGGTGTGGGTTGATAGGACACTCCCATAGGCTTTACATGGGTTACTTTGGCAAGCAAGTGTCAGAAATTGTGTAGGTAGTAAACATTTTACTTGTAAGATGTGTCGACCATAAACAATTTGCAGTTGCGTTATAAAAACGTCTTTGTCTATTGTTCTCGTCTTTCTCTATTGTTTTGAATATGACAGAGAAGGAATGCTGTTTGGATTAGGTACATAAACAAGGTCAGGTTAGGTAGCAAACCTTTTCAAAATGACGTATCTAGTCATATTGCCAGTAGCGTGAATTTTAAATGCCCTTTACGAGAGTCAAGTTTCATCACAACACTTGGGCTTGTCAAAGTATCTTCATGTTAGGCCTGTTGTACACAATATAACACTTTTGGACACTTTCAAAAACATCCCTGGATGGAATTGAGTGAGTATGACAAGAGTGTAATATTGTGTTCAGGGGTTTACATTTTTTGTTAGGTTGCCGTGCCAAATGTCGTTTACTTACCTACATATTTAAGTCATTTTCTTCTGCGACATTAAATAGACGGAAACTAATCAATCTTAATACCTAGTTAAAGAATCTTAGAAGTATCATCATTAAAATCATTTTGGTAATAACCGGGTGTCATCGGCAACAATTCTTTATTTTTTTTCTTATTGTTTCTCATACATTCCTGAAAATTAAAAAAAATCGCCTTAGTACTTAACACTAACTCCATATTTTATTTTGGCACTTTCCCACGGCAATCTAATAGAAATATTAATATATTTTTAATATTTTTCGATCTTACTGCAAAATTAAAACCGACGTAATAAAGATTTCTTTACCCAAGGACCAAATAATAATGGTCTTGAATTTCCCTAATATTATTTAAAAATATTCAATCCTGTTTACCTACCTACTCCTCAATTTATTTATGATAGGAAGTTCATATTGATCTGCAGTAAGAACGATAACTTTTCGGGGGAGCTTTTTCTTTGATAATTTAGTTATCTTATTTAATTTAATATAAATGTAATCTTAATTCTATAATGCACCATCCAAAACTGAAAAAAAGTCTTCTAAAATCAACTTAATTTCAAAGAAAATACTCTTCTGAATAAAACATCATTTTACTCTTTAAAAATTATCTATTTGTCTGTCCCTGTCTACAAAAATGATGTTTTAAGTATTGAACTATGGATTTGTATCAAAAATGTAATGTGGAATGGCACAATTACAAATAAAAACATGCGAGAATATCATTAAATGAAATTGTTATCGTCAAATGAAAGCCGCCACAATACATTTTTAAATTATGAAGCCAATTTAGATCTTCTTATAATACACAGACCTCCTTAAAGAAAATATGACCAACAATAATTTATGGCTTCATAAAGAACTAATTATTAGCAACTTCTACAATGCTTTTGTATCGAAAGCACTGTAAAAGTTGTCTCGATTACTAGGCACTGACTTTTCACCTACGAAAAACAAAATGGCGTCATTTTTTTTTTAAATTTATTCTTTCTCTTACGTTGTCAAAGTAAAAATGGTAAAATTTTGAGTTTTTTTTTAATATTTTGGTATAATCAGTGCCTTCTAATCAAAATATTTTTTTATATTATGTATTAGGTATGTATGGTGATATTCAAAGTGTCAATCAAACGTCTCGGTACTTCGTATAGATATGTGTTAACCCCCTAATAAGGGATATATTGACTAATATGTGAACGTCCCTAACTTTATGGGCAAGTATTTTTTTTCTAAGTCTTTGTGTATTGGGCGAAAATAAGTTTTTCGTTGTGTCTTTGAACTTCTACTAAATTAATGACTAAAATCTGTAGTTTTCATTGAATATAAGATATCTTTTTTAACATTTGTACGGAAAAAGACGCTTTTCACCTCTAAAATAACCTTTTTATGTTAAAAGGCAGTCTATAAAGGTTTTTGCTCTATACATTCAGATTTTCAAGGGAATACTTGTTCAATAGTGTTTTAAAATAACAAAATAACACATATTTTTAATACAATTTTATTATACGGGTACAAATATTAACTACAGATTACAAAATTAATTTCACATTCAAACTTACATTATTTTTTATAAATTATTAAGTAGCTGGCAATATCGTTAAAAAACTAATTTAAACTAGCAATACTGTTTAAAAATGCAAAATAAAAATCACAGAATACAAGTTACACACTAAAAAATACTTTTTGGAAGCTCAGTATGAAACTGGAAATATCAAGGTCAAACTACCTGTTTTATGATCTAAAAAATATTTTAAGAATGACTCGATACAATCTTAGCTGCCTAAAGTTGATTCCGAGAAAATAAACTTACAAGACATAATATGACGAATGTATAAGATAATTAATCATTACTCAGTTCAAATAATTTTTGTATAAGAAAAAATTGACAAAATCACCTTAAAACTACGAAATCAGTTAGAAAAATGAATTAAGTCTTGAAAATTATTCTTAAATCTAATGGTTACTGCTTAGCTAAGTCAAGCCTACATACTTGCGATAAGACTAAATAAATATGGACTACACTTCCGGTTAAATATTCGAGTACAAAATTTGTTCGGCGAGACAAAGAGCTCTACCTATAAGGAAGGCTATTGCCTATATTGAGAGATTCTCTCATCCTATTCCTAACGCCTACGGAAAGCCTGAACGCCTATTTACGACCGCCAGATAGACTAATATGACGATTTATGACCATAATTATCGTAAAGTTGTGTTTTAGAAGCGAATTTCAACGGCCGCTTACGTAATCGCGTCTTGCGCCTGATCTAATCTCATATTGGGGCAAACATTTGGGCCAAAGAATCCATATAACGGCAAGACTTTTAAAACAGTTTATAGCCAATGTTGGCCCAAGTTTTATTTCCAATGCATGGAATCTAAAATTCATCAAAAAGATGGAAGAGCAAACATTACTTAAAAACTACGACACATTAATTGAAGAATGAAATTGGCACAATTAGTCAATAGTCGTCTTCCTAATGAAGGATGTAAGAGATGAAATCTCACTACTAGCCCTCTCGCTAGGTAGAGGGCTGAATTCCATCTCTTCACTCAAATTCTGTGTGTCAGAAGTGTTCTCAACAACTGGCCAGCGTTTGTGACTTGGGGCATACAAGACCAACAATGCAAAGATGTAGATATTCCACATCCCATACACTCCAGTGAAAAATGCTGAAGTGTATTCAAGCTCAATGTTCTCATCCCACTTCCACTGGCCTTCAGCAACTTGTCCTAGAATGAAACCTATTACAGTCAATGCAGCACAGAGCAGGGTAGCCAACATCAGGAACTTGAAACGATAGATGATTCCTTCATAGTGCAGGCGACGGACAGAACACATAGTAGGGAGGGACTGCCTCTTGTGAGAGATATTGATGAAAACTTGCCAGATCATGTAGCACAAGAATAGGAAATAGACCCCAGTTGATATCCCAGCCAGTATAATGAAGGTCAAAGCCAAATTAGTGCCAATATCAGTCACCCAGATAGAGTAGAAAGGGTTGCGAAGTTGCACACCCCTCTCGCACATGTCAAATATGAAGAGAGAGACACATCCCATAGCAACAGCACTCAAATGCCTCCAGTACTGCTTCACAGAGCTTTGAGCTGATGCATCTTGAATCAACATGTGCTCACCAGCAAAGACGAGCCAGAATGAAAACAATGTTGCATAGAATAACCCTTGACGAATATCTCCCAGCAATAACATAAAAGGCAAGTCAAAATGTAAGGTCAAGTACTCAATCGGCATATTCAAAAGGCAAAGGGCTAAACCTAAACTCAAGAGCATTTTCTCAAGTAGGACAGGCTTCCGTTGAAGCATGTGTATACGTCTCCAAAACCAAACAAGTATACCAACAATGCAAGGGAAAAATACAGTTTTCAAAGACAACCAAACTTTGATAAAACCTCCATTCTGGTTGATCACAGTCAACCACATGTCTTGTATGTGCCCTATATGTGAGTTCATTTTCGGTGTGTCAACTGGGAGTCGTACATTGAGTAAATAGTAGTCATGGAACAAAGAACCAAGTTCAAACAAAGGAATTGCTGAACAGTTGTATAGATATTCTTCACTTTTCACATCAATATCACAGTCTAAATTACGTTTTTCAACGGATTGTGTGTAGAGCGTCCATTTGTCCTCGGGATCGCCTTTATTCCGATACGCCAGCCGGGCGTCGATTGTTATTGTGCTGCGTGACTGCACCTCGAGCTGCGAGTGGTATTTAATGTCCACCTGCAGTACTCCGATCAGGTTTTGTTGCCATCGCGAATAGTCTAGAATCTTGCTCTCTCGCGGAACCGGCATTTGAAAAGCGAAAACTATGTCGGCCTCCGACAAATCATGATGCGTTTCTCCAAGGTCGACGGTCTTGCAAGAACCCTTCCCACGGTTGTAATACCACTTCGTCGTGTCATTTTTCGCAGAAGAGGTATCTCGGCACACGGTAGCGAGTATATTTTGAGCGTTTGCAGGCATGGGTGCGACCAACCCACCGATCAAGAAACATGTTAACTGACATAACAAAAGGAAACTTATTAAAATGGCGAGTTTGCGCCCACTTAAGTTTTCTATTATAGTCCCCGTCATGTTTCAGACGTTCAACACACGGATCACATTTAAAATCTGAGTCAACACGAGTTAAAATCGACCGGTGGCGAGTTCCATTGTTCTTGTTTTCTTTTTCGACGCGATGTATTTGACATGCGCAGTATCGATGTTGCCAGCGAAAAACGTAATTCTAATAACGTTATAACGTTTTCGGTTTCAAACGCGGTATATTAAATAACTATTATAGAATAACGCCAATGATATTATAACGTTATATCATTTGACTATAAATATTAAAATCCTAAAACTGCTTCAATTAATTTTAACTCAATGCGGAAAACGATAATTCTTTATAAAATATTAGAAATCCTTACACTGCCAGCATTAATCACTTCACTCCCATTGTGAAGCATTTATCAAGAAAGAGCTAGTTCAGCAAACATGTTGTTATTGCTAAAGTAAGCATTAAATATGTCCACATACAATTTTGATGTTGCTACTAATTTACTAATTCGTATTCGCTTTGCCCAATCCACCTCCCGTGGTCCCTTATAAAAAATTCGTTATTTTTTTTACTTTTTTTATATTTTGTTTTAAATCCCAATGGAATCCCTTTACATAAGTAGTATCATTAGTGCTACCGCTGCCTGATCCGAGCAAGCCGGAGCAGCATGAAGCTTGTTGCCCGCTCGGTAAGAGATATGACATGCCTTGGAACCTTTCTAAATTATTTTCATCACTTTTTGGCTTTTTATTTACACCAAACTTGTAAAATATTATGGTTCCATCGCAAGTCCGTCTAATTGGTGTGGCTTAGATTTTACTTTTGCAACGTTGTAGAATTATTTTGCTCTATAAATACATTTTACACGTTTGGTGCTTTTATTGTTATACAGCTTTTATTCCATCAAATGTGTAGAATGCTACTGTAGTTTGGGTGTATACTAATTTATTATTAATAAAATATATTGTAGTGGTTATATGTGGTGATAAAATAATAAAGATTGCTTAATATACGTAATGGCATGAAAATGGTTCTTTATTTGCATTAAGTATTTTTATTATGGAATTTATTTTATTTGGTAGATACTAATTGTTTATAATTCAAGCGCAAGATATTTTCGTGATCACTAAATTGCATAAACAATCTTCGCGATGTAAATGTAAATATTTGACGACGACTACTGTATTTTTAAGACATTAACAATTACTTCTTTTTTACTTTAATAAACTTGTAAATATTTTACTGAATTTTAAGTTCGATCTTGCTCTTGATTTATACAATTGCATAATATTTGGTGAGAGAATATACTAATCGTATTTTACTATTCCTATTCCTAACTGCACAAAATTGAAAATCCTCCCCCATTTTTTTTACAACTGTTATGTTTGTTTATGTTGACATGTTCTGATTTGTTTGTTGTTTTTTTTTTTCTTTTCCTCACTACCTATGCACGCTGTCCCGTTTTTTTTAACACGTCTCGGTGTTATTTTTTCCGCCTTTCCTTTTACCGAACGGTTTTCTTTGGCCCCGTCCTATCCTATTCCGTTTGTGACCCGCGCACCGGACGCCGCCCGCATGCAGCCAAGGGACGCACCAACATCGAACTGCGAGAGCAATTCATTCTGGCCGATGGAGTATCACAGAGCATGGCAGCGTTTAGGCCGCGTACGCCCCGCTCTAACACAAACACACCACCGTCCACTGGACCTATTACAAAGGTAAGTACTCAAACCGCTATACTTAAATAAGTCTTCTCTCCTACAGGATAGAATTAGTTTTAATTTCGCACAAGTAAAAAAGCGCACAGTAGTTGTTGGAGGGAGCAATCGGTTTGGGAATCAACTTTTTCGCTTTGTTTTCTGATTGAACTTTGCACATGGATTGTGTACATCCATTTGCAAGGTGCAGTGTCGTGAGTGCAGCATGTGTTGAGCTCGTAGAGATTGGTCGTACTGCATTAGTGTTCAAGCTATGCATTGACGCACAGGCTCGTGTAGTGTTTTGGTGTTGTTTGTTAGTGTATTTCATTGGATCCACTGCATTGGAGAGGTGGCACGTCTACGCCTATGGATGTTTTGGTAATGTATTTTCGTTCACCCATCCCGCTCGTCCCCTATCATACCCGCATCAGCAAAATTCACTCGCGTTCGACTAAACGTGTGGACTAATAGTAACAACGTGAAAATTCGTCATAAACAAACGCGTTCCGGAATAAAATACGATTGGCACTATGAAGACAAAAAACGAGTTGTTTCGTTTTTACGGTTCCTTCCTTAATAAGCCTCCCGGTTTTGTATTGGTGCGTTTAGCTGAAGAGTTTATGGAGCAGCTGAGGCCCATATTTGAGGCTCTACGGCAGCGGGAGGAGCTTCCGTGTTCGTATCCCCTGCACGTCGGTTCAACACATGGCACTAAGCAGGCGTTCATATACGGCCATTCAAGATCTCAAGGTTCCACGACGCCGGGCGCGCATCACTATAGCCACCACCACGGCTACCAGCCCTCTCCAGGATATCATTGGGTAATGCTATGTAGGCAGTGTGAAAGTGGCGCGGTTGATTGCACTCTCGAATCATTTTTGAGGTTTTATGTTATTATTTGTTCATTGTGTTAGTTCCATCGTATTTGTACGTAATGTAGACACTGTCAAGTCCGCTAGAGTAGCATGATTATAGCATTCATTGTGTATCAATTTGATTATCATATTTGCTTTGATTTCAATAGACACTTTTCCATGAGAATAGACACGAAAGATTTTCAAGTAGCTTATACAGCGTTTGATGCTTAATTGGATACGACTATGGCAGTGCAGATTAAAAATAAAATTTCCATGATAGGTAAGAGAACGCACAGCTCGTTCCGTGCCAATGTCTGCGGGAGGAGTGGCGGGCAGGGCATCAAGGTCTTCGCTGAGCGCTGGGACACCTGACTCCTTGAGTGACAACGAAGCAGCAAGTGGACTTGGAGCGAGGTATAAGAAGACCAGCGTGCCTAGGTGAGTAAATTAATAAATATAGGAACATCATTTTAACTTTAAACTAAACTTCGGAGAACCAAAAAATATTTGAGATTATTCGTAGATTATTTAATCTTATGTGTGATTTAACAGGTCAACGTTAACACCTGGAGGATCTCGACCAGGTTCAAGGCCGGGCTCACGAGCCGGATCCAAACCGCCATCAAGGCACGGATCAAATCTCTCTCTAGATAGTACAGGTGAGGAACATAACCTATTTAATTGAAATACCTTTGGAGAGGTGTAGCTGATTCGACTGTAAAACCCTGGTTCTTTTTGTTTCTAACTCAACGTTTATTAAAATCTCTTAATCTGGGGGTACAGTCTCTTAACTAGTCATGACCATAATTATATTTGATTAAATCTCGTTTATCCCTTATTTAGATGACGTATCGACACCATCTCGCATCCCGATGCGAAGGGTGACGAACACAAAGACATCGATAGCGCGCGCGGCTGCTAACGCCAGTAAGCTCGGTGTTGCCACACCTAACGGAGGATCGCGGCCGCGTACCCCAACTGGCTTCTTAACTCCGGCCAGCGGAAGGTACGTTACTTCAAATAACTGTTTAATGTAACGTTTTTGGTGAATGTAGATATGGTTGAAGTTTGTATCGTTCAAAAGCCGCTTTTTACTATAAACGGTACTTGGAATGGTTTGAGAATCATGAACATGGCGATCTATCTACATTCATTATTCTATTCAGAGAAATGAATGATTCTCTTTAGCCCCTCTTTCCTTTTTCTGTCAGGTAAATACCTCTCCTCAGACTTAACACTAAAATTAAATAGAAAAACAAAGGCTAGCCGTATATACCCTGACCTCTCTCCGATAGTATCGGATAGTCATCCGATCGGACTATGAGGGTAAAGGAAGAGGGCATGCACCTAAGTTAGCTAGCCTCCATTAAGTTTCGCAGCCCAAAGAGGGTCAGTAGGATATCTTCCTTGATACTCTATTATTATCACCAAAAATCCCGAATCATTCATTTCTCCACCAATATGTAACAACAAAAAAGACTGTAAAATAACCGGTGTACTGATACGCACGGACAGGTATCCTACCGGCGGGATGTACCGCACATCCAGTATACCGACATTGTCACCGGTGCCGGCGTTAGTGAGGTACACACTCAGAGTTCGCCCTTGAATTGTTTGTCCAACGTGTATCTGATTTTTGAGGACGCAATTTGATCAACAGCCCTATGAGTTCCTGTTGTTTGACCTTAAATTAAGTAACGTTAGAACCGTTACAGGTATAACAGATCAGATTGCGTCCGAAAAAAGCTTTCAAAGATACACGAGTGTTGAGCACGTTACGCTTCTTGAGGGTTTTAGGTGTAGTGACGTCAAGTGTACGTCTAAACATGTTTGGGTGCACCTGTATTGGGCCAGATCACGATTGTCTTTGTTATGTCTTATGATATCGTATTATGTATGTAAAAAGGGTGGTGGATACACTTCATTCAAGGTTTGGTATCGGAAAAGTCCAGAGGCATGTTACAAGTAGCCAGCTAAGCAGCTTAACACTGTGTGGTTTTACTAACAAAAACGACAGAATTATCAAGAGCGTTAACTAAATGATTATATTTTTTTTCCTTCCCGCATGCAAAATGGAAAACAAAATAAAACAGCTCGACACATTCCCAGCCATCGTCAATGGCGTCCGAACATCCCAAATCCTTATCCCATACTCATCCAGCATTCCAAACCCGAGGTTCCACTAAAATTCCAGTTTACGTTGGGAACCGCTCTCACCGATCCCCGTCCGGTGAGAGGCGATTGAAAATATCTAGAAAATCGCACTCGAGAGAAACTTCCCAAGAACCCAGTCCCACTTCCCAAGGCCCCTCGAGGAAGTCAGAGCAGAGAAGTCCCGAAGACGACTCCTCACTGTTCAGCATATCGGGAATGACGAGCGACAATGAATATGAGAGTAATATAAGCGAATCGAGCGGCGAAGCGTCAAAGCCGACCCAGCGCGACGTCAAAGGGTACAAGCTTGTAGAATGCTAGCTTCGGTTTTTGCCCGATTATTTTTGATTGATGCTCTTTGAATTTTGACATTTATGTTTTCATACGTATCTACATGTCATCGCCACAAAATTTCATGCTCACATCTGTCAGATCATCTGCTTGTCGAATCATGGATCCGTTCATCTCAAGATTTTTTATCGCACTAAGAACACGTCACCTGTTGATAATGTCACTGCATACAATAATACTAACATCGCCTGAAGCACTAACGGCTAATGATAGCTTTGCACCATAAAACATTGAAGTGACCGAATATGTCGACGGTTTTCTTGCAATCGACTATTTTGGAACCTTTACCGCACTCCATCCCAGTATCCTTATGACATGCTTCTTCTGTACATAAACCTGTACTACGTGCAGTTGGCCTTTTGTCTTGTCCGAATAAAATCAATATTGCAATATGTTCAAAATATTTTAGAAAATAATTGTGAAAAGATTGCTGTTTTTTTTTTAAGTTTTTATGCGAATCATACTCGTGTAGAAAACGTTACTTGATGAAGTTCGTTTTATTTAACGTATTGCAATATTTTTAATTCACACCTTACTTTATTGATAAGTAATTCTATTTATGTTGTATCTGATGATCTGTTTCTATTTTTGTTTCTGCACATGCATTTCTCCTTCAAAATATTCTTGAAAACTTTTTTAAATTACAAGGCTGTGGTCTAATTTTGAATACATGTGCAGTGACAATCTAACATATTTCCTTTTCTGTTGTCCTGACTAATTTTCTTTGTGTCTGCCTGTGTGCTCGCTAACATCAACATAGGAGTGGGTCATTTGCCTCTACTGAAGGACAAACGCCCGGCAGAAGTCGCATCCCAGTACTAAAGGATCACCATACTAACAGTAATGCCAATAGGTAACTACTAAACTTATGTAGTGTGCTTTTTGTTTTGTTATTTTTTTTTTGTTATTGTTAGTCGAAATTTTACGTAGGTATTTCTTGAATGTAGAACAATTGGCGGTAAAAATGGGTTTATGTTTTGTTTTTATTTTCTTTTATTTAGAGTTGACTAGTGCTTTGCATGTTTTGGGTATTTAGAGGAAGGTTACTAATGTGTCTTATTTTACAACAGGCAAAGGACACCGTCGGGAAGCACAACCCCAGTGCGGTCAGGTCAACAGACCGCAGTGACGAGGCTGTTAAGAAAGCCCTCAGACGCGTCCGACGCGGGCACGCCGACCACGCCCGCATCACGACGCGGCACTCCGGCATCCTCTCGAACTACGGAGAAACGCGAACCATTCCGACTTTAGACGATTAATTTAACGCCAACCACACTTCATAGTTCTGAACACATCAAAACTACGGAGTTGGGGACAGCACCTACGCTATGCAAGTCGCTCTGACGTTATGCTATACAATTTAAAATCATGTTTAATCAATTGCCAAAATTATTATATACCCCACCTTTAAAATTTTTACCGCGACAGAGCGGCTCGCATGCCTAGGGAAGTGCCGATATAACATTTAATAACTAACATAAAATTAACCAACGCGCGAATTAAGCAAAGCTTAATAAAAAAATACGCCAATATGGCTTTTAATTTAAGTGAGAACAATTTATAGATAATGGTATTAGTAAAACTTAAAGTCTGCACTTGTTGCCTTGTATTTTTTTCTAAAATCCGCGCCAGTTTTTGCACTTCGTAATTTCTTGTTTTATTTATTTGTGCTGTCAAGATTTACAGGACATGTTTGTTCATTAGTCGATGTGAATAAAATACTTTTTCTTATTTATTGTCAACGTTGCCATAATTGTTAGTGTACCTATGTTTTTTGTATGTAAAAATGCGTATTATTGTCTCTTTATGAGACTGGTAAAGTGTGATGACGATTTTAATATTGTTTTCTTAGGGACCATTTGGTTTAACGGATTAATGAAGATAGGTGATTGTTGGCGACCGCTTTCAGACTGTCGCACTCTTGCGTGTATATTCGCCAGATATGCGTTTAGACAGATTGTTTCAAAGCCGTCGTCCTCAATCTGTTAAGGTGATAATAGAATACTTTTTCTTTTGTAATGCACAATTATGTGTTTCCCTTCATATTTTTAAGTCTTATTTTGTCATTAGACATGATTTTTGATTTGATTATTCTTCTGTTTTATACACTACTGTATATAATTTATGTATTTATCAAAACTGCACAATCTCTTGTCGAGAAAAAGAAACGGATATTTCGTTTGACAGAAAATGGAAAATCACTCACGACTATCGCCAGAGTTGAGGGTGCCTTTCGTTTTTACAAAAATCAAAAATCTGATCATGATGACCATTATATTTATAAGTACATCAAGTACACTGTCGTAAAAGACGATGTTTAATAAAGCGCTAAGAATATTTTGATATTTATTGAAATAATTGCTTTAAAATGTAACCTCTTTCAAAATGTTAACCATCGCTCACCATTTATTTGTAAGTTTTTTAATATAAATCTGTCCCTGTTATTAAGCTTAATTATTATTATTACGAAAAATTATTAATCTGGTCATTTTTATTTAAATCATTGTTATATTTGTTATGTAAAATCGTAGCAAATCTACTAAAAGGCTTATGATATTTTTTGTATAAAGGATATCTTTGCATTACATCCGTTTAAAATCTCATAACAAAATACCTATCAAATAAATGAAAAGTAACAATTATTTTGTCGTTTTTTTTTTCATTTAACCGAACTTCACACACACATTATTTTGTACCCATAACCTTAACTTACAAAGAGAAGGGAATTGGGTTGTAACGCAAAAATGTTTCAATTTCTAGAACTTAATTGGAATGGATTCTTGCTTAAAATCAAATAAAAGCAAAGATAAACATTTTTGGTTACAAAACTGACATCTTCTTTTTTTTGCAGGCGACTTTTTGAATACACTAAGCAGATGTAGAAAAGACTAAACTAGTATGCTATCCACATAAAATAGGCTAGCAAACAAGTCAATGAAAAAAAAAATTATAGTGTCTCAAATGGTTACATTTACAAATATTATTGAAACACCCCAGTAAGTAATTAATATCACTTGTGTTGTTGTTGTCTCGCTCCTTCCCTTAAAAACTACTCTTTTGTCCTACAAACAGCACATTTTTCCAAAATCATAGTATTGCTAAAACATTTTATTTACCTAGATATTTAGTACTCCCAGTGGTCAGCATATGCACCTTTATTTACAACTCAAGGTTTTTCAGTCTATAGGAACTAGGACTAGACTAGCTAACCGTCGAGAGACTCCAGTCTTTGATTGTGGCATTTGTGGCCGACCCTGACTCCTGGCTCTCAGGTAAAGGTACTGACAATCCACTTATACAGCAGAGCCGTCGCGGTTTGCCTCTGGTGGAGGATGGGTGCTGTTGACGACCACTTCGCCTGTAACTACTGGAGACCAGTTAGAAGAGAAGTGGTACCTCATCGAATCTGGTAAGACTCGATGCCGTAACATGTTTGCCTCAGATGGAGCGTATACCCCAGGGAAAAATGCTGAAGTATAGTCAAATTTAATGTACTTATCCCACTTCCACTGGCTTTCAGAAACTTGACCGAGAATTATACAAATCACACTTATGACAACAAAAACTTCCGGAACGCATTATAGATAGAGAGATTTTGATGAAAACTTAAAATATCATGTAGCTTAAGAATATAAAATAACCTTCAACCAATATAATGAAACTCGAAGTCTAGTAAATCTCTTCTTCGAGCGTTTGTAGGAATCCACCAATCAAGAAACAAATGTAGAAAGTATGCGCCCACTTATGTGCTCAATTGCAGTCGCCGTCATTACTCACGATGTTAATACATGGATCACGATCAGGATCAAGAAGAAGAAGACACTTATAAATTAAGCCAGTCAACACGAGTATCCACCAACTACACTGTAAATATGTTATTGCTGTCACAAAATGCGCGGGCGTAATACAGATGATTTGAGCGCATAGCGTATTGAATGACTGTTACATTCAATGGGATTAAATCAATTAAAGTGTTGTATTGATGATTCTTTTTTACTATAACTCAGCAAAGCCATATTTGTTACGGTTGCGAATCATATTTTAGTCAACATACAACCTGACACTGACCTGCAAATTGCATAAAACGTAAGAATATTTCGACGCCTCCAAGCAATAACCCGGTAATCGAAAAATCAAAATTTTACAGGAGAAAAGATTTACTGATTTTGTCAAATATCTTTTCAACGAGTGGGACTATTGAAGTCATTGATGTATTAAATGAAAGCTATTTTTTTGCGAAGTCTACCTGTGCCATTGATATGAAAATCCTTTTATGCAAAACCTAGTTATTTATGAAAATAAATAATACCTGAAATTTTATACATACAATATTACAGTAATACTACTTACGGGGTTATTGCAGTAAATTTATGAAATAAAATATTTCATAACATTACATTACGGGCTTCTACGGCGTTATTTTTTATTTTATGGCTGATAGATAACTAGTTTGTACGGAGTTATTGTGGTAATGTCAAGTAATTTAAAAAAAGGTATTAATAAATAACATTGTTATTAAGAGGAAAATTATAAAAACAGTGTTATTGTTACCACTCGATACCATTTTTAAATTTAAATGTATTTGAAGATAATAAACGAAAAAATACAATAATAAAAACATTGTTAGTGAATATTACGGAACACGTATTTTAAAATTATTTCAACAAAAACCCCATAAACACGTTTACCAAAAATTTCATGAAAATGATTTACGCCAATAACCCGGTAATCGCAACTTACCAAAATAAAAAAATAAATAATTTTTTCGTACAGACCTATAACAGGTTTTTTGCCGAAATATTATTGTGTCTAAATTCCCAACAATAAACACGTGTGTCATGATTTCTTTGTAAATATCAATAGGAAAAATCTGGAAAAAATTGAGAAGGTGTATTCCAGTCCATAGATGCCGAATTTGACATAACAGCATAAACCCCGTAATAGTACATTACCGAGTTCTTGTTTGGGGGCATCGATTTGAATTCCGCGCCAGTTACCTTGCTTCCTCCTTAACGGTATCTTTATCCAGCGTTAAAATGGTTGTAGGCTAATATAGCTTAATATTAATTTATAAAAATTGAACTAAATGGCATAGTAAATTACGGTTTACTCAAATAACGAAAAGCCGTTATAACTATAACGATAATTTAACGCATTTATAGTAGGGCAACATTATACATTTCTGTCAGTGTCAATCTGATCGTGGTTTGTGATTCTGATTCAGAAAAAAAATAAACATCGTAGAAACTTTAAAAAACCTTCAATAAAAATTGGTAAAATGGTAGGAATCAACATGGATGGGCCCGCCCGAGAACGTGTGCTGAATTTAATTAATGAAAGGGACAGAGTGGAGATGGAAATTCGCGAACATACAGCTGTGTTGGAGACCAACAATGTTGGCATGAATGACTCTCTCGTCGATGCTGAAGGTTTCCCTCGGAATGATATCGATGTTTATAAGGTCCGACATGCAAGGCATCGTATAATTTGTAAGTACGTCATTTGATCTTCAATAGAAAAAAGAGATTCAGCTCATGGAATGACTAAGCAGTTTTGAAGGTTTTCTATGTCCTTTGATTGTTGTATAATCTTACTTGTAAACTATTGAACCACTTAAATACTTATATAGCTTAAGATATGCTTCTAAAAAGAAAGTATGGAAACCTTTTACAGTTTCAGTATAATATTAATTAATAAATGTTAAATAATCATTTAACAGTTTTCCAAAATATTTAACTTCAGGTCTCCAAAATGATCACAAAAGCCTCATGAAATCGATTGAAAGGGGTCTAGAAGAAGTGCACAGACACCTGCTGGGGTCAAATGGTGAAGGGCCATCAGTGACTGCTCCCCCATCAAGCAACGGTTACATTAACGGGAGCAGCAGCGGAGACTCTCTTCCTCTTGCTGTTGAAGACGGGGAAGTCTTTGCCATAGTTGGTTTTGTCAAAGACGGATCACCTGCGGACATTGGTGTAAGTATGACATGGATTTACATAATCATATGTGTCAATCAAGAGAACTTGATGTTTTTGTAAAGTATAAGGCTGGTCATACACGGACAGCTTGCAACTGCATAGTAAACTTCAGCCTTCTACGTAAACACATACATGGAACCGCTCCAGCAGTAGCACCTGCTTCGGGCGGTTGGCAGCGTGGTGAAATTTCATTGGCGGTCAAGCAGTCGCCGTTGACTATGAATGCAATAGCGGTCCGTGTATGTTGATCACTTTCTAACTGCTGTATAGCCGGCCTAGGTCATACAACACAACTACAACTAATTGAAGATATACCATCCGTAAAAAAAAAAAAGGCCCAATTGTACCAACCACGATTATTTTTCAACTCCATGCAAATAAGTTTTTTTTTTCTTGTTCTGTCAATATCAAAAAACTGCGATTAACCATTAGGTACTACCTCATGTTCAGGAGTAGACTTTTCAAGACATAACAATTAACAATACATCACCTGTTATTCCTAAGGGGTAAGGCAGAGGTGTACAGTATAGTAGACCTATATTTCGCCAGTTATGTTTAAGCCCCATGTGATAGGGACATTAGAGACATTAAAGGCTGGTTTACACAGCCGCTTTTTAAAAGTGAATTAACCTCGTAAGGCCCAACAACCTAATTTAATGACAAAAACATGTTGACACTCCGGCCCAAGAAACTTTTTAAAATCATTAAATTACGGCCCAGCGACCTAAAATTATGACTTGATTTTTAAACGTATTTTTTGGTTTAAATAAAAAAAGACAGTGACCTAAAAAAAGGACAAATAATTTCAAAATTTTTTTTTGCATAAAGTAAAAAAGTTACTAAATCAACTACTTGTCGACCTAAATTTCAGTTGGGCCTTACGAGGTTAAAATACACAAATTAACCAATTAAGATATTAATCAGATTTTTCTCAATTTTCAGGGCCTGCAAGAATATGATGAAATTTTCCAATTTGGTTCACTGAACCACCAGAACTTTCAAGACATGTCCCAAGTCAATGATATTGTGGTGAACTCGGTTGGTCAAAGGGTAAACATCAAAGTAAAGAGAGGCCACAGCGTTGTCAGTTTGACAGTTGTGCCCAGACCGTGGCAACACCCTGGGCTATTGGGTGCCCATATTCAGAGGAAAGCATAAATTTTTATTTTTATTTAAAATGTATATCTGAATTAACTTTTAAAAAGAGAAGAAGTCTGTATTTTTGTTATGTTGGAGTGAATTTTATGATTGATTTTTTCTGCTATTGGTACCTTTATTTACAAAAGTGTTGCTACCTACAATTAAAACAATGTAAAAATAATACTGATGGACCTTTTGAATTATTGTAGTGTTTTTGACATTGCATGGCTCTATTATTAAAATAAAACAATAATAAATCCGATAAAGTTTTAATTACAAATTATTTTGTATTCAACATAGAAATTCTAAGTTTTGTCCCTCACCGTCGCATCCCTCTAATACTGCTTCAAAATATTCACTAAAAAGTTATTAACATAATAAAACTAATATTACAAACTATAATTTTATTCAAAGAAAAACAATACAATTAACGAAACCAGAAAAACATTGTAAATATATGAATTTAAAAATAAATATGATGATTGATAACCATTGCATTTGTTTTTTTCCTTGGAAGTTTTATTTTTACCTGCTTCTCTTCTTTAGGAACGCCGAGTTTGATAATTTTATGATCCCAATCGTCGTCATCTTGGTTTTCTGTCTTTTCAACTTCTTTTTCTTTTTTACGGAATGATATTTCGTCGTCGTTGTACATGTATTTCATTGAAAAGTCGAAGTAAAGCTTGTCGTCAGCTAAACGGTAGTCGGGTTTTTCAATAGTTCCTCTTAAGCAGTCGTGGTAGTGACATACTGCTTTTTCTTGCTCGTAGGTTTCGCACGAACCTGGAAAGAGGTTTTGGGAGGATTTTATTACATTATTTTTTTCACTTTTGACTGTTTCGTTGGTCTAGTGGTCGCAAGCGCGACTGCTGAGTGTGAGGTACTGGGTTCGATTCCCAGGTCGGGCAAAGTGTTATAACGTTTTTCCGTCAGGAATTTCTCAGTGGCAGCTACGGTGCCCGGTTGATGGCAATAGGCTCGCCCTCTATTACATGGGACTTAAAAACAAAATGTGGGTGTACTATTAGGTATACCTCTGCCTACCCCCGGGGATTACAGGCGTGATGCTATGTATGTTATGTTGTAATTTTTTTTGCTATTATGCTCCTGCTGATCATGACCAATGAGGCTCTGGTCTAACTGCGAGGTCAGTCAGTGTTACCTTTTGGGTTTTTCCATCAGGAATATATCAGTAGCAGCGCGGAGTTCATGGCAATAGGCTTCCTTCTTCACTTAAACGTAACTGGCGAAATGTGGACGTACACCTCTGCTTAACCCTTCGGGGATTACAGACGTCATGTTATCTAAAGGGTGTAAAAAGACCCTTAACGAAGCCGAAAGGTACTTGTTCTCCCCGTCATTGCGATCATTTTTTGATTCTACACCATACCTGGGAACCTTCTAGTTACGGAGATATTGGGGGTCAAAGTACCAACTTTTTCACAAGTATTTTTTTAAATACATGTTTCTAATGTAAGATTTTACTTTAAACACCTTCACGACCCCCGTACTATTTAATCCATCCATCAGCACAATGTTTTGAGTGCGTTACATTGAGTTTTACCGTAAAACGTGATTTTTCACCCAAAAAAAAAAGTCATTTCCCAGCAATAATTTTAACGTAAAGATACTTAGTTTGATGTACAGAATGCTTGGTTGACGGCTTCGTGAAGGGTCTATTTACACCCTGTATGTTTAAAACTACTAGGTATGAAATACTACCTGGTCGCTTGACCCTCACAGTGAGGACGGCCCGTTCGGGCGCCATCTCTTGGAAGTGTACCAGGTAGCATGCTAGTAAGGTGCCCGTACGACCCCGACCTTGTCTGCAGTGGACACCTACCACCTGAAATATTGAGAGGAAATAGTGTTAAGCTATTATTTTGGAGAATATTGGAGCTTTTGTTCTCAATATAGTTGGGAAAAGGCTGGCCAGATGATAAGTATCTAGTAGGTAAGTATTTACGACTTGGTTTATTTTCATTTTATACGGTAGTCTATATTGTTGATAAATATTATGCATGAAACTTGGCAACACTAAACTATCCAACAATATTAGAACGTTGGGTAAATAGCAACCAACGCCATCTAGTGGTGGTTACTGTAACTACATAAAGATAATGAACTAGACAAGTTTTCGTAAATAAATAGAAGAACTCAAAAATACTAAAGAAAAACTTTCTTCAATGAATAAATGATTGTGTGTTAGAAATTAATACAAATCAAAACTGACCTCTCCCCTTATCTCAGCACGTTCACAAATCTCAATAAACTTCAGAATCTGTTTCAAAGTTGGAGCACCAAACTCCTTGATCCTTATCTCTGACCATTTTAATTTTTTCTCGCACTCCAAAATTGGCGGGATTCTCTCTGGTGACAACGTGATCAGGTGATTGACTCCTGCATCCGCTATATAGTTCAGGTTTTCCACTGTTTGTGGGAAACCCATTGCCGCGATTTTGTTCGGAATAAACCACGAGAAATTGTAAGGAGGATACGCTTCGTATTCCTTTTTTTCTTGAGGGGCTGGGACATCTTCCACTTTTTCTTCAACTGCTTCCTTTGGTTCCGTTCTATATTTGTACCAAAGTTTGGCCAACTTTACGTTGGGCCTGTTGGGCACTGAACTCATTCTCACGAACACTTTTGATAAACTTCACTAGTAAAGGAATTACCGATGTTTATTTTTACTACATCGCACTTGGTTTCGCGCCAACCAATATTGGCAGCCATTTTGGCACGGTCAGATTCGACATTTTAATGTTGTATTTATAGTGAAATGTCAATTACTAACTAATTAAGCTTTTTTTAGATGTGATAGTTTTTTTACGAAGTGTGATGAACTTCACACTGTATCGAATTATCGATGGGGGTAAAATTTGAAATGGAAACAGAGGTGTACTGACATTAGACTAAAGTGGGGTCTAATTATCATATGTCAGGTAAATTAATTAGGTACCTACGCACGACGGCCAAACAAGCTATACTAAACCAGTTTATGCGGATCTCTCATTGTATAGGAAATCTATACAAAGCGAGTCTAGCCGTCTAGTCATCGTAAAATTAATTTGAATTAACTTGAGAATTTCAACGATTTATTTTCTAGAACAACATAACCTTCACAATTTGTAAGCCCTTGAAGAAAATATATGTGTCACACGCGGAGTTTAATCTATTAAGAGACAGTTGTCAAACGATTTATTATGTTTTGGCTTGGCTGATTAAATGCGAAAGTTTGTGAGGATATATGGATGTTTGCTCCTCTTTCGTTGAATGGATTTGGTTGAAATTTGGCACACAGACTCTTTATAACCTGGATTAACATTTAGGTTACTTTTTAATATTGATAATTACCGACTTTGGCGAAACCGTGAACATAAGCTAGTTATAAATACGAGTTTGTGAGGATGGATGTTTGTTACTCTTTCACGCAGAAACTATTGAACGGACTTGGATGAAATTTGGCACACAGATAGTTTATAACCTAGAATAACACAGACTTTTTATCCCGGTAGTACGATAAGCGTTTGTGACAGATTGGCCAGAGAAAACCGCACAGATAGAAGAATAGAAGGCTATGGGGAGGCCTTTGTCCAGCAGTGGGACAATAAAGACTAAGAAAAAAGGGCATTAAGCTGTGGTAAAAAAAAACAGTAGAAGCTGGCCTCTTATTATTTTGGAGCTAGATGACAACGTGTTGCCACTGACGTACGGCTAATATGGAGACCACACCCTCATGGATTATCACATAGACAATGAATATTATTAGTTATCTAGTATTCCAAACTGTGTGGAACTGCGGACAACAACTATAGTGCTTGAGGTGGCACCCTCCCCACCTCCCGGCCCTTGCCGAGCCAGCCTGCAATGATAGCCTGACATGGCACTTACAGGTTAGTCCGGTTAAGCAGAAAAGAATTCGCAACCTAGTATCAAATCTGCCTAACCCTTCGAGAATTACAGGCGAGATGTTATGAATTTTTATGTTCTGCAAAAGATCCCATAACATCCCATCCCATCCCATAACAGTTGTTGCGTTTCTGCTTGGCAATAGTGGTCATTGACCCATCTATATTTATTGACATTCTTCTTTAAAAAAATAAAGCATTCTACTTCTGAATCGCGGCCTATCGTTATCCTCAACATTTTTTACCAATGAAAAATGAGACATACCTACATAGGTAGCTAGTTTTGATTGGTGCGAAGAGATATTAGGGAAAGAGCAATGACTGCTATTGCCACGCTACATCTATACGAAAAGTCGTTACATGTGGTCAGTGACCCGAAAACCTGACAACCAGTCTTACCAAGGAGTATCGTTAACTCAGTACAAACTGGACTGTGGAGGTGAGATAGGCAGCCGCACCCGGTCAGACTGGAAGCCGACCCAATATAGGAAAAGGCTAAGCAGATGATGATGATGTAGGAAATATTCGACAAAAAAAACGCCCTCGATAAAACAAACAAATAATATTTAATGTCAGGTACACAATAAAACAGATCACAGTCGTCTAACTGAGCGCAGTCTTGGTGCACTCCTTTGCCGCTTGTACGAACTCCTCCATGACGTCACCGCTGACGCCGAACTTGACGGGATTGTCCTCTGAGAGGTACTCGAAGTACCTGCCCACTGCCTCTTCGTGTTCCTCGGCGTCCAAGGATCCTAGAACAACAATTATAAAGGTTACAAAAACTCAAACTAAAATTTATTTCAATTAGACCATAACAGGCACTTTTGAATGTCAGAAAAACAAAGAAGGCGAAGCTACAGTCCCATACACAACGCATAATAACTTGTGAAAGTACAGTGGGCTTATCATGAGTTTGAAATGTATTATTCGTTATCTAATACTATCGCCCTGTCTCTTTCATATTCATCGACTGCTTTACGACACGAGAAGTATATCCGATAGTTTTCGATATCGAGGATAGTTTTTTACAAACTCATGGTAAGGGCACTGTAGTTGCCCATTCCAAAGCGTAGATCTCTATGGAGAAGAATGGGCAAGAAACTCCTTGGACACACTTTTCAATCAAAATATTTTTACAAGATCTTGGTTACATGATTCATGTTGAGATAATACATATATGTATGTGAGAACGATGTAGAAAGATGTGCACATTAAGAGCGTCCAGTACATTTTACTGCATAACAGCAATATATGTATGTAATAGCCTATAATGTTCCTACTGCTGGTTCACACGGCCTACTCTCTATGAGAGGGAGTGGGCTATAATCCACCACGCGGGCCCTGTGCGGGTTGATAGATGTCACATGTCCTCGAATTTTTGGTACGAGGACATGCTGGTTTCGAATCCGCGACTTACTGCTCGTCGTAAGTCGGGGCCGCCACCACTGGGCCACCGCTGCTCTCATTCTACTGTGTTAGGTTTCATATGAGCATTGATCAGTGGTATTCTTTCTTTTTCGTGTGGTTAGTGCCTAACCTGGTGTCCAAGTTTTTATGCCGCTCATGGGCCTCTGAGTTGGCTTTTACATGCCGTCGAGAAATATTTCTCAGGCATGCTGGTTTCCTCACGATGTTTTCCTTCACCGAAGCAAGTGATACAAGACGCACATACATCAGAAAAACAAGAGGTGCGTGTCTTGGGTTGGCAGTCCGACGGTCACACCACTAGGTTATCATTGCTCTGCTGAGCAGTGGTGGCAGAAGGCTCCAAGTTAAGAGTCTTTTAAGAGTCTTCTTCCGTACTTCTCTATTACTCGTCATCTCAGCAGTCAGCTCCTTTCTAGCCAAATCCTCCTTCACACAATCCATCCATCGTTTCTTTGGTCTTCTTCTACTCTTATAGCCTACATTCATACTCAAAATTTTCCTCTGGGTTAAAAATAGTGATGCGTTTACGAAGCGCGATAATAATTGCAATTTTCCCTCAAGAGCGTTTATTCTAGCGATTTCGAAGCTGTAGCTGTAAATACTACAGTGACGTCAATTGTTCACCGGAAGTCAATCCTATTCACGAATCGAAATAGTCTTCAATGTAAAATACAGAATGTTTCATGTTCAAAGTCTTGCTGTTTATTTTACGATGATCAAAACGCCTTTAATCTCTGTCATTTAATTTCAATGTGTTTTTTTTTGTAACCATTTAAACAAGTTGGCATCTTTTCTTCCGGCATTAAATAGTAGTCCAAAATCTATTAAGAAGCAGCTGATTAAGAGAAAACTGTCTAATGGCTACTGATTCTTGGTCAAGATTTTCACAAAGTAGGACAAGGTTATCTACGTACGTTAATCGTCTTGTTTCGGGACGCTATTCTTTATGGTAGATAAATGGGCCTGCTCTTGACTTCAATCTTGCTTTTTGGAAAGTTTTGTGAAAATCTTAATTTATTTATTCAACCAAGCCTTGGTTGCGCACGTTTTGAACCTCAAAAATGACTGAAGACTGTCCCTCAAAACGCCCTTGTCCCATTCTACTTGGGGTCGGCGCAACACGTTTTCTTCTTCCATTCTCCCCTGTCAGACGTCACGGCATCATTTACTCCTTTCTCTTTCATATCATTCCTGATTCCTCACACAATCTATCCAAATTTTCTTTAGCCTTCCTCTCCCTCTCCATCTATCAACATGAACTTCTTCATCCCAGCAAAAAGGCTATTGGTGAAGCCTTTCAGCTGGGGATAAGTTGCGGAAAAAACTTCCCAGCAACACATCTGTCTGTTATGTTAGAAGATCTTTATTCTACAACAAAACTAGCAGGGTGACTATGTAACCAGCTCTTACATTGTTAGCACTTGTAAGAAACTACCCACATTAATCAAAGCAATGGCAAAATCTCCCCGCCAATCAACTTTGATAGATTGATTGATGGACCTATCCACTACCGATTCTCACGGTGTGCCAAGAGAAAAGATAGTGATATAATTTATTGTCTTTAGTTATGTTATGATAATGACCACCAGGTGAAGACATTGCATAAGCTTTAGATTCATGTATTAGAATAAGCATCAGGCCCTCTTCACGACCTCGGGGGATCCGACTTTTGTCAAACGATAAGCGTGAAAAATCGCTTCTTCTTTATCATGTGGTTAATGCCTAACCTGTTTTCAGAGTTGTTATGCTGCCCATGGGCCTACGACTTACATGCCGTCAAGAAATATCTCTCAGGCATGCTGGTTTCCTCACGATGTTTTCCAGTTCCTTCACCGAAGCAAGTCATAATTATACAATACGCATATGAATCCGAAAAATCAGAGGCGAGCCTTGGGATCGAACTCGAGACCTATGCCTTGGCAGTCCGACTGTCGCACCATTAGGCTATCACTGCTATAAAAATCGCTTAAGCGTGTACCTTGCGGCCACGAGGTTACCATTTGGCCACGAGTTACACACTGTTGCAACAGCGAATGTGCAGAAAACAATTAATACTAGAAATTGCGACAAGGCGAAGGAGCGAAGTAAACAAAAGATGCGCGGGCGTGTCGCATCACCTGGGACCGCAAACGGGACCTAAGACTTCTTTTGTTTTACCTAAACATCTTCTAAACTTAATATTCATATTTAATTAGTACAATGGTCCGGTATATTTATAAATAAAAACAAAATGATTATAAAATTATTACTTCCCTATTTGAATCGAATTTTGTTAACAATTTCAAGGGTTTTATTTTTTTTGCACGGAACCCTAATCTATTTTCTAAGACAAGTAGCCTACAGACTCTTTATAACATCAGCTATCTCCCGTCAAAATCGGTCCAGCCGTTTCAGAGATTAGCCGGAACGAACAGACAGGCAAAATTTTAAAAAATAAATGTTATAAGTACCGTGCATACTCGTACATACTTGCATATGCATTCAGTTAAAAGAGTTTATTTTAAAATTACAAACTGAAACTTCAATATTATTTATTTTTATAGATAGAGAACTATATCACGTCATACCTGTCCTGATCATCCTGATCGAGTTCATGGCTTGGTCTGGTAGGAAGCGGTGGAAGTGTATGAGGTAGCAGGCCAGCATCACACCGGATCTACTCCTGCCTTGGCGGCAGTGGACGCCCATCACCTGAGGAGTTACAATAACAGGAATTTGAAACTAATATGTATAAGACTGACTCATTGGTCTAGTGGTTGCAAGAGCGACTGCTGAGCATTAGGTCCTGGGTTCTACTCCAAGCTTGGCCAAAGCGTTATAAGGTTTTTCCATCAGGAATTTCTCAGTAGCAGCCGTGGAGTCTGGATTTGTGATGGCAATAGGCTCGCCGATGGGACTTAAATATAAACGGCGAAATGTGGGTGTACTATTAGATATACCTCTGGCTAACCGTTCGTTGATTACAGGTGCGATATGAGACTAATATGGCTGTACGGCACTAAATAGGGCACCAAAGCACCCAAAGCTGAGAGAGTAGATGACGCTACCAAAACACCTACTAAACAACAATTTTATTAATTTGTTAATTTCGATCGATCCAGTACTTCTCAATCTTTGCTTGAGGGATTTTCAGCAAGCATAGTCAGCGTGAACACTTGATAGCCAAGTAGGTGAGGCGTGATTAGAAGGCCTTCGGGCAGGGGTCCACTTTCAGTTTTCAAAAAGGGTCAAAAACTAATAACGGGCCGTTCAACGTTGATTTTTCGTCTCTTCGTATGGGGTTCTCGAAGATATTGTGACCTTCCAAAACTGAAGCATTTTTTTTTTTTGCAAAATTTTGGTGAAGGTGCCTAAGTACAGTCGCCAGCGCATCAAGTTACCACAAACTGTCAAATTTTCTCATTCGATTTTGAATTTAACTTACAACATTTGGTTTTAAATTATTTGGAGAAATTTCACAGTTTGAGGTAACTTTTTATGCTGTCGACTGTATATAATGCAAATTTTAATAAGTATAGTGTGACCGTTTTGTTATGATCGTGACAAGTCATTTAAAATACAGATGACGCGCGTCACTTTACTAAAATGGAAAAGCACTTGTGCGGTAAGTCCAGCATAATAATTATGGCATTTAGCCACAATTTTAATGATTCTCGTTATTTATTTGGCCCGTGCTAGTTTCAGACGCAATTCGTACTCGGTCAGGTAAATACTTATTACCTAGGTAGACTGAAATAGATTTTGTTTATTTATGTCAAGTGAAACGCGATTGGTTGGAATTTTAGAAACAGACGCGACTTAGAAAAGGTCGTTCAATTTTATCTACACCATTTAAAAGTCCGTCAATATATAGTGTTCTGAGCATTATATGGCATCCTAAATTTATTGTGAAAGTTCCTAATCTACGTGATATTAGATAATTTAGGTACTCACTGCAATATTATTAGTTTTAAGTTATCTTACTGCGCCCTAACAGGGTCATGTACTCACTAGTTTTAAGCCTAGCGTGTAATTATGATTAGGTACATAGTGCATTAAAAAATAATGAAAGATAAGTAAGAAACTTTCAACATCACATTTGGAACATAGATTGGCGAGGAATGTTTGTTGTCATTCTTCCAAAAATAAGGAATTAAGTATCTGCTCTCGCCTGCCTGCCTTTCCACGTTACCTTATTTCCTTTTTACCAAAAAATAATGAGTAAGTCTTGGTGAAGGATTAAAATCAATAGATTCGCCCAATCGCTTCAAAAAAATTATCACATTTCTTAGAACATTCGCTAAAATACCTAGTACCTACCTATTGTCTCGCTTCCTCATCAAAATCGTACTGATCTATCACATACCGCGTGTGTGCTCTCACTCACGAATCTCAGTATATACACTTTTTCAAGCGATTAAATTGTGGTGAGGGCAAAGATAACGATTTAAATCGTTGATCTTGGTGTATTAATAAAGGTACACACTAGAGAAGCCTATCATATTTTGTCTATGACCCAGTGGGTTGACATTTCTCTATTTTAAAATTAGAACCTCGGCGTATGATACATGAGGTCACTGTCCGATGTTTTTTTTAGAACGGTGTGCACCTGCTTTTTGTAGACCTATCATTTTCGTTACATTTTTTTGAGATTAGGAAAAATAAATAAACTGATGGGGGCTAAAATCGTCTAATTGAGACTTTAGATATTGATCTTTATGTTAATAATGGATAATTTTGAACACTCACCTCTCCTTTTTTGTCGGCTTTCTTACATACGTCGATGAACTGTTTAATTTGATCTACGCTGGGTGGTTCAAATTCTTCTACGGGTACTTCTACCCACCTCAGCCTGGGCATGTCATCCACGGGAGGTTTCTTACCGGCTGTTAATGTTACCAGAACCGAAATACCTTGATCAATTAAAAATTTCAGATTTTCTTTATTTCTAGGGAAGGCCATGGCAGCTATTTTTTTCGGAATGACCCATGAGAATTTTAAAGGTGGATACGCATCGACCTCAATTTCTGGGAAAGGGTTTTCTGGTATAAAAACTGTTAATTCATTCCTTATTTCCTTTGTGGCTCCCGCCAGACTTTTATCATCTTGCTCTGTGATATTTTCTATCCTTGAAAATATTTCTCTCGGTTCATATTCATCATCCATGGCTGTATGATTTGCGTCCACTGCACGAAAAAAAAAACTATTAAATTTATTTAGTATTTACCGCGCAAAATAATGTCAAATTATTTTTTTTAATGGTTTTTTATTATGCACAAGTTTTAGCACTGGTTATTTTTCCGGTTGACCATCTGGCGCGGTTTTTGCGTGTTAACTGACTAGAAAGGGCGGGAAAAGTTGGCACTGGCATCGCTGGAGATGTAACATTTATTTCTGGAGTCTCTTATTTATGTTTACAACGATCAATTTCTAGCGTAAAAAAATTATTGTTCACGGATCTTAGCTTTGTTTCGACAGAAAAGATGAAAGAATAGATCATTTTTGTTGTTTTTTTTTAGGTTAAGTTTTCCCTCGTTGAGATCTGTGGGGAAATTGGTCTCGTGTGTGTTCGCGTGTTTTAAAATTACGGATGTTTTATTTATGTATGACGTGTAAGAGATATTGTTGTCTATGACGTTCTTAAAGCTTCTGTAAATACGGATCTGCTAATTCCGGCTGGATGTGCTTTGTAAATGTGCAATCAGAAAGTATTGGAGCAATGAAATTGTTTACTGCGCTTGAATTGTTCCAGAGTTGGTTGAAAGTAGGATAGGATTTCAATGCATATTATTGATATTACTACTTGTTTTTATGTTTTTGATTTAATTTAATATTTTGCATCGAGCGAGCTTTTCCATTCCTGCAACTTTTTATGAAAATAAAGCAGTTTTTTAAGTTTAGATGTACAATTTCACAAAAATCTACATATAAGTATTTTGTTAATGAGTTTGATTTGGAAAGCTCCGAAACTACTGCTCCGATTTCAATAATTATTTCACTGATGTAAAGGTACACTAGTGCCATAAGGTGCTTATACTCGTTCCTGGCCAAGAAACAACGGGAGAGTTGGAAAGACATGGGTAGGCCTTCGCACAGCTGTGAAACAGAAAAAGAAAATAAAAAAAAATTGTGCCATAGAGTTTCTTCAAAGCGGATGAAGTAGCGAGCAGAAACTATGATTAAAAAGTAGCTAGATATTATGTTCTTAGCATTAGCGTGATAATGTCACAAATTTACAATATTTATCTTATATCCGTCACGGCTGTGCGGAGGCAGTTGGACTTTACAGGGTGTTACGTATTTAAAATCAACCTCACGCGGTGTTCTGGGGGCCTAAAATGGAGGCTCAGAATCACAATAGGATAATAACCAATTTGAATCACGTTAAAATTCTTAAAATGGTTACAGACGCCGTTAATATTACGAATTCTCACTTTGTGACCATTTTACGAATACTACTAAGATTATAACTAGTATGACGGCTATTTTAGGCCCCCTGAGTGGTTCACGTTCAGCTGGGGTCAGCAAACAAATAATTTGTGGTCTGAATTCTAAAAAATCCTTAGGTATTTCATTATTTTTCAGCGGGTATAACCCTAAAAAGCACTTCAATTAATTAAAACAATTACTTACATAATAGGAGCTCGAGTTATTATCACGCTATCAAAACTAAGACTGATGCACGCCAAATACAATGAAACCCGAATATGGAGACAGCAATGTGACTGGCTATGTCAGGCTAAGAAACATAACAAAACCAAAGTAAAATCAATCTTAAACACATCAAGGCAAAATTGAATATCGCCTGAAGTTTTGCTGAAGAATTATAGACCAAGACTTTCAGGGGATTTTAATCTTAATTTTGTTTTAGTTTAGGGGTGATAATGGCTTGGATCACAAAAGTAATAGGCCTGTATGATCGTTGAACCCTTAGCTAGTTCAAGGAGTGTTTTTGACTGGCCAGACATGTTGACGTTTGGCAACTTCTGCCAAAAGTGTTAGTAAATGAAATTAATTACTTTTTATTTATTGCTACACTAACGAAACGAAAATTATCTATTTCATTTTTCATCACACCGGCAGAGAGGTATGTACCTCTAGTATAGGTACCCCGTTTTCGCCACTTTATGTTTAAGTCACATGTAATAGGGGTGAACCTATTGCCATCAAAAGGGCACAACTTCAGATTCGGACTGCTACTGAGAAATTCCGAATGGAAAAAGCCATTAAGCCACTTAGGCCCGACCTGAGAGTCGAACGCAAGACCCAATGCTCAACACAACAGCAATTAGGTTGCGCTTGCGACCATTAGACTAACGAGACGGACATTTTAATTACTTTTATTTATTGCTACGCTAATGTGAGATGAAATGAAGAACCAAAATAAATATCTTATTTTGGGTGTTGTTGATAATGATGTAACAGCTAAGATGGCTTGGCAAGTAAGTGTAAAAGAAAACATCAACATCCGTAAGATGGATAAATCTATACAAATAAATAAAACTGAAGTGTCTGTTTGTGATTTTAAAACAACAGCTTTTTACTGAATGCTTATGAAACTATCTACGCTACTAATAACGTTTTTTTTTTAATTTTTGTCTGTATGTGTGTTTGTTCCGGTTAATCTCCGAAACGGCTGGACCGATTCTGACAGGAGATAGCTGATGTTATAAGGCGTAAACTTAGGCTACTTTTATTTGGAAGAAAAAAGCATTTAAGGGTTCTGTGTAAAAACATTAAAACCCTTGAAGTACTGTATTTTATTGATTTTTACTGTAGTGAAGAAAAAATTACTTACATGCATAATTATTCCGTGCAATTCGATTGGTCAAAATTTGCACAGCGTCGCTCCTCTCTTCTCTTCTTCGCTCCAGTGGACAGGCAGCCAAAGAAAACAGCAGATTTTGTTCTATAGTGTAGTGTTTCTATAACTATACAGACAGGGTCTCGTCGTTTTGGACTGCTTTAAATGGTCACCCTGTATGTCATGCAGTACGCGAAGCGTATTTTTTTTAAGAGGTAAGCCGGAGTACATATGGTCTTTAATGTGATTTTATTATTTGTCTATGGAAAAGTGATTGTGCCATTTTCCAAAGGGAATCCGGTAGGTATCGAGTTGTATGAAGCCTTCGCCACTGATGTTATGTCACCTTGATCTGCATTTCTCTCCCAACGAGTTTCTTTTTTTTTTCAACGGATTAGTTCCATTTTCAAAGGATTACAAATTCTGAATTTTTTCGTCATAAATTCACTATGATTAAACGTGTGCCATTTCCCAGCGGGTATTCTACTTTCTACGTACATTTATTCAAGGCTAAAAAAGAAATTTATAAAGTCTTATTACTCGAAATAAAACGACATAGGAAGCAGAGGGACCCAATTCATTATGTATCTTTCTTATTTACGATTCTCAACCTTAACACTTTAGCGGAAGGTTTATTTTTGATTAGCTCGACGATGGTCTGTTGCTCTTTACTTGACGCAATCGCGGACGAAATTAGATTACGGTTTTAGATCGCTTCGAACTTGAAACACATTCGATATAAAATATGGGATAACAGTGTCTTGCTCGTGGAGTCGTGGCTAAATAATAACAGCTGCACGGGTCGATTTTCAAGGCTAGGCAACGTTTACTGAAGTCGAGACTGTCCGTTGCATACCGAGACCGTTTGTCGAAAGCACGTTAAACTGTTTGTCCCGGCAGTTCATGATCAGCTCATGATCTATCATTAGGCCTTGTCGATTGGGCTGCGGGAGTGTTCGAAAGAGATACCGTGGCCCTGGAACACAAAGCGCAAAGAAGGAACATGGTTTTTGTCAGTAAAAGTCTGACACTCCCTCCCACTTCATCCAGAGCGGGGGGGGGGGCTTTGTAGATGATGATGATGCCATGATCTATTCGCTGGCCCAGGCCCCATTTTATAGGGGGTGTTATCCACATGTTCCTACCTATTCCGATCTCTGATCGAAGTTTACGCAAAGATATTCTACCAATTTATCTCTCATCAGACTACTTACAATTTTTTTTATAATTATGAATTTTTCACCAGTAGGAATGCACCAATTTAGTAGTAAGTCAACAGAAATACATAAATTAATATATCTCTCAGCACTTCTAACACAAGTATTACGTTGTACCTATATTGTCGACTTAGTGTCAACGTACCTATGTTCTTGGTAGACATGGTGTGGGCGTCGCCGACAAACGGCTGTCACAGAAAAACACGTGAAAAAGAGGAACGTGGCAGAAACGTGAATGGTCTGAACCTACATAAAATTGGAAGTATACTCAACACTTTAAGGGCCGGAGTCCACTGAAGCAGAGGGAGACGAGACGAGAGGAAAGGAGATGTGTTGTTGTGTGTGTGTGTTGCGACGGCCAAGCGCACAGCGGAGACGAGAAGAGACTTGAGCGGCGTGCTGTGAGCGGTGTGCGGTGAGCGGTGCACATCTCGACACCGTTTCCGTGTATATGTTACGGCTAAAAGCCGAAGTAAGATTACACCAAATTCTAGCCGGCTATACCTAGGTGCGGCCGGTAACCATCTTTTTTATTGCTAGGACACACCGACCAAATGGATTAGGTTAGGTTAGAACTGTGACCAAACGCGCTACATCCAAATTGGTCGCATTATAAGAAACTGTTACCGGCCGCACCTATGTATAGCCGGGTAGAACTAAGTGTAACCTTAATTCGGTTTTTAGCCGTAACAGATACACCTCAGCTTTTACGCACCTTCTCTCCTCTCCGCTTTTAGTGGATCCGGGCTTTCAGGCTATATAAAATCCAAACAAATTCTAATAAAGTATCTATCAGTGTAATGTTTGTACCACTGACACTGATGGATCCTTTAATGCCGATGACCGTTAGGGTAGAGGTGTTATGGAGTGGAACTGCGAATCCTCTAACAGGGTTGGAAGATCAGGCTCTCAAGCCAGTACTATGAATGAATAAATTTATTTTATTTCGGATACAAAAAGATCCACAGTGTTAGTAACCTAATATTAAACAACTTATTATCTAGTGTTAGTACCAATTACCCTCTGCACAAGAAAAATTACAATTGGAGAGCTATAGCTCTCCGCTACAGTTCTCAGGATGCAGTTGCAACTGTCTCTCACTCTCCTGAGTAGAGAGGCACTTTTTTTTTGCGAACAATCGCGTGAAACCCGTCGGTACGGGTTTGCGCAAACATCCCCGACACACTGCAGTAGCGAGGCAGTCTCAACAAACTCCTGAAGGCATTATTATACTGGACGCGCAGGACATCCGGCGACCTTTTGGTGTAATTGACCCATAGATTACCTGTGTACAGACTGGTAGTAGGCCTTGAAAAGAGAGATTTTAACTAGGTCCGAACTAGACTATTAATTAATTCTGTGCCTGTACTGCTTGCCTGCACGACAAGCTCTGAAGCTTCTGAAAAAGGTTACCTTGTAAAATCATTGGAATAACATTCTTTCGACGCTCATAATTTTGCGTTGACAGCGTAAGACATTAATGCGTTTTCGCTCAATATATTTGGGATGTCAAAACGTTGCTTTGATTTATTTTCGAAATAATATAAAACTGGTGTTTATGTAAATGTGTTTTTGAAATCTCTCATTGTTTAATTTAGATATGATGGTATAGTTTTCGTAGAAAGTGTGGTACAGAGTACAGACAGCACATCAAGCTACCGAAAACTGTCAAATTTTCCCAATCAACTTTGAACCTAATGTTTTAGAGATAAAGTTGAAAATGTATTAAAGAATTTGACAGAATTTTAGTAGCTAATTGCATTATTGGAATTTCATCCCTCAGCACTAAAACTTAGCTTTGAAAATTCTTCAACGCGCATTTATTTAGTTGTGTTGTGGAAACGGGTAATAATGAAAATAACAAAGTTTAAATTAAATATAATATATTTTATAATAACACAAGTATACTAGCTTACATGTGTAAATATCAACTATGTATATAATCGTTTGACTATAACAACATTTTGGACATAGTTTTGAGCCAATCAGCAAAGTTATTGAAAAAAAAGTGTTTTTTGCATCTCATTTTTATAAAAATTAGGTCTTATTTTAAGTACATTTGATTCAATGATCACAGTATGCACAAAATGTCAATGTGTAAAAGAATACTGCTCATAAATACATGATTTCAAAATACTTTTAAGGGAATGTTGAAAAGGCTTTAACTTAAAAAAAAACTTATTTTTTAAACGGATACTTTTTCAGCCTTCGCAAATAAAAAATCGTTGTGAAACGGAATATAATTTTAAAAATAATTTTACGAAAAGTATTTCAAAGGGAATGTTTTAAGTACATCGATAAGGCGTAATAATTTCAAAGTAAAAATATAAAATAATAGCACTTGGTAAACTTATTTTCTTTTATAAAATCGATTACGAAAAATGAAAATGACAAAACATTGATAAACATAAAAAAGGCTTTACAATTATGAAAAAAAACTTAATAATAAAAATCTATAATCTAAATAATACATTAAATATTGGTTATAACCTAAAATTATTTTATTTTAACTGTATACTGAATTAGATACAGCATTCACATTATATTGATAGATAAATTACAATAGTCTTCCCAGTTTAATATATTTTTGATAATTATGTCATAAACTGGCGGACCAATATAAACTTTTTACAGTTATATACTTTGCTCGGCATAATTTTGTATAAACGTCATTCATATAACGCATTATCTCATGTAAAAAACTATTACATAATTAATTTTTGAATACTTCAAATTGTATCTAAAACATTATTTCAAGTAAACTTAATAAGCTCATTTTGTTTGTATTAACACAAACCATTTTTTAATATTTCAACTGAATTTACATATAACAAAAAATGATTTAAAAATCCAAATCAAGTTAACATTCAACACTTTCAAACAGATTTTTATAATATTTATTAATTGTAATTAATGAGCTTGGCGGGTACACTGCCATGCACAAATCGCACGGTTTTATACCTTCCCAAATTTAATGAGACGAAAAAAAGCAACTGCCAAAAATTTAATTTACTATATTGTACATTTCTTAACAATTCTTAAAAAGGCGTTTTTCTTTTAAGCGAGCTATGCAATACTATTCAAATTAAGTCTATTATTTCAAAGAACTTTTATTTAGGCCAAACAAAAAGGAACAGAGTTCATTACTATGCAATAACTATGCAACATATGTGCCAATAAACCGACAATTATTCATTTAATAAATACTTGGTCATTTTTAGAGCAACAAACCATCGTAAAACTGGCAATACTCTGAGCGGATGGTCCGTAAAAGTATGTTCCGCGACGGATCACGGATATATTTGCCCTGAACCGCGCGGATTGACGTCTATCCGCGCCGTTTCGTCTTCATATCATAGACCGTTAGAAAATCTTTTGATTATGGTCCTTTCGATATTTGAAAATTGGACTCGAGCAATTAATTTTAAATTAAAGTAAGCTACAAGAGATTCAAGGCACGTTGTCTTTTACAAAATGGAATGTTTTTTTTTTATTGTAAAATTTGAAAATTGTGGAATGCATGCATACTTTTCGAGTGTAAGTTAATAGCAAATTGTTAAGTAACATGATTTTAAGATTAAGTACATATCATAATTTCGTATAGCGATTGGTCTCGACTTTTAAGCTTATTGCAAAAGTTTACTAGTTTTTTTTTTACTAAAAATATACTAAAAAATAAAATATGTCATAAGCATACGCCAAGATTATGATTATTTTCTAAAATATTAATTTTGCTATTGTTAGGAAACTTTTTGTTAAAAACCGCTTTGGACTTAACAGTCCACTACCGCCTTTGTTGAATTAGTGGCGGGTTTAGAAACTACATGATTAAATAAATTGCTATTTTCCGGCTCCACCTTACTATTCTAAAAATAATTCATAGAAAATTGACAAATTCATAATTATTTTAACTCTAAGATTTTGATTAACTATGTAAAACATGAATTTTGATTTAATATAGCACCTTCCATAGGAAGTGAATAAACTATCTAAGTGATTAAAGACATTTCATACTACGGCTTTGTTATAAACGACATACATCTGCCAAAACGTTTAAAAAAACGTTTAAAGAAATGTTTAAAAAAATTAACAACCAAACGTTACCCCAATAGAAAAGATTTAAATTGTCAGATTGTCCTCTGTGTGTTCTTGTTTCTGTTTTGGTGACATTTTAATTCGTTTGTTAGTTGCTTACTCAACGAAAAACGTATCTACCGTTCTATGCAGGATGTTTGGTCACTCTTCTTCAGCGAAAACATTTTTTTGCGCGACCTCACGCCTGTAATCCCCGAATGGTACCTAATAGTACACCAACATTTTGCTAGTTACGTTTAAAGTCCCATGTAATAGGGGGCGAGGCTATTGCCATCAACCGGGCACAAATCCAGACTCCGTGGCTGCTACCGAGAAATTCCTGATGGAAAAACCCAATAACACTTTTCCCGATCCGGGAATCGAACCCAGGACCTCAAGCTCAGCAGTCGTGCTTGCGAACACTCGACCAACGAGGCAGTCATGGCCCATGGCGGTCACAGTGAGGGTACATCTAATGATTTTAATCTTTGCTGAAGGGTCCTGCTAAGATTCTAAAAGAATCTTGACTTAAACAACTTAGCATGGGGCAGTATGGCTTTCTTGTTTGTTTGTTTGTTTGCATTATTTGTTTTATTTTTATAGCGAAAACCTGCCTTTAGACTGATTATATGAAATATTAAGTGAGTATGTCGTCTTTAACAAATTCAAACAAAAATGGATGGAATTTGACACTTATGCAGTATTTTACAACTAATATTATTGTCAATAACGTAACGATTTTACAACTGATTAATAATGCCTATTTTTATCTTTGAAAGTCAAAACGATGTGATGATTTATAATTTAACTACAGAATAACTGATTGAGAATGATAAGTGAACGAAAACAAAGAGTGAATGTAATAAATTGAACGAATGATTTCTATTGAAGCCAAATTGGGTGAATATTACATTTTACAATTTGATATGTTATGAAAAATTGAGCTAAAATCGAAGAAGTTGATGATTATAATGTTCCTTTTCAAAGTACATACATTTTAAATGGAATGATTTACATTTTTTTATTAACAAGATTTGAAATACGTAAAAAATACTATACACATATATTTAGGCACAATAATTAAGTATTTACTACTAGTAACTATGTTCATATGCAAAAAATACGCATATAACATAGCGCTTGTATACCATATTAGGCAGGGGTGTACCTAATAGAACACCCACATTTCGCCAGTTATGTTTTTAAGTCTCATGTAATAGGGGGCGAGCCTATTCCCAAAAACCTGGCACAAATCTAGACTCCAAGGCCATTCCTGATGGAAAAACCCAATAACACTTTGCCCGACCTGGGAATTGTTCCCAGCACCTCATGCACAGCAGTCGCACTTGCGACTACTAGCCCAACGAGGCAATGTCTCTTTAATTTATCCAGCCTTTATGAATCAGCCCTCTATATACAGGGTGGAAGGGACACCGACGCAAAAACGGTTACCCTGTATACAGTACATCATTCTGAACACCCATAGAAAATTTTTCTTTGGAAAAAAAAAACAAAAATAATGCTGTTCCATACATTTGGATAGTGTAGGTATCAGTGGCGAAGGTTCCATACAAGTCGATTCCTACTGGCTTCCCTTTCAAAAATGCACAGTCAGTATTCTATAAACAAATAAAATAATCACATTAAAGATATGTTCTCCGGCTTACCTCTTACAAAACTGACCCTTCGCTACTGGTAGGTATTGGACTTTTGTACGTAACAGCAGTTTTTTTTTAAATATCATATTTTTTGCATATGAAACACACTTAAATACTTGAGAATTATATATTCGCGATATGTAATAATACTTCACTATGTCGTCTGTACCTAAGTATTGCTCCCTAATCTATTGTGACGCCTAATTTAGCTATTTTGACACTTATTGCAGTATATATAAGGCATATAATGGAATGTTTTTACGTAAGTACTAATGTTCGAGTCTTGCGTAGTTGTGTGGTCGAGGTGGTGTGGTGAGATAGTACTTTATTCGTTTATTTGTGTTGTTTTGTAAGATATTCTTAAATCTATAATCATAATGGATGTAAAAGTACCCTTAACGAAGCCGAAAGGCACTTGTTTTCCCCGTCATTGCGATATTTTTTTGTTCTAGAATATACCTGGGAACCTTCTAGTTACGGAGATATTGGGGGTCAAAATACCAACTTTTTAATTTTTTTTTAAATACAAATTTTTAATGTTGTAACTTTAATTTAAATACTTCTACGACCCCCGTACTATTCAATCCATCCATCAACACAATGTTTTAGTGCGTAACATTGAGTCCTACCGTAAAACTTTATTTTTTCACCCCAAAAAAAAGTCGTGTACCAGCCATCATTTTTTCAAAAAGTTACATAGTTTGATGTACAGAATGCTTGGTTGACGGCTTCGTGAAGGGTCCGTTTACACCTCATATACCCAGGCGTTAAGAGAAATCTAGATTTAGCATGAGACTGTAACACAGCCATGAGGAACAGAGACAAAGAAAGCGTTTTCTTTGTCCCTCATGCCTCAAACCCATCATTATAGAGACACCATAACATCACCTTTGAAATCCCCGAAGGGTTAAGCAGAGGCATACCTAATAGTAAACCCACATTTCGCCAATTATGTTTATGGCCCATGTAATAGGGGCCGAGCCTATTGCCATCAACCGGCCACAAATCCATCTTCGTAGCTGCTACTGAAAAATTCTTGATGGAACAACCCAATAACAGTTTGCCCGACCTGGGTATCGAAGGGCCTCATGCTCAGGTGGTCTCATGGTGTCTCATGATGCCTCGGTGGTCTACTGGTCGCAATCGTGACTGCTGAGCTAGAGTTCCTGGGTTAGACTCCCGGGTCGGCAAAGTGATACTGGTTTTTTCCTTCAAGAATTTCTCAGTGGATTTGTGGCCGGACCTATGGGACCTAACTGGCGAAATGTGGGTGCACTAGTAGGTACACCTCTGCCTAACCTTACGGGGATTACAAGCGTGATGTTATGTATGTCTTCTTCAATATAACGCATTTTATCTTATAATCTAAAAAATCTAAGATTTAACGGTTTGATATTAGTTTCTTTCAACAACGGTACTGCGCTAGCAATCAATATATCTTTACTACTACCATAGTTAAGTAAATAATACTTCGTATAGAAGCTAGGCTTAAACCCGAATGTATAAACAAGTTAAAATGATTACTTGAGTAAAAGTAACTATTAAAGACTAGCTGTTCCCCGCGACCTGCGTCCGCGTAAAATTATTAAAAATACAATTTTCCCCGTTTTTGCAACATTTTTCATTGCTGCTCCGCTCCTATTGGTCGGAATGTGATGTTATATAACCTATAGCCTTCCGCGATAAATGAGCTATCGAACACTAAAAGAATTTTTAAATTCGAACCCGCAGTTCCTGCGATTAGCGCGTTCAACCAAACAAACTCTTCAGCTTTATAATATTATTAAAGTATATAGATACGATTTTAAATCTGTAGTTTAGTAATTGCTTGAAGTTAGAACCATCAAAAGTTAGAATTCTTAGCTTTGATTTCTTTGACGCTTCTTACCACGTTCAAATTCTATTATATAAAATGGTGCCATAAGTATTTACTTAAACTCAAGTTTCTTTAACTTGATTATAGATACAAGTATGAAACTCGTTACTCTAAACGCGTTCAAAATCGCGAAATCACAAATCAATTTCTGGCTGTGTAAAACTTTCAACCAGTCCACATTGCATCTGGTATAATCAATCATGACTGATGAGTTCAAATGATCAATTTCAGCCTGTCGGGCGTATGATACGCCCATTACAACTGTTTTCAAACAGGGTTAATACACGCCCCGAAAGTAAGGGCTTGGGCGTGAATTTGCGTAGACCAGCCCGAGATACAATACAATAAAATACATGCCCCGAACGTGTTCAATATCGTGCATAATGGAGAAGTTTTAATATTTTTTTTGATTAAGTTTAAAAATTTAAATAAGAAGTTACAAAAATGTGAAAAAAATCATTAAAGTCAAAGTTACAACTTTTTTCATTTAATGTTATAACTTTATTTTAAATACCTCCACAACCAGCACAATGTTTTGAATGCGTTACTTTGATTCCTGCCGTAAAACGTGAATTTCAACCCAAAAAAAGTCGTTTCCCAACAATAAATTTAGCATAGAGTTACTTAGTTTGATGTACAGAATGCTTGGTTGAGGGCTTCGGGAAGGGTCCGTGTACACCATGTATAGTGTTATCAACATCATGAACTTCTCCATTATGATATGCCCATTATCCTTTTTCGAAATTGGCTGAACTGATCACACGCTGGACGTATAATACACCCACAATATGCCCATAATCGCTTCTATACGAAATATTACCCATCTTCCTCACACCTTATCACAACACAACACCTCAACCACTTGACCACTATTCACTTATAACAAATTTTCGCACCATGTTCACTAAATCAGCCATATCGTTCCTTCCCGGCGCGGTACCGTTGCAGTATGTACTAGAGGTGCAGGACTTGCCCGTCGTCCTTTGACGTGATGGAGAAGGGTACGGGGTCCGCTTCTTCTAACGTTACAGCTGTTAGGTCTACGATTTCGTCGTGGTCATCTTGGTCGAATCTGGGGAGAGGATGAAGAATGGTTAGTTCATATAGTCAGTCTTAAATTAAATAAGAAATCCAGATAAATTATTAATAAGTTTACCTTCAAAATATGATATATTATTTGGTTATTAATTTTATGATCTAAAAATCAAAAAATCAATCATTGCAGACTACGGAATACCTACTACGTAACATATAATAAAAACATATCGTAATTCCTCGAAGTCATGGCAGATGAGTTATCTTTTCACACAGCTCATGTGGCTCATACCAACACGAGATTTTTTTTTATGTTCGGTCACCGACTTATAAATCAGTTTGTAAAGATCCTACATAGGGTGACTGGTAATAAGTGACCGATACTTAAACACGTGATTGTACTCATAACAACAAACAATTTTCCCAAAAAAACATTTTTTTAAACGGCTAACAGCTGATAGGTCACAGGCGCGCGCGTGCGAATTTCATGCGGTTGGTTATTATGATAAAAGTCTGTGTATTAAAAAAATGTGTCTTTGGGAAAGTTGTTTGTTATCATGAGTACAATCACGTGTTTAAGTATCGGTCACTAATAGGGAATATGCAAGAAATACAAAACTTTTATTATTTCTTAAAAATGCCTTGTATTGGTCCATAAAAACATTGTGGTACACTTGTTTAATTTTCTAATACAACACTTACTTTACAATTTAATGTTTCATGTAGCGTGTTTTTGGCGACTCAAACGCAAACTCAAAACGCATCGACTCTCGATAACGCCGGTAGTGACGTCAAATACCATGTGTCAAAGAAACACTTTTATTTGAAAAGTACTTAAAGTTTCACTAAGATTTTATTATAATATTGTTATTGCAATGTTTACTTGAATAAAGGACATGCGATTTGCCAAATTAATATATTAAGGGTAAAATATTAGATGTAAACAAGGCAGATAGAGGTAAATGACGTCACATAACATGTCATGAATGGCTGCGACAGCCGCGACGTTTGAACTGTCGTAGAAAATTGTAGGAGTTTAATATTTTTTTTGAGCGACAAGCAGTAGTTGAACTTAACTTTTAATTATTTTCTTGGGTTGATAGTATTGTATTTTATTATTGATTTAAGTGAAGAAAAAATTCTATGCATATTCCCTATTACCAGTCACCCTATATACACGGTGTAAGAGCCATAGACGCCAAAAATGTTACCACGAATTCAATTCATGAGGATTGACCTCCTTGAATAACAGATTGTGCGTCGATGCTTAATTGACCACCAGCAAAATTCCAGCGCATAGTGGTCTGTCACTACCACACGATTCTTTTCCATTGTCTTCTGGGTCATTTTCGCTATTGTAATTGTAACAGCCTGAATCAACCAGGATGTCCACGTCATAACTGCTCACCTATCCTCATCGGGCTCACTGCTGGGCTGCGAGTTCCGCGACACGGTCTCCGCGGGCGGCGCGGGCCCGGCGCGCTGGTTGGCGGGACGGACCGTGATGATCAGGTTCGACGAGTTCGCTACCATCATGTCTGTCACCTGCGGAAAAAGGGTGAACAGGGATTATTATAAGACTTAGATGAATCTGTATCGCTTTTAGTCAAAGCCAGTTGCTGTGTGTTTTAGAAATCTCATTATGGTCTTATAAAAAAAAAACGTACGTTTTTCCTCGCAGCTTCACTTCTTTCTTTTTTTCTCTTCCGGTGTGGAAAATCCTCATGGATGTCCTCCTCTAACTAACTAAAAACCACCCCGGTGTTCCCTTCCCACACTTGCACCGGGGATCATGGGAACTAGTGCGCCTTCCACGATCCCCGACTAGTGCCTCCTCAGGTCCGCGGGGGAGTGAGGTGTGGGACTCCTCCTGCGTCCAACAAGGGCGCTCGTGGAACACTACGCGCCACTGCCTCGGGTCCAGTTATATGGGACCTCTGGACCCGTTTAGGGGGGCAGGAAGAGGGCGTTGTCCGCCCTCCGACGACGCCCGGTACGACTGCTGCGGGTCGGGAGAGTGGCCTCGACTTCCAACCTTTCCGCAGCCTCCTTCTTTATGATGGTTTTACAGAAGGTGATCACCGCATTAAGATGTCACATACCTGATCCAAGGTCTTGTTAGACACATCGATGCCGTTGACTTCTAGAACCTCGTCGTTGACGCCCAGTAGTCCGGTGGACTCCGCGAGTCCTCCGGGCACTAGTCGTGATATGAAGATGCCGGGGGACCGTTCTACGCCGTTCGGTGTTACCCGGACTGAGGTGCCGTCTCTGGAAGTCAAGAGAATTTGGTCAGAATAATGGTCCCAAGCACGACTGCTAAACATGAGGTCCTGGGTTTGATTCCAGGGCAGTGTTAGTTGACAGTCCTTACCTAATAAAGAATCCTAGCGGTCGATCTGATCCGTGCTTCAGTAGTTTGACTCGCCGGCACGTTTCAGGGACTATGTCTACGTCTATGATCGCCGATACCTGAAAATATTTAACAAGTAAGCACATATTAATAAACGATCATCATTTATGAGGAGATTCACTAGCTACATACATAGCATCACGCCTGTAATCCCCAAAGGGTTAGGCAGAGGTGCACCTAATAATAAAGGGTGTAAATAGACCCTTAACGAAGCCGAAAGGCACTTGTTCTCCCCGTCATTGCGATCATTTTTTTGTTCTGGACCATACCTAATACCCAATTTTTTCACAAGTTTTTTTTTAAATACCACTTTTAAAGGTTTTGACTTTACTTTAATTAACTCCTTGACCCGATTACTATTCGAAGCATCCATCAGCACCAAGTTTTGAGTGCGTTACATTGAGTTTTACCGTAAAATGTGATTTTTCACCCCAAAAAAAAAGTCGTTTCCCAGCAATAATTTTTGTGTAGGGTTACTTAGTTTGATGTACAGAATGCTTGGTTAACGGCTTAGTGAAGGGTCTGTTTACACCCTGTATACCCACAATTCGCCAGTAATGTTTAAGTCCCATGTAACAGGGGGCGAGCCTATTGCCATCAACCGGGCACAAATCCAAACTCAGTGGTTTAAACTGAGAAGAACCCAGTAACTTGTGGCCGATCACGTTTAGATAAAGTTTACTACTCACCATTCTAAAATCATGAGGGTTCGATATAGCCAGCCCTTTGTTCTTGGCAGGCGTACCACTAAGTATTGAGGAGATTATGTTCCTTGGCCGCATCGTGCCATAGCCGTTTAGCTCTTCCAAACTGTCTCCTGAAATCAAAAGGAATAGATTTGTGTCTTTAAAGTTAAGTTGGTATGAATTTTCAGCCAGAGGAGAGGTTTTTAAAATGTTTGGGCCTAAAATACATACGAAACGCGGGTCCAATTAAACATTACCCTGATTTCCGGCCTTACCTGTACGTGGTCGAGTTTCGATCACGTGCAGGTAAGGCCTTAACACCAACAGCCAAACGGATCACTCGAAAATCGAAGACCAACAAATTAAATCGAATAACAGCTGATTTTTGAAACGCAATATCTTTAAATGAGAAATAATTTCGAATTTATAACAGAAAACAATTAAACGTATATTTTTTTCCACGATAAAAGATATCTATCTAACGTTGGATAAATAAACAGAAACCGACAGTTCTATCAATGACAGAGACGATGCCCACCAAAGCCCTATCTTTTCTAAAGTCATCGATGCATGTAAGCTAAGGAAACCTGTAGTACAAAAATTTTAAAAACCCCTAACGAAAAAAACCAAAGATGAAAAACAAATACCCACTTTCATCCCCCATATCTGGTAAATGGCTGCACCGATTTTGATAAAACGTCTACGATCTAAGAACCATCGCCAAGAAACTAGCTTTCAAATAAAAAAAACTGCATCCAAATCGGTTCACTCTTTTAAGAGCTACGGTGCCAGAGACAGACACACACATTGCGGTCAAACTTATAACACCCCTCTTTTTGCGTCGGGGGTTAAAAATAAATACCATTGTACAATTTGTTATGCCAAACACTAAACTATGGTTAGATTACAGTAGTAAGTAATGGCTACATAATCATGTTTTCTTGTCTTGAATTAAATATCATTTTTATCTCACGGTCCACCACTGGTATGCCACTATGTATTGCAAGTTTCCTAATAAGAAGTACTAGGCGCGCAGACAATGAAACAGTTCATTTCATAGACTGCATTACTCAATTAGTCATTAGCTGATATCACTATTTTAGGAATAAGTTTTGCAATGGTGAGATTTAACCGGAATTTGCTGGGTTTAATACCAGCCCACGGTAAATTTTACTATTAACCTGATTTTTTCTGTTACATGGCAAAGGCCCCTTCGCCTCATACACAAGAAACACAACACAAGAAAGAAACATTGATTATCACGATTGTAAAATTCATTTTGCCGTAATTTAAGCTAAATTTTCGTTCAAAGTACATAAAGGTTGTAAAAGTACCCTTAACGAAACCGAAAGGATCTTGTTCTCCCCGTCATTGCGATCATTTTTTTTTGTTCTGAACCATACCTGGGAAACTTCTAGTTACGGAGATATTGAATAGTAAACGGGTCATGGAGTTAATCAAAGTAAAGTTAAGACCTTTAAAAGTGGTATTTAAAAAAAACTTGTGAAAAAATTGGAACTTGACTGATTTATACGGAGATATTGGAAGTCAAAGTTCCAATTTTTTCACATAACTCCATGACCCGTTTATTATTCAAAGCATCCATCAGCACTAAGTTTTGAGTGCGTTACATTGAGTCCTACCGTAAAACGTGACTTTCCAATCCAAAAAAAATATAGTTTCCCAGCAAATTTTTTTGCGTAAAGTTACTTAGTTTGATGTACGTACAGAATGCTTGGTTGATGACTTCGTGAAAGGTCCGTTTACACCCTGTATGATAACTTTTCGTTCCAAGTACATATAAGTTGTTTCAAAGTTTCAGTATTGTAATAGTGTAAGACCAGAAGAGCATTGGCAAAACAGGGTGCTTCCTTATGCTCCCACCTAAATCCAACACCTCCACTTGGGCCTAAAACGACACAGCTCAAGGATCTCCTATCCCTACCTACCCTACCCAAACTGATGGCCATCATGACATTCACCAAAATAATAAGGATAGCGTTCGCAGTTCATTAAGAGTTTTTGTGTGTCCTATATCCAAACCAAACTTATAAAAATACCAATCAGACAAGATACATTGATAAAAAGTTTCAATACACAACAACACAGCAACGGATCGAGATTCGAGGCCCTTAAAATTTCCGCTACATATTGTAACGAGATTATTGCCACAAATCAGCACTGCAATGCATCAGTGCGCACGTGAAGTCTGCCTCAAGTTACAAGAGAGGAGCGGGGTTCAGTCACACTGTAGTGACAAGACATGTGTCACACAGTTACTAGTCGAGACCCTTACAATATCCGCTACAAATTGTAACGAGATCATTGCCACAAATCCGCACTGCAATGCATCAGTGCGCACGTGAAGTCTGCCTCAAGTTACAAGAGAGGAGCGGGGTTCTATCACACTGAAGTGACAAGACATATGGCAGACAGTTACTAGTCGAGGCCCTTACAATACCCGCTACATATTGTAACGAGATCATTGCCACAAATCCGCACTGCAATGCATCAGTGCGCACGTGAAGTCTGCCTCAAGTTACAAGAGAGGAGCGGGGTTCAGTCACACTGTAGTGACAAGACATATGGCAGACAGTTACTAGTCGAGGCCCTTACAATACCCGCTACATATTGTAAAGAGATCGTTGTCACAAATCCTCTTTGCAATGCATCAGCGCGTACGTGACGTAGTCTTCTTCAAGTTACAAGAGATGAGCGGGTTTTTTCTTTGTGACACTACAGGCAAGTATGTCTTGAAAATCTCTATGTTATAAATGGCACTGTCGCTCTCAAAAAGGTGAAGGGATAAAATTTCGAAGAAAAGTACGGCACCGACGATTGAGGAAATGTAACGCCATGTTCTTGGACCAAAAATCCGTCGACATGTGACATCACGTCAACTCTTCGGAAATCCTTCTCACGTTATTCTAATTTGTTTGGGGTTGGTCCAGTTTCTTTTATCTTCCACGCATTGCTATCAGCTGTCATCTCAGTGTTCACTTCCCCGAGAGAAACAATTTCGTCTCCCATAATGAAGTATTAGAAATAGCTTAGCGCCCCTCGTATCGTATCCAAAACTCCATGCATCTTCCGCATCACTAAAAGGAAAAAAATACCAAAACCTGTCAATTTCTCACACATTTGTGCGAAAAATGTCAATCTGAACGAACCCTCCAAAAGCCCATTCTTCTTACAACAATGAAGAAGTCCCACTTCTCCAATAAAACCGCTTCCCTTTTGAGAATTAAACCGGTTCTCCTCCATCTATCTATTAACGTCGTTTCGTGTCATGGTCATGGGTCGTACCCTGCTGCCTATGCGCACACAATGCATCGCGACCGTGTTGCTGGCTACCTCTTTTGTATGACACCGGAAACGACGGAACACGACAGGTTAGGTTGGACGGAACTGCGTAAAATATTTCGTAGCGTTAGATGAGTCAGAATTTATGGGAAAAAATATTGTCATATGATTCATTTTTTTGTATTAGTGGATGTTGTTATTAGAAGACTTTGGGGTCAGTGAAATTAGGACAAGACCGAAGTCCGTAGGAATAGTCAGGGAATCGTGGTTTTACCTCTTTATACCAATTTCAACTGTTACCAAAGAAAACATGTTCCTGGAAATGAAAGAAAATAGGACAACTGCACGCGTAGCTTGTCCACCGTAGAAACGGGTTTTGTCGACGGAAGAATCGACAAACTGACAGATTCTTTTGTTGATCTGTCATTTTGTCGATTCTTCCGTCGTGCTGGGGTTCTGCATAAAGGATTACCTTTATATTAAAGGAAGTGGAAAAATTAAACGAGTAAATGAATAGATCTTTGCCCTGCAGTGGGACACTATAGGCTCATCTAAAGTCTAGGCTCATAACAAAATAGAACTGACTGCAAGCAATGTGAGGTTAAATTCTACTACAAAATGGCCAAGCAAGCTACCTAGGTTACGGCTTAAGGCAAGGAGTGCAATGCGGAACCACAATGGCTTCCTTCCACATGTAAATAATTATATGCAAGCTAAGTCTAGCAACTACGTAAAGATGGTCGATAAAAAGACGGCACGGTTTGCGCAATGGATAAAGCGATTAGCTATTGCGCAAATCTTGAGGTGATTCTCGCACTAAATAAATATGTAACATCATAACATAACATGACGCCTGTAATCTCCGAAGGGTTAGGCAAAGGTGTACCTAATAGTTCAGCCACATTTCGCCAGTTATGTTCAACTCCCATGTAATATGGGGCGATCCTATTGCTATCAACCGGGCACAAATCCAGACTCCGTGGCTGCTACTGAGAAATTCCTGATGGAAAAAATCCAAACAATAAATATAGATAAATAAATACATGTGTTTCTTACAAATGCAAAGATCAAGATAAAAATGCAAGATTGATGCAAAAAGACAGGCGTATCTTGTTTGTTTACTAAAGAAGACAAGTAAAGAAAAATGTGGCATGTAGGCAAAAATTTAGACTAATGGCTGAAGACCGCGATTTCCACTGGGATCTAACCCGGCCTATGTTCATTTCTCCCAGGCTACCTATCTGCCAAATTTAATAACGATCGGTTCAGTGGTTTGTTCGCAGCAGACGTAAAGATCACTTCAGCTGCATGTTTTTGGGCTAAGAGGGCAGGATAGGAGGTGGAGCATAGTTTGCGACACAGCTCCACAACCCACTGCTGTTTCATTGAGGTAACCCCACCTAACGAGGAGTTACATCTTCCTACTTGAGTCCGGAGACGGTTCAAGGACAAACAAACAAGCCGAAGTGACCTTTGCGCTGCCTCCGACGACGCGGTGGAAGTGGCGATGTTTTGGGCTAACAAAATATAAAATTTGTCGTGCCAGCGTTACGAAGAAGAAACAGACGTAGCCCAGTTGTAACATCCCCGACTTCGAGCCTAGGAAGGACATTATTATGTGAAATTTATTTCATCACCACTGCTCTCAAAACTGTGAAAGCAAACATCGTGAGGAAACCGAAACGTTCTAAAACCAAAAACTCGAAGACATGTGTCATCTGCCAACTGTCACTGGGCCCGCGTGGTGGATTACAGCCCACTCCTTTTCATAGAGAGGGGACCTGTGTCCTAGCAGTGGGGACATTATAGGCTGATTATGCTTCTGCAGTCGTTTGGTGAAATTCGCCCTGCAGATAAACACAGAGTTACTTTCGAGGCAATCTGCTACGTCCATGTCGTCCATACAAGATGGACTAAACAAAGTGTGAAATATAACGAGATAATGCGGTTCACAATTAGCGTTTAATCAGTCGGGCGTCTCGCTACGGTGGCCATCTTATAATAAAGTGTATGCATTGCACCGTGACGCTAGTTTGTACTAATTTTCACAATTCATTCAAACTTATTAGATTGTTACATGTTTGTAGCTGCATTTATCTGGGTGCAGACGTTTTTTCGTATGAATGTTTTTTACTTCTTCTTTTAACACACATACCATAAATACATAAAAGTCACGCCTTTTTGGGGCCTTTTTTCATGGGGGTAAGCATAAAATACAGACCGCTATTACTTTACTAATATTATAAATGCGAAAGTAAGTTTGTTTGTTTCTTTGTTACCTTTTGACGCCTAAACCACTTAACCGATCATCCTGAAATTTTTCATATACGTTGTCAGGTGTACAGAAACGGACATAGACCTTTCATCCCGAAAAAAAGTACTGTTCCCGAGGAAAACAACAATAACGTTATTATGCTCATTGTTAGCGCCACGTATTTTTCGAATCATAATTGAATTACAAGCTGTGTACAACCGCAATTGATTTTCAAATTCTGAATTAACGCGAGCTAAGCCGCGGGCAAAAGCTAGTTAGTATATATTTCGTCAGCCAAGATCGTCATCATAGCTTCCTTTAGGAAAACTCGATATTCAATTAAATAGTCGTGGGTGCCGTAAATGACGAGAAATAGAGAAGTATGGAAGAAGAAGATATGCTGCGCCGTCCCCAAATAAATTGGGATAAGGGCAGGAGAATGATGATGATGATTATGAGTCGAGGGTGCCGTAATGGCAATGTAATCCCATAAATAAGTAATAACCATTAAAGCGGTTTATAAGGCGGAAGCCATAATAGGAAAGCTCATTGAAAAGGCTCGTCCGCGGAAGTACTACAGCGAACCACAGATAATTGAATACTTTAAAACCGGTATGTTCTGGCTCTAAAAGGCTTATTTACTTATAGACTGTGTGAAGGATGATATGGCACGAAAGGAGATGTCTGGAACACCAAGATCCCTTGCGGATGTCCTGAGAAGACCAGAAAGTATTATCTGCTTCTGGAGGGAGGTGGGCTGGTTGGAGTTACGGCCACCATGGCTCACGTACAATGGTCCACTTTAAGGACTAAGTGCGGAAACCAAATCCCTTAACATAGAAAATAGAAGGAGATGTCTGATAAGATGACAAGTAATAGAGAAGTATGGAAGAAGAGGACATTCTGCGCCGACCCCAAATGAATTGGGATAAGGGCAACAGCTCAGGGTATCAGCTTCCTTCCTGCGCTTGTCTCATGTTTATTGGGGTCAGTGCATTACGTTTTTTGGATCTATTCTCCCCTGCCATCCGTCACGTATTCACTTACTCCCTTTGGTTTCAAATAATATGACGTAAAGTTTACAATATTTTAGTTACAATTTTGAAAGTGACCGCAATCGATGAAAAAGCAACAGACGGCATTTTCGCCATGGAAAGCGTTTTCATACAGTGCCAGTCGTGTCAGAAATTGTACCTTAAAAAAGTAAATGCAAAATCTATCCAAAAGTTCGTACAAGTCAGTGCAATGCAACGCCATACTTATTACATGCGATGTAGTAAGAAATTGCATGCAGTGCGGCAGTTATAGTTAACTTTCAGAGATATGCAGTTTTGTGCAAGGCTAGGTCAATAAATTACTATTTACCATATTATTCATATCTATTACTAATCCTTGACCGAATTATACATAGACGCGGAGAAACGGAATGCTAAATATAATCCTTGAAATATGGATGGTAAATGGGAAGGTTCATCATCTTCCTGCCCTTGTCCCATTCTATTTGGGGTCGGCGCAACACGTTTTCTTCTTCCATTCTCCCCTGTGAGACGCCACGACGTCGTCTACTCCTTTCTCTTTCATATCAATCCTCACACAAACCATCCATCTTTTCTTTGACCTTCCTCTCCCCTCCATCCATCAACATTTCTGTCCATCACTATTTTAGTCACATGCGTTTCATCCCTCCTCATTACATGTCCATGCGAAGACAAAGCAGTTCCTTTCAATTTTCCTGTAACGTGAGTGGCGCCTGAATTTGCTAGCTACCACTTTCAAACTTCCTCTAAGGAGCTACTATCCTAGCTACATCTGGAACTATTTTTTTTTGTCTTAGTCACGCGAAAGCATGTTAAACTGATAATACCCATTGACATTTTTAGATCTTTGGCAGTAGTTACGGGTAGTCAGAAGCTGGTGTCTGACAAACAGTCTAACCAAAGGGTTACGCGTCAGATATCTGCATTTGGATAGACTGGAAGCCGGAACGAACACAGTTGAGCAAAAGCTAGCCTGATTTTGGGGGTTGGAGTTAAAGGATGCAAACTTCGTCATTCTAATCGCGCATTTAGGCCAGCGCACACCGTGAACAGCAGGGCAGAGCATTTTATCTTTACCCAACGTAACTTCATAATGTTTAGAGATGGGTTGATCTCTCAAGGCATCAAAGGGTGATTTCACTTCGCGGTCTTGAACATTAATTGGCATCTGTATCTTGTTACCTTCTTCTTGCCTGTCGATGGTACGACGTGGTTGTTTATATTTCTTGGGCCCAGTAGGTATGTGGCCACGTTAATCGCAGCGTGTGTGCCGTCTTTTAGGTCCTCTAAAGTGCAGGTGTTGGGACTCTTCGGACACTCCAACAAGTGGGATATCGTCTGGTCGGGAGCACGGCATTCACACTGTGTTTTGGAAGGATCTTTAATTCCCCATTTTACCTAATTGTGTTTACAGCGGCCTGCTCCATCTCCTATCCAGCCCCCTTAGCCCAAAAACATGTAGCCCAAGTGACCTCTGTGCTGCCACCGACGACGCGGTGGAAGTGGCGAAGTTCTGGGCTAACAAAATATAAAATTGTTGTGCCAGCGACAAGAAGAAGAAGAAGACGTATGAATTTATGTCGGGTAAAGACAAAATGCTATGCGCTGCCGCCCCAGTGTGCGCTGGCCTTTAGGAGTTTTTGACGACCAACTATCTAACTCAGATTCCTTCCATAAATCGAATGATATACTGATAACAACATAATGTACAAGCAATTTGTTTACACAAACGTCACATCGACTAGCTCAAGTATAATCAAACACTCGACTAATTCGGGTATGTCCACAATACTTAACAAAAGTAAATAAGTACACAGTGACATTACCAAGTCCTAAAAGTGATATCTACCAAACAATCTACAGCCTATAAAGAACCTTATGGCCTTGGATTAAATGCGGTATTGTGTGTGCATGGGTTTAGTGTCACATTATATGCTAATTTGGTGTCTTTATCAGCACAATGCGTGATGGTACTTGTGCGTCTTTCTATAGAGGTCATGGTGTTTTAATTGTTAGGAGTTCTGATTGAGGATGAGTCATTATGGTGGCCGTGGGTGTAGAAAACTATATTACTTTTGGTATAGAAGAGAAGGTCGCACTTTGAGTACACCCTACACAAAACATCATATGCACAATTGTATGTATTGTACATCGGGCTGGTGTCCGCAACAATACGTCTAAAGCGAGTATTTAACGTATAGGAGGAAAAATTAATCATTCAATCCAACCTGATCCAGAGAGATTTTTAAAAAAATTTAAAAATCAATTCATATGAATTTTCTAACTTTATCTTGGACATCACAGACATCAGTGAAGGACATCCTGAGGAAACAGTGGCGAAGGTACCATACAAACCGATTCCTACCAGACTCCCTTTGAAAAATGGCACAGTCAGTATTCTATAGACAAATAATATAATTACATTAAAGATTATGCACTCCGGCTTACCTCTTACAAAAATTGATCCTTTGCTACTGTGAGCAAACCTGGACAAATAGTTAATGTAAAGTCTGAAATAGCCAACCCGTTTTGAGGCTTGCGTGGTTGCATGGTGATCAATGCTTGTGCCTTCTGTGTATGAGAAGAGGTATTTGCCCAGCAGTGGGACTTTAACATGCTGGTTTTACTATTATCTAGATTAACAAGGTTATTAAGTATGTGGCAACATCTGGGCATTTTAGTTTTTTAAACAGGCAACCTGATTGAATATTTCATATGTTACAAACATGTTTAAAATGGTGCTACTTAAGGGAATCAGCAACATCATTGTTGGTTCAATATTGTTCCTTTCGCACTGGAAACACAATTTGGCCAATAGTAATACGGCCCCTGAATTCCTCAAGAAATAGCTGTTTGTCCAGCACGCGTAGCATGGCCACCGTAGAAACGCGTTTCTTTGACGGAAGAATCGACAAAATGACAGATTGTGAAAAGAAATCTGTCATTTTGTCGACACAATCTGTCATTTTGTGTTTGAAACATATTTCTACGTTGGTCATGCTACGCGTGCAGCAAATGTAAATAACAATTATTGAGTTCATAAATTGTCTTGAAAAACTATGATTCCTTTGAATAATTTTCACTGATTCCTTTGAATAATTTTCACTAACCTTTCCTCTGTATAATAACCCTGAGCAATGGTCGGGCGGTGAGCAGCGCTCTAGCGAGGTTATCATCATTGTTGATCGGCAACAAGTCTCCGTCGCTTGGGTCCGTATAGGATATAAGGAAGGCCACATCGTGAAGCCTGTGCAACTTCTCTATCAGTGCCTTGAAGTCTTCATACTTGAGCTTTTCTGTACGACTGAGCGAGAATCTTCGGAATTCTGCATCGAACTGTGAAGAGAGAAAAGTTTATAATCATTATTTAAACCATTTATTATGAAAATACAGGAGCTCGTGGCTAAATAATAACAGCCGCTCAGGTCGATCTTCAGGTTAAGCAGCACTTGCCTAGGTTGGTCCATGGATGGGTGACCACCCATTAAATACCGAGTTTCCTCTGTGCCTCAGAAAGCATGTTATACCATTGGTCCCGGCTGTCATTTGTATATCTTTGACAGTTCTTAAGTAGTCAGTAACCCGAAAGTCTGACAAGCAGTCTTACCAAGGGTAGCATATTAGCCAGTACTAACTGGGTTATGGAGGTCAGATAGGCAGTCGCCCCATGTAAAATACTGGTATTCAGCTGCATCCAGATAGACTAGAAGCCGACCCCAACATGTTAGGAAAAGGCTAGGCAGATGATGATTATGTAGATATATAAACTTAATGCCTATTCTCTATGGGAGCAAGCAGAAACACAGATTTTTCAGGTACAATTTTTCAATAATGGAATATTGGTTAGAACATTGTTGCCATTTGTCCCATATTACTTGGGGGATTATATATTCTCCCCTGCCAACCGTCACAATATCATTCACTCCTCATAAGCCATTCCTCGGGCAATAATTGTGTCTGGACAGATTTTATTAGAACTTGTTATAGTAGGTGCAGAATAGTAAAAAAGCTATCCTGAATTATATACATAATAAATAATTAGTACCTAACATTGAAGTGTCTGGGTTATAAATAAAGTTCTAATTGTTTCATTCATTTAGTTATCTCTAAGAGACCTAATTCCCAAGGCACTACAATGAGTTAATTGCTCAAAACATCTTTTACATCAATGCAATGATTCAAGATTTTGATATAAACAGTTTATTACCTATTATCATTTAACTTTTAAAGCATAAGGTAACCTCACTAATTTGCTATTTGATAGCTCAATTACAGAAGGAAAACATAGTTTTGAAAGGAATTCAAACAATTTCCGAGCCCATGCTTCCTTTTAGATAGTAATTCTCGGCCAAGTATTTTTTTTTTACACAGAACTCAACATGTCAATGAATACCCGTTCTTACGAAAATGCCTGGGCGAAATATTGCCAAATTTGAGTCTAAATAGTCTACACTATTCTGTCAGCTAGCTATAGGTCCGAAAGTTCGCGTGACTCTTCAAGTTTGGTCAAGAAATTAGAAATTCCTTCCCACTTACCTTAGTTTTGACTTCCACAGTTTGACTGTCAACACGAGCCGCTATTTTATTCTTCGACATCTCTAAAGCATTTAATATAAAGCACTAATACTATAAAACTATTCTCAAAACATTTAGGCACTTAATTTCAAACACAACATTGTAAAATATCAAAAGTTTTATTAAATTATTGATATGACGGTGTCCATTCCACTCGCGTCGTAATTTCAGTAAGTTTGTTCTAATTTACAACATTTTTCATGCATTAGTAATGCATGACATAAAATTCACCAATGAACGGTAAGTTTAAGATATAAAAATTACTGTATTGCCTTGTGATTGGCTACAATATTAATCGACAAATAAAACCAATAACGACAGTTGTTTCTACTATTCCTTTCACGCAGTATTTTAAAAAGTTTAAAGAAAATTATTTCCTTTATTATGAGAAGGACGGCTGTTTATAAATTCGACAAAACGTAAACATCTGCTATAGATTTGATACAAAATCTTCTTATTTCGTTTTTGTCGTATTAATAGAAAATTGAGTCTTATGGATCTTCTATCCCGTATTCTTCGTTAGTTGAAACGCCTCAAAAATGACATGACAATCAAGTCAATGTTACCATTGAAAATATTTCTAAAGACCTAAGAACTATTTAGAATATAAAAAAACTCTTTGGAGGTTTCGTATTGATACTGATTTATTCAGTTTTCTGTATATTATTGTGAGAAAACAGCTTCACACACTTGACAGTCGCGGTAAACGACAAAAAGGCAGACAGAAAGGCTCACGCGATGCCTATGGGGTCCCTAGACGATCAAAATTGCTTGACAAGCAATTTTGACCGTCTAGAACGAAGCTTGATGTGCTTGACAAGCAAACTCGATGCTTGATGAAGCTTGATGAAAAATTATATTTTTGCAATGCTTGTCAAGCATGCTTGATCGTTTAGAACATGCTTGTCAAGCAACACATTCAGTGTACTACGGAACGTTATGGAGAGACCACGCGACACGAACAGCGCCGGCGCCAGCGGTGATGATGGCGGCAGCGGCGCAATTAGTGATCGTGATTTTACTTTGTTGTTGATATCATTATACAAAGATGCGACGATATTGTGGGACATTAAGGCTCGGGACTATAAAGACAAAAATAAAAAGAATATGGCTCTCATGAATATGTTGGATATTTTAAAAAGATATAAGAGTAATTTCAGCATTGAGGAATTGAAGAAAAAAAATTAATTTGTTACGAACAAATTTTAATCGAGAACATACAAAATATAAAAATTCAATTAAGTCTGGAATGGGAGCAAGTGAAGTTTATAGCCCAAAATTGTTTTATTACAACGACTTAATGTTCATAGCAGACGGAACGGAAATCTCGCCAACAATCAGTTCGGAAGGATCACAAGTAAGTTCCCCTTCTTATCATGTTACACTATTATGTACTACGCAGTATTCAAGCATCTATTTTGCCATGGAACTGCTCCTGTTGTATTAAAATATTCGCAAAACTCATCTCGGACTGCTTTGGCTTCAATAATAGGATTTCCCCTTAACCTTGGTGTAGGGATCAACTCTTGTGATTCTGTTCTCCACGAGCCTGGGCTAATTTCTCCTGTATTAATATTTTCAAAATCAACGTCATTATTTCGAATGTATTTTTCTGACTTTGACAGATAATTATGCAAGTGACAACATGCTAAAACTATTTTACTGACTTTTTGTGGATCTAAATTAACAGATCGCTTAAATATCTTAAAACGTGATGATAAAATCCCGAAGGCATTCTCCACAACGTTGCGGGCACGTGATAATCGATAGTTAAAAATTCTGCGTTCATTGTTTAAAACAGTAATTGAAATGCTTCATCGCCTATTAAAACGTATGGCTTTTTTTTATTTGTTGATGGTAACTCTGACTGTTCAGGTAGATTCAAACAATTGTCACTGCTGGTGAATTTTGACCAAAATTCTGTATTTTTTAAAACACCTCCGTCAGATATTCTGCCATTTGCTCCAACATCCACCATTATAAACTCGTATTTAGCATTTACAATAGCCATTAAAACAATACTATGTGTTTGTTTATAATTAAAATTGTATGATCCGGAGTTATAAGGTTTCTGTATTCGAACATGTTTTCCATCCACAGCCCCGATCACATTAGGGAAATTCCATCGAGTTTCAAATTCCTTTGCAATCTTTTTCCATCCTTCTGAAGATCTGGGTACCTTTAAATAAAAAATATGTTTCAGAAAATGCCACCACCAACCACATCAAGGAAGAAAAAAAAAGAAGATAGTTGTGAAACATCAGAATTATTTTCTGCTGCTACTTCCTATTTCAAGAATCGTACTGAAGATGACGCTGATGTCATCGCAAAAGGTGGGGCTGTCAAGATTAGAAGATTAGCTGTAGATCAACGCCGATATGCTGAGAAGATAATTAACGATGTTTTATTTGAAGGAGAAATGGGCACATTAACTAGACATGGTGTTACTTTTTTACAAAATCCTTTGCCTAGTCCACTTTCATCTCAATCGCCAATGTTCAGATATAACTCACCTAGTTCCAACCATTCTTATACACTGTTAAATTTTGAACGTTTTAATCCCGCGGAGAATCGATCCGGTCCATGAAACACTATCGATTTGTGAAGATAAAATTAAAAAATAAAATACTTTTTTTTTTAAACTCGAATTAATTCTCGCATGAGTGAAAAAACGATGCGAAACGTAAGTAGGCAGCATTCGGTACTAACAGCTATTATGCGTAAACGCAGTCAACGTGGACTCACAAAAATTAGCCAATCCTAGACCAAGCCCCGCCCCCAAACCACATTTGATTGGCAATGCAAAAGCCGCGCGCCCCGCGACCCCGCGCGCTAAGGGCATCACAGGACTACGTCATGTAAACAATTCAGTTTCTCTAAGGCGTCATCGGTGTGTTGTTGTTACGATAATCCTTGTCGCGCGAAAGTAATGGCGTCTCGTAATTACGTGTACTCCAACCTGTAGTTCGTTGCCATGGTGCAATTTTACGCGGGTTTTGATGCGCAAGCGGCTCGTCGTCTCTACAGCGAACCAAACCACTTGCAATCATGCCAGTGGATATTAAACAATCGCAAAGTTAATATTCTGTGGACGGACGAATCGACTTTTACGCGGGTAGGACTATTTAATCAAAGAAATGAACATTTTTGACACACGTGATTAGTGGGTGTAGTCATCAAGTGCGTGAACAATTATTACGTACCGCGAAGTGTCCCTTAGTATTAAATAAATCAAAGGTGATTTAGGTATGTAACAGAACTTATTTTAAATCATTATAAATAATTTTGATTCCACATTTTTAAATTCGCCATAACGGCACGATTACGATTATGACGGTCTTAAGCCCGTAAAAGTATGAAGGAAAATTTGGAATCATTTAATTTGTTAACGCGAACATCAGCTGAGCGAGTCAATAACCTAACTTGTAGGTAGGTACGCAGTACGACGACCAGACGCACGCGTAGGCAACTAGCTCGTGGGGCTACTACTGAATTCATTCATTTTGCGAGTATTACGTTATCACTTTTTTTTTTTTTTAAGGGATACATTGCTGTGCACGCTTTTGATGAATAGTATTTTGTAAGTTAAACCACCGGTCCAAGGGATTAAAACGATCAAAATTTAAGCGTGTATTTCCGAGGAATCTCCCGCTCCCATTCAATCACCTCTGCCATATCAATCACCATCTCATCAATCTCACAATATTCAGCAATTTCCCGCTCCCATTCAATCACCTCTGCCATATCAATCACCATCTCATCAATCTCACAATATTCAGCAATCTCCCGCTCCCATTCAATCACCTCTGCCATATCAATCACCATCTCATCAATCTCACAATATTCAGCAATCTCCCGCTCCCATTCAATCACCTCTGCCATATCAATCACCATCTCATCAATCTCACAATATTCAGCAATCTCCCGCTCCCATTCAATCACCTCTGCCATATCAATCACCATCTCATCAATCTCACAATATTCAGCAATTTCCCGCTCCCATTCAATCACCTCTGCCATATCAATCACCATCTCATCAATCTCACAATATTCAGCAATCTCCCGCTCCCATTCAATCACCTCTGCCATATCAATCACCATCTCATCAATCTCACAATATTCAGCAATTTCCCGCTCCCATTCAATCACCTCTGCCATATCAATCACCATCTCATCAATCTCACAATATTCAGCAATTTCCCGCTCCCATTCAATCACCTCTGCCATATCAATCACCATCTCATCAATCTCACAATATTCAGCAATCTCCCGCTCCCATTCAATCACCTCTGCCATATCAATCACCATCTCATCAATCTCACAATATTCAGCAATCTCCCGCTCTCATTCAATCACCTCTGCCCTATCAGTCGCCCTCTACTCAGTCCTACAATGTCCAACAATCTTCCGCTTCCAATAAAATTCAATTCCTTTCTAATTAGTCCAATATATTGGAGGAATACAACAACGAAGATACAACAGCAGCCGAATTTCTTAGAACATATTCATCTTTTTAATAAAATTCCTTAATACTTTTGTTAATTAAGATAACTACCTAAATAAAGTGTTAATTTCTACTTACCGCAATGTTTTCTTTTAATTTCTCTATGATAGCCTCACAAGTTTCCATTATTATACCTTCTAATGTGTAAGGAGCAATAGCATAAGTAAATTTTAAATCTTCCAAATCCATGCCAGTAGCCAAGAATCTTAAAGTCACAGATAATCGCTGACTAACTGGAATGGCCTGTCGCATGTTAGAGTCCTGTTTTTCAATGTTTGGCCTAACCATTTCCAATAATGTCTCAAATGCTTCATTATCCATCCTCAAAAAATTTTTGAAATCATTGGGCTCCGTCACTTGTAGAATTTTTTGCAAATGCTCATGGGTAAATCTATCTCTTAACAAATACCACTGCTTAGACCATCGTCTTGTTCGTTTCTTTTTTGTTTTCTTCAACAAAGCAATTGTGAGAGCAAGAAAAGCCATATCTGCATCTAGAGACATTCTACTACTTTGCAAATGTTTCTGTTTTAGCGCAAGTTCAACACTGGGTCACTCTATCCGACAAAATGATGCGAATGCTTGACAAGAATGTTTTTTGATGTCGTGACCTCGTCAAGCATGCTTGTCAAGCAATTTTAATCGTCTAGGGACCCCATTATGTTACAGTTTATGTCACAATTTATGCGGTAAAGAAAGGGTTACTTATAATTTTATTAATACAAACGTGAGAACGCATTACAAGCGCTTGTCACAAGCTTTCTTAGGCATTTTTTTGGGAAGCGTGTGGAGTTGCCATAATATTTGTTGACTGTCTTCAGACCTGACTTGATCAGTTGACTTGCCAATGAATTCGTAATTGTCAGTGTCATTGTCATCCAAACAACAAAAACAACCAATATTCGTAAACGAAAACCCAAGAAAAATAAATAAACCAAGAAATTTTATGAATAAATACGATGACCAAACTAAGAAACAAGGATGCAGAACGTTTAAATCCATGTCTGAAGGTCTAATAATATCTTTTTTGCATTATTAGTCCTCCAAAAATTATTTACATTATGTAACTAATTTTTACATTTTTTTAGGAGCAGGAAATGTCCTACAAATGTTTAAGCAACAATGGATATGATCATGCTAAATGCGAGGAATACTTTGATAACTATAACACGTGTAAAAAGTTCTGGGTAAGACAAATACAATTTGTATGTTTTGAGGTTACATTTCTTCTCATTTAATGAATTTTAAGGTACTACTGTAACTGCATAAAAGGGATAACTAGACGACTATAAATATGCCATCAAGTATATAGCCTCGTTTACGTTTTCAATATGTATATTGTATAAATATATAAGAATGTATTAAAAAACTTCAAATAGCCTGTGGAAGGAATACAGTAATATAATAATATACACAGAATACAATAATACACAGTAACAAATCAGTACTTCGATTTTAGAACTGGTATCCAGTTTTAGAACAGGTAAAAACAGTTATGTTGGGTTTCGCTTCTGCAATATATCCCTTCCACCTTTTATATTAATTCAGATCATGGTATTATTATCTACAGAACAGCCTTGGTGGTCTAGTGTTTGCCAGCGCGACTGCTAAGCAAAGAGGTCTTGGGTTCAATTCCTGGGGGAGGCACTGTTATTGAGTTTTTCCATTAGGAATTTCTCAGTAGCACCCATGAAGTCCCCTATTACATGAGACTTTAACATAACTGGCGAAGTGTGGGTGTACAATTAGGTACACCTCTGCCTAACTTTATTATTAACAGAACCTTTTTTTTATCTTTCAGGGCAAAGTATACAATGATAGAAAGGCTAAAGGAGAGTACCCATACATGCCAGAAGTAGAAGACAGAGCAAGAATAAAAGAGCAATATTTCAAAGCCGTTAAAGATAGCTTTTAAATGCATTTATTAATTTACACTTAGTCTATAAAGGTTCTGAATCAAAGTAAATTCTGTTTACTGATAAAATAAGTAACTTGCAGCAAAAGAAAAACTCTGATCAAAGGATTTTGTCTATGGCATTAAAAAACTCTTTTTTCTTTGACTAAATGGTATTTTATCCAACATTTATTTGTACCAGGAATATATTTGAGGAGTTTTAAAATGTCTAGTGCGCACATTTATTGACTAGACTGAATGTTAGTATACTAGTAATTAATTATACATACAATTTGTGAAACAGAAAACCAATTCAGTTGTCTATGGTCATAACTGTCAAATTTAAAAACAGAGCAGGAACTGCAAATTTTCATGCAATATGGCCCTTACTCATGCAACAATAATGATTGAAATATATTTTATTTCTTTGTATTTTACCTGTATGTTAGTAGACATCTTCCCTGGCGGCATCAAGGAGTTCTTCTTATATATGTCGCTAGTGGTACTATACAATCTGAATGAGTGTGCTGACCAGAGTTAACATAATAATATAAAGTCTGTAATTTAATATATTTTACAAATACTGCATTTTTGTATTTTTTACTTAAACTTTCCAATGATCAAAATTTAGTTTTCACTACTACTTGAATCTAGCCAGCATGGTTGGCGCAGTGGCTGAGCGATTGGCTGCTATGCTGTGTGTAGCGGGTTCGATTCCCGCACGGAACAAGTATTTGTATGACCTACAGGTAGTTATTCCGGGTCTGGCTGTTTGTGTACGTATATTTATGGAAGTTTAAATGTATGTAAACACACCCACGATACAGGAGAAATTCCTAGTGTTGGGCCACATACTCTCAAAAGAAAAAACAAAACATCTGGTCATACACGCATATTGTCATGATATTTCCAATAAACCATACTGGACATTTGAAACTTGAAATTAACTTTACACTCGTTTATAATAGTCAATATTTGTGGAAACAAAAATTGGAACATATTTTACATTTGAGTACTGAATATGGCCAGGCCAATGAACCAATAATTTAAGTTGAGTTTGTTTACAAAACTTTTTGTACAAACACAACACTATCACTCTTTAATTAGTTATAGAGTCGTTGAAAATAACGAGTAGGTGCGCACTGCGCGTCATATCACTTTTATTTTCATTGGAATAAGGTTTAAATTACAGTAACTATTAACACGCGCTCGAGAAATATAATACAGTCAGGGTGATTATTGAAGTCATACATCAGGATGACTTTTCAAACATACACAAACTGTAATCTTACTTCTTACTAATATTATAAATGCGAACGTTGGTGAGGATGGATGTTTGTTACTCTTTCAAGTGAAACTACAGAACGGAATTGGATGAAATTTGGCACATAGATAGTTTATAACCTGGATTAGGTAACATATAGGATACTTTATATCCCGTTACCTACCTTCACGCGGGCGAAGCCTCGGGCATAAGCTAGTACAGAGTAAAATAAAACCACAAACAATCATCTAAATATTTTATTGTGACACATACAACAGTGGAGAAGCGATGACCGTGTGTCTTAGTGTAAAAAGCCACTAGCTAGCTATAAATATATAGACCATCACCGTTACAAGGCAATATTATGGGAAGAACATGTTACACAATCATATGTTTGTTGGTCTTAACTTTGGCTGAGTACTGATGATCCTAACACGTTACTTATAACCGACCAAGTTAATGACACAATTGTAAAGGCGGCTCAGGTCCTGCTTTCCTCTTAGTACCGTTCAAATAACGTCACGCAAATTTTCGATTAAAAATAAGATTTCTCGTAAACTGGGGTGAAAAATTTAAAATTTATTTCAGGATATGAAAAGGTAATTCTAGGTCTACAAAACCAAGTTAAAACCACCGTGACATGCAAAGTTTTTTTAGGGGCGTAACACTCCTAACAAAATGGGCATTATCCTTTATACTCGAAAAAAAAAAGATTTTAGTAAAGTCTAGATTGTTAAGCGATTTTCTGCAGGACATCTCGCCCACTAGATTTCTTATTACCTTGATCAGCCGTTACTAACAGTATTGGAACATGGTAAGTTCATCTGTACCAAGCCTATGCCATATCAAGGCAGTCAAACCATTGGCTAGAATCTAGCCAATTAGACGTATATCTGTGCCCTGCATTAACTGACCACTCTTACAAAGAACTATGGGCAAGAAGCGTCAGGTAGTGCGGGGCACTGACTACTACGTAGGTAACGGCAACCAATGAAGCTATACAAAACCAGTTTAAGAGGATCTCTCATTGTATTGGAAATCTATGCAAAGCGAGGCTTAATATACTGGAAATGTATAGCTTGATGTGTCACCGTGTGTACTACTCAGAAAAATCAGCCCGACTGCGTGCATCTGTGCAAAAGTTATAAATCTACATACAATACACAACCATCCTTAAATTCCTAATTAACATTACTTAATATGTCATCGACTTTTTTAACTGGCCGTACAAAGTTCCAAAATCGTCATCATTACTGTTACAGCGCGAAAAAGAGATGGCGCTATATGCCTTGTAATTGTAAGGCACATAACACCATCGTCCTTTCAAAACGGAAAGCGATGGAACGACTGGGGACGGTTAGGGTCATATATCGTGAAATTTTGCGCGCGTTCTTGGTTCCAGGCATGCGTTTTTACCGCTCCGATACTAGACACTTCCGAACATTTTAGCTCCTTGGAGTCGCGAGCGAATTCTGTTTTTTCGCAAATATATGGCCCTAGCATAATACGACCCCAAGTAATACACCCACATCATATCGATATTTAAAAATATGATCCTTTACGCGTAATTACTTACACATCGACGATATGCTTTCTTAAAACAGCATTCTCTCTCAAACACCTTAAGTTCTACGTTTCTTAAACATTATTCGCCTTATTACAAAACGGGTACTAATTTTAGCCGAGTCAGTTATTGTGTTTTGAACTTTATTTCGAATAGCGAAAAGTTTAAAATTAACTGACAACTGAGTTCTAATCACGTTGTTACATTAAGAACTTTAACCCACTCGGATTAAAGTTCACAACACTATAACTGCTAGCAGTCGTTTTGTAAAGAGTCGCTATAGGTACAATATTTTTAACGCTCAATTTCTTGGTATTTTGCTCAAATGTACGCAGTTCCGTTTGCATCACTCTTTGGGTTACCCTGACTCTCACATCAGTCCAAGTTAATTATATTTATTTGAAGCTACAAATGCACCATGCCAGTAACTTGCATAAGAGTGTGCAAGTAGCTAGACGCCAGTGACGAGAAAGCAATCTGTCAAGATTGACAACTCGAGATCCCGCGTGTTAAGGGTGTGGTCGCGTAGGGGGGCGAGCGTATTGCCATTAACTGGGCACAAATCCAGTCTCTGTAGCTGCTACAAAGAAATAATGCCGGACCCGAGAATCAAACCCAGAACCTCATGCTCAGCAGTCGCGCTTAAGACTCGACCAACAACCTTGGAAAACGAAATATAACGCAACAGATCTGTACTCACGCATCACAAACTATAAAACTAATTATTATTATTTTCAAAATGGCGTCTCAAGTAGCATAGTGTGAAAAGTCGTGTGAACTCTGACGAACGAGATATCGCGTGATCAAGATTGCAATCTCTATGCCAGTGGGCCAAGAACGTATATTTGATGATTATCGCAGTGGCATGCCAGTTACTCGCATGCTTTTGTGCAAGTTACTGCAAGTGCTTATTACATCCTTTACCGCAGTCAGCGGTTCTAATTTCAAAAAGCGGAAGGTAAACAACTTCATAGATAAAGGGTAATATTATCATATCACTCTACTGAACGCAACATAACATAACGCCTGTTTTACCCAAAGGATCAGGCAGAGGTGTATCATTTAAACCCACATCAAGGTCACTGAATATAGGTATAAATTAACAGTAATCCAAAATAAATTAGTTTTTTACAGTTAAAATTGCAGACAATTAAGCGAAGCAGACAAAAATGGAAGTATATGTCGAATTCTGCTAAAATAACCTTTAAAAACAAATTTATTATTCGTTTTGAAAATTTAGTTTTTGTTGAAAAAAAAAAAAAAAAAGGTCTATTTTACGCGTACAAATGTGTGGTTTCTGGCAACACTTATTTTTATTATGTCACTAGTGATATCAGGCCGAAATGTCACATTTGTTTTAGTTATTTTAGTCGTTTAGACACTTATTAATTTCTATTAAAATCTCAGGGTTTAGATATTATTAACACAGAATATACATTGCTTGTATGTGGTGTCGGTAATTATAATCAGAGGGAGAATTCCGGTATTTTAAAGAATGTTCACATTCTAACCTCGATCCCATGGTTGTCACTGTCAGTAAGCGATACTTTATGGGTAAGTAAGATTGCACTGCTTGGAATATCAACTTACGGCGCTGAACTGAGCGTCGAAAATCCAACAGCGTGTTTTATCTAAAAAATCGTTTAGGTACAGTCGCCAACACATCAAGTTACCACAATTTTTTCCAAATGATTTTAAACTATAAAATGTTGATGGTTAAGTTCAAAATCGAATCAGAAAATTTGACAGTTTGTGGAAACTTGATGCGCTGGCGACTGTATTGCCTGGTTTTAGTGAGGACAGGCTATAGATGATAGCCGAGAGCTTCACTCTAATATCTTTGTAACTCTTCTGCGTGAATATTTCATTGTAATATGTCTAAGCTGGTCCCAGACGTAAGCAAATCTACATAATCATTTCCAAAGCTCCCATTGGTCTACTTACTCAATTGAATATTCATAGATCGTTGGCGGTCGACCAACTTTCAACCTTATTGCCAAGTGAAGAAGGGTAAATTCGGGGTACATTTTATTTTAATAGTCGACCACAGAATTGCTTTACCCCTTTCACCAACAATAATGTTGGAACTTTAAGTCAGATTGGTTTTAAAGCAAAAATAGGCCTTGTCGTTCTATGACGTGCAAGTGACTTTCAACCTTAGAGTGCAGCAGACAAGGTCGACTATATAAATTCAAGGAAGACACGGTATATTAACAATTACAGGACCAGACTTTACATTGAAGCTCATTTTATTGGTTATCTTACACATACGTCTAGAACTAGCGTAAAGCGATATCTATGGAAAAACTACTGTATGAGGCACTTTATTTTATAATGAACATTAGTAATATAATCTCGTTTAATGTCTTTTGTTACTACTCGCATTTAGAAAATAATTAATTTAGAAGTTTCCATTCAAAGTAGTTTTAGAAATCACATAGACTGCATTCGTTTTTCAGTATCCAGACTTGTAAACAAATATGACTTTTTGGAAAAACAACTACAAACTTTTTGCAGTCAGTGGCCCGAAAGTCTGACAACCAGTCTTACCATGGGGTATCGTATCAACTAGTACTAACTGGGTTGTGGAGGTCAGATAGGCAGTCGCTCCATTAAAATACTGGTATTCAGCTGCATCCGGTTAGACTGGTAGCCAACCCCAACATGTTGGGAAAAGGCTAGGCAACTCAAATTCTTTTTATGACTTTTTCAATAGTCATTCTGAAATCAACTTAATTTTCATCAGCATAATGTCGATATTCGTTTAAATACAAATGACACCAATTGAAAAAAGAACACTTGTGGATTTTCTAAATCATTATTACTAAATAGCGAGTAGTATCTGGCCGAAACTATTAGTAATATTGAGATTAAACAATAAATCAGGTTGTTAAACACAGTTTACATAAAATACACTATGTTGCAAAAAATATCCACCACATACAAGCCTTCCGTTTAAGTGAGACGGTGCCCGAGGCAGTCCTAACAGTTAAAGTTTTGATAGCTGCAACAAGAACCTTAAAGCAATAGAAATAAGAATCACTATGACTTTGACAGACTCTTCATGGCTGCAACCAATTATAGACCGACCGCTTTAATGAGTCCTCCGCCTTGCCCCATCAAATCTTGCTTTAAAATAACCATAATCCAAGTAGGTATTACGATACTTTTTTAATTGAACCAATACGTGATCAACCTTCAGAATATTCCATTTAAATTGATACCTTCGCGAGGACTCATTAAAGCGGTCGGTATATAGCTACTTTAACACAACCGAAATAAAGATAGTTGTCACAGTCAGTGTTGACAGTCAGTCAGAAAATTATCTGTCAGGATTGGTAGGGTGTGATGACATATTGCAAGAACTGTCTTTCGCCCGCTGAAAGGCATCCCCCCCTCCACCTCCCGCACCGCGAAATTACCTCAGGTACTGTATCACTTAATTAGTAGGCCTGTATAGTAGAATCATTTTAAGTTGGAAAACAAGTGAATATCAACTTGTACCAAAAACTCACAATTGTGAACGATAGCTATCACTACCCATACGAACTTTCGATAAATATCATATCGCACACGTATCATAATACACAGGGTCCTGTATTTGGTAAGTTGCGAGTGTTTGGTACAAATTGACATTCAATTATTTTACCAGCCCCTGCAGTCTCGACATTAGATAGCGACAAAAATCGGTCGCTAAGTCGTATCGTTGTCAAATACCTTTAATAGATTTTCTACTTTATTTTCAACCTTATGCTTTCGCATAAGGTTGAAAATCTATTAAAGAAATTTGACATCGCTTACACTTCACGACCGATTTTTGCCGTTATATTTTTCGAGACTGCAGGGCCTGGTGCAACAGATTCGACTACAGTCATTTATACTTTTTTCTACGAACCAATACATTTATTCGCAATAAGTAGAAACAAATCATGCATTGTAACACATCGTCTGTCCAAAACTAAAATATCTTCAAAGGCGTTATACATAAGGTTTAATATGCCATAACAATGGTGGGCTCAAACATAATGCCGAGGTATAATATCAGCATTATTTTTTGTTATGTTAGTTAGTATTTATCGTTAAATTATAATGTTAGTAGTAGTGTTTACGTTAGGTTATTTTTTAAAGTATTATAATTTTGGCTAAGAAATACTGAATAATATAAGTAAACACGAAATATACAAATATTCAAGAGTCCAATGGTTAAATAAGGCAGTGCTTAACATATAATTCGCGATATTTTGATTAAAATCTCATTTACACTTAAAACTAAATATTTTTGTTTAAATTATTTTATTTTAACCATTCTCCTTTACGGAACTTTTTCAATTAAAATACAATAATTAAAACAAAAACTTCACTAAAATAAAATTAAAAATACAAGACTACTGGGTATACTATTACAAATATACAAATTGAGGAATGAGCACCTAAAAAAAATCTCCTCACTGCATTTTTTACTTCATAACAAAAAAAAAAAACGGTTTTTTTTTTAAATAAAAAACCGGAAAAATAAGAAACCGGCCTTGGTTGGAAAGCACGTTAAACCGTTGGTCATGGTTGCCATTTGGTAGATCATTGACAGTCGTTACAGGTAGTCGCGAAAGTCTGACAACCAGTCTTACCAAGTGGCATCGTGTAACCCACTCACTGGATTGTGGAGGTCAGATTGGCAGTGGCTACATGTAAAATACTGGTATTCAGCTGCAGCGGGTTCCACTGGAAGCCAACCCTAACATAGTTGGGAAATGCCATCGCATTGCTTTTTCTTTGCATTTTATGATATTGCTTACTTTTGGTAGTGAGAAATAAAAATAGATAAATTTTTCATCGTTTGACGATGCTTTTAAATAGTAAGTGTAAAGTAATAACTAAATTTTGATTAATTTACTCTCTAAAATAAGTTACAGTTAAAACACAACAGATCTTAAAGAGATTTTCCTAAAGTAAAGAAACTATAAACAAACATACTAAAAAAAGTAAAGAAAAATAAGACTAAAATAATCTGCGCATCAATACTGGTAAAATAATGCTTCATTCCTCAATTTATACAATTATTTCATTGGTCAAAGGCAATTTCACATTCTCGAAAATAACCGGATAGAGTCATCAATATTTATGAAGAAAAAACGATACTCGCTTTCCCCGGATAATCTTGACAATATTCAAAGGACATTGACCAAAAAATGTACACTTAAAATAAAAGTAAAATTAAACTAAAAAGGTTGATACCAAAGATAAAAAACAAGGGACAATGCGCGTTATGAACCCTTAACATAAAGACGTACACAGGTGAGACAAAACGTTAAAGGAAAAAAAAAAAAAGTTTTGAAAATAATGCCGGTAAAAATTAAGAGAAAAAAACATGGAGATTATTAAAAAAAACCTTACCTATTTTCTAAATTTAAAATCGCATATATCATAAAATATAGCTTCTGGTGTGTGTACAATCCTTATAAAAATAACATAACATTTAGAAATAATAACAACAAAATGTGTGTGTGTGTGGTATTTTAAACCATTTTTTTTTGCTATTTAAGAAACAGTATTCTTTTTTTACGTATGCAGTATTTGACTATTTATTTTACAATAAATTTGGACCAATTATTCTGTTTTTTTTTTTACTGCAACTTTGAATAATTAAAGGCAACCATTAAAAGTATAATAAATAGCCTTTACAACTGAAAATATGAGACTAGATTATTTTAAAAACCGTTGGTCCCGGCTGTCATTTGTAGATCTTCGACAGTCGTTACAGGTAGTCAGTGGCCCAATAGTCTGACCAAGAGTATCATATTACCCAGTACTAACTGGGTTCTGGAGGTCAGTTAGGCAGTCGCTCCATGTAAAATACTGATATTCAGCTGCATCTAGTTAGACTGGAAGACGACCCCAACATAGCTGGGAAAAGGCTAGGCTTGACTTTTTAGATATCGATTTTGTTGCAATTTAACTAAAATTATAAATGCAAACATAACTGTGTGTCCGTCGCTACCTTTTCACGCTAAAATGGCGTTTCAGAACTCGCGTTAAATTACTGAACGGATTCCGATAAAATTTATCTCACTGGTATTTCAAAATCAGGGAGACATAGGATAGTTTTTATCCCGGTACGTCTCCGTGACTTGAATTAATGACGTCCACGCGAGTGAAGCCACGGACAAAAGTATTTTTAAAATAATCTAGTGCCAAATTGTTATGGATATGTATTTATGTAAGTTTGCGTGTACAAGATGTTGTTATTTGTTTAATAAACCTGTTTTTCTACAGTAAAATGTTATGTTACTAACACGCATTGTCGTCTAAGAGTCAATCTGACCTCTGCTTTATGTAGAAACAGCTTATTCGGAAGTGGTCACACATTTGACGTACCTGTTGGGAGAAATAATCAGGATTAACACATGTGACTGAAGGAGCATTGAATACAAGGTGTAAACGGACCTTTCACGAAGCCGACAACCAAGCATTCTGTACATCAAACTAAGTAGCTCTACGTAAAAATTATAGTTGGGAAACGGCTTTTTTGTTTGGTGTGTATAATCACGGTTTATACGCGTGGGGATTTGTTACTGCAGTTCTCGGCTCCCTCGCCTGCGGCTCAGGTGTTCATTCCGCCTCGAATGCAATAACAAAATTTCCCCACTTATATCAAAATGTACTATTGAGTAAATGACAGTTTTGTCTGAAGTGAAGTTTCAAGCACTATCTGGTAGGACTCAATGTAACATACTCAAAATATTGTGTCGATGGATGCATTGAATAGTATAAGGGTCATGGAGGTATTTAAAGTGAAGTTATAAAATTAACATTGACTGCCTCGTAGTCTAGTGTTCACTATCGCGTCTACTGAGCATGGGGTCCTGGGTTCGATTCCCGGGTCGGGCAAATTGTTATTGGGGGATCCATCAGGAATTTCTCAGTAGCAGCCACGGAGACTGGATTTGTGCCTGGTTGATGGCAATAGGCTCGCCCCCTTTTACATGGGACTTTAACATTACTGTGCGAAATATGGGTGTACTATTAGGAGATTACAGCAACAGTAGAATTAGGTATAATACTCACAACACAACCACCATAATGTATATGCGCCAATACTGTGAGCAGCGTAACGGCATAGAAGGCTGTGACCTCGTACTCCGGCAACAGCAGTGAGATGGACGCAGCGGCAGTCAGCGGCCACAGCAGCCAGTTGACGGCGTCGCAGCGCTGGTTGCTCATCTGACTGACGATTAGGCGACACTGGGGGAGAAGGGAAATAATATTTATCACATGTCAAGCTCATCTTACATCGAGATGGGTAAGTTGGTAAATGTAAAAATCATTGCTTTGGGAATTTACAATTAAATACACGAAAAAATATGTATGAGGCTCATCAGTTTCCTATCCCAGCATCATATTCTCATACCCTGTCCTTAACCCATTTTATTAGGGGTCGCCTAATCCGCAAAGTTTTTCTGACGATTTCTCACTTTTTGAGTACTCCAGTATCAGAAACACGATCGAGTGACATCAACAATATTTGGGTGTAAAATTTTAATACAAATGTATGGGAAAAGTTTTTTGTATTTTCTGACTTTTTTGTACTCTAACCTGGGTTGGTCGCATAGAAGTTTTTGATTGATGAAAAAAAATGGTATAAAATTTCCATTTTCTTGCTAACTGTACATTTCTTTGAAAATCTGTGAATGGGGATCATTAAATCACGAAAAATTATGTGATCCTAAGACCTAAGACCATTTTCGTATAGCTGCTACGGTTAAGGTAGTTCCCCTTACTGCCGCTGATAGTTTCCACCTTGTATAATCCATCATCTGCCTTGCCTTTTCCCAACTATATTGGGGTCGGTTTATAGTCTAACCAGATGCAGCTGAATACCAGTAATTTACATGGAGTGACTGCCTATCTGATCTCCAGAACCCAGTTATTACTGGGTAATACGATACCCCTTGGTAAGACTGGTTGTCAGACTTTTTGGGCCACTGACTACCTAACGACTGTCAAAGATCTACAAATGACACCCGGGACCAAAGGCTTAACGTGCTTTCCGAGGCAGAGAGGAAACTCGGTATGTAATGGGTGGTCACCCATCCACAGACCAACCTAGGCAAGCACGGCTTAACCTAAAGCTCGACCCGAGCGGCTGCTATTATATAGCCACGAGCTCTTCTTGAAAATCTGTGAATGGGGTTCATTAAATCACAAAAAAAAATGGATAGTCTCTTAAGACCTTTTCCGTATAGCTATTACGGTTAAGGTAGTTCCCCTTACTGCCCTGCTGAAAGTTCCCATCCTGTATTTTTTTTTTATTAAATTAATCTTTGTACACAGAACATAGAAGAAGTAATACTCACAGCTACATTACTGAACAATGTTCCGATGAGCAGGAACAGCGCTCGGAGGTCGTAGCCGGGGAGCTGGCTAGACTTGTGGGCCCATACAGAACAGACTAGGAACACGGTCAGGAATGACCATAGAGGTCGGAGGGCCTCTATAGGGGAACGCATCTTGCCTGTGCGGAGCTTGTATGACCTAGAAAAAAAACCATGATTACTACCAATAAATAATATTTTAATAAAAAAAAACTAAAAACACGTATTCTCGTATTGTTCTCAGCAATTTCGCTAGCTCTTTCATTTGATAACCTTATCATGGGTATGCATAAAAATAACTAATCCCCCGTCTTAAGGAGTCCGCCATATTGGAAGACGGCATTGGCATTTAGAAGACGTCACTTAGCTAACCATACATTGTCATCCAAACTAAAATGCAGCAAAATTTCAGCGGAACTGGAAACCGGGAAGTGGGTCAAATTTAAGTTCTAAGATTTTGTCACATAAGTACAGGTGAAGCTAATAAAAGGGTGTTAAAAAGAATGGGGAAGACCATTTTACGTCCCTTTGAAAAATATCAGGTTCGTAATAAAGTGTGTGCGAGAGGTCTATAGTAAGGCTATAGTTGTGGTCACAATAAGTTGGAGAGAGACAACACAAGACACTTTGAGAGATTCCATACTAGATTCACTGTCCTGCTTGCACGTTTTATGACCGTGACAGCCACATCTAGTATTTAGCAACTGTAAGAGTAACTGGGCTATGCAAAACGCAGGCCCAGTTCTCGTTGGTCGGTGACATTTCTTAGAATTTTTGGTCCAGGAATATGCTCACGATATTTTCCTTCACCATTTTGATAGCAACACAGTGCACATAAACACGTACTCACCGATATATATTATAAAGGGCGACGGGCAAATTAGTGACGACGCCTGTAGCATAGATGAGTACTTCGAACACATTCGCTAGAGTATACCCGGCGAATATAAACTTTTTGTAAAAACTTGTGCCTTTCACACCCGTCCAAATGAAGAATCCTGTCGAGGCCTGAAATATAAAATTCAAAGATACATTATATCAAGCTTGTAGACCCTAAGGGTTAGGCAGAGGTGTAACTATAGTATCCCACATTTCGCCAGTTATGTTTAAGTATTATGTAATTGGGGGCGTGCCTACTGCCATCAACCGAGCTTCTGGTGAAAGAGGTTTCCTTATGGTGAAACTTTTGCCCCGCCTGGGAATTGAATCCGACTCCTAATACCCATCAGTAGCGCTTGCGACCACTGCTCGCCCCGGCTTCGAACGGATGCACTTTACTATCAACAGCACCACCTATGGGGTCCACAGCTATTCTATCTCTCAAGCTGGAATCAACCATATTAACTCACAAAATTTAATTGAAATCGGTTGTATGGTTTCAGAGATTAGCATGTGCGCACAAAGTGACACGTGATTTTTATTTAAATATTAAGATAATGAAAATAGGTCAGCTATCTGTTACAGTACATAGGCGCTTCTGCAGTTGTTTAACGTTCGTACTCGTTTTACTTTACTACTTTTTTAATAAGGTGTATTATTGAATGTAACTCGTTCTTGAATATTGTGTCCGACAACCAGTCTTACCAAGGGGTATCGTATTACTCGGTACTAACTGGGTTCTGGATGTCAGATAGATAGAGTGATTCAAGAGGAAGGTTTATATGTATATTGCAGCCGTGCGAAGCCGGGGCGGGACGCTAGTATCTGATAATAGACTTACCCACATACTGAAGTCATAACCCCATGGCAAGAACAACACACCGGTGTTGTACTTCTCCCAATGGCTTATGTAGAAATTGAGAAGGAGATTCCACATCACGTAATATATTCTGAAAAATAATAATTGACTATGTGCAGTCTATTGTCGAACAGTTATAGGCCTTAAGAAAACGTGACATCAGTATAGTATTGACTGAAACAATTAGAAAACACCTGAACGCTGAAGACAGGGGATTTTTCTGGGGCAAAAATTACTACCTCAAAAAAAAAAAACATAAAAGTGTAGATCATGATAGGACAATCCAACGCATCAAAGTATTTACAGTAATCTAAATGACAGAATTTAGAAAGTCAGATATACGATATCGCTGATACAATAAAAGTTATTAACAATAAAAGCCGCTACACTTGCATGAGACACAATATTTTTGCATAATAATATATTGTAAGCGCAATACAATATTGTGAAACGGTCTGCATACACGCAGCGCAAGTACTCAAACCGTGACAGGAAGCACTTGAAGAGAGGTTTTACACATGAATTTCTTGTTGCAGTGATGAAACATCGTTATTTAATCACAAAGTGACCATTTCAAATACATTTCGAGTTCTCCATAAAACAGACAATGGGCACAAAAAAACAAAGTGTTCCAAATGGGTGCGCCAAAGTTCACCTAAATTTTCAACTCCGATAATTGGAAATCCGAAAATGTTCTTCCTAACATTTTTCATCCTAACAATCACAATTCCTAACTACTCTGTCTCTAATTTTATAATTCCGAAGCATTCAACTTCATAATGTCAGTAGCAATAAGCATCTGTTATACTTTTATTTGTTTTCCTATATTTTCTCAACATAACCATCTTTTACACTATTATTCAAAGTCATATATTTTTTGTTTAGATTTCTTTGTTTAGAATTAGAAAAAAATTGCCAAAAAAGTGTTATTTTTGCAAACCGTTTATTTTCTCGATTCTATCGTATAAAACACCTAAATGTAAGAATAAAAGTTTCTTGGTGTTTTTTGTCTCCAACTAACTGTTTGTCGTAAAAACGATGAGGAAGGGATCCATAGGTTAGGTTAGGTTAGAACTGTGACCAACTGCGCGCGAGCCGAGCGAGCGTAGCGAGCGGTGCCGCGGTAGCGGCCGGCGAGCGCTACTTCGAAATTGGTTGCGAAATTTTTCTAAATTTTTTTTTTCATAGTGCCCCAAGACGATGCTCTGAGCTGTACTTATGTTTAGGGACAAAAGCGTTATGATAAAAAACAGTAGGAGTTTAAATATTTTTACATTAATGATATTATTAATTACAATTTTCGGAAACATGAGTGTTATGAACATCGCCGGTAGCACTACAAATAGTATGAATGAAAACTTTAGGATGAAAAATTTTAGGAAGAGTGATCATTCGGATTACAAATCGTTAGGAAGAACAATTTCGGGAAAAGAACTTTAGGTGAGCCAATATGGACCCGTTCCAAATAGCTCATTTCGTGAATGTTCAGTTTTTAAATTCCACTTAATCTTTTGATTAATTTTGTGTTCAGGCATTTCAAATGATTATCCCAAGCCCCATACACTTTTGTCCAATGTCCTTTTAGTCCAACTGAAAGGACATTGGCCAAATAAGTATTGGGGATATATCTTTACCTTATAGGCGGTATTGAGTAATCCTGCCTTCCAAAGATAGAGTAGAGGCAGGCAGGAATATAGAATACTGTGTATGAATCCAGCCCATGGTCGAAGAGTTCTCCTAATGGGCCCGAAGTCTGCGTGCGACGAGCTTGCTTGCCGTCTATACCATCTAGAAAGATAAAATATTACTTAACAATAAATAGAGGGGTCAGGCTGAGATGTTTTGTAGAAAATGGGGGTAGGGTTTTATTTAAGCGAAAGGCGAGGCCTTCACACTGGGCCAACACGACAAAAGATATCGCTCTGTAGTGCACTAATATACTGATACTGAATTGCAATCATAACAAAGAATTAGATTCAGGGTTTCGTCAATTACTAAAATTTCAGTCGAAAAGCATCCACTGCTAGGCATGTTCTAGAACCAAAATTTCGAAAACATATGTCATCTACCAACCCGCACTGGGCCAGCGTGGTTGATTACAGCCCACTCCCTCTCATAGAGAGAAGGCCTGTGTCCCAGCTGTGGGAAGACTATGGGCTGATTATTATTAATAGGAAAAAGTATGGACTTACCTAAAGTATAAGCCAGGAACAAGAACACCCCAATGAAATACCACAGCGATTGCGGGATCACCTCCATATGTCCGTTCAGAGGAACCTCTCCCAAGGTCTCATTGTACTTTGGCGTACTGGCGGCGTAGTAATCGTAGTCGTAGTACGACAGCAGCAGGAAGTTGAGTACGACCAGCAGAAACCCGCCGAAAGTTAAGACGTTGGGAGCCACCCATTTTGGTACAAACTGGAAAAGTTTTGTCAAATTAGTTAGCAGACTAGTGGCGACTCATAAAAGGTATTTAGGTACCCACGACACGACGGCCAATCAAGCTATACAAAACCAGTTTATGCAGATCTCTCATTGTATAGGAGATCTATACAAATCGAAGCCAATTTGTACTTGAAATGTACAGCTTCATATGCCGCCGTGTGTATAATGCAGATGGGAGTGGCCATGTCGGGAGGGGACGGCCTAGAAGGTCATACACTGACTTTATTAGTGGTGTTCCTCAGAAAAGTTAACTGCGTAGTACTCGCAACAGGCAACAGGCGTGCATGTATGAACGTGAACGAGGCAAAAGGAGTATGTAAGGATCGCAGCAGGTGGCATTCTATGGTTTCAGCCTACCCCCATGGGAAAAAGGAGTGAGTTTATGCACACATGCTCGCCCTGGTGGAAATGCAGCTTGAAAGTGGGGACTAAAATTATGCACCTCTTGGTTAGTAATTGCAAAAATCTTGGCCTAGCAGTAAATTGCCTGATATTGTCGATTAGTCATATTTGGGCTAAATTTGCAGTGTATTGAGAAATTTTGTTGCCTTGTAAGCACTCTTTATAATCAATCGATTGACGAAAGCCTTTGATTTTTGCGCTGCCGATGATTCAGTAGATAATTCGTGCTTAATATATTGACTTCAAGCACTAAAGAGTCACCGTTTTCGAGAAATTGTTAGTCGAGATAATGTCATTCGTTTTCAAGTAGGGATCTCCAATGAGACAGCTACAGGGTCGGACTGGGCCGGAAAGGTGGCTCTCCACAAGCCCGGGGCCCGAGACTGGATAATGGTAGATGAGATAAAATCGGAAAATAATGAAATATAAAAATTTTAAGTATCAACGTTATATAAAGGGTGTAAAAAGACCCTTAACGAACCCGAAAGACTTGTTCTCCCCGTCATTGCCATCATTTTTTTGTTCTAGAGCATACCTGGGAACCTTCTAGTTACGGAGATATTGGGGGTCAAAGTTCCAACTTTTTCACAAGATTTTTTTTAATACATGATTTTAATGCAAAATTTTTACTTTAAACACCTCCACGACTCCCATACTATAAAATCCCTCCATCAGCACAATGGTTTGAGTACGTTACATTGAGTCTTACCATAAAACGTGATTTTTTACCCCAAAAAAAAAAGTCGTTTCCCAGCAATAATTTTTGCGTAAAGTTACTTAGTTTGATGTCCAGAATGCTTGGTTGACGGCTTAGTGAAGGGTCTGTTTACACCCTGTATTATTAGGTACCAAGTACAGTTACAATTATCTTCTATAATATAAAATGAATCGCAAAATGTGTTGGTAAGCGCATAACTCAACAACGCCTGGACCAATTTGGCCAATTTTTTTTTAAAATGTTCTTTGGAGTTCAAGGATGGTTTTTACGGGAAAAATTCGAATAATTGCCGGAAAAACCCTTAAAACAGCCAACCAAGGTACAGCCAAGGTAGGGTAGGTAGAATAGGTAGGGTAGGTAGGTAGGTAAGTAGGTAGGTAGGTAGAGAAGGGTAGATAAGTAGGTAGGTAGGGTAGGTAGGATAGGTAGGTAGGATACGAAAAAGGTGCATTGCAACGCATGCCGGGAACAGCTAGTATTACAATAATATAACAATTATGAAGCTAGCCAATCAACATTTTTTTAAAGAGGAGACTTTCAGCTAATCTATTTTTTAAATATATGCCCAGATTTGCCAAGTGTCATGCCACCAATACACAATCGATCTCGATCGCGATCATATACCTCTATACCATAATTGGAATTGCGATCACTGATTTTGATTAGGTTTTTATCGCAATATAGATTGTCTGGGTAAAGATAACACCCATAGTGTCTTTCTACAAAGGAAACTGAGCGCACGACGACCAGTATAAGCGGATCTTGGCGGAGCAAAGCGAGGCCAAGTTATACTGGAGATGTGCTTGATGTGTACATGAGTAAGTACCTACCTAGTGCGTCTCGATTACCTGCCTGTAGATGCGTGGTCTGTTACACTCAAATCGCTAATCTTCTTATCAACATAAACATCACGCTTGTAATCCCCGAAGAGTTAGGCAGGCAGATATGTAGCTATAACAAACAGTACACCCACAACGGGGGGGTGGTGCCTATTGCCTTCAGCTGGGCACAAATCCAGACTCCGTGGCTACTACTGAGAAATTCCTGATGGAAAAACCCAATAACACGTTGCTCGCCCTGGGAATTGAACCCAGGACCTCATGCTCCGCAGTCGAACAATGAGGCAGTCTTCTCTATCAAGTAGCCATTAATTTATCGAGATGTATCATGATAGGAAATAGTCATTTACAAGCTATGATGATAAGGCTATGTACTAAATATGCAACCTTCAAAGTAAAAGCCTAGCCCATGTCATGATACAATTTCGACGGACAGCACTTTTGGATATGCAACTTTGAGTTCAGCACCGAAAGGTCGAAAATCCAGCAGCATGCACAGTGTCCAGTTAAGACATTTTCTGACCACCGGAGATTTGTGACAATGGATAATTATTATAACAACAATGAACCACGTAATAAAATAAACAACAAGGCGGGCTGATAACAGCATTTTGTATAGAATAAACAATTTTGCACTTTAATCTAAAAGTACAAGGTTGAAATTAAGTAAACAGTTGTCTTTTGATAACCTCAGATGTTGATAAGGAATCATACGATATTCGTCATTGTTCTGTTTTAGTTGTGAATATTATCAATGTAGGTATTTCCTTGTTTTATGACTAGAAAGTAGTTTTATTGGCATTTAAAGGTTTTAATCTTTTTGCGTGTAAACATAAAAGGCCGCATATTAATGGTAATACACAGGTCAATCTTCAAAATTAAGCAGTGCTTGCCTAGGTCGATCCATGGATGGGTGACCATCATTATATACCGTTCCTCGGAAACCACGTTAAGCCACTGGCCCCAGCTGTCATTTATAGATCTTTGATCATTGTTACGATTAGTCAGAAGACCGAAAGTCTGACAACTAGTCTTACCAAGTGGAATCGTATTACCCAGTACTAACTGGATTGTGGAGGCCTGATAGGCAGTCGCTCCATGTAAAGTACTGGTATTCACCTACATCCAAATAGACCAGACTGGACCACCAACAGATTTGGGGAAATGCTAGATTGATGATGACACGCTAAACAAATTCCTGTCCTGTTTTGCTACTTGCAGTCAACTAGTTCTTTTCTTTTTGGTGTTAGAAATATTTGAGGAATTTATGACTGTGTATTTATGCTGATTTACATGGCTAAATCATCAAAACTAATTCTTGCTTATTGAATAGTAGCTGTTGCCCGCAACTTCGTTCGCGTGGTAATTTTGATGAGTATGAGTGGGAAAAAAAAAAGATAGCCTATTAAGCCTATGTCCTTCCTCAGGATATAATCTATCTGCTCGCCAAATTTCATTATGATCCTAGAAGCTGTTTAGTCGTGAAAAGGTAGCAAACAAACAAACAGATTTACTTTCGCATTTATAATATTAGTATGGATTACTCTTTGTATTTGATATGCTAGGAAGGAATATGTAAACATAAACTTAAGCCTTCTTCCCATGGGGGTAGTTAGAGACTACAGAACTCCACCTGCTATGATCCTCACATACTTTTCATCATTTACCAGGACATAAGATTGGTTGAATATATTTAAGAGTCACACGTTTATTACTCACCTCTACAACTTTGTTCCAAAAAGGATGCATAACATAAACACTCAGCGGGCTGGTGTCTATGGCCATATACTGCAAAAAAAAAGTTTATTTAAGGGAGGTTTCAGATTAGCGTATTTTCGGCGTGTAAAAGTTTGTCTTTGGACGAGAGTTGTTTCTGACCGTTTTCGCACGTATAGGCGAGTATACACGCCAACAACAGTCAGTTTGAAACCGCACTAAAGAACTCAGTCAATCCAAACTCCATGGTTGTTGTTGAGAAATTCCTAATGGCAAACTTAATAACACTTTTCCTCACCTGGGAATCAAACCCAGGACCTCATGCTTGTGCTTGCAACCACTAGACAACGAGGCAGTCAGGCTCTAGAGATATGAAATGATAAAAGACTATCAGTCATTTTCTATTTTTCATTGATGGGTTTGCTATCACAACATCATTTTAGTTAGTGACTAATTTTGATGAATTGTTGACTCAGCTTAGGTTTTAGCTTTGAAATTGATTCAAAAGTAGATGAAATTTTGGTTCTACTTTGTGTAAATAATTAGGTAGTTTTGATGTAGTATCCTAACAATAACTTATTGAAAAGTATCTCTAAATACGTAAGAAAGATTTAAAACATCGAAAAAAAATGAATCCAAATAATGCATTTTTTCCCAATAAATATTACTGAACGCACACAGTCTGTTTTTCTATTGCATTAAATCAATTTTATTGCATACCTAGTAAACACTTGTTTTTTAACTAGTTATACATAATCTATCAAGTAGATTCTGTACAAATATACACATATCTAGAACGAGTTTCGTTCCATTTTTTTTCGACTGTCGTTGCGCTTGAACAACATTAGTTTCGTATAAACATAGCATACTAATGAGTCATACGAAACGAATAAATTAATAAGACACAAATAACTACGACTTAAGTTAAACGTATCATCATAATGCGGCAATTATATCGACAACTTCCTGGTACCGCGATGCGTAAAAAAATCGATATCTTTTAAGGTTATATCACGATGAAACGGCACTAGAAACATAAAGTAAGCCTTCTATTACCAGCCTGTAACATACAAGAACACTATTTAAAGCGGAAAACACTAATTTAATAAAGACAACAACCCATACCTTGTAATTATCGAACCCTTCAAGGTGCTCGCGACTAAGATACTTGTAACCGAACATTTTCACTGTTTACACTTACTCTACACTAATAAAATATACAGTAAACACTAATTAGTTTTTATAGACACAATATTTGCACTTCACGTAATACATTTTCGGTCTATTTATAATTTAAAAGCTAAAAAAAATAAACGCTTTGCACGACACTGTCGCGGTTTGGCTGACGTTAGATCTTTTGACAGTGACAGATTTAGGGAGGCGTGACCGGTGACAGTTGCAAAACTTGCTAGCATAAAAAAAAATATGAAGAGACACTGTTTTGTTTGTGTTTTATAAACTTTTTACCCAGACTCATGTATGGTGCAAGTATAGGTTTGATAAGTAAAACCCATAGACTTAAAATTCAAACAGGACTGAGTACTCCAAAATTCGTATCACACATTTTTTTTTTTTTTTTTTTTTTTTACGGATGGGAAATCATCAAATGACTTCTCCCGCTCTGGGTGGAGTGGGAGGGAGTGTCAGACTCTTACTGACTAAAACCCATCCATGTTCCTTCATTGCCCTTTGTGTTCCAGGGCCACGGTATCTCTTTCGAACAGTCCCGCAGCCCCGGCAGGCATCGGCCCTTGCGGGCCCCTTCTTGGTTGCTGACATCTCTTTGAGGCGCGCGTGGAACACGAACGCGCCGTCGACACGGCCTGTCGTCGCGAAGGCGGTGGAGGCCGCTTTGAAGGGGTTGGCCTATAAAAAGCTGCCCTCTTCAAAGCAAAAGGCCATACCCACCTTTTCAGCCTCCATCCTGGCGGCAGCGGAAGCCACATATGCGGGGCCTCCGACAGGCGAAGTGGCAAAACTGCGGGCGGAGGTCGCTCGCCTGACGGCCACCACGGAGCTTCTCCAAAAGGAGAACGAGAAGCTCCGAGCGGACCTGGCCGGTCTGCGTAAGTCTGGCCCCCCCGAGGTGGTAAATGGGGGCCAGCAGCAGCAGCAGCAGCAGCGAGCTAGCCAGGCCGCGCCGGTGGAGAACCAGGTCCTGAACCTGGTTCGTCAGGAGCTGGCCGCCTTCCAGGCACGGTTCTCCGTCCTGGAAGGCATAGTCCTGCGCCCCCCCCCCTGGCGGCAAACAAGGCGCCCCCGACGCCGAGGGTCTCATATGCGGCTGCTGCGGCAGCCGCGTCCGGACCAGGGCCGTCCAGCCGGCCTTCCGGCAGGGCTGCGTCAGCCCCCCCAAAGCCAGCTCCGGCGAAACCGGAGCCGCCTAAGAAGGCGGCGGCCCAGAAGGTGGGCAAGGCGGCGGCCCAAAAGAAGGGCAAGGCGGCGGCGCCAGTGGCGATAGTGCCAGCGCCAGCGGCTAGCCAGCCGTTGCCGCCGCCCCCTCCGGCCCCTCAGCCTCCCGCGGCCGAAGCTGGGTGGCAAGTGGCCGGGGCTAAGAAGAAGGGGCGGAAGGCGGCCAAGAAGGCCCGCTACGAGGAGCGGAGGCGCCAAAAGAAGGCGCAAAGCGTCGCGGCTCGACTCCGCGCCCCGAAGACCGCGGCTGTAGTCATCACACTGCAGCCGGACGCGGAAAAACGGGGCGTGTCGTACCGCGACGTGCTCGCCAAGGCGAAGGCGACGGTGGACCTCGGGGAGCTGGGGATCACCGGGGGCGTCCGGCTTAAGGTCGTATCACACATAAATTAACCATAACAGTTACGTCGTAGGTTTACTTTTAGGCTATCATAACCGAGGCAATACAAGACAAGAAAGATAGCCAGACCCGAGCCTTTTGTCCTTTTCACTCAATTACCAAAAGATAAAAATGTTAAAGATCGTTGAAAATATTACACCGACAGTCACCGACAACAAGTAAAATAAGTTACGTATTTAATTTTTTAGCTTTAAGATATAAGTTTATTTTTTAGTAGTTTACGTTTACAACCTGTAAATAACATTAATTAATTTATATCAGGTAAAATAAATATTATTATGATTATTTGGAAGCTATTGTTTAATCATTCTGGTAACATTGATCTGTCTTCAATGGTGCTGTGGCGGCATTTTCGACTTCATAAGTTCATAATTATTTTGTTTTGTGAGAATTATAAATGGGTAAAAAGTGTTACATACATCATGTCATGTAAAAGTGAATATTAAGATCGTTGTGACATATAATTTCACAGGTAAAAAATATAGATTTTGTTTTATAACAATGATGTACGATAGACGTTTTGTAGACGAAAGACTCATAAGCTTTCGTGAAGTTTTCATTAAAATTATTAATATTGTGCCTATGAAAAATGTTTATAACGCATTATTGAAATAGCATTTTTTTTTGTTTACTGGTTTCCATTGAAAGAAGAAAGTAAGCAAAATGGTTGAATGTGATTCTCGAATCTCAAACAAGAATTAAAAGTTCTGTTGTGCGCAGACTTCATTTTAAACGGGCGGATTTTTAAATTGTAATATTTTTTCACACACACTCTTAGTTTTATTTCTTTGAATTACTTAATTTTCCTAAATTATGGAATTTAGGAAATTTTATTAAGTAATTCAGTAGCCTCGTCGTTTATCCTTGCAATAATGCATGTCTCTAGGTCCCTTAGATTCAAAGATATTATTATTCCATTGAACATACCCTAGATCAGCCGATTAAAAAAACCAAATGGCTGCCATTCGCAGGAGTATTTATAAACGTGTATTTGTCGATAGAAATAAGTAAAGGTCAAGGTAAACATCGTGAGGAAACCAGCATGCCTGAGAGATATTTCTTGACGGCATGTAAAGCCAAGTCAGAGGCCCATGGGCGGCATAAAAACTCTGACACCAGGTTACGAACTAACCACACGATAAAGAAAGAAAGAAGAAGAAGTAAAGGTATAATATGCCTTTAAAGTATCGGTAACAGGTATCCAAACACATTGTATATGTTACGGCTAAAAGCCGAAGTAAGGTTACACCTGGTTCTAGCCGGCTATACCTAGGTGCGGCCGGTAGCAGTTTGTTAAATGTAGGTATATCCTTTTTATTGCTAGGACACGCCGAACAAATGGATTAAGTTTGGTTAGAACTGTAACCAAAAGCGCGCGAGCCGAGCGAGCGTAGCGAGCGGTGCCGTGGCAGCGGCCGGCCAGCGCTACATCCAAATTGGTTGCATCAAACCTCCAAATTTAAAGCCGCATCTAGGTGTAGCCGGCTACAACCAGGTGTAACCTTACTTCGGCTTTTAGCCGTAACATATTAAATATTATATCTCTCTCGACTCGTTTTTCTTGTATGAGTGCTAAGTCCTGTTTGTATAATTATATCGATGCTAAAACCCTGCTTCGTAAATATCGCGCTCTGAAAAGTAAGAAACAAAGAGTAGCATCAACTTAACAAAAAGTCTATTGTAAAAATCTAAGTATGCTCAACTACTATCGTATAATAAAAGAAATGTGCTAATTAAGCCCTTTCATTTGATACCCAACACCACCTTTCTTTTTTTTTCTTGTTTAATTCATGACTTTAAAAGCGCCATATTGAATTCAGTGAACATCACATGATCACATAGCCTATATAACCAGCAGACGATCACGCTTTTAACGATACCTCATCTATCGAATTATGATAAGTAGTTTAGAAGTTATGCGAGAACAGATAAACATACATACATATGGGCTGAAATCATAATTCCCCGCCGCAGTCGGTTAAAAAGAATCTTTTGACACAAAGCGTCTAGCATCTGGTTCATTTCGTATTCGTCATTATTCTCCTGCCTTAATCTTAATTTATTTGGCGTCGGCGCAGCATGTCTTGCGTAGATACTTTTCTATTACTTGTCATGGCAGCAGCCACCTCCATTCTAGCCATACTTACCTTCACACAGTCCATCCATCGTTTCTTTGGTCTTCTTACTTTTATAGCCAAATCTTTCCTCATAATATTTTCTTCATTCCTCCTCATCACACGTTCTTCATTATAGTAGGTATCTAAGTAAGAACATCGACCCTACGTGAAGTTTGATATTATTTTGTTTTTTGAAATATTATGCGAAGTTACTAGTTACTATAAAGTTTCTGCCCGATTCGAAAAAACATAGGTCCTGACTGCTTAAAGGTAGCCTAGCCAGACACGCTAGAGTGCACGGGTGTACAGTCACGAGCACCAAAATGTATACACATACGAACTTTTAAAAGGGTTTTTGTCCTACTGTTCTGATAAAAATGTCATGTTGTTACGAACTCAGTATTCTGGAACTCATATTTTTATGAAAAAAATCCTATCTCCAAGTTACAATCGTTATTTCTCGCGAAAATTGCTTCTAAATTTTGGGAAGTGTATACATATTGCTGCTCGTGACTGTACATCCGTCAGGTACGCTTGAGCTGCCTCAATCTTGAGGAAAACCAGTTTTGCAATGTTTTGTGTTTACCTGTACAAGCAAACCTGTGAGGTAGGTACACCCTACCTTTAGTCACGGTAATATTATAATATTACCGTGCTTTAGTCATCAAAATAAGTTGTACCAACCCATGTAGGCATCAAAATCAAAGAACTGGTCATTATACCAAAACCTTTAATTACTTAATAGGTCATTTTAAACTTACATTTTAACAAATTGTGCATAAAAATACATAATCATTGAGTCATCATCATTCTCTTGCCCTTATCCTATTCTATTATTACATAATTATTGAATATTCACATATAAAATAGAAGACACTCGTATAAATTGTCTTACATAGAGTCATAGTTATTTTATCTGTGATAGCTACCTCATTAAAACTAAGAACAAAATGATTTCGACAGTGATACACAATAATAACCTTGTGTTGTTTTTCTGAAAGATACGGTGTGTTGTATAAATGCGTAATCGGCTTGTGTGTTTGTATGGTTCCTCTGGGCGGAGCGGAAGGGAGTGTCAGACTTGTATGGACTAAAACCCATCCAAGTTCCTTCTTTGCCCTTTGAGTTCCAGGACCGCGGTATCTTTCTCATCTCTTTGAGTCGCGTGTGGAACACGATCGCGCCGGCGCCGTCGACACGGACGGTCGCACGGACGGCGAGCTAGCCCATTACTCACTCACTGTCCACATGCCCGCGTATGTATGGTTCCCCACAGCTGGCGTTGTGTAGTTTCTGTCTACCCTCATAGGAAAAAGGCGTGAGTTTATGTATTTTTTGAATACTACTGGCTGCAGTTTCCCTGGTAGAAAAAGATGGAATCTCGTATTCTTAAAAATAAATAATTCGGTTTGTGATTCTTACTCTTATTTATTTTAAAGTCCCCAAGGTATAATCTATTACTTAGTTGTATGCGTGAAAAACTATCGCCATCTTGGATGGCGATAGAGCGAAATACAGTGGAAAAGTATTTTCCATTGTATTGAAAAACATCTAAGCCTTTCGCGGATCTTCCCAAGCTGGAAATTAAAGATGGACACGTTGTAAAAGTAAGACGATCGATCCCGTCATAGCCCGACCAGTGAAACGACTTGCCAGGGTTGTGATATCCCCGTTCCGATAATAATATTTTATTTATCAAGGGTTTGCTTTTTTCCACGACACTAATAACAGTCTCATCCATTTTTATTTTTGTATTAAAAATATCAAAGACATTCATACTACATTTAACAAACATAACGTTTAGTATGAAATTCCACAGTTTTTCTCGTATTTCTTCGTTGTCATTTTTTAGCAGATCACAAATGTATTCGACTGCGAAGTATTCAGCAAAGGATCTGTGCACAAACAGAGGTAAATTGTATGCCACAGCGCGTATGAGACCGGTCTTCTCTCGTCCATGACTCATTTCATCAATCATAGCCTTAATTTCTATCAATTCGGCTTCTTCAAAAACCTCTACATGTGGGTAAAATATAGCGTAAGCACCTAGCTTCTTATGTTTAGCCACACTGTCTGCGCGTTCTTTCTCATAAGTCATTTTATTATCCGGATTAAATATGTCAATCTTATTTTTTTCTTGAAAACGGATCGTTTTTATTTTAGTTTCAAAATAATATTCGTAAAATATGTAACCAGTGACATCTATGTCCCAGTTCTTATCTCCTTCTTCGACGTTTTTAATCTTGTTGTGGAAACATTCAGCTAATAAGTATAAGTGCAGCGGTGGTGGAGTTAAATCATTTGAATCAAACCATTTACGAACGCACTTGCGAATGTCAAATGTCGCCAAATACGAATTATAGCCCTCATAAGCAATATCAATGCCATTAGCTAAAGACTCCAATTTTATAAACTCCAAGAAGTTTAAATAAACTTTAAAGTATGGGTTTAGTGCCAATAAAGCGAAGAGACGGCTCCACTCTTTCGGTAGGAGAAGTTGCATAAAATGTAAGAAGTCATGAACATTACGCATTTGTTCCTCATTCAGACTCTTTAATGGTATCTTGGACTTCCAATATTTGTTAAAGTACATATCCTGTTCAGGACTAGTAAAGTGTTGTATTTCGTACGATGCTCCAAACTCTTGTTCTAAAACAGTTTTTACGTGGTTGAACGATCTGCTTGTGATCCAGGTTTTATGCTTTTGTGGATAACTCCTGACAGATTTAAGTAATAATAACGCTTCTTTTTCATAATGAGGAAAGATTTCATCAAAGCCATCGAAAAGAAATATCAGGTTACCTCTGTTGTAAAAATCTAGGAATATTTTCAACTGAAGTTCTGCAGAATGACCTCCTGAACATTTGATTAGGGAAACGGTTTCATTGGATGATTCTTCCAGTTCAATTAAAAGTTCTTCTTCTTTGTAAGGTTCATTGGATTCCTCAAGTGCAGCTTGACACATGAACTTTAAACTTTCCAAAGTAGTGATGTCTGTCCTGTCGTCCTGCCATTTACTGAGTATCCTAGCATGCTCCAATAGGTTTATTCTTACAATCCAAACTTTAGGATCGATTTCCTTTGTATTTCGTGATAAGTGTGAGAGTAGTGTTGACTTACCCATCCCTGGTAAAGCTGTTATAAGTACCACTTTGTCTTCTAAATCGTACAACGTTTTTAATACTTTATTTTTGATATCATCAAACTCATCGTGTTCCCGCTTTTTAGAGCGACTAACACGTCTGTCCACATAAAAGGGTTTAGCCTTATCATAATTATAATCAGTTACCGTTTTACCAACAACGATAGTTTCATTGTTAATAATTTGATTCAATACATCTTCGTCGATTAACTTTACAGACTCATCATCTATAATTGTATCTAAACTTATGTCTTCACCTTGAAATTTCAGTTTAGAAGTCGCTAAGAGCTTCTTCTGAGATACAACACTCATGTCTGTTAAAACGGTTCTATCATCATTTAAGACTTTACTTGCTTCTGAGAAATATTCGGTCATAACATCAAGTGAAACCTTATTCGTAATTATTATTATTTGCTTGCCAGCAACAGCTTTCGCGATATTTTCAAGTCTATTACAAGTATTTCTAGAATCTTGAAAATTATTGCATACAATAATAAGTATCTTATCCTTCGTTGTGTTCGACAATTCTTTACATAAAATGTGGTGGCTCTTCAAGGGTAGTTTGAAAATGTATTCTAAGTCCAACACAGCATGGTCTTTATTTTTTAGATATTGTTCTACCTTAGCAACTGTTAACACACAGTTCCCTATAGCAATAACAGTTCCTTCAATCTGGCCAAGCGACTCTAATCGTTTTACAGCGTTTTCATTAAATGTATAGTCTTTGCTCTTAATCTTATGTATCATATTTAAAACCCCCGTCAATGGCTCCTTCATGGCGTTAGATACTACATTCTCATATATTTTGCTTGTTTTTGCAAGATATGTTCCCACTTTAGGTGTCATCCACAGTTTTTGTATTTCATTATGAAATTTTAGAAATATTACGTCGGATCTAACCCTAAAGTTGTTGACGTCACTGCACGGATGATCTTCTATTTCTGCTCTCAAAATTTCCTCTACGTCATTCTGGTCAGCTTGGTTAGTGTAATACAATAATCTGTCGTAGAAATCTCTCACCAAATTTACGTCGTATTCGCCTCGTTCAAATGTAAGTTTCGGAAACATCTTAACTCTCACATCTAATTTGTATTCGTTTAAATTTTCGATTTTAGTTTTCAACGTCTCATACCATGTTTTGGCAAGATTTCCTAAATTTTCACAGTTGTCTGTAAATTTCAGCAGTCTTGAAGTTTTATCAAAAACTAGTATGTTGCCAACAGCTGAAGCTATGCCTCCATTTAACTGCAGAAATCCATCTCCTAGTGACTCATCTATAATGACAATGTTGTTTGGTTTCGATTGTTCAAATAATTCCACAATTTTTGACGTCAGGTGGTTTAGTCTCTTTTCTATTTTCTCACGTTTGCCTCTTATTGCTAAATCTTTGTTGCCAAATAAAGCCGGGACTTTAAGCTTCAGAGAAAGAAGATATTCTTTAGCAGCCAGTTCTGCTGCATCATTGATACTCGATTCAGGGACATATACTTTGTCGATTTGTCGTTTTAGAAGGTCTGGTATCGGTTGCCCAATAAACTTAAGCTTGCCATTTTTATAGGTAAGCACACTTCCCATCAGTTTACTTAGAGTAGCTATTTCAGAGGGTTCGCTAAGGAACTGAAACAATGAATTTTGTAAATCAGTCTCTTTTGACTTTCGGTTTTTGAGAACCTCTACGCACAATATGTTTTTGATAAGCACAAGAAATTCTTCTTTGGTTGTAAAGAAGTCTTGTCTGAATCTGGCAATCCGATGTCCTTCGGGTTGGATTTCAGAAACGTGAAAAACTTTGAGCGCTAGAATTACATGATAGCGCAATAAAATATCATCATTCATTGACATTTCGCTATCAGATTCAGCACAAATAAACTTTGCTAACTGTTCAGCTAGTGTTGTGATTTGTTCTTTAATTACTATTTTACATAAAAAGTCTAAGTCTTCATCTCTGTCTGACGGTTGTGAGCAACAACCTCCCGTTCCTATAAGTTCATTTAAATAATCGGCAAAGCAACCTTTATATATTTTGTTATTGGGATCGCCCTTGGCTGTCGTATACATGACAAAATAGCATTCAGTTTCATCAAACTTACGTCCAAAAATCATGTCTTTACTGCTCGGGTCAAAAGATCGTCTAATTTCTAAGTAACTGTTGAAATATTTCGCAAAATCGCTTTTACTAGTAAACGCTTGAAGTTTGTCGTTCTCTCTATGCTTGGCTTGAATAAACACAGTGACTGGTTTATTAAAACCTCTTATTTTTGCTTGCAAGCAAATGTCGTCGAAGGCACCTATGTCGTCTCTATTGGTGGCCAGACTGAACTGATCAACATTGTCGTCATGTTTCAGTCTGAAATATATTAGACTAATTAGTTTAGTCTCGTATAGCTGCCCCTGGATGCCCGACGTGCCTGCACGCTTTTTGTACATTTTAGTGTTTCTTGTCACAAGAAATTAAAGTTACTGTTTTATTTATTCTATTGGTCCTACATCAAGTACGTTCTACCCCGCGTTGAAAGTCGCCTTAAATCGTTCTCGTTCCGAGCTTCGAGTTCCGTGTCTTCTATTGACGACGTCTTGTGATCTGCAAATAAATGAAACATTCAGTCAAAAAAGTATCGGGAATGTATGATTTGTTTATGGTTCCAAATTAAATTTTTTGTTTTTTTGATTTCTCATCGTAAGGGATGCTCATACAAATAAAAAGAGGTCGGGTTATACTGGATATGTATAGCTCGATATGCCGCTGTGTACGCGACACGATACTACGATTTCTATTTAGAAAAAATAATGGAGGCATTTAAATTGAAGGGATTAGGAGTTGGTCTATTGAAAGGGTGATCCATGAGTTGGTATTAGAGCCCTCGAGTCAGATAAAAGGTACTAAGTAGCGCGAGCGCACGGTGTTCATTGCAACAAGCACATAATTAGTATGTAAAAAGAACATTTTCAATTTTAAATCGCTCGCATTTACATAACATTTACTCTGCGCGCTCGTGCCTCTGTTCATGGCCCTATGTATATGTATGTAAAAAGACCCATAACGATGCCGAAAAACACTTGTTCTCCCCGTCATTGCGTTCAGTTTTTTGTTGTGGAGCATACCTGGGAACCTTCCAGTTTCAGAGATATTGGTGGACAAATATCCAACTTTTTCAAAGAATCAAAAAAAAAATAGAATAGAAAATTCTTTATTATGCACCATACAAATAAAAATTATAAAAGAAAACATTTCATATAGGGTTACACAATGGGCGGTCTTATCGCTAAAAACGATATTTTCAAGACTACCTGGATTACAGGAAGAGGGAGACACGATACTGCAGGTAGTCTATGATGTACCTACCAATTACCAAGTTTGTTTGTTTGTTACCTTTTCACGCCTAAACCACTGAACCGATCATCCAAAAATTTTGCATATACGTTGCCAGGTGTACAGAAACGGACATAGGGTACCTTTCATTTCGAAAAACATTACTGTTCCCGAGGAAAACAACAATAACGTCCTTACGATAAAAGATGGCGCCACGTGTCTTTCGAATCATGATTGAATTATATTATTAGAAGCAGACTACAACCCGAATTGATTGTCAAAGTCTACATTAATGCGAGCGAAGCTGCGGGCAAAAGCTAGTTATATTCATAAAGCATAAAGATATAATTATGTTTTGAGTGTTATAACTTTACTTGAAATACCCCTATGACCCCTATACTATTCAATGCATTCTAGGTCCTAGCGTAAAACGTGCTTTTCCACCTCAAAAAAAAAAATGGTTTCCGAGCAAAATTTTTTGCGTAGAGTAACTAAAGCTTGATGTCAGGAATTTCTCAGTAGCAAACTGCCCGGAGTCTACATTTGTGCCCGAATGATGGCAATAGGTCGCCTCCGTTAACATGTAACGGGCGAAATGTTGGTGCGTAGTAGTCACCTCGGCCTATTCCCTTAGGAACAATAGGCCTGATGCTATGTTTGACTGAACGTTTTTTATTGTTTCTTTAACCTTTGGTATCCTTGAAACGTGGATCTACGCAATCCCATCATACTGCCGGAATGCGAAACCACGACAAAACAACATCACGCGTTTTTTTTTTTAAATACCTTAAGTTAAAGACAGCATTTAGGTCCGTTTCGCACTGCAGGTATTTAATAAATTATTTTCCTGTTTATTTTGAAGCTAATATAGCTCTTACGTCAGATTTGTTTACTGTAATTTGTGCGCAGAACAAAGAGTTTTCACTAAAACCAAAAGTATTCGTAACTAACCTTTTTTATGACCGACAATTCATCATCATCATCATATCAGCCCGGAATCACCCACTGTTGGGTATATGCCTCCCCTTTTTTCTGCCACACATTCCGGTTCTGTGCGTCCCGTATCCAGGTGTTTCCCACGACTTTGACGATATCGTCAACCCAACGAGCTTTAGGACGGCCCTGATTTTTTCCTTTTTTTCTTTGACCGGCAATTACCCCACGAGAACGTTTTAAATGTAGCCTATTACACTCGGGGATAATGTACCTTCAAATTAGTGTTTTTTGGAATCGGATCAGCAGTCTTGAAGATTACCCCCTCCTTCCAAACCTACTACAAACTTTACATCTCTATAATATTCGCTCACGCCAGCATCCTCTTTTTTCAATTCCTCAAACCAGCACCACAACCATTAAGACCAGCCCATTATTTCTAGCCCTTAGCCAAATCATTAACATTTTAATGTATGACGAATTTATGGATATTTTTGCAAGTGGTGAACTGAGTCTCCTCAACACTGCTTCTCGATATCTGGAGTCCATTGCCACTCCCAGTACTATCTCCTCGGGATAAACAACGTGTATCCCTTATAAAAGATTTATTGTGATATGATGATACTAGTTTTGTTTTTTTTTTTGTAATTTCATTGTGTTTATTCTAAATGTCTACTAAAAATGTTTTGTTCACTTTTATTTTTACATATCTACCATATTGTTGATTTTTAATTCTAATTTTGACTAATTTACTTAGTTAAACTTGACTTTTATGTTCAACCAATAACTTGTATGTGTGGTGTAAACTGTTAGTATAAGTTGGTTATAAATAAATAATTATTTGTATAGATGGGCAATCTGCGTAGATAGAGAAGTGAATTAATACCTTTTTGAGTCCAGTCAGCGTTTTGGAAAGATCACTTTTGTTGATGCTAGGTCTCACTATGCGCCTGGCCCAAAACAACTTTGTCTAGTAATACTGCAGACTATTACATCGTCGCGTGCGCACGATGCCACGTACCACAGAATATATAAAATAAACAGGTTGTATAGTAAATCCGAGTAAATAGAGGTGGAGACACGTATAGGTACGAGACACTTAGTATTTTTGTTATAGTTTACTTATAAGTACTCATTATACCATTGTATGTAAATAATACAGTTTTACAGGGAAGGGTTATGATTTTAGCAGTCTATGTATGTTTGTATTTACTTAAGTTCCTCCTTAGCGCCTAAACTATTAATCCGATTTTGATGAATAAGGTGTCAATCGATTCGTTGTTATGGTCCGGGTAACATAGGCTACATTTTAACCGACTTCAACAATAGGAGGAGTCGATTTTACCTTGTAAACCCCGAATTTAATAAGCGCGTAATTTTTCAGTACCTAGTCGAGTTTTTTAGTTGTACCACACAAATTCTTTTTTCAAATAAATTATTTTTATTCTGGTTGGACATCACTGTCAAAATTACAGTCATCTTTAATTCGATATGCATATACAGGGTGTAAACAGACCCTTCACAAAGCCGTCAACCAAGCATTCTGTACATCAAACTAAGTAACTTTACGCAAAAATTTTTGCTGGGAAACGACTTTTTTTTTTGGGTGAAAAATCACGTTTTACAGTAGGACTCAATGTAACGCACTCCGAACATTGTGCTGATGGATGAATTGAATAGTACGGGGGTCATGGAGGTGGGTAAAGTAAAAATCTTACTTTAAAAACAAGTATTTAAAAAAAATCTTGTGAAAAAGTCGGAACTTTGACCCCTAATATCTCCGTAACTAGAAGGTTCCCAGGTATGGTCTAGAACAAAAAAATTATCGCCATGACGGGGAGAACGAGTGCCTTTCGGCTTCGTTAAGCGTCATTTTACACCCTTTATAGTAAGTACCTACAGATTCAAGCAGGTAACAATTTAATTTCTCGGAAATATTTGCATTAATCGCTAAAGTATTCTACTTATGTTTTTCCCTCGACAGACTTACGACTCCATCCTTAGACACTCGATGACAGTCATACTCCATCTAGGTCTAAAGTTTTCATGAAGGTGCATGAAATGAGCTGAGACACGATATAGCTGCTGTAAACTGTTGCGGACCTCTTACGACTGCCTTCCGTCTACGTCGTCAGACCTTCGATGACAGTCATACTCCAGCTAGGTCTAAAGTTCTCATCAATGTGCATTATTAGACCGTCAATGACAGCCATAAAGGGTGTAAAAAGACCCTTAACGAAGCCGAAAGACACTTGTTCTCCCCGTCATTGCGGTAATTTTTTGTTCTAGACCATACCTGGGAATCTTCTAGTTACGGAGATATTGGGGGTCAAAGTTCCAACTTTTACACAAGTTTTTTTTTAAATACATGATTTTAATGTAAGATTTTTACTTTAAACACCTCTACGACCCCCGTACTATTCAATCCATCCATCAGCACAATGTTTTGAGTACGTTACATTGAGTCCTACCGTAAAACGTGATTTTTCACCCAAAAAAAAAAGTCGTTTCCCAGCAATAATTTTTGTGTAAAGTTACTTAGTTTGATGTACAGAATGCTTGGTTGACGGCTTCTTGAAGGGTCTGTTTACACCCTGTATTTTAGTAAGGTTTAAAGTTCTCATCAAAGTGCATAAAATAAGCCCGACGATTTTTCAATTGTTACGGGACCAACTTTGAGATATACGCTTTTCACTAAAAAAGGAATCATGCAAATCGGACTTCTCTGTAAAAAGTTATGCGTAGACATACATATAAAAAAACTTTTTTGCAAAAAATAAAACCAACTTCAAAAACACAAAAAAGTGAAAAATAACTTCAGCTTCAGAAGTTGGTGACTTTTGTTTGTTTGATTTATGTTTTTGTCACCGACTTGAAGCTATAGTTATTTTTCACTTTTGAAGTCGGTTTAATTTTTTGCAAAAAAGTTTTTTATTTTTCCATTTTAGTTACCTGTAATATCCGACACAAATATTGTCTATGCACTTATTTTACATTGTGAACAAAACATTTCATGGTAATAGGCTTATTCCCAATAATGCATGGAATGGAATGGAACTTAACATACCTAACTGTCGAAATGCGGGTGTATACACATCTACGTAACCATTTCGAGTGTACAGGCGTGATGTTATGTTGAGTGATTGCGTAAACAATGCATATTTATGCGATAGCAGCAATCGCGGTTGATTTGCTGTCATTTTTTGAAGAGTTTCATTGTCTGCCTCCGAAACTCATCATCAGATCTATATGAAATTTAAATGGGACCATTTCGTAATAAACCTCTTTCGAACAAGAAAATAATTTTAAAACCCTCTATCATGATGCCCCACTGATCAGTAGGTTGTTTTTGTTTTTCTATTTTTAGTATAAATAATCGTAGGTACGTAGTAAGTTGAACTACGTCATATAACTGGAGTAATTGTTCTGAATTTGATTTTGACTTTTAACCGTTAAGGAGTACTTCCATAATCGGCTCACCTAGATAACCTGAAAGAATACTACTACATATACGTCCCCATAATATTTTATTAAATAATTGACCTCCAGCTCCTAAACAGGTTAAGGAGTTATACCTTCCATTTTCAGCTCATCAAAATGAGGTGATGACTCCCAGATGCGTATACTTGATTAGCTTTAGAAAAAACATGAAACAGGTAATACGTGCCTATAAAATTAGAGGGTTGCCCTCGATTTCCCTGGGATTCCATCGTGAGATCCTGACATGGCTGGCATGGTGACAATGGGAGCCGTTTCAGAGGAGTGCGACCACTAACACCGTGACACTTTAAGTGTCGGATAGCCCATAAATTTATCGAGGAAGGCTATATAAGGGTGTAAAAAGACCCTTAACGAAACTGAAAGGCATTTGTTCTCCCCGTTATTGCGATATTTTTTTTGTTCTAGACCAAACCTGGGAACCTTCCAGTTACGGAGATATTGGGGGTCAAAGTTCCAACTTTTTCACAAGCTTTTTTTAAATAAAGGGTGTAAAAAGACCCTTAACGAAGCCGAAAGGCACTTGTTCTCCCCGTCATTGTGATCATTTTTTTGTTCTGGACCATACCTGGGAACCTTCTAGTTACGGAGATATTGGGGGTCAAAGTTCCAATTTTTTCACAAGTTTTTTTTTAAATACTACTTTTTAAGGTTCTAACTTTACTCCAATTACCTCCATGGTCCGTTTACTATTCAAAGCATCCATCAGCAATAAGTTTTGAGCGCATTTTATTGAGTTTTACCGTAAAATGTGATTATTGACCCCAAAAAAAAATTTCGTTTCCCAGCAAAAATTTTTGCGTAAAGTTACTTAGTTTGATGTACAGAATGCTTGGTTGACGGCTTGGTGAAGGGTCTGTTTACACCCCGTAGGTAGGTACCTACATGTTTTTAATGTAAGATTTTTACTTTGAACATCTCCACGATCCCCGTACTATTCAATCCGTCTATCAGCACAATGTTTTGAATGCGTTCTTGCGTCCTACCGTAAAACGTGATTTTTCACCCCAAAAAAAAAAGTCGTTTCCCAGCAATCATTTTTGCGTAGGGTTACTTAGTTTGACGTACAGAATGCTTGGAAAGTGGCGCCATCTAAGCGATACGTTACGAACTAATTAGAACCACACCTGTGGTCGTGTCGTCCCGTAGTCAGAGATGGCGCTGCGTTAGCAAATACTTTACAACCAGAGTTTACTTTTACCTAACACTTCAATTACGTTATCGGAGTCATAGTCGCCCTGCAGCTAGGTCGTCAGATGAAAAGGTGGCTGGGACAGATTTTGGGAACCTCGCCATGTCTTCATATTGTACCTATTTATGTTTTTTTTTGTTTAGCCTGAGCACATACTTTTATATGTTTCGTAGTGTTTATTATATTAATTACTTATAGTTGTTTTATAAAAGGTGTAGCAAGACCCTTAACGAAGCCGAGAGGCACTTGTTCTCTCCGTCATTGCGATCATTTTTTTTGTTCTAGACTATACCTAGGAACCTTCTAGTTACGGAGATATTGGGGGTCAAAGTTCCAACTTTTTCACAAGTTTTTTTTTAAATACATTTTTAGTATAAGAACTTTACTTTAAACACCTCCACGACCCCATTCAATCCATCCATCAGCACAAAGTTTTGAGTGCGTTTCATTGAGATTTACCGTAAGACGTGATTTTTGATGCTTGCGCTCTGTTCGTCTTCCACAAGCTCAGGCCGGAAGCTCTGCGTCAGCGGGGGGGCCCGGGTGCGGAGTTTGTCTCGCACCATCTTGTAAGGGCGTCCCCACGGATCTCCGTTGAGAGTCTCCAGCATCTCCTCGCGGGCCAGATCCTTGGCCCGCAGGACAGGCTCTTGGAGGGTGGTCTTCGCCGCTCTTCTTCTTCTGCCGTTCTGTAACCCTCGTACAACTCCGCTTCAATGGCTGCCGCATCCGGAGGGCGGATGCCGAGCCTGCGATGCCTGCTGTACAGGTGGCGCGCGGCGAAGCATGCCTCGCGCAGAGTTTTCAGCTCTCGCGACCACCAGTATACCTGACGCCGGGCGATTCCTGGCCGAACTCGGGGCCACGTCACATATCTCGGACATGGCCTCCTGGAACCAACCAGTTGTTGATGTCGGCAGGCCTGTCCGGTGATGTCACCGAGGCCTTCACGATCGAGGCTTCCAGGAGGAGCTCCCGGTCTAGCTGCTTCAGCGCTCATCGCGGACCAACCGGGCCTGTAGGACCGGCGCGCTTGAGGTCTGGGCGGTGACGTCGAACCGGATGTACCGGTAGTCGGAATAGGTCTCCACCCCCTCCATGACGCGCCAGTCAACGACACGCGGTGACAGAGCGGAGCTAGCGAACGAGATGTCCACCACCAACTCGCCCCGATTTAGGACGATCATGTCTCCAGAGCCCAGTCCTCCACCATCCTTCATCGCGCGTCTGTGCAACGAGAACCCCAAGCCAAGTTCTTGGCATAAAAAAAAGACGTGATTTTTCAATCCAAAAAAAATTTCGTTTGCCAGCAAAAATTTTTGCGTAGAATTATTTAGTTTGATGTACAGAATACTTGGTTGACGGCTTCGTGAAGGGTCCCTTTACAGTTTGTAGATAAGATAGAGGTTCCTATAGATACACGGAACATGGTTATATTGTCTTTTTTTCCTTAAAACACTTTGATTCTATATATTACGCAAGGTAAAATGGGTATAAATATAAGAAAATATGGTGTATGATGTCACCACATAAGTCCCCGATGTCGATGGCAGGCTATCAGCGTGATAAGATTAAAATTATAATAGAACAGAATAGATAGTAACACTGATATTGCAGCACACATTGTCAAATACATCAAATTGATTGGTTGTGTACGAAAACGGGCAAAAAATATCGAAAGTGTTATTATTGTAAGTGATTGTGAAAGAAAAATCAGACGCTTTGGATTTTAAACACTAGCAGTGTGAACTAGCAGTACGAAAAAATGGACAAAGATAACAATGAGTACTACCCAAATTACTCCGGATTCGAATTTTTGTTAAAAAAAAGCCGAGGCAAAAAGAAAAAACGGGGTAGAAAAATAAAAACTCAAAACAGTACTGGTGATACCAAAAGCGATGCGGGGACTTTAGATGATGCCGTGTTAACGGATGAAAACAGTGGAGCTGAAGACACAGAAGAAGGTTCTAGCAAAGACGGTGTAATTCTACGAGCTCATGTAGACGATGCTGACACCGAAAGCCGAATATCTTTAGACGCTATGATGTCAGCAGCACCAGAATACGAAACAGATAAAAAAATACAAGACGAAGAAAACGAGCTAGGGAGTTCAATGGACAAAATAAATATTGAAGAAGAAGGATTCGATACAATTAATAATATTATTTCAAAGAGAGAGTACTCTTTGCTGAATTCTAGAGCTTTACCAAAGGAGGCGATGACGTATGAGCTAGAAAACTTTGATAAACATGCACTGATCATTTTTAATCAGAAAGAAATTGATGGCCACCAACCTAGACTTGGTACAGAGAAAGACGTGGACGCTTTGACTAGAACCTTTAAGAATTTTGGCTTTGAAGTTACGCCACATCACAATTTAACCAAAGATAGCCTTTTTGATGAGCTTAAAAATTGTAAGTAATTTAAGCAATCACATTCACAAAATAGAGTCGTAGATTATCTCGTGATGATGAAGCAACTGCCAGATTAATAATTTGACAAGTGAAACAAGCTTTTCGTGCCACGAGATGTTTCGATTTGTCGATGATAACCTTATCTTGTTAATATTTAAATAAATGCTTAGCTGTAATTACATAAACAACATGGGTGGACAAAATTATACGCTCTCACTTTCAACACGTTTGCATAAAAAACAATGATCGATGTAGCCCGCTTCAATTTCAGTAGTTCTTCAAACTTTTGGGCCACCTGGGCGTAAAAATCAAGAATTTCTTGATGTATTAGAGACAAGAAAGGCCTGGGGTAACAGAGCCTTAGCTGCCGGCAGCTGGGAAGCTGATAAAATTGTAATTAGACGTCTGTATGTTAGGGGCAAACGATTTTGTTAAAGACATGCTGTGAATCTTTTTAAATAGAAAGTAACGTAACTGCTCATGTCATTTCAGTCAGCGAAAGAGATTTCACGAACTACGGATGTGTAGCTGTCGCTATATTAACACATGGCTCTAAAAACGGCATGCTTAGGGCCAAGGACCAGCTCTACAGTGAGATTGAGGTCATCAACCATTTCAAGGACTACGCTAAACCTACCCTCGTGACCAAACCCAAGATTTTTATCATTCAGGTAAGTTGCAAGTTTATTTGTGATTATTACTGACCTTATTGGTGATTTTCTTCTCTATTCTGCAAAGGGGGATGTGTAGTGTTACGCGAATAGATAAAATAAGAAATGAGTTCTTACGAGGAAGTCTGAAAGTGGCATCGGTGACTGAAAAGTTGCGTGGTAATCGGCTGGCTTGGTATTGGCATGTGATGCAGAGGAATGAGGAAAATGTCGTGAGTTGGGAATCCAATCCCGCAAACGCGAGATCTCGCAATTGCGGGATCCGAAATACTCACGCGGGATCCGGCACGTTTGCGGGATTGAAGAAAAATATATAAAGGGTGTAAAAAGACCCTTAACGAAGCCGAAAGCCACTTGTTTTGTTCTGATTACGGAGATGTTGGGGGTCAAAGTTCCAATTTTTTCACAAGTTTTATTTAAATACCAGTTTTAAAGGTTTTAACTTTACTTTAATTAACTCCATGACCCGTTTAATATTCAAAGCATCCATCAGCACTAAGTTTTGAATGCGTTACATTGAGTTTTAACGTAAAACGTGATTTTTAACCCCAAAAAAAAAGTCGTTTCCCAGCAATAATTTTTGCGTAGAGTTACTTACTAGTTTGGTAGTTTGATGAACAGAATGCTTGGTTGACAGCTTTCACGAAGCCGTCTGTTTACACCTTGTATATGAGCTCAGACGAAGTTTATTTTTAAGACCCAGCACAGCCTCATTAATAAGTGATTTAACAATTTTCCCATGGAACTCGTGCGTGACTTTTCTATAGCATTTGTATGGAAAATACTTTATTTTTCAGTTTTTAACTTACAGTTAAAAAATGGAATTTTATTTTTATGTTGTGTGAAGCCTATTTCGGAACAGAACGTAATCAATGTCAGTTCAAATACTCTATGACTAGGAATTCCGCACGGCACGGGGATTTACCTTCGCACGTGGTTAATTGTCAAAGAAAGTTATTGCGTCATTTGCCTCTTACTTCTGATGTGAAAAGGTACGATCATCATTTTATCAGAACACAAGAAGTTTTTCACTCTTTTAACTTGCTATGAAAACTTTTATAACAAAAAATAATTGTATCATTGTATCGTAACTTTTCACATGAGGAGGGAGGAGCTCGTGGCTTAATAATAACAGCCGCTCGGGTCGATCTTTAGGTTAAGCCGTGTTTGCCTACGTTGGTCTGTGGATGGGTTTATTGTATACTAACTGGGTTGCAGCGGTCGGGTAGGCTGTCGCTCCATGTAAACTACTAGTGTTCAGCTGCATCCGGTTAGACTGGAAGCCAACCCCAACAAAGTTGAGAAAAGGCTAGGCAGATGATGACCTTCATAGCTTTTTAGGAGCCAAGCTCATCACGCCATTTTAGTCTGGGTTTTTACACTTTCTTTCGTCATGGACTCTTTTTCTAAAGATCCGTTTAAGCTTATCAGAACCAGTAATGAAGTGTCCTGTCAACCTCTTGAGATTTCCTTCCGGCCTTGTGACGTTCGATAATCCTCTCCAATGAAGGCCTCAATTGCAAAACATCTATCAAATCATTTTGATAAGAATACCTTAAGGATTCGTCATTGTATTTTGTTTTTATCAAAGTCAGCAAGACAAAGACCAAATGTAACACTTTCATCGAATGAGTCATTAGTGTTTATTTATTTTTCAGTTAGGTACCTAAATTTTAAGTCGATGCGGAGCTTGGTATTTTTATGAATGACATTATTTGGATAATAAACAGGTGATATGATAAAACGAAATATTTCATAGATATTGTGCAATTTTTGAGGATACTTGATCGAGTCCTTTTGGGAAAAACTGCCATAAGTGTTCAAGGCCGCAGTAGCTGGTGCTTAATTATTTTATAGGATAACGTTGGCGGCTTAGACCATCTCAAACGATAAATATTTTTCACGCAATATCATTGACGGCCCAGATTCTTCAGTGTTTGTGTGAGCAAGACCTGCCTGCCTAATTGGTCCGATTGTGATGAAACTTAGGAGATGGGTCCTTGTGTGTACGCCGGCGAAGGTTCCTGGCAACACAATCTATATATTTACGTCGCATTGCAACTCATGCCGTACAAGCTACAAGCTAGTCTATTAGTAAAACATTGCCAAGTCATTAACACTCTCTCAAACGTTTGAACAATTATTGCGCAATTTTGAATACTAACTCGCAAAATTAGTCATTTGCAAAATGTTTTTAACCGTTCAGTTTTGTAGGGCTTTTACTGTTAAACAGTTAAAATATTGCGTAATGTATCATGATATTGTGCGATAAACTTGGAGTTTGGTTGCTCCAATTCTAGAGCCATAGCGCTAGTTGGCTCCTTCAAATCTGCTCCGACTTTCGGTATCTCGGTTCAATCGTGAAAGCGATGGCGAAATAGATCGAAGTGTTAAGCACAGAATTAACACTGGATGGATTAAATGGCAGCAGGTCACGGATTATATGCGACTCCCGCATTCCCCTTAAACTCAAGGGGAAGATTTTTTATTAAATTTAATTTTATACTATTATAAAACTATGGTTAGACCTGCTGTCTTATATGGATCAGAATTTTAGGCATGTAGCTGAGATGTGAATGCTTAGGGGGTGTTTCGTGTAACACGAATGGATCAAAACACTTGTGTTGTAATCGGTTATCGTGGTATGGACATGTGATGCGGAGGAATGAGGAACATATAGTGACGAAAATGTTGAGTATGAATGTCGATGGCTCTAAGAGTAGAGAAAGATCAATGAAACGATGGATGGTCTGTGTGAAGGATAATATGACTAGTAGGAAGTGACTGCTGAGATGACGAGTAATAGAGAAGTATGGAAGAAGAAGACATGCTGCATCGACCCCAAATAAATTGGGATAAGGGCAGGAGAATGATGATGATTGTGCGATAAAGTTACAGGACCCAAACATTCAGTCATACCCGGTAAAATTAAATCATTTATTCAAATTAGGCTGATAATCAATAAATTTGATCGTCAAAGTTTACAAGAGACAGTCCCTCAAAATCCGCCCTTCGTCACTTCCTAGTGTTGGCTGGGAAGAAGAAGTGGCGGAATAAACTCCCCTGCAAGATAAGTCTAAAGGTTCCTCCATGATACGACGAAGATTTAGCCGCCGTACCAGAAACATCATCATCTGCCTAGCCTTTTCCCAACTATATTGGGGTCGGCTTCCAGTCTACCCGGATGCTGCTGAATACCAGTATTTTACATGGAGCGACTGCCTATCTGACCTCCACAACCCAGTTAGTGTTGGGTAATACGTACGATACTCCTTGGTAAGACTGGTTGTCAGACTTTTTGGGCCACTGACTACCTAACGACTGTCAAAGATCTAAAAATGACACCCGGAACCAACGGCTTAACGTGCTTTCCGAGGCACGGAGGAAACACGTTATGTAACGGGTGGTCAGCCATCCACAGACCAACCTAGGCAAGCACGGTTTAACCTAAAGATTGACCCGAGCGGCTGTTATTATTAAGCCACGAGCTCCTCCGCCATACCAGAAACACACTTCAATATTCCTTATGTTTCCATTTTCAGGCGTGCCGAGGAACTAAAATCATGACAGGCGTCCCAGTCTTCCACTCAGGCAAGATCCGAAAGGACCTCGATGAGGTAGACTTGGAGCCTTACATCCTGCCCGTGGAATCTGACTTGCTGATCCTTCATAGTTCTTATCCGGGCCGCGCCTCACACAGGTAGTTTTTATTCTAAATAGGCGAAGTATTTTCAATGACTGAACTATACCGGCCGTTAAAATGGCTCATCAAAATGTTTTGCTTTGTAAATGCTTCGTGGTCAGCGTCATGCATACTTGAGTCTCTTTCTTAAGCCTGACTTGCAATAATTACGCAGTTTTTTTGCCAAATGCCAATTTTGGAATGGAGCATAAAAGAGGAGTAAGTTACTTGTGGTCGCTACTTCGGTCGGTTTTTTTCCTCTTTAATATTTCCCCACTCAGCTGTAATGTTACTTTGGTAAAACCAATCATAGTTTAAACCCAATCCAACAGTGCATCATCATGCAATCATCATTCTCAACCAACCTTTAAAATGATTCCAGAAACGAACTACACGGTTCTTGGTTCATCCAGACCCTCTGCAAGAAGATCGACACCCTATCCTCGACACAAGACCTGGAATCCATCATCACCGAGGTCAAAAGAGACGTAGCGATAGACAAGCAACACGAGGAGTATAATAAGAGAACCTTCGAGATGAACGTCAACAAACAAATGCCGGTGATGACGTCAACTTTGATCAGGAAACTGTACCTGAAGAAGTTTGGGGAACGGCCGGTGGAAGAGACGTATGTCGATAAGTCGAGGCGGCAAAGTGAGTCGAGGCAAACTGCGGTCCTGGACGCCAGTAACGCGCCTGTGACGCCCTTGCTGGTCCAGTTTGGACCTTGTTCTTGCTTTTTGGAGCATTTCACTTATATGAGGAATTGTTTGAGGTGAGTGAGTTCTTGAAATCCTCACGTGGGGTTTTGCAAAAGTAGCTCTGTCCGTATGTTATCTCCATACCATAACTTGCCGCCTGTTATCCCCGAAGGGTTAGGCAGAGGTCTACCAAATAATACACCCACATTTCGCCAGTTATGTTTATGTAATAGGAGGTGAGACTATTGCTATCAGTCGGATACAAATCCCGTGGCTGCTACTGTAGAACTCCTGATGGAAAAACCCAATAACACTTTGCTTTTTCTTTCTTTTCACGCCACAACCACTGAAACGATTATTAGTGGAAAGAGTTGCTAGTTTGCAATAAAAAAATGGCCGCGGGGTGTTTATACCAGCTTCTATACAAAAAAGTTCAAATCTCTATGGCAGATACGTAGTCTAGGACCCGGAGAAGGACAATGGCTACTTGTAATCATCAGATAGACATTTGGGTCCGCTTCCAGTCTTACCGGATGCAGCTGAATACCAGTGTTTTACATGGAGCGACTGCTTATCTGACCTCCACAACCCAGTTAGTACTGGGTAAAACGGTACCCCTTGGTAATACAAAAGACTGGCTGTCAGACTTTTGGGGCCACTGTTTACCTGTACCTTCTGTCAAAGATCTACAAATGACAGTCGGGATCAACGGCTTAACGTGCTTTCCGAGGCACGAAGGAAACTCTGTATGTAATGGGTGGTCACCTATCCACGGATCAACCTAGGCAAGCAACTTACTGTTTTCTTTCACATCTTAAATGGAAGAATGTATGGATGGTAATGTCGGTCTGCTTTTTCCTTTTCTCGTCTTTAAAATAATACTTTTATCTTTCCAGGTGTTTCGTCGAAGAAAACCCTTCCGATGAGACGGCACAAGACATCTTGGACATCGCCAACACTTTCGAAGATAGTGTTGAATTCAACACGTCTAAAGACAAAATGTGCAAGGCAATCAGCAAACACTTAATGGATAAAGCTAGATATAGCGAATTTTACAAATATCTGTATTTCTATAACGCACAAACGCATCAAAGTTTTGGGAATAAAAATTAGGTAAATTATTGTATTCTTTTTTTGTTTTTTCTCCCGATTGGGGAGCCGTGGTTGAGATAACGGCTCGGCCAAATGCTATACAGGATGGATTTAGTCACCTGTATCCATCATGGGGGTTTCTACCCGTCATATTGGCGCATCAGGGATGTCTAAGGTGGACGGGTTTCATGTCATGTTGCGCAAAGAGTGCGCCGCCTTGTGCTGCAGAGTCTGCGCCAGCCCTAAAGCACTAAACATCGCTAGAATGACAGCATTCTAGCGATGTTTAGTGACAGACTGGACAGTCGGTTGAAAAAGCTTTGGAGCTATTATTTAAGTTGATTACTAACATGGATGAAGTCGTGTATATTTACTAACATTTTGAATTAATTTGTGAACGTGAATAATAATGAATGTACCTATACGTATACGGATCTTGTGATATCTGAAAATACCAACAAATACCATCGAGTAACCACCTTATTCACTATATGTATATGGCTCCAGCCGTCTTCTTTCTTTTTCCTAAACTCAAATTACCACTAGAAGGCACCCGTTTCCATTCGGTAGAATAAATAAAGCAGAATTCGCGGCTAGAACTGAACTCAATTCCGGAAAAAGCGTTAAAAAAATGTTTTGATGATTGGATTATTCGTTGGCGTAAGTGTATCGTGTCTGAAGGAGCATACTTTGAAGGCGATAAAATAACTTTGGATGAATAACTAACATTTTGTGTATTATTTATCGTTTCCCGGTACTTTCTTGACAGAGTAGTATAATGAAACCCCTGTATTAGTTACGCACTTACTATGTTAAATCCGTCCAGTCATTTATACACGACTCAAAAGGTATTTTGTTATCAGCCTTCTTCTACGTGTTCACTATAATATATTATCATACTTGACAAACATTCTAACAATAAAAAATTGTTTTCTTTAATTTAATTTAATGGGTATGGAAACTGATTTTTTCTAATCAATATATTATAGTACCTATAATCATTGCCAGAATTAGGAATTTTGGTTCAAATTATAGAGGAAAAACTAAGCAGTTAAAATACGATAAAAAAATATTGTGTTAACAATCTTGATCTTTAAAACTCAAACTTAAACTCAAACTCAAAGCATTTATTTCAAATAGACCCGTGACAGGCACTTTTGCATAGTCAAAAATAAGCTACCTACAGTCCCGCCACAGGCATAATAACTGTGAATGGACTGTAGTTGCCCATTCGAAAATAGTAGATCTCATGGAGAAGAATGGGAAAGAAACTCCATGGACACTCTTTTCAAATCAAGTTATATATATATAGGGTGTAAAAAGACCCTTAACGAAGCCGAAAGGCACTTGTTCTTGACCATACCTGGGAACCTTCTAGTTACGGAGATATTGGGGGTCAAAGTTCCAATTTTTTCACAAGTTTTTTTTTAAATACTACTTTTTAAGGTTCTAACTTTACTCCAATTACCTCCATGGTCCGTTTACTATTCAAAGCATCCATCAGCAATAAGTTTTGAGCGCATTATATTGAGTTTTACCGTAAAATGTGAATTTTGACCCCAAAAAAAAATTTCGTTTCCCAGCAAAAATTTTTGCGTAAAGTTACTTAGTTTGATGTACAGAATGCTTGGTTGACGGCTTGGTGAAGGGTCTGTTTACACCCCGTATTACATAGTCACTACAACTTTGTCAAGGTTGAATTTTGGAGTATTTTTGTAAGAAATAGTATGAATAGGATTCCTAACGGAGAATTCCAAACACACTTTGAGTATGATATAGAGGTATCAAACTCAATTTGTTATTGTGTACTCAAGTGTTATTGGTTTTTTGCCATTTGGAATTCTCAGTAATCTTATCCTAGGAGTCTTGATTTGTGCCCGGTTGATGGCAATAGGCTCGCCCCCAAATACATGGAACTCAAACATAACTAGCGAACTGGGTCGGGTGTGGTAGATACATCTCCGCCAAACCCTTTCATATTAAAACTAATGTTTTTTATTCGTAAACAAAACAATACGCTTAGATCTTTAACGAATCGTCTAACTTATAAAGGTTATTTTTATTATAAGAACCGGAAAGACAAAAAATTAAAACAGGTCAGTTTCAGAATCAGGGCAAAAATATAGAACAGTAGGTAACGATAATGACTGATAGAACTAAAGTAGCTCAGTCTGTCTGTCATCTTTTTCCTCCTCAACCGCTAGACGGAATTCGATGAAATCATACGGGATGACAGGTGAGGGGAAGAGGATTAAGACATACAACCATCAGGGCTGGATTTATGGGTGTGGAGGCCCTGGGGCATCCAAGAACTGGAGGTATCGAAATTTGTTTTGGGAAAGACGAAAAAAAAAATACATTCGTATTGTGTAATCTGTGGGATAATTGCCGACTGCATCAATGAGGGCGATGCCGCGGCAAGAAGCTTGTATTATAATAAGTGGTCATAAATATTAGGATAGGTTACAGCTGTTCTTGCCATCTGCCGATTATTCACCAATGGAAAACTAGAAAGTATACCATTCAGAGTTGATAAACAGAAACATAAAATCTTTAGATATAAAAAGACTGTTTCACAAATAAAACATCGATATTAATGCCAAGGTATCCCATCAAATAACAATAAGGCTAACCTATTTACTGAATTCTTTATTGTTTCAAATCGAGTTCAAATAACCGTTTACACGCAGATGACAGATGGAAACAAAATGGCGGACCTTTTTAGAGTGCAAACTGTTTCATCTATTTTTATTTTATTGGGTTAACAATGTTGTGTCAGTTGTTATAGAAGTTTTCAATATTGCTATGAACCAATTAAAATGAAATTATGGTAGCCATATTTTAGTAAGTTAGCTAGTAGAGGAGCTCGAGGCTAAATAATAACGCCGGATAATAATGTCACAAGACAGCATCTCACTAATCAATTCTATTGTAAGGATAGAATAGTGCTGATGAATAATAGTGAGATGCTGTCAATTCTTTTGGGAACATGACGGTCAAAGCCGCGTTTGGTTTGTATGTATTACATTGCTGTCTGTAGCAATACCCACCGAAGCATCTCTATACCCATGTGTTAGCATCCCCAACATTTTATTTTTATATTTTTTATTCTTGCAACACTGCGTGTATGTTGTCAAATCAGTCGTCATTAATCTTTTGATCAAAAGAGCATTAAAGCACGCGCGTGCATTCCACGCTAAGCCACAATTTCACATACCATTTTGTCACATATTTGTGTCGTTTGGCGAACAGGGCACGCGGGTTAAAGACTCTTGAATTTATTCTCTAGAAGAAAAACACGTGTTTTTTCATCACGAGCCCTTTCCCTCAATCACCAGCCCCTGAGCTGTATACAAAATCATAGCTACTAACTATGTAACCATCGAAATGCATCAGTTTGGACCCATCTTCATGTTTAAACATACGTGCACATACAAGCTCCCTCCACCTTTTCTTAAGTAAATCAGCTTGACCAGGATATGTTCCTTAATTAGCATCTCTTTTGTTTTTAAAATGCTTTGTTAAGAAATGAGAGCAAGTCGTGAGGAAAGTTTTAAGAGGGTATGAATATGGATGGCTGTTGGCTAAAAGGGCTGATTTGCATTGATCCAGTGTATCAATTCATTGAGATTATCCAGAAAAGAACCGCCGATGTAGCTTGCAGGGTTGTTTTTTTAAATTTAAAACGCGTTGCCCCACACTAGCAATTTCTCCTAGGCATTAGGAGTTTCTCCAGTTTACTAGGAGTTCACACACGTATCGTACGTGGGTGCATTTACAAATATTTAAAATCACATGCATAGACAACCAAACCCGGAACTTCTACCGACAACCGTGCCGTTTCAGGTTAGAATTGAAGAGGATGTGGCTCGGCCTCGTCTCGAGGAATAGGAGACGACAGACGGTGGACCAGACGAGTCCTAGAGTGGATCTTATTTCGGTAAGCGTAGCCCCCCCAGTTAGACGGACCAACGATCTTAAAAAGGTGGCTCGGATAGACTGAATGCGGAAGGATCTGATGATATATGAACTTATTTTGATCCAGTACTGGATTCAAACATCGGAGGAGCTCGCGGCAAATTAAGAACAGCCGCTCAGATCAATCTTCAGGCTAATCCGCGCTTGCCTAGGTTGGTCTGTGGACGGGTGACCCAGTGCATACTGAATCCCCTGCCCTTATCCTCAAACACTGAATTGAAATACAGGATTAAAGTAAATCAGTCTTACAAATCAGAGGCGGTTTTGTGCAACCAAGTGAGACCATCAGAAGTCAACGCAATGCTTAGCGCCGAGAATTGAAAACGCAGTGCTCGACACAAATGTTCATGTTAAAAAAGCACCTATTTATGTAAAAGAACTTAATAACATCAATCATCATTATGAACAAAATATAAAATATTCTCTTAACTTAATTGGGGTGATATTGTACCCTCGTTATAAAGGCATCTAAAATAATGACCGCTTGCCTTAAATATGTTTTTTTTTTAAAGGTTGGCTCGGTAAAAAATGTCTACAACAGACGGGCCCGTAAAGGGGGTCAGAACTGCCATTTTTCGTGCGAAAAATAGATGGTATGACCGCTTTAGCAAAGCCTGAAATCCTCGAAGGTTTAGGCAGAGGTATACCTAATTGTACCTACACTCACCCACATTTCACCAGTTATGTTTAAGTCTCCTGCAAAGGGGACGAGCCTATTCCCATCAACTGGGCGCAAATCCAGACTCCGTGGCTGCTGCTGCGAAATTCATGATGGAAAAACCCAATGACACTTTGGGCGGCCCGGGAATCAAACCCAGGATCTCATGCTCAGCAGTCGTAAAATCACGTTTTACGGTAAAACTCAATGTAACGCACTAAAAACATTGTGCTGATGGATGGATTGAATAGTACGGGGGTCGTGAAGGTGTTTAAAGTGAAAATCTTACATTAGAAATATGTATTTAAAAAAAAACTTGTGAAAAAGTTGGAACTTTGACCCCCAATATCTCCGTAACTAGAAGGTTCCCAGGTATGGTCTAGAACAAAAAAGTGATCGCAATGACGGGTAGAACAAGTACCTTTCGGCTTAGTTAAGGGTCTGTTTACACCCTTTATATTGGGGTCGGTTTCCAGTCTAACCGGATGCACCTGTATTTTATATGGAGCGACTGCCTATCTGACCACAACCCAGTTAGTACTGGGTAATACGATATCTCTTGGTAAGACTGGTTGTCAGACTTTTTGGGCCACTGACTACCTAACGACTGTCAAAGATCTACAAATGAAACTCGGGACCAACGGCTTAACGTGCTTTCCGAGGCACGGAGGAAACTAGGTACGTAATGGGTGGTCACCCATCCACAGACCAACCTAGGCAAGCACGGCTTAACTTAAAGATCGACCCGAGCGGCTGATATTATATAGCCACGAGCTCGAGTGATTTATATTATTATCCTATTATAATTCTGCTAAAGCGGCTTTTTAGGTCCCCTGGACAAATACCATCAGGTCTTACTATACAGGAACTCACACCCAGAAAGCACCATTCAAATTAATGTAGTGCCAACTTTTTAAAGCTAACCAGTTGAATAAACATCCGGATTCCAGTTAGAAGGGGCAAGAGCTGAGTGTGTAATAGACAAAGAGACAAGTTAGCTTTGTCTCTGAACCGCGAGTCATTTGCGTTGCAAATGTCCATAGACAACTGCCAGCCTAACTATCAGGCGGCTGCTTGTACGCCGTTCACTGACACAGCGAATATTGCCATGTTGGGAGAAATACGTTTTCAGCTGTAGAATTTAATGTTGTAGAAAACCTCTGCTCTTGAAAGCCATAAGCTTAAATGCTCTACACCACTGCGACTCATGCTCGGTAACGCTACACACAAATAAGTGGCTTTGCTCTGAGTGCGGTGAGCGGCGTGATGGAGCGGCGCGGCGTGCTGTGAGCGGCGTGATGGAGCGGCATGCGGGAGCGGTGTGGGACGTGGCGCGGATACACCATAGCTTCTAGACATATCTCCTCTTCGCATCTTCGCTCGTACTTTTATGCTCAGCAGGCGGCTTTATGGCTTGCTAACGTGGCAAGTAAGGCCTACGCCACATTTGACGGTAATTCCGTCGCGGATCTTCCGCGTCGGACCGGCAATACATGTTATTGCATAAATAATAACGGGCACACTACGCGGAAGATCGGTCGTTCCGTCGCGGACCGCTCGCCCTCTGCGTCTGTTCCGGATTTACCGCAACGGAAGTTCGGCGTCGGAATTTCCGTCAAGTGTGGCGTAGGCCTTACTGGGAAGGCACCTCTCTTCCCCCTTATAATATGCATTTTGGGACACAACGACCTGCAACATTCTGGTTGTATTCAACGAATAGAAACTGTTTCTTTATACCCGAGCATATCCTGACAAAAAACCAATAACAGCTTGCATACAGCAATGAAGATATACAATAGGAATTTCAATCAGAACTGAAGAATTAACGTAATTAGTACTAAAACGTTAATCATCCGTCTGATGGTAGAATGAGATCTTAGTTGATTATGCAAAGAGATTCATCATAGATCGTAAACTTTGGTTAGGCTTAATTTACCTTGCATTCATTAGCGTGTTAATGAAAATTTACGTCCAGACGGATTTCTCACACTAGGAGCCCTCAGCTAGACATAGACCTCATCATCATCCTCACAAACTGTTTACCAACCAATGGCATAAGAAAGATACACAAATTCAAGTAGCTAAGGGTAAACTGTGAAGCCTCATAAATGGATCAGACTAATTCGCGAACACGTTTCGTAAATATTTGGATTATTTTGGATTACCTATAAGTTTATAGGCAGACATGACGATAGGATAATGTCGCAGAGAATAAGGTGAAACCAACTTCTGAAGAATCATCATCTGTCTAGCATTTTTCCAACTATGGGTCGGCTTCCAGTCTAACCGGATGAAGCTGAATACCAGTATTTTACATGGAGCGACTGCCTATCTGATCTCCACAACCCAGTTAGTACTGGGTAATACCCTTTGGTAAGACTGGTTGTCAGACTTTTGGGTCACTGACTACCTAACTACTGTCAAAGATCTAGAAATGACACGCGGGACCAAAGGCTTAACGTGCTTTCCGAGGCACGGTGGAAACTCGATATGTAATGGGTGACATCCACGGACCAACCTAGGCATGCACGGCTTAACCTAAAGATCGACCCGAGCGGCTGTTATTATTTAGCCACGAGCTCCAAACAACTTCTGAAGATTATACTTAGGATAAAATACAGGTTGACAGATTGAGAAGTCCGCCCGATGTAAGGTAGGTAATAGGATCAAAAATCCACTGGATGCAAAAAGAATAATATGAGGGATCCGCTGGATGCCACAAAAACTTGACAAAAAATCCGCTGGCAAGAAGAAGTAAGTAGAGCTGGGCTTAGGGCTGTCGAATGTCCAACAGTGAATAAGAACGACTTTCTGGTGAATGATGATACTCTTCGCCAAGTCGATAAGTGTCGAGTACACTTAAAGCGCTGGACACACAGAAAGGACGTAAGACGAGGACGGGGCGCGGACAGGACGCAGACGGGGCGCAGTCGCGACTTTTCAAAACATATAGAAAAGACGAGGCACGGACGTGACGCTGGGCGTCGCGAGAGATGACAGTCTTCAACCAGATGTGTTAGCACTGGTGTATCTCGCTAATATGCAGAGGGTTAGACGTTATTGGGTATATCCGGTATGGCGAAGCAATGAAGCCAATAGATTAAAAAAAAAATGCAGAACTACATATTTATCCAGATCGTTTTCAAGAAGTATATAAGCCCCACCCCCCGCACCCCCGTTCTCGTCCGCTCGCGCCCGTGCCCCGTCCTTTCTGTATGTTTTACAACACGGCGCAGATGAGTAAGCGTCGTGTCCGCGCCCTATCTTTTCTATATGTTTTGCGTCACGACGCTTCTATACATTTTGTATGAAAGGGACGCGGAAGAGACACAGTCATGTCAGCGCCCCGTCCGCGTCATACGTCTTTTCTGTGTGGCTTGCGCTTTAATCTCCTAGTAATAAAAACCCTCACTTCGCCAAATCCTTCAACATAATATTATATCCACAATCATAAAAACCTGTCTACCTATACAGCTGAGTACACAATCTTTAGATCCAAGTAGCCGTGCTAATATCTAAGTCAAGGTGGCGCCGAGATTCCGCTGATCATGACATCAACTGGCAAAAATTTGGGTGTATTTGTATGACGTTCGTGTTTATGAGTTCCTGGTGTTGGCAATTTGTGATGCATCAGATTTTTGAGCAAATTTGATGTAATTTTTTGAGATGGGTATGAAATTTTAAATTATTTATGGTGGATATACTGAGAGTTAAAGGGAGTTCGAGGCTAAAAATATTAACAGCCGCTCGGGTCGATCTTCAAGTTAAGCCGCGCTTGCCAAAGTCGGTCCGTGGATGGGTGACGATCCATTGCATATCGAGTTTTCGCCATGCCCCGGTATGCACGTTAAGCCGTTGGTCCTGGCTGTCATTTATAGATATTTGATTGCCTTTACAGGTAGACATCAGTAGCCCGAAAGTCTGACAACCAGTCTTACCAAGAGGAGACGTATTACCCAGTACTTATAACTGGGTTGTGGAAATTAGATCGGCAGTAGCTTCATGTAAGACGTGGTTGCGAACTCAGGCAGGTGTTCTTTATTTTCAGTGGTGAAATTTATTTTCGCGCCTCTTCTTCTCGAAACGGTGAAACCTAGAAACAAAAAAGACATGGAACATCTTGGTAGAAATCATAATCATAAATCTTTATTTATCTCGACATCAGAAATTACAGGCGCTGGTATATGCACAATCTTATATAGAGAAAGGTGTCTGAAGTAGGAAGGTCCTGAGGTACAGATCACCTCTCCGGCTTAGATATAACATTTATTTATAGCAATTTATGTCAAGATTCTAGAGATAAAATTGGAAGTAGGTAAACAAGTACTAAGAATTAATTATTTGAAGTTTGACATTTAAAACAAAATTTGAAATTGAAGTAACTACATAAACTATTGGAACATTATGTACGAAATACTAATAGTTCAAAAGTTGTACTAAGTATAGTAAAAACATAAGAAACAAAAAAATAAATTTTAAATAAATTATGCTTGCAAGCATTATAAAATAAAATAAAAAAATATTTGTACAAAAAAGTGAGTTAGTATAATTTGTACATACTAGTACACAAAAACAAAAATTAAAACCAAAAGGATGAAAGTGGAAATGGGGTGATGAAAATACATTGATGCAATGCGCAAATTTCGTGCCTAGTATAACAATATCTACGCTATCTATTATTACATCTAACTTCCATACTTAGATGTACTGGAGATACCAGCTTTGTGTATCAGCTCTAGTAGTTTTCACCAGCTATTTATTACCTTTGCAATGCAAATAGGATACAAACACAATATGACTGTAAGTCCATAACAAATGCTCACGGATGCACACGTAACCTCTTAATAATTTCGCAAGCTAAACCAACACAATGTTTGCATACTAAATATGTCGTCAAAATGCTTAAATTCCAGGATTACCACAGGACAGTTAGTACATTGTAAACAGATTATGAAAGTTCCAAATCTTGATGCATCACACCTGACACCCACTTTGTATGCACTGACTCACTCTGATCGAAATAACTACAATGACGATACTCTTTTCTCTTTAGGATAGAGTTCCAAATGGTTCAGCAAAATTTGTGGAGTTACGTACGTTTGCATATGACGTCGTAATGCACTTGGGATCAGAAATATCTTTGATGCAGCCAATAAATTTTGATTGCGTTCGAAAATTTTTGCACGTCGTTCTAGTAGGTACTCGAAACATTATACTTAAGTCTGGGGTGGAATTAAAGATGGATGGGCTGTGTGAATGATGATATGGCTAAAAAGTTTCTGTTGTTTTTTTTTCTTATGTTACTTTTGTGAATGCTGGTTAACCTATAATTTGCGATTGTGTAAGTCCAAGACTAAAACCTATGTATAATTATGATATGTTGTAGGTACACACAAGCAGTTGGTGAACCTATATTAATAAATAAATAAATAAAAGGGTGTGGGGGGGGGGGTGAAGGAGAAAGCATGCTGCGCCGGCCCCAAATAAACTGGTGCAGGCAGGGGTAGGAGAATGCTGATGCTGATGAGGGGTCTATTTAATAAAACCTATAGTAAAGTTTCTTTCAGACATGTTCTGCTCTGCTATATTGAACAGGTGCTGTGTAGCAGAAAATAGTATGCTTTTTGTTGTTGAAAAATATGTCGTATTGTCAGCTTTTTTTTTTGTTGTTCCGTATTGTCCCACTCCTGAGCAAAGGCCTCCCCCCATTCCTTCCACTTCTCACGATGGTGTGCCTCTTCTCGCCATCTCGCAAGGAAGCCATCCAAGACGTCCCGCCATCTTCTCTTCGGTCTACCACGACCCCGTCTAGCTGTTTCAAGGCTCCAGTCTTGCAATAATCGGGCCCACAGCTGTGGCGGCACCCGGCAGCCATGGCCTGCCCAGTCCCATTTTAGCCTGGCAGCTTTATAAGTATTGTCAGTTATTATTTAATAATGCTCAGTTAGGCTCTTAACATTGTTTTGGGTGTAGCAAAAAGTGTGAGAGACTGAGTAGCTAGTTGATTGCAAGCGCGATTGCAGAGCGAGAGGTCCGTGGATTCGCTTACTAGGTCAGGAAAAAAATAATTTGGTTTTTCTTTTGGGATTTGTTTTTAACTACTATTTAGGTTTTTTTAGGTATATTTGAGCCCTATTCATGGCAATAGGGATAAAGTAAGCAATCTTTTTTGTGATGGAGGGGGCCTTCATCCAGAGATGAGATGATTGACCCCTTAATATTTTTAAACTTAAATATATATATATATACATATATAATTATAGGGAAATAACTCTATTTTTTTTTTTTTTTTACGGCATAAATTGTGATAGCGCGGCTAATTTCCATGATATAAATATAATTTATAACTTATGTTACTTCCTGATAATTTAGCTTTCTATTGGTGAAACAATGGTTAAAATTGGTCCAGTAGTTTCGGAGCTTATTCGGTATAAACAAACAAACAAAAAAATCTTTCATCTTTATAATATACGTAGTATAGAAATATTTTTTTATCAAACCTTTTCAGTAGCAGCCGGTTAGACTAAAAGTCGACCCAAACATAGTTGGGGACATGCGCAAATGATGATGTGAAGTTCTATGAAAAGTATTATTAAATTAGTTAAGCCTTCGTCATTGTAATTCCCCATAAAACTTAATTATGGGTAGGTACTTTATAATTCAGGAAGGAAGGAAAACAACACCTGGTGTAATAATCTTCTTACTACGACCTCTTTTAAATTCACAGAAACACGTATTTTCGAACGAAGAACACGACGTCATATCGGTGGTTATTTATATTCAGAACAATCATAATAATAAACAATCAGCCAATTCATAGTTTCAGGAATTTCATTCAAAACAAATTAAGCGTATGTTTGAGAATCATCTCGGTTACCGTTTGAACGGAAGTATAACGGATGACGTCATTCGTGATGTAGGTACAGTCACCTACACTAATATTATTAAAATTGTTGCTAGTGATGGGACGCAGGCCTCCTCACGATGTGAGGGACTGGACTGTAGGTCTGTAGTCCACTACGCGGGCCCATTGCGGGCTGGTAGAAGTTGCCACGTGTCTTTTTACTTTTTTTTTAAATAGAAAAGTTTGCCCCACATTATTAATTTCTTCTGTATAGTGGGTACGTTTACAAACATTTAAACTGACACACACAAACAGCCAGACCCGGAACAACTATCAGTAGGCCATACAAATGTTTGTCCCGTGTTGGGATCGAACTCAAGACACGCAGTGCAGCCGTCAATCGCTCAGCCCCTTTTTTTTCGTTTTTTTACGTGTGGAAATCCTCAATGTCCTCCTGGAGAGGTACCAGGAACCACATGGTGTTCCTCATCGGAACTTCTAGCCGGGGTGCGGGTACACAATTGTATTATCCACAATCACCCCAGCAGAATCGCTCAGTCCCTGCGCCAACCGTGTCGTCAAACACACACACAGTTCACCTGCGTTTATAATTTTTTGGTTCCAGTACCTGCCGGTTCCCTCACAAATATTTTCTTCGCCGTTTAGCACCTGCCATAACAACATAGAGAATTCTAGAGAATAATAAAGATGAAGAAGAATGGAATATCATTTGAATGTCGCTGAGTGTACTGAAAATTTCTGCACGTGTCTGTACAAAGTTCTTAATATAGGTAGGTAACACAATAATATTTCTTAATTTTTTCCTGTAAAATAGAGCAAATAGTAACGGCACGAATACATTTATTATTTTAATTAATTCTGAGTTCTCGACTTGTGAATCATACGTAATAATAATTTAAAATAACAGCTAGACGGTATGACGACATTTTAATACAATTAATCACAATAAGTAGTAGACATCTACCATACTGAAACCACAAATGAATCATATTATAAACAGGCTTATTAACAACAATTAGCTAAATAATAATATAACTTATGGCTAAATAACAGCCGCACGGGTCGATTTTCAAGGTGAAGCATTTATTACATAAGGAGTTTCCTCCGTGCTTCGGAAAGCACATTAAGCCGTTGGTCCCGGCTGTCATTTGTAGATCTTTGACAGTCGTTATAGGTAGTCAGTGGCCCGAAAGTATGGCTACCAATCTTACCAAGGGATATTGTATTACCCAGTACTAACTGGATTGTGGAGGTCAGATAGGCAGTCGCTCCATGTAAAATACTGGTATTCAACTATAAATGGGCTTCTTTTCGTTGCGGGATCCAAGACAGTTCAATTGTTTCTCTGGGACTTCGTCGAACTTCATTGTCTCGGCGCTTTTCTGGTGGTCGCCACTGTCGATTCTGGCTGTTCAGTACTGTTTCAGGAGTTGCAGTGGTTGGGGAATGGTGAAGCGGGCTTGTCCCAAAAAAAAACCTAATCTGCTTAGGAATGCACTTTTAGAGGAATCACAAAGATTCGAACCTACCACAATTTCAATGAACTCAACAGAAATTGCAGAAGTATAATCTCAATTCAAAGATATACCGTTTAGATTTGTGTTTAGCACAAGATATGAACTTAAAGATATTCATATCCATACTTAATGTTTTAAATGAGAAAGTAACTTTGTCTGTTTGTCGGTCTCTCCTGCTTGTATCTTTTCTCGCTTTAACGGCTGGACAGATTTCGATAAGCACCGTGACACAGGTAAATCAAGAAGTGTTAGGACACTGACAAATGCTTGCACTGACTGGACAGGTCGACAAAAAACCGTGTGGTTCTTTCTTCAAAAGACCATTTGAGACTACTCTGCATGGTCCTCATGTGACTAGACCAAGGTTATGTCTTAACTTTTAAACAGACTGTGTTCTCTGAGTTTGTTTCGGCTGTTTCTTCTCAGAGTAGTTAGGCCTCATCTAGAAGGTTTTAAAAATATATTTATTTTGATGTGTAAAAGTGTTTGTAAAAACAAATTTACAAAAAAAAAAGATTTTTATCCCGAGTGTACATTCCGCGACAAAGTTGTACCTCAACGAAAGCGAAGCCGCGGCCAAAACCTAGTAAACACCGGTAATAATATTAGATATTCTCAGAACGTTTATGTCAGGATCATAAAAGCGTCAGATAAATCTGATATTAATAGCGTAAATAGAAAGGAACAGTTATGCCCGACTGAATTGAAAACATACACGCTTTCATTTGAGGCTGGCCCACAACCTACAAGGCTGAGCATAGATCCATCGTCGATGACCGCGACACTACCAAAGAGTAGAATACTTATAAAAAGTAATGTGTTAGTAGTAGCGTGACGCTGTCAAAATAAAACAGTTTATAGTAGCATTTAATTTTATTGGTGTTAGTTTTTGATTGGTTTCTTCTAACCATGAAATGTCATCCAAACTAAACGTGTAGGTAATGCAAATTTTCAGCTCAATCGGTTGGGGATAACTGTATGAAAATTCAGTTGCTCGATTTGACTTTAACAAACAAACAACATTGCAAGTAAAATAAAAGCTTGTAATTAAGATAAAGATTAACTACAGTAGTTAATCTTTATTTATTTAGGCTGATTTGCCAATGGCAGCAAGTGCAGCAACCACTCTGACAGTGATACAAAATAAAATAACTAGAAAAGACTGTAAATAGAAGTGCAAGTGAAAACTTCATTTATTTCATAAAAAATATCATTAAAACTAACACAACACGGCTTGTAAGGATTACAGTTCAAAAACAAAATAACATTCATTAACATCAATTATATAATTAAAATTCGGTACCTACATTAGCAAAAACAAAATATTAAATTTATCATTTAAATATAAGTAAACCATGTTAATAAAAAAATAAATCATGTCAATTAAAGTTAAATCATGCAAATAAAAAATTAAATTAAATCAGTAAAAAATAATCATGGAAATAAGAAATAAATCATGAAAAAAAAAGCAAGATATGAAATAGCACAGCGTTTCGAAGCACAATTTAGCCCCGTATTCTCCTCATCCAGTGAAAGTAGATCGTCGGAGTATTGTAGCAAACCCTAGCTTAACCTTTGGGTCATCAGCGATTTATGATTAGCTCCGGTGTCATAGCCTGACAGTTAGTTTCTATCAAAAGGTCGACCTAGGTCAACTAGCTATTAGGTATCCTTATCAAGATTATTTTGAAAAGGATATTAGTTGTTCGCATTGACAATTTGATCTTCTTTATCAATCGCCGTCATAAACAAATGAGGAGCTCGTGACTTAATAATAACAGCCGCTCGGGTCGATCTTTAGGTTAAGCCTTGCTTGTCTAGGTTGGTCTGTGGATGGGTGACCACCCTTTACATACCGAGTTTCCTCTGTGCCTCGGAAAGCAGGTTAAGCCGTTGGTCCCGGGTGTCATTTGTAGATCTTTGAGAGTCGTTAGGTAGTCAGTGGCCCAAAAAGTCTGACAACCAGTCTTACCAAGGGGTATCGTATTAGCCAGTACTACCTGGGTTGTGGAGGTCAGGTAGGCAGTCGCTCCATGTAAAATACTGGTATTCAGCTGCACCCGGTTAGACTGGAAGCCGCCCCGAATATAGTTGGGAAAAGGCTATGCAGATGATATCGAGATTATTTTGAAAAGAATATTAGTTGTGCGCATTGACAATTTGATTGTCTTTATCAATTCACGTCATAAACAAATGAATAGATAATAATATTGGTTGGAAGAAACTCTAGTACAGTCACGACCACCCGTATGTAAACACTTAATAACTTTTAAATGTGTTTTTCTCCTACTGTTCTGATTAAAATTTCATGTTGTTACAAACAGTATTCTGGAACTCATATTTTTTTTAAAGATCCGATCTACAAGTTAAAATCGTTATTTCTCGCGAAAATGCTGTTAAAAGGAAAGTTTATACATATTGGTGCTCTTGACTGTACACACGGTGACACATCAAGCTATACATATCCAGTATAACCCGACCTCGCTTTGTATGAGCTTCCCGTAAAATGAGAGATCAGCTTAATTTGGCTTGATTGGTCGTCGTGTGTAGTACATAATGGTTATCGGAAAATGTAAATCGGAATTAACGCCACCATCTCGCTTTTTCGATGTAATTTCAGAAGCACTTTCAGAAACCGGAAAACAAATTCACGAAATTTCAGGGTCGGGCAAAATGTTATTGAGTTTTTCCATCAAGAATTTTTCACTAGCAGCCATGAACTCTGGATTTATGCCCGATCGATGGGAATAGGCTCGTCCTCTACATGTATCTTAGACATAACTGGCGAACCTACTCTGCCTAACCCTTCAGCCAGCGATTACAGTCGCGATGATGATGATTTTCACAAAATGTTTACCATCAACGCTGGGACGTTGTCAATTTCATTCAATCGCCAAAATATTCTCGTAGCGTTGTGTATTTTAGATCATTGCACTGTGCCGTCTATGAACCCTGTAAAATACTAGCAGCATCGCCAGCACCGTAAATGCTTTGCCATTCAGCTGCCTTCAAATCGGATCAAAACTACGCTGCTTGGCGGTAGTTTATGGTGGGTGTTGACGGTATTTCCCCGGATAAAGAGGATGCGCTAAGATAGCCCGCGAAATACAAATTTTCTTAGGTTTTTTGAAATTTGCGGGTCAGTCTCAGGCTGATCGTTGAACAAAATATGATTCGGGAGCGTAATAATTCTGTAAACATATATGTAACGGTCGCGAGTCATATTTGCTCGACAAATTGCAAAAAAAGTACGAAAATTTCACCCTGGCGCTTTCACCTCAAGCTTCTTCCTACATTGCAGCATTTGATGCTTGAACAATATTTTGTGGAGGTAAACATATGTGAAATTGTATTGAAAAAACTAGATGGCGTCGATACGGCAGCAACTCGCCAATATAATCATGATGGCCAGCACTATATCTATAGGTGCACCTCTATTTCTAGATGTACAATAAAACCTGCTTATTAACAGCTTACGTCACTTCCGTTCCTGAGAAATAAACGCCTTATACGGTCTGGCACGGGCGCCAAAAAGTCTGATTGCGTCAACCGAAAAAAAAACGGTAACTCACACTTGACCGGTTTCTAAACCAGCCGATTAAAATTCCGATGTTGCCAACGTTTATTTTCAGTTTCTAAATATAACCCTTAGCTCAGAGATGAGGTATCCGTTCAAAGGTGAAATTAATTTTGACGAATGGTATAATGCAGATGGCGATTATTCATTTTGTATTTTTAAAGTATTTTTGGTCTTTGTTCTAACGGTTAATCGATTTAAGTGTTTTAAAAGGATCCTTTCGGTGTTAAAGAGTGGTGGTCCCGACTTTGGACTGACGAGTTTGGGTTCTTACTTTGTGTTATTTATTTCATCATCACTGCTTTCCAAACAGTTTAGGAAAACAAGCTTTTAAATGGGGGTGTATAAAAAATAACTAGTCCACCATCTTTGGGCGTCCGCCATATTAGATTGAAAATAACGACACTTAGCTAACCATGTATGGCTGCTAAGTGAGCAAGCAAGCAAAGCTAAGTGGGTAAGCATTGTAATGCATGGTTAGCTAAACATCGAAACTAAACTTAAAATTCAGTTGCAAGATTTGAGCTAAACAAACATACAAACGTTAGATAAAAACTTTTAATAAAAAACAAAAACGTGTGATATTCAACAAGCCAATCTCTGCTCCACTGTCTGCGTCCAGTCTGTCCCAGCGTCCAGGTTAACTGGGGCAGCCCCTTGCTGCGCTTGCTTTTACGTGGCTTCAAGATTCCTTTGCTCAATCGGCCATAGGTTCCTCGACAAACGTGGCCATCGGCTTGATAAAACTTGGAACAAAAAAAATGATAGTGTTCATTACAGACCACGGAGGTGCTTCGGCAGCCGTTGCTAAACCAGCATTGTCAACTCTTATCATACAAACCAAGTGTTTCACCGTCTTCTCGCATTACGACACAAATTGCAAACAGGGACCGATTAATTGGGTTAAAATGTTAACCGGTTAGCCCTATAACCCATAATATGTTGATTAAACATTATACGGGTTAACCAAAAAAATCAAAATATTTTATTTCACACAGGCCCAGATGGGCACTTATAAAACGTCGACAAATGGTGCACGGTTCGGGTTGTTCGTTTCCTATGGAGAAGAACCGGCAAGAAACTCCATGGTTACTATTTTCAAATCATCTTTAAGAGGTTTAAGAGGTTAACCCTTATAATATATGGGTTAACCTCTTAAATATTTCTGATTAACCAAAATGAAAGAGACAAAACGCCGAAAGCGGGCCAACTCCGTCACTTTCTTGCATATTTTGTTAAAACATGAACTCTGCGTGAACCGGTTATCATAGACTGCTTAACCCTATAATATGAGTTAACCTTTACTCTAGGTTTTTTCACCCAACCCTATTATAACCCTATATGGGTAACCTTTTCAGTCCCTGATTGGAAATACAATCTGACGGCTTCGATTATGTCAGTCCGTGAACCCGTGACAGGAGTAACGCGCTACACCTGGTGCCACGAAAATCATGAGTACCTATTATCTGTATCTGATCTGAAGAAGAAGATTCCATGCTTTATGGTGTTATGGTATTGTCTGAAGTGCATTCCTTATATCTCTTTGACTCTCAGCAGCTTTTAGGCCTTCGACCAAGACAATTACGAGTAATTGAGATTTTAAAGAAACATTACGATCCAGATACATGAATTATAGAGGTAGCTAGTGCCAAATTGCATCACAAATTCACTAGAATTTACTTTTAAAAGTAATCTAACTCGAACCTGTCCAATGTGCGTCGGACTAGGCGATAAGTTTGGTTCCGTAGACATTATTTTCTACTGCATTTATTATGTAAGTCATCATCTGCCTAGCCTTTTCCCAACTATATTGGGGATGCAGCTGAATACCAGTATTTTACATGGAGCGACTGCCTATTTGACCTCCACAACCTAGTTCGTACTGGGTAATACGATACCCCTTGGTAAGACTGGTTGTCAGACTTTTTGTGCTACTGACTACCTAACAACTGTCAAAGATTTACAAATGACACCCAGGACCAACGCGGCAACGGCTTAACGTGCTTTCCGAGGCACGGAGGAAACTCGGTATGTAATGGGTGGTCACCCATCCACAGACCAACCGAGGCAAGCACGGCTTAACTTAAAGATCGCCCCCAGCGGCTGTTATTATTAAGCCACGAGCTCTCCTGTAAGTACGGTATGTTAATATTTATACTACTAACTCCAAGAAAGAGTCATCGTCTGCCTGGCTTTTTCCCAAGTTCTAACAAGATGCAGCTGAATACCAGTATTGTACAGACGCCAGCACATCAATCTACTAAAATCTGTCAAATTTCTTTGATAGATTTTCAACTTTATCGCTAAAGCATTAGGTTCAAGGTTGATTGGGAAAATTTGACAGTTTCGGGTAGCTTGATGTACTGGCGTCTAACTGACCTCCACGACTTACTGCGAGGATACAATGTATAACCCAGTAACTTGCCAGACCAGTCCTATCAAGATAAGACTGGTCTGGCAAGGATCTAGAAGTAAACAGAATAAGAGAGGTCTCTTAGTCTGTTTATCCGCACACCACGCGGCTACGAATTGTCGCATGACCGTCCGCTATCTTGAACAAAGCTGGTCGGCCGCCCGGTTGTGTGACCAAATTTTCTTCCTGATTGGAACTTCTGAGTCTTGATCGTGGCCGTGTAGTGCACAAGGTGCCTAATTGATATTTTCTATCACGAGTGGGCAGAGGGTTCTGTCAGCCTCTTAATGGCTGCAGTTCTTCCCGCTAAGGCTGCGTTTTCACCAGAGATGAGCGAGGATGCGTAGGGAGGGATGTGTGTGAAACTTACCAATACCTAATATCGCTTCTTTTTCACAGCTTGAGCTATTCTAGCTATGTGATTGGCTATTTCCACACACATCCCTCGCTACGCATCCTCGCTCATCTCTGGTGGAAAATCAGCCTAACGCTAAAAGCGCTCGCATGTGCAACCGTCTGCTAACTCTAATGAACCCCAAAAGAATGCGCCATCCATCAAACTAGAAAGGTTTTTGGCTAGACGCCTATGATTATTAGAAATAACGGTCTAGGCAGGTATTTAGGTTGATCTATCAATTTCGGTTAAGGCCGTTCCTAGATACAAATACTAGGAGCTGAATAGATGTTATTTTAAATTTATGATGGACTTGATTTTCGCCATTGCACCTATGCGAAACAGGGGAGAGCTGAGTGGGACCTCTGACATATATAAAATAGTTCGAGGTTATGTCTAACGAGTCAATTTGAGATTATTCATCAATAACTTTATTCTGAAAACTGCTATGGTCGTACTTCTTCTCTCTTCAACCTTTGGCCCAGTGTTACCAACTCTCAAAAATATTTACCCCTAAAGTTTGTGTCAAAAACCCCTAAAATCGCCTTAATTATAGAGTTATCCCCCTAAAAAATTTTTAAACTACACAGTACAAACCAAAATCGAAATACCAATCGTCGTAAGAATATTCTTAACCTACTTTTTTGGCGGTATCCTATCTGACATAAGCTAATGTCAACATACGTTCAAATTTAAAAAATATAAACATGAACACAACGATAACCGCCAATGCACAGACAATAAAATGACCGCCAGTGGCGCTAGTATTGCTGCCAGTCACCACAGAGTGGTTGTAGAATTACGTACTAGATGTCGTTATAAGTCGCTAGGTCAAGAAAAAAATATTAATATTTTCAATTTAAAAATATTAAAGAGTGAAAAAATCCCTAAAAATACCCCTAAAAATTTCAGACCCCTAAAAAAATCCCATTTCACTTTTTTACCCCCTAAATCTGGGGGGAAAACCCCTAAGTTGGCAACCGTGCTTTGGCCACCCAATGCTGAGTCTCTTCCAAATCTCTCTCCACCCGTACATCATCATCTGCCTAGCCTTGTCCCAACTATGTTGGGGTCGGCTTCTAGTCTGACCGGATGGAACTAAATACCAGTAGGTATTTTACATGGAGCGACTGCCTATCTGACCTCCACAACCGAGTTAGTACTGGGTAATACGATACCCCTTGTCTTGGTAAGACTGGTTACTCTCTCCGCCCGTACTTAGTTACTAGGTAATTCCTAGTTATGTATATCTCGCCTCTAATAGCTGCATCTAAAAAATACTAAAAGTAAGTAGTGAGTATAAATTTACATGATTCAAATGGTACACCAAGTGCTTTGATCTTCAATTCCAAGATATTTGAGTCGGTCAAATAAATCGTATTCATTCCAATTGATTTATCGTCCGGAGCAATGTTGGGATGCAACTGTCAAATAAATAAGAAAGCAGACAGACCCTTATAATTAATGCAAGCTTTGTTGAATGTATTATCAAATACTTTTGAAGGAAGGAATTACCAGACTGTAGCTGGAGAACGTTGCGGTTTAAAATAAGATGCAGTAACAAAAATTGAATAGAGTATGCTTAGATGGTTAGTCATGCGGAGAGAATGAGTGAAATGCGACTAACAAAAGGTATTTACAAGGCAGATGTGAGTGGCAACGCCGGGAGATGAGACGCCGGGGTTAACCCAAGAAGGACAAAAGCTGACCTTATTGGTGAGGTTCTTCAGAAAGGTCAGGTGCATAGTACTCGCAACCGGCGTGCTTGTATGACCAGATGTATGAACGTGGACGAGACAAAAGGAGTATGTAAAGATCGTAACGATCTGTGGTTTCTGTCTACCCCCATGGGTAAAAGGCTTGAGTTTATGTAAGTATGTAGCTGGAATTCTGAAGATTTAGTTCAAGAGAAGGGGGAATTATAACAAAGCATGCCGTGCACCAGCGGCAGAAAAGACGGACTCCTTTTCAAAGTTTGTCTCTAATTGTACCCGTCATTATGTGATGAATTTCCAAAAAATCCTTCCTTTTGTGCACTATTACTGTAAAATTGTAAATACCGTTAGATTGTAAACTGTCGAAAGATTGTGGACCGTAACATGCTGCTTACATTTTAACGCATTATTTTTCGGTAGAAAATCTACCGAAGTGAAACCGTCAAATTGTGAAATGGCATGCGACGGAACGCACCTCGCGCGCTGATAGGTTGAACGTCATGTGCTCCGCGCTGCCATATTTGTTGTCGAATGTACACAAACAGTGTTTTGGTGATTGCAAATTGATTTCATGTTGAAAATAACTCAAAGCTTTAGAATTAGTTATATGAAATTGGACCTCGTTAACCTTATCACCCTGTATAGATTTGAAGCTGCGTAAGCAATCCAAGACAAGCCGCTTGAAATTCTTTACGCGATTTTAATATGCTGGAAAAAGCTTGGCGTCTGTCCAAAACAATAGTTACCTGTTATTTGTTTACGAACCTTGACCATAATAAAGGCGCTCCCTCATCGTGAGTCATCATTATCCTTTTCCCAACTTTGTTAGGGTCGGCTTACAGTCTAACCGAATGTATCTGAATACCAGTATTTTACATGGAGCGACTGCCTAACTGACCTGCACAACGCAGTGAGTACTGGTTACCCCTTGGTAAGACTGGTTGTCAGACTTTCGGGCCTCTGACTACCTGCAACAACTGACAAAGATCTACAAATGACAGCCGGGACCAACAGCTTAATGTGCTTTCCGAGGCACGGAGGAAACTCGGTATGTAATGGGTGGTCACCCTTTCATGGACCCACCTAGGCAAGCGGGTTGCGACCTGAAGATTGATCCGAGTGGCTGTTATTGTTTAGCTATGAGCTCCTCACCGGGAACATTTGTCTGTACCTAATGGTACAGTATAGATTCACTTGTTTCTGTACAAAATCTTATCTTGGATATGTAGTTACATTACAGTCGCATGCTCCCGGCGAGGAGCACCGTAAGACATATTTAAATATCGGAGATAGCGAAAATTAACCCAAATTTAGTGCAGCTGGAGAGATAAAGTTAGGAACAAAGAACACGGACGAGCGCAATGTACAAATTGCTTTCTCGAAGACCCTAAAAATAAGATGTGTACTTACCGCTTAAAACTCGGGCACTGTCAAGTATCAGAAACGAATAAAATAACAAATACGCCCACGCTGTTTGTTTTAGTTGAATTATGTTAATGGTAACATCCTTGGCATACAATATCTGGTCATCATCATACCCCTAAGGGTATGATGATGACCAGATATTGTATGCCAAGGAAGCTCTAAAGCTACAAAGAAAGGAGGATATGTATGCGACTTTTGGTCGATGTTTCTGGATGGCAGAGGATTTAATAAAAAAAGAAAACGAAATATGTAATATATATTGAAATAATATTTGAAGCAACAAAGCGTATAACTGAAGGGTTCACCTCAGTTTCAAAGTTGCATGCTGGTCTGTCTTTTTCAGTCTGTACTTCGGTGAGTGTGCCCAAGAGCTCCAAGAGCTCATTCCACCATTTCTCTTCTTCCATCGGGAGTCCAGACATACTGCGGGTTATCACCCATACCTTGTCGATGTTCCACACATTCGCACGAATTTGCTACATCTTTTATTATGCGCACAGCTAAGGAGTGGAATTCCATGCCTGCGTCGGTATCCCCGAGTTCATATGACCCCAAATGAATCTATTTAAGTCGCGATTTAAAAGGCTTTTTTTGGGTTAGCTCGTTCCAGCTTCGACCTCATCTTTGTCGTAAGGACAAGATTGAGGTAAAGAAGACGCCCTTTTAATCTTTTTACTACAAAATGGGCCTGCTCTTGACCTCGATCACGCCTGATGGAAAGCGGTAGATGAGGTCTATGATGGAACGAGCGTGCCTAGAAGATGCCTGTTCACTCTTGCTTTGAAGGCAGACGGGTTAAATGTTGGATATTAAAAAGGCGCTTAATAAGTCTTGCAATCAACCAGGATTATATCGGATTGGTTTCAAACGTTCCCAATAACCGTTCCACATCAGCTTAATCAAATAGGCTTTCGAAATTCGGGGTCAAGTGACAACTCGTGCAGATTATCTATATGGCGTTTATGCATTGCTCGGTCAACAGAATTTATTAGATTGGGCCATGTTTTGTTCTGCAGTGCCTGACATACAGAACTAAGGCACGTTTGTGAACTTTGCATTCGATCCGGTATTAACAAATGAATGGAAGTCACATAGCTTTATTCAAAACTAGCGGCCCGTCACGGCTTCGCACGGGTGGACATTTATTTTCCCCCAATTCCCCCCCCCCCTAATTTTTTTCTAGCAATAAATATAGCCTATGTTACTCAGGGTGAATGTAGCTTTATAATGATGAACAATTTTTTGAAATCGGAACAGCTGTTTTTGAGTTTATTCATTACAAACATACACACACACACAAAAATACAAATCTTTCCTCTTTATAATATATGTAAGTGTGGATAAAACGGTTTAACAAACTCGTACGTGTATACATAACAAAATGCCTGTCCGTAAGGGGTATGCACAGCTTATCAACTTTGAGGGAGCAGTTCAAAGCGAATTTTACTTGAATATAGAATTCATCGGAGAAGAAGAAAGAATAACGCTTAGATACAGCATCTACAACCTATGCACTAAATAACATTTATAGATCTCAACCTAATAGTCCTAAACTAAGTAATGAAACTAGAGAGCTGTTGTTTTTTTGGCGCGTGCCATGGTCGGAAAAAACGCCGCCATTTTATTTTTTCAAAACAATTACCACAGACAAGTTCACAACTGTTTACCAACTATACCCTCCCCTCCTTACAATGTTATTCAAGCGACAAAAGAATCATTAGCAATAGATGAGTTAGTTCAATATAGTATGGACACTTTAGGCGCGAATTACACAGAAACGGCGTAAGGTGAAGGCGCGGCGAAGGCATGATGCCGCTTCAAAACCTTTTTTTACAAAATGTACGTAGGCGACATGTCGTAAATTACACTCAAGCGGCGCGGCGCAGGAACGCCGTTCTTTCTTTTCCTTATAAATTCCACGCCTGCGCCGCACCTCAGGCCTTACGCCGTTTCTGTGTCATTCGCGCCTTAAGTCTGCAGAAAATTTGCATCGATATGTCAAACTTGGTACATTTCTTTTAGTTCTGTGTTTTCCCGCCCGCATACATAAGTTGGTTGAAGTGTACTTCCCTATCAATTGACGTATCCTCCTCATTTCTATGCTCTATGCACAGGCTATAAACATTAATTTTCCATTGATCGGCCTACAGCCAGTGCCGCATATGGCCTTTATGAATGAAAATCGTTATGCTGCGTCGCATAATTTTTAAAACCAAGGTTAGTATAAAAATATGTAATTGTTTTATATTTCCGCATCGGTATTGTTGAAACTCTTTATTGAGTGCAATGTTTTGATTGCGTTGCACTGAGTTTTACCGTAAAACGTGATTATTCACCCCAAAAAAAAAAATCGTTTTTGCGTAGGGTTATTTAGTTTGATGTCCAGAATGCTTGGTTGACGGCTTCGTCAGGGATTCATTTACACCTTGTAGGTATATTATAAGTAGGTGTTAACAGAGATATTAGTTTTTTTTAAATAATATTTTTTTAAATATTTATGAAAAAAACAAAAATAAAATAAAAACCAACTTAATTAAAATCATTTGTAGACAAGAAATCATTTATATTTAATAACTTACTAAGTTATCGCAATTATTATTCTAATAATTGGGATTTAATAATACGTTATTTAAAAAAAAATGTACTTGAGCCCCAATTATTGTTGTTATTTTCCCTATTTTTGATTTAGGCCACTGAAATTAATTCAAACTTAAATATAAATTCACAAGTAAACAGGCAACCATTAACTATGGATTTTCCGAATAAAACCATAAACACTTAAACAACAGACAATAAAACAGCACCATAGATAAAATAATATCATAAAAACGCACCACAGACTACACTTGAAATTGTTAGAATTTTTAAATATGATATGGTAAGGCGTTCACCCACGCGTCCTGCTCAAAATAGCTATTGATTTCAAACATCATACCTATGGCATTGCAGTCTTTGGTTATTACGCTATTGTTTAAGATGGAAAAACAATTTATGAGCTGTAAATCGACTACTATTTATTACAAAATTTTGCATTAGAATAAATCTTCTTTGATCTGTTATTGCTAACGATTGCTTAAACTTTTGCAACTCCCACGCAACTAAAAGATGGTAACCAGGTGGATTCTACATCAGTAGCGAAGAGTCAATTTTTTTAAGAGATAAGCCAGAGTTCATATTATCTTTAATTTGATTATATTATTTGTCAATAGAATACTGACTGTGCCATTTTTCAAATAGAAGCCAGTAGGAATCGGGTTGTATGGAACCTTCGCCACTGTTCTACATGCTATAGCCCGATTTTCTGCGTAATGCGAGATTTTTTCGAGTCGCGACTATCAATTCGATAGTATTTGAAAGCCAATCCGACAAATTACTGCACATGCTCGGCTTTTATTCGGGCCGTGCCATCAGCAAACTCCGTTAGACGCCTACCATTGCTGAATCACGTTCAGATCAGCCCGTCACAATTCGACCTTAACACAGCAGATTTTTCCCAGTACGTATATGTATATTTTCAGCTTTCATCCAGTTGTCTCTTCACCATCGTCTTCGTGCCTTTCATCCATGTTACTTTGGGCTCAATCCTCCTTCATGTAGGAAGACCGTTACGATATCACTCCATTCCTCTTCTTTCATATCATTAGCATTCCTCACAGTTGTAACTATGTGTACCTCACAGGTGTGTGTATGTTGCATACGAAATAATGCATCATAATAGCATTCTAGCGAAAAATAACAGACAAAATATTAAAGCGAAACATCAAAGGCATTCCTACGAACACCAGAACAGTTGCGGAAATTAGGTCTAGACACATTTATCTGTTTCGAAGATCTACGTGGGAATCAGACTGTCCCAAAACTCTCATTGGTCTAAAGTCTAAAAGTTTTATGAGAAAATTGGAAGTTATTAACGTTATTACGAGTTTAACCCTGCAGAGGACGTATCTATTGTATTTGGCGAATCATCGATTTATAGACCAATTGATTGTTGAGTCGTTTTTTCTAAGAATGGAAATGAACAGATGACTATTGTCTATCGATAACTTCGCATTAACCAATGATTAGGTGCTGAAGCACATAGCATAGGGTAGTTGGGAAAAATTGGCGGGTCAGTAAATGCATAAGGTACCACACACAGGTGACTAAGTCGAAATGGCCCCAACTTAAGGACCGGTATCGTCAGTTAATTAATACCAATGCTCTCAAAATGGTGAAGGAAAACCAATAGCAAGTCCAGGAACCACCTAATCGAAGACATGAGGCTTCCACCAAACCGCATTGGGGCCTCGTGGTGGATTACGGTTTACTTCCGCTCACAGAGAGATCTGGTGAACATCATCATCATCAACTATGTTGGGGTCGGCTTCCAGTCTTAACAGGTTCAGCTGAATGCCAGTATATTACACGGAGTGACTCCCTATTTGATCTCCACTGAGGTCTGATGAACAGTGGGAACCCTATTATAGGCTGATTTTGCTATTGGTTACTAGATAGTTTACAGAAAGGGTGTAAAAATACCTACTGAATACGATGTGGTAATCGTTTGTGCGTCGATGTCCCTTCCTGTAGGTTCATATGACGTTTGGCTGCTACGCTATAACAGTTCACTGTATTTCTACAAATATTTAGCAAACCACGTTTATAAAACCAAACATCACAGGAAAATCATCCCATGAGATCGAATACTGGGAACATATAATGTTATTGGAGGTAAATGTTGTCTGTTTCTCGTAAATAAATATGGCATCCATATCATTCTTACAGTATGTTTATTGACCTTATTTCGGATATGTGTCATGTTTTTCAGGGCTGGGTATCAATGTTTCAGTAATGTCAGGTTTTTATTTATTTCTCAGTATTACGTGAACATTTTCGTAATGACCTAGTTTTATTGGCGGTTAGTTAAAGAGTTTCAGTTTTAATTGTCCTCATTTCAAAAATTATTATTTGTACACCTGAAGAATAAGTCTTCTTTAGTCAGGTGTTAAATTATGAAGTACCTATATAAATGATGTTTCTGTACATACCTACTTCTATTTATTTATTAAATCATACAACAGCTAGACGGGGTCGCGCAGATCTAGGAGAAGATGGCGCGCTCCTTGGATGGCTTCCTTAGAAAATGGTGTCAAGAATCACAACAACGGGGGAAGTGGAAGGAATGGGGGAGGCCTTTGCCCAGGAGTGGGAGATCAGGTTAACAAATAAAAAAAAAGTCAAGCACTTTATAAATAAAAAGGAGACAAACACTAACTTTGTAATTATAATTAGAAGAGGGTAGGAGAGCTAGACGTCTGTCAGGGCATGACATGTAAAATATAATTCTCGAAGCTAATAATTATTGAATTTATTATCATAAACGCCTTTTATTTGCTTCACCCTCTACAAATGGATGAGGCGCGAGTATACGATGTTGTTTTTATTATATTGTTCATCGTGATCATCATGTCCATCACATATCATGTGGACACATTATGTGACTTTGGAACAAAGAAACTTATCAAGAATTAAGTTACAATCCTCTGAGTTAAACTTACTGATCGTATTAGGAACTCGATACTTCGTTCCAAAACTCAAATTGCTGATGAAAGTCATACGGCTGCCAAGCTTTGAACTGGGCTGGCCACATCTGTCGCATGCCGGAGGAGCAATGGGCTAAAGTAACCACACAATGGGTCCCAAACAGCAGCAAACGGCAACTCGGCCCAGAAGGAGATGGCGGGACGCACTCGACTCTTTTCAAAAGGATTGGCAAACAAAAACACTGGATAGGGATAAGGGGTAGGGAGGCCTTTGCCCTGAAGTGGGACACAAATGGCTGATAATAATAAAGTTACAAGCAAGAGAAAGCCCTAAGTTTTTCAAAATGAGTGTAAGTACCTTGAAGTTGACGTATTTATAGGAAGGACCTCGATTTGTAATGAGGTTACTGGAGCAGGAGAATTTAAAGACCGTGTTCCAGAAAGAGGTTACTAATTTTTTGCTTAAAATTCGCTTCTTATTTAGATAGTATTTCCAGGATACTGTACTAAAGACATGTGTAGATTTGACATTGTTTCCGAGGTAGTTTTTTTGTTTTTTTTCGGTGAAGTTATGAGTTTATGAGATATGCTTCACTGTAAAATTATTGTTCCTATAAAGATTTGTATGTTTCGGGATATTTTTATTGGATTTGCTGAAAGACAGTCTAGACAGGAATGAATGAAAATGTGTCTTCTATAGTAGTGAATTTAGAGTAGTGATTATTTAGACTTCGTCTTCAAGGACCCACCAAGCAGACCCACCGGTGGGTCTCCGAATACTGATGTGTCTCCCAAGACCTACTGACTGGTGGGACGTATGTGACTATTTAGTTTTATATCCCCTGAGTGAGACCCACCAGGAATTTAAATGTACGAAAGAAAACAATCACAAATTAGAACAGAAAGTTTTATTTTTTGACCGGTACAAACTTACATGTGTAATAAACATTACGGCTTCTTAAATTAACTTAAAATTATTTTACTAAAATATTAAAAAAATAAGTTTCTTCTCACTAAAATATCTACTTATCTTTACTTTTCAAGAAAGTGTCCCTCTGTGATTTTATTACGCATCAACTCTAACTGACAATCTATTATAAATTGGTCTCTTTCTATGTAACACTGAAGTCTTTTAGAAAAACTTTTTGTTTCATTTTGTAAAAAACTTAATAACTTAAGCAAAGTGACGTAATTTTGTTTTTATTTTTTATTTTTTTTGGCCCTGGAACACAAAGGCCAAAGAATTAACATGGATGGGTTTTAGTCAGTAAAAGTCGGACACTCCCTTCCACTCCGCCCAGAGCGGGGGGGCGGGGTCATTTGATGATTTCTCATCCAAAAAAAAAAAGTAGCTTGTAACGATATTGTTATTAGTGGGTCTTCGAAGACAATAAAATCTCAGAGGACTCACTAGTAGGTCTTGGGAGACACATCAGTATTCGGAGACCCACCGGTGGGTCTGCTTGGTGGGTCCTTGAAGACGAAGTCATTGCACAGGCTTTTTTTTTAGGATGGGTAATCATCAAATGACCGCTCCCGCTCTGGGCGGAGCGGAAGGGAGTGTCAGACTTGTACTAACTAAAACCCATCGATGTTCCTTCTTTGCCCTATGTGTTCCGTTGGTATCTCTTTGCAGCATTATTTACAGGCTTTGTTAAATGTTTTCACATAAATATGGAAAAGGGGGGTCTTCTGTTACTGGTATTTCCATACTTAAAAGAAGGCCTCTACAATGTATCAGTTAAATAAACTTATTATTATTATAGCTTTGGCCATATGAGATATTAATCAAATAAAAGATTTTCTGGAATCAAACGTGTTTATCGATTGTTGGTTCGGGGACGTGGGTGGGTACGGATGTACTACGGCCTGAGTACCAACTGATTCATCATCATTCCAGACGAAATACGCATACACCTGGATTTAGGCCTTTCGTCAGCATCGCCATATCGACCAGTCTTGTGCTTTGGCATTCAGCGGATAGTCTGCTGAGTGGAAACAATAATTGCGGTTTTTATTGATTTCAACTGCACTTTGAGATTTGAGAAAATATTATGCTTTATGTGTATGACTGCCTCGTTTGGCTAGTGGTCGCAATCGTGACTGCTGAGCATGAGCTCCTGGGTTCGATTCCCGGGTCGGACCAATTGTTATTGGGTTTTTCCATCAGGAATTTCTCAGTAGCAGCCCCGGAGTCTGGATCTGTGCCCGGTTGATAGGCTCGACCCCTATTACATGGGACTTAAACATAACTGGCGAAATGTGAGTGTGCCGTTAGCCACCTCTGCCTAACCCTTCGGTGATTGCAGACGTGATGTGGTGTATAAAGAGTGTAAAAAGACCCTTAAGGAAGCCGAAAGGCACTTGATCTTCCCCGTCATTGCGATATTTTTTTGTTTTTTGTTAGAGAAATTGGAGGTCAAAGTTTCAACTTTTTCACAAGTTTTTTTTAAATACAAATTTTTAAGTTTATAACTCAAACTCAAACTCAAAGCATTTATTTCAATTAGACCATTACAGGCACTTTTGAATGTCAGAAAAACAAAGAAGGCGAAGCTACAGTCCCAGACATAAGACATAATAACTTATGAAAGTACTGTAGTTGCCCATTCCAAGGCGTAGATCTCTATGGAGAAGAATGGGCAAGAAACTTCATGGACATTCTTTTCAATCAAACATTTTTACAAGATCTTGGTTACATCATTCATGTTGAGATAATACATATATGTGAGAACGATGTAGACAGACGTGCACATTAAGAGCGTCCAGAGTAAAAGATTAGATCAACAATTTAAAAACAAAGTAGTTAAAATAAACCGTGGCAGCTAAGAGACGACCAGTCCCAACTGACAGCGCCCGTTCACGAACATGACGCATGGATCAGCACCTGAATGGTGCTGATCCATGCGTCACTCAACCATTTTGAAGGGAACTAAATGATCCGACACACCCGCCACCATCAGCGAGACATTTGAGTGAGCATGACATTCTCTCAACCGCCAGGGCAAATTCGAGTCAAACTTTACTCTAAATACCTCCATGACCCTTTTACTATTCAAAGCATCCATCAGCACCAGGTTTTGAGTACATTTCATTGAGTTTTACCGTAAAACGGATTTTTCACCCCAAAAAAAAAGTCGTTTCCCAGTAATAATTTTTGCGTAGGGCGACTTAGTTTGATGTACATGAAGCTTGGTTGACGGTTTCGTGAAAGGTTACACCCTGTATGTACGGCATACCAAATTCTTAGGTAATTACAATTTCGTCCCCATCTGACTGCGTCAATCCGAAAGCCCATTAATTTCCAATCCTTTCTTTTATTGGTGTGTTCAAATCCTTTCTTCCTGCGATAAACAATAAAGTCTGCAAGTGTTAACGACTCTTTAAATTTTAACGACCCTTCTTTTGGCGCCGAACTCAATCTGAGAAGTCGTAAATTGTACCACTTTCAAGACATAAGCCCCTGGTTCCTGGAGGTGATATATTTTTGTTTTGAGTTCAAGACCTTGGGATTCAGAGTGGTATGAAAGGGGTTACATCGATACCCTTGTTTCGTTTCTTTGGTTGATTTTTCTCTGTCAACTTCCCAGTAGCAGCCCGGAGTTTGGGAGTTGGTGGTATGATTACCTCGTTCCTCTGAAAGCGCGTTAAGCAATAGGGGTATGAAGAACAGGGTGTAAAGTTCTTCATCCCCCGTAGAAGAGGAAGGGTCCTATGATAAGACGGGTGTTGTGTGGGGTGGGCTACCTGCCCGACAGTTGTTGACGGGTTTTTCTATACAGTCTTAATTCGAACTGCGCGAAACCACATGTACACTCCAGGGCAGACTCATCTATGAATCTCCATCTGAACAGGTTTTCCTTGCTTCGGCTGACCTGTTTCCGAAGTCTATTTAAGGACTTCCAGGTCAGCCATGGCCGTTCGTGTCCAGGAGGAATATTCTCAACAAGTGACACAAATGGGTCGGGTAAGGAAACACTTTCTTGCCATAGTTTGAGTCTTTTCTATATTCTTTACCCCGCTCTGGGTGGAGTGGGCGGGAGTGTCAGACTTTTACTGACTAAAACCCATCCATGTTCCTTCTTTGCTCTTTGTGTTCCAGGGCCGCGGTATCTCTTTCGAACAGTCCCGCAGCCCCGGCAGGCATCGGCCCTTGCAGGCCCCTTCCTGTTGCTAACATCTCTTTGAGGCGCGCGTGGAACACGAACGCGCCGTCGACACGGCCTGTCGTCATAAGACGGACAGACGGTGAGCTAACCCATTACTCACCGTCCACAGGATATTCTTTACCCTTGACTTCTGTTCAACCCACAAATGACACGTGCAGATCTCCAGAATAACTCTCCCTATGAGCAAACACCTTCTGTGCGTCATATGTATTCGGAATATCAAACAAAAGTTACCGAAGCGCATTCCATCGGCTTGCGTTCATTTATAGTGGCGTCGGTTTGGCAACAAAACTCCGCTCGTTAACCGGCTAACAGGTGAAACGACATATTTAAGAGCTATTGTAAATGCACTAAATCATTTTTAGACCAAGACACCGACGATTTACAGCTCTACCGGTGTAAGTTGCTGTGTAATCTTCGTTTTGACAATGTCTGCTTTTTAGGCGATCATATCTCCTGAATTACTCACTCGATCTTGATATGGCTTTCTATGATCGATAGACATTCTTTCTAGCTACATTTTAGTTTTTATTTTATTTGAATCGGTTCATGGTTTCTTTATTTAAGCAGGAAGGTTTTATTGCAAGGTTTTTGTTGACGATTTCGGCTGTGAGTGACAGGAAAGGTACCCTATCTTTTGTTACACCTTTGGGAAAACTTCCCCGGATAAAGTCCTTCGCAAAGATGACTAGGTGTAGATGTTTTGTCATTCTTAATCCTATATCCTATCCTATACTATCAAATGAGCACTATTTGTATTTGTTATCACGTTCTCCAAAACGGCTCTAACGATTTCAATAAATGTTGCAGTATGGGTGTTTACGGGGACGAAAATTCGATCTAGGTCCGTCTCATATCTGGGACAATTCGTTTTCTCTATTTTCATCACAGCAGAGCTCGGTCGCCCAGGTACTAACTTACTTATCACACTTAAGGTCACAGCACACATATCAACTCGGAAAGGGATCGGCACCGTATCAACTCGAGCCGTTCAGTATTCTTTGTATGAAATTCCCTACTGCAACGTACACTTATCGGAATCGTAACGTAATCGCGACGCCTCGGGACAAGCTCACGAACCGCGGTGCGGTGCGTGGTCAACTCGCTTACGGCTCGTCGTCCTCGCGCTGACGTCTCTCCGTACCCTAGCTTACGTCTCTTCGTCCACCCTTATGTTGTGTTGCCCGCGTGTTTTATTGAATTCGGCGTCGTCGAGCCGTAAGCGCGGCGTCGCCTAGCCGTAGCCGAGTCGACGTATCGGAGCTGCTGCTTACGTTAGGTTGACGCCTGTTCGAGGGCGAGGCGAAAGGCGATACGGTGCCGATCCCTTTCCGAGTTGATATGTGTGCGGTGACCTTTAGGCTACCATACTAGGAATCATAAAACCTACACATTTATTGAATACTCAGGAACTCCAACAATTTTGCTCACAGCGATAACAATTACAATCTCAGAATCACTAACAGTGAACGTAACAGCTCTAAATACTTAGTGATCTAATTCATGATTAGGAACAGCAGTACAGGAATGTGCCATGTTTTCAAACAACGTTTATAAGGTGTTATTAATATCTGTGCTCACATTCAAGTGCGTGCTCCATTCATACGTCAGTGTTCTGAAGGAGTCTTGTGATTATAGAACTTATGTTTAATTGATTGAGGGGTAACGTAATAATAGCTGCTCGGATTGTTCTTTAACGCAGCGGCAACGCTTGCCGAGATCGGTCCGTGGATGGGTGACCATGGCATTGTATACCGAGACCTCTTCGAGCCTCGAAATGCACGTTAAGCCGCTGGTCCAAGTTATCATATATTTGTATCTTTTCTAGAAGTTGGAAAGTCTGACAAGCAGTCTCACCAAGAGGTATCATATTTATAACTAGGTAACAGTGAGTTGTGGACTTCCGATAGGCAGTGACGCCATGTAAAACAAAGGTATTTAACTGCATCCGGGTAGACTGGAAGCCGATCCCAAGGTAAGTTGGTTAACAAGGTTAGACAGATGATGGAGAAGATCTCTTTCTGAAGGAGTTCCTCTAGAGAAGTATTACTACAATACCTATGTTTCACTGAGAAAATCTCAGCGAAGCCACACTGCTCCGTTGCGCTGCGTTGAGTCGTCACAGCGTTGAAGCCTGCGTCATTTTACATATAAATTTTAAAACCCTTGCTTTGACGACAATGTAACAAAAATTAAAAAAAATTAAACAAATGTGAGTGTAGAGATGTGTGTTAGTGGATGAGTACTTTAAGGAAACAGCTAGTTCTTTTTAATAATGGAGGATATATATTTCTAGAGAATATATTTCTCACCAACAATTTACCATCAAATCAATTAGGCAGGAGCACAGTATTGTCGCCCTATCGCGGCCCGACCTGTGAGGAAAGTGAACGAGACATTCAAATAAAAATGGCTACCGCGAGCGCACGCAAGTGATATCCTAATCATTACCATTAACACAAGAAACGGAATAACAAATCCTTACTTCCTTACTAATATTATAAATGCGAAAGTAAGTTTGTTTGTTTGTTACCTCTTCACGCCTAAACGACTGAACCAATCATCCTGAAATTTAGCGTATACGTTGTCAGGTGTACAGAAACGGACATAGGGTACCTTTCATCCCGAAAAAAAGTACTGTTCCCAAGCAAAACAATAACGTTCTTATGATAAAAGATGGCGTCACGTGCCTTTCGAATCATGATTGAATTATATTATTACAAGCAGAGTACAACCCGAATTGATTGTCAAATTCTAACAATAACTTCAGTTTATCCGTGATCATGGTGTAACAGCGCCGAAATATCGGGAACTCAAAACAAACAACCGTTTAACCGTTTGTCTGCCATTGTCACATATACGTGACAAGCAAGAGCGTGCCCTGTACGCAAAACGACACAAATATGTGACAAAATGGTAGGTGAATTAGTGGCTTGGCGTGGAGGGTACGCGCGGGCGTTTATGCTCTGACGGTCAAAAGGTTCCATGGGATTCCAACAGTAAGTATCTGATTTAAGACCTTTTTGACACTTTCATTTAAACTCATCTGCATCAGAATGTATGAATAACGCTGACAATTGTTATTAAAAAGTGCATTTTAATTGATTCGGAGAATGAACTTTGTTGATTGCTGTGTCATCACCGGCCGACATTCAGACATTTTGAAGTGCTAAGCGGGCTTGTGTCATCCATTATTATAATTGTTACAAACCCGATATGTCCCACTGCATGGAAATTTCTTAGTCACCCATGTATCTTTTAATTAAATATAACTTTTGTACTATATTCCTCAAAGGGGTAACGTGACGTGCCTTCAGACGTTTATACTTCTGAAAAATCTGAAAAATTGACCGCGCACTTCGCTACTATTGTATTGTATAACGGGCTGGCCCTGCAGTCTCGACATTAGATAGCGACAAAAATCGGTCGCTAAGTCGTATCGTTGTCAAATTCCTTTAATAGATTTTCTACTTTATTTCGAAAGCTTACGGTTGAAAATTTATTAAAGAAATTTGACATCGATTACACTCAACGACCGATTTTTGTCGTTACGTATGTCGAGACTGCAGGCCCTGGTGTCCGCAACTCCACGTCAAAGCGCGTCATATGCGTGCGGGTGGGAAATCTATTCGATCCACCCTAACTCCCCGAGAAAGGCCAGCACCGCCTTGATGTTGCTGACGATCTCGCGGAGAGTACTTGGGTTACCGAAGTACTTTTCCCTGTATGTTGCAGTCACTGGGCTGTGCAGAAGCACGTGGGCTGCTGTCTCGTCTTCCTCCATGCAGGCTCGGCACAGGGGGCTGTCTGTGACTCTTTTGACAAAGATGTGTTTATTAAAACAGCCGTGTCCAGTGATGGCGACTGTGAGTGTAACTATTAACACTTCGCTACTACCCAATCTTTTTTTTTTGAAGTTCAGATGAGTTAAATCCAAAATTCAGCTGCGCCTACTCCGTTTACCGAATTATCGATGCAGTCATAAACGAAGTGCACAGGGAACAGGGCGTGCGGTGCATCGCCAATGTTTGTTACCCGTTTACCTATAAGTATCGTAAATATCTAAGTTAGATGTAAGTATATTGACTCAAACTCAATTGTCTACGACAATAATCGCCTACCATGTTTCAGATGCAATGCATAATCAAATTGTAAAATGCAACAATACGACGCGGCGTATATGAAATTCCAAGCATATATTTCAATTCAATCGTTTATTTACAGGACTGAACGAATAAAATCCAGTTTTTTTGCAGGCGCATCGTATAATTTAATTGCATAATTGTAAGTAGCGCTACGGCGTAGACTGAAAGGTCTACGAAAATAAACAGTATTTTTCAGGCGCATGGGGCATGTTTGTAGTTCACAGACACAGGTGACATTTAAGAGGGTGAGATTTTTAATGCCATATTTTTCTGAAAACTCGCAAAATAATCTATGCCTAGGGGACTGAAAAGCAATACCTAATGTTAAAAAAAGAACTGAAAGCGATTGCGTTAAGGTTTGCGATCCCCCCTTCCGTCTCATAAAATTGTATCACAATGATTGCGTTCTTCAGAAAGGTCAGGTGCGCCGTGCGTGTATGACTAGATGTATGAATGATCGAAACAGGTGGCATTCTGTTTTTTTCTATTTTCTACTCTCATTGGTAAAAGTGTGAATAAGTATATGAATTTAAATGAAAGTCGTGAAAATGTATAACGGATACGGGGGTGTATTTAAAAGGGTGTTTTTTTTGGAGGCGGAGATCTACAATCATCAATTTGGTTTTATATTATTGATAATTTGTATGGTTTTTATGTTTGAACATGATTTCGAGCATGAGGACACCGCGGCTAGTTTCTTTGAGTAAATTAATTGTACCGCGCCCTGTTTGGCATTGATATGAGGCGCCGCCGCGCCGTTTTGTTGAAACCACATGTTAATGTCTTACAATTTAGGCACGAGCAGTTAGTAATCATGTCTCTTTACCACTTACCGTTGACTATAACGTTCTCTGTCTAACCCATCAGGGATTACAGGCGTGATGTTATGTTATGTTATTTGTCAAGGTTTTATGGGCTTATCCTAAGTCAAATGAGTAAGCGACACTGTAGGTGTTCTACTTACTTTTACGATCTATTTTTAAACAATATTACAAACTTAGACCACGCATCATTTGAGTCATTCATTTATTAGTTAAGTAAACAATAATTAACTCATTAATTTAATTCTGAATGTAATTATTTTTAATACTAATTAATAGGTAGTACAGTCATGTGTTGTTTTTCTCATAAATTGAGGCAAATCTGTTTTATTCCTCTTAGTGGATGATTAATAAATAATTATTATTTGGTTATAGGTTTAATTTAAATTGTTTTGTTAATTACTTAAAGGAATTAACCGTAATCCTTTTATTTTGAAACGACATCATATTTAATTACTGTGTGAGGTTCATTAAATAAATATGAAGTCACCATCATTCCCCTGCCCTTATCCCAATTTATTTGGGGTCGGCGCAGCTTGTCTTCTTCTTCCATACTTCTTTATCACTCGTCATCTCCTCAGACACCTCCTTTCTTGCCATAACATACAGACAGAAATATCATCATAATTATGTAAATAAATATTATAACACATTTGCTCGTAAAGGGTCTCTTATTCCACCAATTTCAATACTGTAATGTATCTCATTACGTACTTGTGCGTTATTGTAATGTAAAACGCACGGTTTATCAAGATGCTCCGTCTAAAACGAACGGTACGTTTTTAAATCTTAGCAAAGAGTTTTTATGTCAGAAAAGTGGTCAACATTTTGTGAATAATAATTTTATTCACAAAATGTTGACCACTTTGGGAGATATAATATAGTAAATAAACATTAAATTCTTTAATTTAATTAATTTTGACAATAAATTACAAGCATTTATCTGTAATAAAAACACAAAAATATTAATTTACTTTATTAGAAATACTGGCTATTTTTTGTGTTTTTGCCTTTAAAAAAAGCGCTGATGCGTGCGCATCGCTAATTTGTGAACAAGTAAAAGTTTTATTTATTTCCTCGCAAATATGTTATAAAACGTCGTATGACATACGTGCGCTTTGATAATTACAGCCTCTGCTTTCTTGTAGCCCTCGCCTACGGCTCGTGCTAGCAATATCGCCTCGGCTGTAATTTTCAACTTACCGCACTTATATCATAATGTACTATTACGCATTGGAGCATTTTATAATAATTAAAAAGTTTTGATTTCATATAATTCATTTTCAGAAAAAACTAAAAGTCAGGTTTAGTTATGAACAGTGATCGGAGTAGGTAGATTGAACTGGGATCATTGATCCGAAACGTATATATTACTATGGACATTCCTCCGGAATTGGTGGATTATTAAAAAAAAACCGGAACTTATGTAGGAATTGTATTCTGCCAGAGTGGAAGGAGTCATTTGATGATTTGCCATCCTCAAAAAAAAGGTAGGAATTGTAATAAAATGAGCAATGTTATTCTTTATTATTCTTCATATTTTTTTTAACGGCACACAGTCACGATTTGACAAAACCCAACGACCAATCAGAACAAAGGATGGTACAATAACCGGTTATCAGAACAATGCGTACGCCCGCCGACGACATGCCAGGTAGTTCACTCGTTCACTAAATTTAAGTGCAATAATTTATATCTATCTATAAAAGATCTAGCCATAAAAGGCTAAAAAAAAAAAAAAATAATATTAAAGCTTCGATCGGAATTCGATTGTTTTTATTATTCAACAGATAAATAATGAATTAATTTAGTTTTGATACCTTCCTTTAAATTTTGAATTGAGTAGTAATAATATCACTACCAACATTAACAATATTTAATTGAATCCGGAAATACCGGAATTACTTTCCGGAAAAATGGCTTATCCATGTTATTCTTTCTGTGTGCATTTATGATACAAGTACCAAAAATCAATCTACCTACTCCGATCACTGGTTATGAAACAAAAAAGTTCAAATCACAAGTGATTTATTCCAATAAGGCTGAAAGTCAGTACTTTCTGAATGTCAAAATTGTTATATAAATACATATTTTTCCTTATTATGTCTATTTGGATGATTTGCTAATTACTTTTAGTAACAAAGGAAAATTATTACCCGACAAGAATTTGTGTGAAATACCATCATAACTAAAGAGGTTGAAATATTTATTTTTATTGAAAAAAAAAAAAAAAAAATAACGTCTTCCGGAAAAAACAAACAAAAAACAAACTTCGTGAAAATAAATTTACTACCGGAAGTCGGTGACTTTTGTTTGTTTCATTTATTTTTGCCATCTACTTGTATTTCAAAGTCGATAATTATGTTTTTTTTTTTTTTATAAGCAGGTAATAATTACAAAAAAGATCTTAAAAATTAGGTTGTTCGCTATGTTTTGCCAACTGACATATAAATTATTAAAAATTAAAAATAAATTGATTATACAAGTGGGCCCTGTTATTAAATTAAAATATAAATTTCTCACAATATTATTATTAACGTTTGCAAAAAAGTTTTTTATTTATTTAAGGTTCTAGAAGTTACAATTTCGGTGTACAATAAAGTATATCCTTTCTATCTATTTAGCATATTTGTCATCATAACCATCGAATTCTCACACAGAAGGATATCGTTTTTTTTAATCTTATTAAATGGTAATGAGTTACCAGATATAAGAGAGAAGTACCATGTCGAAAATAAAGAAAGCCTTAATTGAGGAAAAGATTCTTCCGTAGACCTGACATCATCTGCAATCAGTGTCAACTGTCAAATACATTTCGCTGCGCAACCCAAAACTGAGAAGATGAGCTAAGAATGGATGAAGTATGAAAATAAGGGATGCGTCGTCACTTTTTTTAAATACCTGCTCATCGTTCAGAAAAACACGCGAATATAATACTTATTATGTAGTGTATACAAATTTATCAACCGCTATTTAAAACAGGTGTTGGTTGGCGCCGGACCGTAGTCTTGTTGCTACATCCGTACGGTACGGACCGAACGCGACCAACGTTCGTTTTTCCCGCGCGAATACGAAATTCAAAAGTGACGTTTGTCTTTTTTTAAAATAAATAAATATTCTCATAGCCTGTGCTTTTTTGAGTTAGAAACAAAATGGGCAGTTAACATTTTTTTTTTAATTTCGTTTTTTTTTTGTCGGATTTGTGTTTTGAGGACTAAAGAAAGGATTTTGCATTTTTTTTTCTAAGGCTGTGTTAGTGTTAAGGTGCCATGGCTTATACGTAAGTATTTTGATCCGTATTTTTTAATACAATTATTATTTAAGTGTCACTTTATATTCAACAACATTCTTTTAACCATTAATAGGTCCTAGTCGTGCAATGAATTTGAATTACTTCAGCACGTCATTTATATTTAATTTATATTTTTATAGATATTAAAAATAACATAGTGTTGGTCAGTGGGTCGTCTTAGGGGTAGTTGTTTAAACGATAATAAAAAATAAGCAATTTGAACATGTAACAAAAACGATAGTTTAGAATAAGAAAATCCACAAAAAAAATAATGAAAGTTTTGTTCTTTTGTTAAATATGACACAATCTGGGACAATCGTTGCATTAAAATATCAACAAAAATATCTTTCGGCCAGCTTGCATCAAAATAAAAATAAAAAATAGAAACAATAAAACTATTTATCTCAGCACATTCCTCAAATATCTAGGTTATCAAAATAACTCATGCCGATAAAATATTAAAAAATGCGAATCAAATCGTCAGATTATTTTCAATCGTGAAATCTCTTTTCCGACTTAAGTCCAAGTGTACCAGTTTGTATGAACCGTGAATGAATATTTAATGAGACATTCAAGGGTGTTCAAAACCTGGATCCTGTCTTGATCCCAAAATGTTATGACGACCCTAAAGTCGCAAATTATTAAAACAAGGTTTTTAATTTTTGTGATCCTAAGATAAAAATTAAAAACTTAGTTTAGTCCCTATTTCACCAAGACACTAAACTAAGTTTTAAATTTTGATACAACGGTTTACAATAAAATATTTTTACGTAACAGTAGGTAGGAATTAGATAATTACCTACCTAAATAAAATACCAAATTATTAATTTGAGGTAAACCGCAATATTAACATTTTAGCGGTCATCTCGACGGAAGTAAAAACCGCATAATCAAAGGCGCCATGTATAATCCTTATCTTATAATTTTACCTGATAAGAATATTATTGTAACATTATCGTCAAGTACAATATACCTTATTACACACATAATTTATTCATATTATTGTCATTGATTAAAATGTACAATTACATATTATAATAGGTCAATGTCAGGAGGTCCATAATTTACTTACAAATTGCTGCCGCTAAGAGAATATCAGAAAAAAAAACTGAACGCGATCATCCCATCTAAACGGCGTTCAAGAGCTGTCACTGTCAATATTCCAGAGAAATGATAACTTTGACAGCTCTTGAACGCCGTTTAGATGTGCGCTGATCGTGATTCGCTTCTTTGGTGAAACTCGCCTAAATACGATTTTGGCTCCAATTTTTAGGGTGACTGAAATTACAGGCACATAAGACTTTTCAAATTTAGTTTTTGGTCGTCGGTCGAGGACTTTTGTAATACTCTCGATAGGCTCCATGTGGCATCTTGGTTATTTATAAGTATGAGGTAAAATCTATATAAATAAAATTAATTGCCACAAATTAATGAATGTCATTTGAGAACGGCTGGACCGATATGGCTGTTTTTTTGTTGTTGTACTGGTAATTGTCAGGACAAGATTTGTATTATAGATAATTCTGGAAAATACCCCGGAAATGTCGAACTTTTTAAATGGTATTTAGTTTGAAAATCTTAATAAAACTTACTTCACTGGAAAATCGCACCCGTTAATATAAAATTTACAATTATTGTCGACGGGATTTCTCACGGAGATAGCGACGGCATAGATATTCAGCAAACATCAGTAAATATTTAGGTATGGCCCAGGCATTCGTGAAACTATTTTCTCTCTCACACCAGGTCGAAAACCTCGTTTTACATATTTGCGTAGGTATTACGAAATTAGTATGACAAAGAAAACGCATGAAAATGAATTCGTAAATATTAATAACCACCAGGTCAACATATCTTAAAACAGAATAAGAACAAGCGCCGTCATAAAATAGTAATAAAAAGGTATTATTATATTTTTAATTGTTTGTAAAATTATCATGACAACAGGCGTTTACAAGCCATAATACAATATTATGAAATAAACTGCCTTGACTTTATGCTAAAGACCTATTTGTCTATTCTGAAATAAAGTCACAGTTTTACAAGAAAAATGTGACAGCTGTCAAGTGTGAAGCTGTCAAAAGACAAATGTTAAAAAAAATCGACTAAAATGTATTTTTTTTTTGTTGATTAAAGGCTGTCAGAAATAACATTAGATAAATACATGAGATTTGACAACAGATTGATTCAATAGACATTGTACCAGGCTTATGGCTTCAAAACGAGTCCCAGAAATCATTGGCACCCAGAATTCAAACACTTTGTATGTATTGAAAGTACTTTTTATTCGCAGAACTACTACGTTACCTACTAGAAAGGTTACCAACCGTTTCCCTTCATTGCTTTTAACAACTAGCGCAGATGATAAGAGCCTGATAATCTGTATTTTCTTCTAGACCTCACTGGTTGGAAACACTGACCTATTTAGGACCCAATTTTATCCATCTATTGTATTGCTACTGTATAAGCGGTTACTGCGATAACATCCATAACTTCGTATTCCTAATATGAAAATCTGTTCGCTGTTTTAAATGTCCTGATTTATTTGATGTGTAGTGGGGAAATTATAATTATACAAAAATACTCATTTGAAATTTTAGTACATTTTGTTTGAAAAATGTTTTCATTGTTTTTTTTTAAATACTAAATGGCGGAATAAAAATAGTGGATTTAGGACGACACAGTCTAAATTAATGTTAAAATATCCGAAACTACTCAAACATCATCTGGTCATAAAAATAAACTTTATCAAACGTTGGTTATGGTCATGAGACTTTAAAACGTCACAAAATATGCAAATGATGCAATTAATGTTAGAAAAAAAAACAGCTTTATTCTTAACAGTTGACAGCTAACGATCGACGGATTTACTTTTTAAATGCAGATTAAAAATAAATCTATTAGGCGCCAGGATGTTTCGAAAATTTTACTTTATTTTTTGCCAATCAGCCAGCATTCAGTTTAAATAGATAACGTAATTGGTCTAGACGAATAAACTAGGTAACTTGTGTTCAGCTAAATCGATTTTGACAGCTAAATAGCATCGATTAAACTGACAAACGGCCTGATTTGAATGTTAAGAGGCTTTATTGTAAACGGGACATTGACATTTACGGACGTAAATGAAAAAAAAGCTTTCAACTCTGTATTTGTATAAGGCTGATTAAGTATTTTAGGTTACTCTGACATTGTGGTCATAATTATCTCATTGTGGGTACAAATAGGCAATCGCGATTGTCATTTATTTTGACAGACGTCATACTTGCGCGATTATGCAGTAGATCAATAAATAATGAACTCTATTTGCAATTTATAGTAAACAAACGCTTGGTTTCCCCAAGGCACGCAGAAGTCTGGACGGTGTATTTCATTATTTTACAGCTTTTTATAATGTTTTATATTATGTTGATCCCTTATCAACATAGTATAACCATACCTATTTCCCAGAAACTGGATTGTGATGCTCAGATAAGCACCCAGTCCACGTAAAATACTGGTATTCAGCCTGCATCAGGTTAGACTGGAAGCCGAACCGAATATTATTGCGAAACCTAGGCAGATGATGATACTATGTTGATAAGGCGCCAGGATAGCCCGCGAAATTAACAGATCCATTCGGATTTAAATATAGAACACATTTGTTTTCTTTGGCCCTAATATTACGCGGGAATTTTGACAAGCAGCTGATAAATCCTTTATTTTTTTCTAGACCGTAGACAAGAACATCGTAGAATAAAATGTAAAATTAAAACAGCATTAAAATTCAATAACTTACAAGTTATTTACATCGGTTATGTTATGAGCAGCTATTACTGTTTTAAGGCCTCGTATTAAACCATCATAAACTTTAAAGCAACTAATTTTTATTTGATGTTTATATATTTTTAAGAATACTTCGAACTACTAACCAATGTTTACATTTTTCACGTCAAAATCGATGTTATGTTATTAATATATTTACGTTTCAAGAGTCTTAGCGTGTTTTCATAATAAATTATAGGCGTTTCGTTCGAATTTTTGTAAACGAACTATTTATTGATCTCTGTTATATTAGACATTAAGATGAGAGATATCTTTTGAGGTTTTATTTGATGTTTTTTTATATAAAATCAGGTCATGGCAAATATAATAATACACTTTATTTATTTGTATTTCAGCATCGAAGTGTTTCGTTCTTATAAAACACAAGGACCATATTTTTTTCTGGTCTTATATCTTTACAAGGTTTTTCTACGGATAATCCGCAAACTAGTTTAATATTATTATAAAGTGTTGCATAAAATTCGAGTAAATAATTAAAATTAAAATTTCGTGGTATATTATTATGTACAAGTTTCCTAAGAATATTAGATGACGTATATGCTTATAAGATCTTTAAGATACGGAATAAATAATTAACTAGTTTTCGACGACTAATGATGTATACAACAAAATACACGGTGTAATCATCTCGTTACAAAGTTTTACAAATAATTCAGTACGTGATTCTAAGAAGTTATAAAACTTGACTTACTAAAAACAAAACTGACTAAAAGCTCAGCGTTGAAAATTCGATTTTTTTTTAATCTACTGTACAAACACACGCGTTTCTGTGTTATACAAACGTCAAAATGTATGGAACAGCTAATTTTTCCAACAAGTTACAATAAAATAACTTGTTTCAATTCCTATTGTTTTAGTTCCTATTACTCAAATGTCTATCTTCATTTGTAAAGCTTTATTAATTGTGCTATTTCTATGTCGCTATTTTTACAACTGAGCCTAAGAATAGAGCGTCAATCTATTCCGGTAACTATCGTATGAGTACCAAACTAATTGTGTTTGAGAAATGGCCAGAGGCATCAACCTCTTTGCACGTAAGAATAATAAAACTTTTTAGAAAAATCAGAAAAACTTCTGCTAGGTATAGCAGCTATTTTGGTTTTTCTCTAAGTAATACAATTTTATGCAAAGCGATTTTGGTGTCTGTTTAGTTTATTATCGATGTTTCGACGGGATAAAAAAAAAAACATGCTTAATTTTTGGACATTCTCCTTTTCTTTTGACCTAGCATATTGTGGACCACAGCTTGATTGTATTAGCAGACAAGAGGAAGTTGCTGGCTATCGTTAAGGAGTCCTCCCAATTTCTTGGTATAGAAAGTGTATCGCAAAAGCGTAAGAACTCTTAAGTGGTGAATCAGACCATCACACGACTATATTCCCAAAGAACACAGATCGAATAAAAAAAAAACCGTTTTTTCATACTAATTGCGTCAGTCGATGCGATATTTTGTGTAGGAAGTCCTTTTTTTTTTTGTTACGTCCTGTGTCTTGTGATTACAGAAATGGTGGAGGTCCAACTGGGTGCGCCAAAGTTCACCTAAATTTTCAACTCCGATAATTGGAAATCCGAAAATGTTCTTCCTAACATTTTTCATCCTAACAATCACAATTCCTAACTACTCTGTCTCTAATTTTATAATTCCGAAGCATTCAACTTCATAATGTCAGTAGCAATAAACATCTATTACACTTTTATTTGTTTTCCTATGTTTTCTCAACATAACCATCTTTTACACTGTTATTCAAAGTCATATATTTTTTGTTTAGATTTCTTTGTTTAGACTTAAAAAATTTAACCAAAAAAGTGTTATTTTTGCAAACCGTTTATTTTCTCGATTCTATCGTATAAAACACCTAAATGTAAGAATAAAGTTTCTTGGTGTTTTTTTTCTCCGACTAAACGTTTGTCGTAAAAACGATGTGGAAAGGATCCATAGGTTAGGTTAGGTTAGAACTGTGACCTGTAACTACGCGAGAGCCGAGCGAGCGTAGCGAGCGGTGCCGCGGCAGCGGCCGGCGAGCGCTACTTCGAAATTGGATGCGAAATTTTTCTAAGTTTTTTTTTCATAGTGCCCCCAAGACGAGATTCTGACCTGTACAAAAAATAAATAAAAGCGTTATGATAAAAAACAGTAGGAGTTTAAATATATTTACATTAATGATATTATTAATTACAATTTTCGGAAACATGAGTGTTATGAACATCGCCGGTAGCACTACAAACAGTATGAATGAAAACTTTAGGATGAAAATTTTTAGGAAGAGTGATCATTCGGATTACAAATCGTTAGGAAGAACAATTTCGGGAAAAGAACTTTAGGTGAGCCAATATGGACCCGGTCCAACTGCATACCTAGTCCTACACCAGAATAATTATTTCGGCTCATGATCCTCAAAAATGCGTGCGTAACGAAATACATAGATATTATGACCTCATGTCCACATACAACACAAACTATTAAATATTTTCATAGCATAGAGATTAATCTATTAGATATGACCATAAACAATAATCATGTTTTTTTTTTGTCCTTTGGTTTACAACAACAAATCTTAAATGACTGTATGGATGGTTTAAAAACAAAAACTATTTTTATTACAATTTCACGGTTCTCGATTCCTACCGTGGTTAAATTGTTTATTGTTCGTTTTATTTATTTTTCTTTCAACTTTTTGTATTCTGGCCAGTGTGATGTCATTTTTCAACATAACAATGTAAAATGATTTTGTCGTTGCATTATTTACCTACCGTAGACAGTTTCAGACTCCTCTGTTTTACTAGTTACAAAAACATTATTATTCTTATTACGTTTTTCTATATCAATATACTTTCACGCCTTTTTCCTATGGGGGTAAGCAGAAAACACGGAACGACACCTACAGTTATTTTGTTTTATCCACATTCATACACTTTTTATGCATTATTTGGTTTTCGAATCTATACTATATAATATTATAAAGCTGAAGAGTTTGTTTGGTTGACCGCGCTAATCTAAGGAACTACTGGTTCGAATTGAATAAATCTTTTAGTTTTAGATTGCCCATTTATCTAGGAAGGCTATAGGCTATTACATCACGCTACGATTAAGAGGAGCGAAGCAGCAATGAAAAATGTTGCAAAAACGGGTAAAATTGTATTTTTAATAATTTTACGCGGACGAAGGTCGCGGGGAACAGCTAGTATAAACTCAGTATTAGATTATAATATACCAAATAATGATCTGACCTTTTGTGTAGTACGTATAATTTGTCACATAGACAATATTTTTTATGATGAGATGACGAGTAATAGAGAAGTTTGAAAGAAGAAGACTTGCTGCGTCGACCCCAATTGGGAGGGCAGGAGAAAGATGATACGATATTTTTTATCCATGTCTTTGTTTGAAGGCTCGCTCGAATGTCTATTCGTAATCAAAACGCATAGGTTGGAAATCAAATCGTGAATACGTAATTGGGGCTAGTCTCAATTACGTGTAGAGATTAGTTAACACATTCCTATCGGATGACTTGTAAGACACTACCATTTTATTAGCTGGCGCGTCATCGTCGGGGAAATACGTCAACATTCCGATTTTCCTATTCGGGTTTTGCTTTGCGTCGTTTGGTAGAAACAATAATATATATTTTTTTAATAATAAAAAAATAAAAAACTTTTTAAACTTAGTACTTACTTTTTTTTAATGTGATGTCCTTTAAAAAAAGACATTGTGTAGGTACTGAATGTTATACCTAATGTAAGATATATTTAAAACGATCATCATCATCGCTGTTTCTCATAATAAGAATAAAGAAGAATACATAATAACACACAATATAGTGCACGACATAATATAGTGCTGATGAAGTTTCATCTCTTTTTATATCAAATAAAATCATCGGAACCTTTATGGGGCTTTGTAATTAACTCACACGGTAAATACTGTATCAACAAGCAATCATTATTTTTATATTAATAACCTGTCGGGGTATTTACTTAGAATACCGACCGTGATCTAAGAGTATTTAAGGAAAATGTACCGGTTGAGGTGTGAGGATGATTTATAACCTGTCTCCTGTTAATAAGATTTAAATCAATAATTATTGGAAAAAACCAAAACCATTTTCTACAACTAGGTATGCAGATAAACATATTCTTCAAACAACTCTGTAAGATTTGTCATTTCAGGTAAAATCAAATTGACTACTTTTTTTTTTTAATAAAAAAGTAGTCAATTTTTGCTCTATGGTAGACCAGAGACGTATTTTTTTTTAAATGCCTGATTTCACCCGAAGTTGCATAGATTCTACTAATAATTATTTATTCATTATTGATATATGTAAATCTGCAGGAGATGTCAATGTACAGTTATACACTGCAAGGTTTTCAAGTACATATCTTAAGCACTAATGGCTTGGTCGTTCTTAAAACGCTTGACGCGAAATAATGAATAAGATATCGTGTTTCCTCTATGAAAACACTTACGATTTATATGTATAAAGTTGTGTGTGTTGACTCTTAACTGTATTTATTTACACCTTACTCAGAATATTATACTTCATGTGTAGGTAAGGTCCTTTATAAAATTAACGCTAGTAGTCGTTAGGTAGTCAGTGGCCCAAAAAGTGTGACAACCAGTCTTACCAAGGGATATCGTATTACCCAGTACTAACTGGGTTGTGGAGGTCAGATAGGCAGTCGCTCCATGTAAAATACTGGTAGGTATTCAGTTGCATCCGGTTAGACTGGAAGCCGACCCCAATATAGTTGGAAAAAGGCTAGGCAGATGATGATGAAATCAAATCGTCTAACAAGGGAGAATCGAAGAAGAAGTGTTGCGCCTACCCCAAGTAGAACGGGACAAGGGCAGGAGGATGATGATGATGATTCTTGTGTGAAATCTTAGAATAGAAATAATTTCTATAAAAAAAATCTGTTAATTTGTACGAAGGTACTTAATCCTTTTCTCTGTAGTTAGTTATTAAAGCTAACAATAAAAAGACTACCTACTTTTAATAAAATACTGGTTAAGATAATAAAACTGTTAAATTCAATTTCATGTCCGAGAATCGTTTATTTAATTCCCTCTGACATACTTTAAAACGATCGAGTTCACTTTTACTTAACCCAAAAATGTATTTCGCTATATATAACGTCACAAAAACCTGACTTAAATGATCTGGCGCCGCCGCCGGCGGATTAACGGGTTAACGCATGCGTGCTTATTGGCGCCAAAAAGGAAAAAAATGGCGTCGGGCATTTAAGTGTTGACAGTTAATTAATTTTATTATTGGGTATACCTACTCGTATTAAGTTTAAACGTACTTGATTTAAAGTAGGATGAAAGTGATAATTTAAAAGAGTTTTCAGTTTATTTATTTCTTTGTTATGAACGTTTCTCTTTTCACGTGACGAGTTTTTTTTAAGCTTTACTTTTAAGGCTTTTTCGTATTGATATTCATGTAGAATTCTATCCCTTGAATACTGTTTTAAGCTTTTACGGATTATAACTAAACTTGTCAACCCGCGATCATGGCGCTTGCAACACCATCGAAATATCGGGAGCTCAAAATAATGAACAATCGCGGAAGATATCCCGTAAGTGACAGTATAAGTTCTATACCTTGTTTGAATAAGTAATTATCATATTGCTCAGCTGCGGAGCTATTAGACCAATATTATTAAAAGTCCTAAAGCAAGTACAAAATCATGTTCCAAGCTAAAAATCTGAAAAACAATCCGGCTCTTTCTAGACCACCATGCAAACAAACATACCAAGATTTGAGCACACAAATTGACTGTAACTAGTCCACGATGATGGAATGACAAGGTCGATTGCAGCAATTAGCGCTTCTCCTTACCGACTCCGTTATCTAAGAACTCTAAGACGTACTATGCGTATACTGTGGGTTTAAAGCAGATGAAAAGTCAACAGTTAAGATGTTGCTTTTTTAATTCGTTTTTTTTTGGGAGGATGTAGGTTAGGCTATTTACTGGTTCGTTTTAATATTAGATCACTTGCTAGCTCAGTTAAATTTTCGACTCGATTTCTGACTCTCTAGTCATCAAATCTAAGTTCATTCCTTGATCCTTATAAGAAATGAGGAGCGATTGGCATAAAAAATGTTACTTACTGTCAGTACTTACTCTTTTTCGAAAATATGTGGATGCAAATTGAATCTTCTCACAAAGGTTTTAGACCGTTTTCCACCTGTTTGTTAACCTTACTGCTTCATCTCAAAATTTCACCCTGTATTTCAGCCTAAGAAGAGCATTTAAATTCTGTTAGCTACTTAGAAAAATCTATCAAAAACTGTTGGCAAAATAAAGCCTTAACCAAACTAAATCACAGAACTGTATTAATCATAACAGTTCCTGAAACTAAGACCCTGTTTCCGTACCAAACAATGTCCTTTCAAAACTACACTACAGTGTTGCATCGTAAGAAAACGTGCGTGTCAAATGTGACATGTAAATGTTTTCGTTCGCCTGTCATTTGTTTTGTTTAGTCTACAGTCAGACCGTTGACAACAATGATTTATTGCAGGGTTCTGTGAATGACACCTCTTAATTTAAAGAAGTAGGACGAGATATTTCGTGTCGAAGCTACGTAGGTACTCTTATATAGTTAAACAGGACGTGTGTGTGTGTATTAAAGAATGTGGTAGCTAAAACTAAGATAAGGAAGAATGGTAATGTGAGGCTTTTATTTTTAAAACCTCTAAGTAGGTACTGTAATACTGGTATTCAGCTGCATCCGGTTAGACTGGAAGTCGACCTGGGCGTAGTTGGGAAAAAGCTAAGCAGACGACGACGAAGTAGTACTGTTACAGTTATCTGGTACTACAAATAGTACTACAGCTCCATCTATGACACAATACACTAACATCAAAATTCTGAATCGCGCTATTAAAGTTATCGGCGACATAAGACCATATAGAAAAACCAGACAACAACTGTGGGTCAGTAGTCCACCAGACATACACCCGTCTGGTCGCAAGATCCTTCGTTATCTATGAGGGATGAAGAAACTTACACACTGTTCTTCATATCCGTAAAATATTTTTAAACTGGCTTCACTTATGTCAACTTCATGTATTTGCCATGGATACATAGGGATGTAGCCTCAAATACCAGCTACAAAAGACCGGCTACCCCAACAGTGAAGAGCTGATCAATATTCTCGTTTCAGTAAGCTAGCTGTCAAAAGTCATGTGTGTTGCCATAATTGATTGGTTGCCCAAAACATCTACAACTAATCATATTATTTACGTAATTCATTTGACTATGTTACATAGAAAAGAGGAAGGAGTGGAAAGGAAGAAGAAAGGGAATAAAGAAACAAAGAAAGACAAAGACAGCATAGACAAAGAGACAAGACACAAGACAGACGTTGTCTTTGAAGGGGTGTGGGTTGAAGGGAAATCTCTGCTAGTTTATAGGTACCTCTTTTGGTCTGAAATATAACGTTATTTATTCCAAAATCTACAACTACTCGTCCCACTCAAGTTTGCCAAATAGTTCCGCTTGCATTCCGAGGATTTGCCAACTTGCGTGGAACATGTTTAGCATAGCCATATTTCAAGTTTTCAACAGGTTGTAATATCCTGTATCCGTTCCCACCGAATTCTAAAACGAATGAAATAAATTTTATTCATCATTAGCCTATTACGTTCCCTCCCCACTACCGGGACCCAGACCTCCTCTCGATAAGAGGGAGTGGGATAAACCCAGCTATATACAATAACCATGTAAAATACTGGTAATCAGCTGCATCCGGTTAGACTGGAAACCGACCCCAACATAGTTGGGAAAAGGCTAGGCAGGTGATGGTATGTAGTGTTTCATTTTGCTGCAAGAATTCGTAATTTAATAAAATGACGAATTTTGTTGTTTGACATTGATATTTGCAATCTTGATTGTAGTGTAACACTTAGAAGATATTTATGACACAATATAAAACCATGTTTACCTTTACGTCTATCCGTATAATCGGGTTAAACTCGAAAACTTCTGAGCAGATTTTGGCACAAAGTTTGTCCGAAATTAAATACATTAAAGGAAGGTTAATGTTCCTGTCTTGTGCTACGGTCGGTTACAAATTTACCACTTTTAAAGTACCTATTGTAGTAGTTTACAACTGAGTCAACAAAAAATTCGAGACATCCATTGAACATAATACATATTATTTATTTTATTATTCATAACCGCTTATGAATAATTAAATAAATAATGTTAATACTAAGTTTTACATTGACAAAATTAGGTCATTGTTGTTAGGTCGTTGGTCTAGTGGTCGCAAGTGCGACTGCTGAGCTGTACGGGTGCTGGGTTCGATTCCTAGGTCTGGAAAAGTGTTATTGGTATTTTGCATTAGGAATTCCTCAGTAGCAACTACGGAGTCTGAATTTGCCCCCTATTACATGGGACTTAAAACATAACTGGCAAAATGTGGGTATACTATTAGGTACACCTCTGCCTAACCCTTCGGGGATTACAGGCGTGATGTTATGTTATGTTGTGTGCGTCACAATACATGAGGAGAAACATAAGTGCAAGCCTTCGTCAGTTTTAGAGTTTCTTTCTGTATATCGTTCTACTTCTATGTTCATAGTCATGTTTTTCATTGTAGTAGGTTTTATCGACTGCTGGGTAAAGGCCTCTTAATATTTTATTATTCCATGATCCTCACTCCTGGTGTTTTCCGCGACTTTAACGATATCGTCAGGGCTTTTCTCGACTTCCTGAGGGATCCTTGAAGCATCCTTGGTCAGTATTCCGTCAAAACTTTTCCCTGCCAGCCATCTCCGCATCTAGACAGATGTCCAGTTCAACTCTATTTAAAACGTATCACCCGGGTACCGACGACGTCGCAGACTTTCACCCGTCAACGGATTATAACTTGTACCTATCGCTTTTATTAATATGATTGCAAAACTTAGCTCCCCTTTTAGTACCGTATATTTCTGCTTTCAAGCCCCAACCGGGTTCAAAAACATCACAACTCAAAACACCACCGTATTGCATCTTCAATCACAATTCCTATCAATTTTAAGCACCTCCATCGATCATGGTGACCAATGCAAACCAATTACAATGCAATTCAAACTGTAGCACATTGCAATAAAGTTTAATTTAAGACTGTCTGAAAGCCCGTTATGGGGCCCTTAATCATTATGCATTATAATTTGAAATGCTTTTAGTTATGATTTATTGAATTGCTTGTGGGAAGGATATAAGACGTAAGCAATAAAGCTGATTTAGTCCGATGGTTAAGGCGACCAAAAGATCGCGTGTTCCAACTCCACCCGTTGCATTTCTGAAACACACTCCAGCGCAAGCATTTTTACAAGTCAGATGCCCTGAAGAAGTGAGCCTGCCCCGCGCCTTCACCTTACGCTGTTTCTGTGTATCGCGCCTTAGAAATAACTCGATGTCTTCTACTGAATACTCAATTAACCGTACGTAAACATAATACGTTCCGTTCAATGTAAATGGGCTCTACATTATAAATACAATCTTACGAGAGGAATGTGAATACTATGCGAAGGAAATATCCGATGTAATTACCTCGGTAGTTAATTAGTTATTCCTAGAATCAATCTATAATTTAGGTCGGTACGATTCCTGGAAGATTCTGGTCTTCTTACTTGGAACAGTTTTACATTCCTCCTAGTGATTTGTTCGGCCCAAATTCCTGTATTAAAAGCCAATTAATTTTGTTACATTATTAGTAGGGTCTTGACTCTGGATTTATGCTTTTTTGATGGCAATAGTATTGCTACCACCAAAAAGAGGATAAAACTAATAATAATAATAACAGCCGCTCGGGTCGGTCTTTAGGTTAAGCCGTGCTTGCCTAGGTTGGTCTGTGGATGGGTGACCACCCGTTACATATCGAGTTTCCTCCGTGCCTCGGAAAGCACGTTAAGCCGTTGGTCCCGGGTGGCACTTGTAGATCTTTGACAGTCGTTAGGTAGTCAGTGGTCCAAAAAGTCTGACAACCAGTCTTACCAAGGGGTATTCTATTACCCAGTACTAACTGGGTTGTGGAGGTCAGATAGACTGTCGGTCCATGTAAAATACTGATATTCAGCTGCATCCGGTTAGACTGGAAGCCGACCCCAATTTAGTTGGGAAAAGGCTAGGCAGATGATGATGGTCTGCTTATGATCAACATAAAAAATTATTAGAGTTTGTAGTGAGTCCTATAAGCATCTATTGCAATCAATGTTACTCTAAAATAGCTTAGGACTTACGAAGATAGTTGTTATCAATACAATGTTATCAGTACAATTTCTCGTCAGGGTCCTAACATCGACCTAAACATGTGTTCACATGATTCATCTTATCAAAGAGATATTCCGCCATTCCGACGTTATCAATATGTGAAACGTTTTTGTTAGTTGCCAATCGCAAGTGAAATTTAGAGCCTATTTAGGTCACAAATCACAAGTGCAGTTATCATAATGTTTAGCTACGGTCTTCTCACATATATACCAGATAGACCGATAATCTTTAAAAGTCTATGAAGACGGCTGGGAAAGACTGGATGCAGGAGGTGAGAAACTGGTTTTCTGGGTCTATCCGGTCATGTCGGATTGCCGTCGTCTTCTTGAAGGTATACCCAGAAACTGGTTAGTGGAAGTCAGTTAGGCAGCCGCTCTGTATAAAATACTGGTATTCAGCTGCATCCGGTTAGACTGGAAGCCGACCCCAACTTAGTTGGTAAAAGGCTAGGCAGATAGTGATGACCCTTGAAGGTTTTTATGCATTGTATTGATTACAGTACCTTTGTTTCAAATTGTACCTACATTTTAACAATCTACTCGCTTGTATTACTTTAGATAAATACTGCATTATTTTAATCGCAATGACGTTTTATGATCGATGGTACCATCCGTAGATCTTTATCATTATTTTGTTTGCGTATTCCGATGTGTATTTGTTTTATCATTGTTATCAGATATTTTATTTACAAATACTTCCAATGTGACCTTTACTTGAACAATGAGTGTCAGAGGAAAGTGAACTGAATAATTTTCTCTGTGGGTCTAACATTGTAATCACAAAAAATATTTATTTATTTTACAATTTATGTTCACACAGTAGACAACACAGGAAAATAACATTATAATATATGAGTACATAGGCACTGCTTATTTCTTAAGAAATTTCTGCCAGCAGACCTGCAAAAGGAGAAATGAAAACTAATGTAGACAATAGTGTGTGAGAAAAGGAAGAGAATAACGTGTTTATGTGCCTTACCTAACTTAACCTAAAATATTATATATAAATACACATATAAGTAAATATTAATATATACTTAAATAAATACATAATATTAAGATAACCGTTCCATACAAAACTTCAAAATGATGTACTACACACTAACAAGTACACCCACGTTTCGCCAGTTATGTTTAAGTCCCATGTAATAGAGGGCGAGCCTATTGCCATCTACCGGGCTCAAATCCAGACTCCGTGGCAGCTACTGAGATATTACGGTTGGAAAAACTCAAAAACACTTTGCCCGCCCTGGGAATCCAACCCAGAACCTCGTGCTCAGCAGATGCGCTTGCGACTACTGGACCAACGAGGCAGCATATGTACCACCTACCTATAATACAAACTCGAATGTATGGACAGCTGATCATTTATTATTATCTATCCTGGAGGTCTCGGACGTACTTAGATATCTCGTCACTCCTAATTTTTTTTTAATAAACTACGTCAACAAAATTATCCTTTACGTCAAGTTTAATACTTATTTACGTCACTTTTTAAGGAGGAAAAAAAACAAAGTTAGTCTCTTAGATCGTTCTATTTATAAATTCTTCTAAAACCGGATAGTTTTGGTACGAGTACACGTATTATGACAAGATATTAACAGCTCTATGATAAGTGGTATGCAAGTATGCTTACGTCATAGGCCATGACCAAAAAGGCTTTAAATATGTAGGCATCGTATAACATCACGCCTGTACTTCTCGAAAGCATAGACAGAGGTGTATAAAGCCTTACAATTTGTCAGGTAATAACATACAATATAAGCTGAATACCAGTATTTTACATGGACCGACTGCCTCTCTGACCTCCACAACCCAGTTAGTACAGGGTAATACGATACCCCTTGGTAAGACTGGTTGTCAGACTTTCAGGCCACTACCTGTAACGACTGTCAAAGATCTACAAATGACAGCCGGAACCAACAGCTTCACGAGCTTTCCAAGTCACGGAAGAAACTCGGTATGTAATGGGCGGTCACCCATCCATGGACCAACCTAGGCAAGCGTGGCTTAACCTGAACATCGACCCGAGCGTCTGTCGTTCTATACAAGATGTCTGAGCTCACTCTTCTATCTAAGGACAGTTTCGCACGACCTAAGAACGGTGAAGGCCAATCTAGCGATTTCAATCTTTACTTATGGGTTAAGCTCCCGTTTGACACACATCTACTCTATACCGTCGACCGATATTTGAAACAAAAGACCTTTATCCCTTCACATTATGTAAATAGAAACTTGAGATAACTAAAATACAAATTTAACAACACCACCCAATTTTAACACCTTTTCATTAAATTTGTTTGGGTTTAGTACTTTTGTGGCTGCACAAATAAAGTTGTCGAAGTTCCGTATCGTAAATTTTGTATGGAAATCGACAGTAAGTGGCTGAATGATTTATATTCTGTTTGTTAAAGCTTTGTTAGGGACTTTAGACAAGGGCAATATATGCATATATCCAAGTATACATCTATACTAATATTATAAAGAGGTGCCTTTTTTATGTTTGTAAGTTTCAATGTAGGGGGTTATCTTCGAAACTACTGATCCGATTCCGAAAATTCTTTCACAAATAGGAGCTACTTTATCCCCGAGTGTCATAGGCTATATTAGTAAAAACAAACAGGACGTTTCCGTGGTACAATTTCCCACAATAACGCAAGCGAAACCGCGGGCAAAATTCGGTTCATGCAAACGTAAGCTTCAAGAGAAGTAAGTCCCACTAGCACCATAAATCAGTGTTTGTTCGTTTTGTTGCTCAATCGCTACGAAACAGCTTGACAGTTATTGATGAATTTTGGCACGAGATGTTGCATTGTGGTTTGAACTGTTCGTGTTTCAAACGTTGAAATAAAATTCTTTCTCGTTCATTCAATGTTTTTTTTAAGATATTTTTTAGCGCTTCATTAAAGACAAGCTGAATGAGTTTTTCATTGACCGCTACATTTACGTTGATGAATTTCTCAAATAACATAAAATATAGTTCAACACCCGTTGACTTCAGCATACTGGGTCAAATAAATTAACTAGCAAAACTTTTTAGACGTATTATCATTCATGACTGTGAGTTTCGTCTGCCTAGCTTTTTCCCAGCTATGTTGGGGTCGGTTTCCAGTCTTACCGGATGCAGCTGAATACCAGGGTTTTACATGGAGCGATTATCTATCTGACCTCCACAACACAGTTAGTGCTGGGAAATACGGTACCCCTTGGTAAGACTGGTTGTTGAAGTTTCGTGCCACTGACTACCAGTAACGACTAACAAAGATCTACAAATTACAGCCGGAACCAACGGCTTAACGAGCTTTCCGAGGCACGGAGGGAACTCGATGTGTAATGATGGTCACCCATCTACAGACCAACCTTGGCAAGCGCGGCTTAACCTTGAAGATCGACCCGTGCGGCTGTTATTATCTAGCCACGAGCTCGACCTCCTCGTTTACGAAACAAAATAAAATGTTTTGATGTTTTTGTTTTTAACCGACTTCCAAAACGAGGAGGTGGTTGACAATTCGTCTGATTGTTTTTTTTTTGTTTTATTGTATTTAGATATTCTACACCAATTACGTCAATGCAGTAATTTGATTTGGGAGGCCTTTGCCCAGCACAGTACAGGCTAATAAAAAACAGATATGTCCCAGTAGAACTCAGGAGTATGTAGATCTTGGTAGGCGTTCTTTTGTTTCTGCCTACCTACCCCCGTAGGAAAAAAGCGTGAGTTTATAGTTATGAACCTATAATACAGATAATTTCACTTTCCCAGACTGTCACACTAAATAACATTAAACCAGACAAAAAATAATAAGTAAACCCGAACACACGTTTGAAATAAATTTGAACTCAATGCCAAACTAATGAAAGGTCATATTATTGTGACATGTGTGACTTATGGCACAATTGTACTAAAATAATATAAAGTAAATTGTTCTAATTCACACGACCATCTTGTATTTATTGTTTTTTTTTCAGCAATTTATGGGCTGACGTAATGTTTTATTGTTGCCAGTTTAGAATATGGGACAGGTTTATTTTAATCACATCTGTGGTTATGAATGGGATAGGGTTACCCATAGAATACATAACACGTAACATAACATCACGCCAGTAATCCCCGAAGGTTAGGCATAGATGTACCTAAAAGTACACCCACATTTCTCCAGTTATGTTTAAGTCTCGTGTAATAGGGTGGCTAGCCTATTGCCATCAACCGAGTACAAAACCAGACTCCGTGGCTGTCTATCGAAAAATTCCTTATGAAAAAACCCAACAACACTTTGCTCGATTTGGGAATCAAACCCAGGACCTCATGCTCAGCAGTCGCGCTTGCGACCACTTGACCAACAAGACAGTCAAGTCATCATTGAATAAGTCAGTAAAGTGCCGTTAACTTAGCCCTGGCTTCAATAATCAAGTTTAACTTAAATATAACGTAAGCACAGTTAAGTGTTTGCAAAGGAACGGTCAATCGGCCCTAAGTTACCAGATGTTTTTGACATGAAGACATTCATTGTTGAGAACACTTCAGCAAGTGCCACTTAGCAACTACTGATGCTAATTTGAATACAAGATTTACAATACTTAGCTACCTAGATACAATATTACGTAGTATTAGGATGTTTGCACAGCAACGAAAAAATAAGCACGAAAAAAATATCTCAAAAAATTTAAGAGCATTCATCCAAAAACCCAAATATTTACCTGTTTTAATTAATTTGGCAATATTACTGCAACGAAATAAGAAAAATTAAATATTCGGTGTTACAATATTAATTATTGCATTTCATAATCAAAATTTTCGTTCACTAGTTAGCCATATTTCTTACTAGCTGTGCCCCGCGGTTTCACCCGCCGCTTCCGACTTGTTTTATTTTTGCTCAGCTCCTGTTGGTCATAGCGTGATGTTATAGCCTATAGCCTATAGCCTTCCTCGATAATTGGACTATCCAACACTAAAATAATTTTTCAATTCGAACCAGTAGTTCCTGAGATTAGCACGTTCAACCAAATAAACAAACTCTTCAGCTTTATATATTAGTATAGATAGCCTTCCTCGATAATTGGACTATCCAACACTAAAAGAATTTTTCAATTCGAACCAGTAGTTCTTGAGATTAGCGCGTTCAACCAAACAAACAAACTCTTCAGCTTTATATATTAAGTATAGATTTCCATACAGTAATATTGCCAAATTAATCAAAACAGCGAAATATTTGACAGCTATTTGCGACGTTGCCCACTTTCTGTATAAACGCTCTTAAGACCTGAAATTTTCATATTTAACTATTAAAGTCACAAGGCTTCTTATTACAGACCACATAATATAAAAAAAGATTACTTCCAGAACATAAATTTACACCCGTATCTATAGTCAAGTTAAAGTAAGTACTTAAGTTAAAATAATTACTTATGCAAATATTTTTATGCAAGAGACAAGAATTTAAACGAAGTAAGAACCGTCTAAGAATGCAAAGCTAAAGAATTATAACTTTTAACAGTTCTAACTTCAAGCAATTACTAATCTGAAGAATAAAAATCATATCTTGAATAATGACTTGTTTATAGATACGGTTAATATTAGATTCAGTTATTTATATTTGGGTGTTAACTACATAAAACAATAGATACATATTTGTATTATCACGCCTGTATTTTTCCAAAAGCGGTAGAAAACTAGGCATGTAGAGGTTTAATAGAACACCCACATTACGCCAGTCTTATTCAGGTAAATTCCATGTCCCCGGTAGCTATTATTGGTAGTGTCCTTTGTCCAGCAGTAAACATCTTTCGGCTGACTGCAGAGAACGCAATCAAAAAGCTCAATATTTATCGACAATAAAACATATAAAACAAACACTCACTCAGCACAAAACATAAACAGATGAAGCCGGCTGTAACTCTAGGCAGACCATAAACCATCGGAGGAGGTTTAATGGTTTCACTAACAAAAACAAAATGAAAACATTAACTCTACGATAGAAGCAATTTATAAATCGTAAAGACTGAAAGTCGAAGATTAAAATTGTTGTGGCGTGTAGAAGCGACAAAGCAAATGTTTACATCCTTCGTAAAAGGTTTTTTTTAGAGAAGGAGATCTTGAAATTGAAACACAGAAGATTGGTTTTAATATCCATGAAATTGGTTTTATTTCATTGACAATTTTATCCCATTTGTTTGTAAATTATTCCTTTTTTTGAACCAAATATAGCCAATTTCATGGATATTAAACACATTTCTCTGTGTTTTTCTCCGCCTAAAAAAAAAAAACACCATTTACAAACTTTTTCTCTCAAGTATGACACTCGCACCTACCTGAGTGACAGGAAAATAAGCCCTTTCAAGCAAGACCAAATGATTCAGCAAACATACATTCAACTTGCCTGTATTGTTAGTGATTAGTCATATGCTCACGAGTGATATGGCACGAAAGGAAGTGTCTGATGAGATGATGAGTAATAGAGAAGTATGGGAGAAGAAGACATGCTGCGCTGACCCCAAATGAATTGGTACAAGGGCGAGAGTATGATGATAATGTTGAGGGACAAATCGTGATGAGGAAAGTTTTGTTAGAATGTAAAGTAGAAGAAAACCAAAGAAACTATGGATGGATAAGATAATATAGCTAGAAAGGTAGTTGATACTGAATTAATGAATGATAGAGATGTATTGTGTTGAATAAGACATGATACGCCGACTTCAAATAAATTTGGATTTAAAGTCATTATGTGGAACAGCTGATCCTACGCAGTTCTCAATACCTAAAGATCACCTCTTTTATTTCCGTATTCTTTATTGCTGAAGAAAAATTCATGTTCTATTCTAAATTTTCAATTGCCTGTCATCAGTGTCATTTAAATTTATTTTATAGTATGTTTTCATACAAGTGTCGCTTCTGTAAATACTCTATGAACTCTTTGGAGTGCGACGACCCATTTCTTACAAATGTTTCAGATAACGTTGCCAATGAGTTTGGTGTTCCATAGTTTATGGTTCTAGAACTTTTTAGTTTTATTTTTTTACGATTATTGAGGTTTTTGTTTGAAAAATAAATTGGCTGTGTGGTGGGACATTGACCGCTCGGGACTTGCGGAGCTTCTTGGGATCTATCCATATTCTATGTTAAGTGTGAGTTCATTACTATTAAGGTAATGGAAGTTCTGCTGAATTTCCTTGGTAACCGGCTAAATAATAGGATCAAACCAAACCTTAAGCTGAAAAGTCACGCCTGCTACCGCGTAGCTTCCTGCTTTAAACGATCTTAGCAATTATGGCCGATTCACACCAGACGGTTATAGGAGCGGATACAGTACTCCAATAAAGTATCTGGTGTCCTGGTCCACGTGCGCTCTATCCTCTTTACTGTAGTATTTATTGACAGTGTCCGGTGTCCACAGCTGGTACACAGTTTGTTCGTACCGGTTTGAGTGATTCTTCAGTCAGAGGTGGGCGCGGTTTTTCATACACTTTAAACTTCACGGTCACAGTCGGCGTCCGACGAAACTGTATTCATTTGTTTTTCGTACAATCGCAACACTTATGTAGAGTTTGAAGACTTGAACTTTAAATTATTCAGTCATCATGTTGCGACAGCTCTGCCCAACCCTTTGGCCTGCTTTTTAGGGTTCCGTACCCCAAGGGTAACAAACGGAACCCTATTACTAACCCTCCGCTATCCGTCTATCTATCAGCGGGCTATATCTCATGATCCGTAATAGGTAGACAGTTAAAATTTTCACAGAATGATTGATTAAAAATTAAAGGGGGCTCCCAAAGGGGGACTACTACGATGGAACCCTTCATGCGCGGGTTCGACTCTTGGCCGGTTTTTTTTCATGTTTATTAATTTTCTGTATCTCTTGTTCCAGATTACCAATTGTGCTGCTGTTCTGCGGAACAGTGGGCTTAGCTCTAGCGTACTCCGGACCTGACTTACCGAAAGGTCCTTTCTGTGGCATCACTAGACAATGTTGCACTGACAGGCAGGATGCCTGCTCCCATAGAATTCTAGGTATGTTTAAAAGTTGTTTTTTTTTGTGGTGATTATCAGGACAAGTAAGAGAAAGACGCGGAGATGGCCGATGGAGCAAGGCTTTGACCGAGTGGTGGCCAAGGTTTGGCCAAAGAAATCAGGGCCGTCCTAAAGCTCGTTGGGTGGACGATATCGTCAAAGTCGTGGGAAAGACCTGGATACGGGACGCACAGAACCGGGAAGTGTGGCAGAAAAAAGGGGAGGCCTATACCCAGCAGTGGGTGCTTCCGGGCTGATATGATGATGATGATGATGAAGAGAAAGACGACTGGAGACGGAGAGGCCTATGTCCAGCAGTAGTAGGCATGGCAAAAAGGAATGTAGTAGTAAAAATAGCTCTTTGTACCGCATTATGCCGCCAAGTGTTGCTGTATCCTGGTTTGAAGTTAGTAAAGGGAACCAGCATCCACAAACAACAAAGTAGTCACTCATTGACAACTCATTGACATGACAAAAAACTGCACTGGGTATGTCTATGGTATCACGTCCCACTTCACATTTTAAGGAAGCTTATGCTTATTATCCAAGCCAGTCACAACAATAATTTTTTACATGTCGCAACACTATGTTGCATACAAGCTTATTGGGTGTCTTGTATTTTTTTTTTACTTTTTCTTTATTGACATTCCAGTAAAATCTTTCATTTCCGACTAAGAATTTTGCTTTTCTTCTTTCAGATAGCAAATGTTACTGCGATCAATTCTGCAACAGGACGGCAGGACACGATGACTGCTGTCCTGACTACCCTAAGGTTTGCCTGGGGATCGAAGATGAAACGCCCCCGGAGACTAACATCGAGATCTGCAAATATGGAGACGAGTTCTACCAGCCCGGAGAAACCGTGACTCAAGACTGTCATGTTTGGTAAGTGATTTCTGCTGTTGATTAGAAAAAACATCTTTTCTTCATCTTCTAGGTCATCATAGGAGAATTCTGGAATAAAGGAAAATATTGGAAAGAACTTGGTGTGTGATTTTGGGTTTCTGTCTTAAATTCCTATGTCTAATTTTAACGGACTCTTAAAAAGCAGGAATTTATGTATTCCACCAGCATCTTATTTCTTTTTTTTCGTGCATAGCTAAATTGGCCGCCGTGCGTACTGCGTACATATGTACACCTTTTTCTCCGTGATTACGGGACCGATTTACGTGATTCTTTTTTATTTGGTAGAGGAAGCGTGCGTGGTGATTCCATTTAAATTTTTCTCACTTTGCTTCAGGAGTTTATGAGTTTAATACCTTTAATACGTATTTTTCATTCCTTGCATATTTTGATGATATGATCTCATTATAACTTCTAGTTAGAATGTAAAATTATGCATGTAATAGAGGTCACAACTAAAAATGGTTAAATAAAACTCTTTTTTCAGAAAAGAATAACCGTCTTGCAAAACAAAAACACAAAAAATGTGCAAAATTACTTTCGGAAGGCGGAGGCAAAAAAGTCAATGAAACAAACGAAGTCACCGACTATCGAGAGTAAAGTGATTTTTCTGTTTTTGTTTTTGGAAGTCGGTTATCTTTTTTGTAAAAAGTTTTTTTAAATAAAATGTTAGGAAGTGTAGACTATGAACTAAAAATTGACATTAAATATCATGATAATTTAACTACTTTTGTAACCCGAAAAAATTAACACATCACATTATACATAAACACGAATTTACACGAAAAAAAAAACAATAAGTATTCGAAAAACATCCAAAAGTTAAACAAATACATATATTTTGTCGCTACATTACGTTAACAAATCTCCGTCTACACTCTAATTCCCACCAATAAAACTATCGCACAATATAAACAAAAATATCTTATGTTTACGAAACAGTGCCACATAAGAATTCTTCGCGAAATAATGAGGTTTTCAACCCAGTTCTCTCTTGAATCACAGCTCAGGGATTAATCATAATCTAATTTTAAACCAGCTTTACTTTATGGCGTCCTGGTACTTTCTGACAGTTTTTATTTTGTCAACAGCCAATTAATTGTTGAAAAGCAGGTGTTGCCAGCCTAAATAAATTTAAAAGAGGTTATTTATTATTTTGAAATGAATCAATAATAGTAACAATGTTGTGCTATTTATATAACACATGAACAAAGTGTTTTATCAATTTTACCAGACTCTAAGGAAGTGTTACGAACGTGTGTAAAAGTGCATACCTAATTATGGACACTATTCTTAGCATTAACATAATTTATAACGTAGCATAATAAGTTAGATTTAAATTGTTTATTAGTCTTCTTAGGCTAGATTGCAATTAACTAGTAAGAACTTGGTTCTTACTAATAAGGAAAAAAAAAAAAGAAATTTTGAAAATGGAATTAGGTTGTTCCTGTATTACCTGATTATATTTTTTTGAATGCGTTCTAGAATAATAAAATGGCGCGATCTAAAATCGGCCTATAAGTACTGTTCCCGATGCTGGGCCCTGGGAACACTTTGTAAGATTGAATAGGTTGTCTTACTTCTTACTAATATTATAAGTGCGAAAGTTTGTGAGGATCGATGGATGTTTGTTACTCTTTCACGCGAAAACTAATGAATGGATTTGGATGAAATTTCGCACACAGATAGTTTATAACTTGGATTAACATAATATATTGGATACTTTTAATCCCGGTGGGACAGTTACCGAATTTCACGCGTGCGAAGCCGCGGGCATGAGCTAGTATGGGCATGGCCCATTGCGGGCGAAATACAGGACCTATCCCTGTGGGGTTTCCCATCGCCAAAAATTACTAATAAAGAATCAATCAGTAAATGAATGAATTAAAGATTAATGTTTTGTAGATTGATAATTCGAATGTTGACGTCATATGACGTCTAAATCCATATTATCAATCGAATGTCAAGAGCAAACAGTGAATTGGTTACAATTGTCCAGTAATACAAACAAATTCAGAGTTCAGGGTTAATGCTTTGTACGAATACGATTGATTCAAGGTTGAGGGGATTTGCATAAAGTACCTAATCTATTAAGAATAGTCTATGGTCATCTGAATTCGACAATGACAGTGACAGTGACAGTGACAGACAGTTTCGAAGTGGGAAACTGTCGTGTAACCTAACAATTATGTTGAGAACTTGTCTATCTCTAGTTTAGTCACTCCAGATGTTTCCATCAATGTAGCCCGCGATATCCAAAATTTTTCACTTTTTTGCGTTAGGATTTCAAAGGAATTGCCTGTATGAATTTTTTATTTTTTTATTCGTACAGAACCAACTACTTATTACACATTATAAAGGGTGTAAATAGACCCTTTACCTATACCATAAGGCACACGAGGCGCGATCCAAGTGCTTATGGCAGCAGTACACAAATCTAGAATCATGACTGTTACTGAGAAACTCCTAATGGAAAACCCGAGTAAAAAAGGGCACAAATTACTTTCGCTGTCCAATAAATTCCATCTCTATTCATGAGACTCCATCTGGTAATCAGGTCTACTTCAAGACTTGAACGATATTTATAAATAACTAGTCACAGATAAACTTTATTAATATGTGCAGACAGTCTGGTAAAGAAAGTCAATGGCGCGAAGAAAGTACTAAGAATATACAATACTTATAGTTGCAATACAGGGTGTAAACAGACCCTTAACGAAGCCGTTAACCAAGCATTCTGTACATCAAACTAAGTAACACTAAACAAAAATTATTGCTGGGAAACGACTTTTTTTTTTGGGGTGAAAAATAACCTTTTACGGTAAAACTCAATGTAACGCATTCAAAACATTGTGCTTATGGATGCATTGAATAGTAAACAGGTCATGGAGGTATTTAAAGTAAAGTTATAACCTTAAAAAATTGTATTTAAAAAAAAACTTGTGTAAAAGTTGGAACTTTGACCCCCAATAACTCCGTAACTAGAAGGTTCCCAGGTGTGGTCTAGAACAAAAAAATGATCGCAATAGTGGGGAGAACAAGTGCCTTTCGGCTTCGTTAAGGGTCTATTTACACCCTTTATACTTGTAACTTGTAGGAACATTTATTTATACAGGGTGGAGCACAAACGGTTACCACATAATTATATTCAGTACATCATTCTGAATCTGCCCCCCCCCCCCCCCAACATAGAACTTTTTCAACGGTAATAAAAAAAACAGCTGATCCCTACAAAAGTGCAATGCCTATACGGTCAAAATGTATGGAACAGCTTATTTTTTTCTATATAAAACCTATGTGGGTGGGGGGGGTCCAGAATGATGTACTGACCATCTTGACCGCCATCGTAACCGTGGAAAAATATTAAGCTCTTCTATACAAAATAGTAAATACCAACACGACCTAAATGTATGGGACTTTTTTCAATAATTTCCATGGAAAAACTTGTTTAGTTTTATGGTCTATCTGCACCAGATCCCTAAATATGACTACATATTTCTGACACATGCTGTGTCAGACGTTTGGAAAACCAATGATTTTCGTCTAGACGCAATAAAAGTTAACAGTAGTCCGGTGAATGCATTTCCCGTTTAGTTAAAATTCCTTTTTCGTGCGATCTTGAGGCGTGCTGCCAAAGACCTCTGCAGCTGGTCGCCTGCTTGGTAGTTAGCTCATGATCCGCATTTGCACCTACATTACGCAGAGGAAATCCCATTCTGCACACGGTACCGTTTGCATTCTGTAGGGATTTGCAAGCACTACTGCAATTGAGTGATATTGGGTATTTCATCACCATGTGTGTATGTGATGAGGAGGGACGAATCGCATGTGACTAAAAGAGTGACGAATTGTGTTGTATAACGGGCTGGTGTCCGCAACTCCACGTCAAAGCGTGCGGAGAGTGATGAATATGAATGTTGATGGATGGAGATGGAGAGGAAGACCAATGAAACCATGAATAGATTCTGTGAGGAATGATATGACATCAAAAGGAGTAAATGATAGGGTGACGGTTAACAGAAGAGAATTGAAGAAAAAAACGTGTTGCGCCAACCCCACATAACATAGAATCAGGACAGGAAGATGACGATGATGGGCATTGATGGGTATTTCATCACCAATTTCTCAGTAGCAGACTAGCAGCCTGCAGTCTGTATTTGTACCCTGTTGATGGCAATCGGCTCTATCCATACGACTGTTTAAGGACTTCAGTGGCTGTTGTTCCACTGTAAGGCCATACCCTCCCTTCCCTCATTCCAATTCAACTTATTGCTAGTCTACAGCTAATCCTTGAGAAAAAAACATATTCTCCAGTTCGTCTCAACATTTCCTCCTGCGACACCATGCTCAAAAAACTGGGATGCTTTAGTTACTCAGTAAAACCCTATAAAACAACTTCGTTTATACTCCAACAGTCTCGCAAAGTCTTGGAGTATGAACGAACCACCGCTTTGAAGTGCGTACCGAACTGGATAACATCGCGTGAAACCGCAAGTTATTTTCATAAACCACAATGCAATTATGAGAGTCTGGTAACCGTGTAACTGCATTCGTGCTAATGACTATTTATATATAGACATGACCCAGGTGGTACATCGCTGGCAATCCGCCATATTGTAGGCATGAGTAGGGATCTGCAAAAAGTATCGATGCTTGAGAGGTGCAAAAAATTTTTGACTATGAATCTAACTGACGATGAGATGGCGGGACGTCTTGTATGGTTTCCTCGCGTATTTGTGAGAGCAAAACATGAAGAGAAGTGGAAGGAATGGTGAAGGCATTCACTCGGGATTGGTTCAGCCCTGGATAGCAAAAAAAGAATTGGAACTCTCTCTCTACTCTACTGGTATCTGCTAGTCTCTGTAAATTTGAAGCCTTAATATAACGTAGGGTACGGTTTGAAAGACAACAGTGCACTGTCACTTTTATTCTTTCAAAGTTGATAGTAGACACAGCTGACACTATTGAAACAAAATATTGCGAAAAATAGATCAAAGTTTATTTTTCCTCTATGTGAGGACCTTCCTCAGATAGAAGACCTGAATCCCAGCCGATGATATTATGGGTTAATTATGTATTATGCATATCATTCGATATAAATGGGCCGTAAAGTAAATAAACTGTCGATAAAGAAGGATAGACTTTCGGTCAGCTCTTTGATAGTGAAGATGCTCGGGATTACGTTGCGTCAAAAGGAGACATTGACCTCTGTGAAGGGTTTAAGGGAATCACCGAGTTATTTAGTCTTATCTTGTGACGTATTCACTCGTATCTAGGAATGTACTGTACATCAATAAACAAGATTAAACACTTTCTCTTTTACAATAAAATTGTGTTCTGTCATTGTAAACATGCATTTATCATCAGTTTTGCCAATTTAGGAATTTCCTTGGATTTGTTTCGTCAAATGCTCCACTTCGCAAATCTTACCTGTTTCTTTTCAAAAATCTTTTACGTTACATGATTACGTTAGTATGAGCATTTTAAGAAATAAAATAAGAAGACCAATTTGCTCAAACCAATTGGCGACAATATCAATACAATTTATTTAAAAAAAAAAACCTATCAAACAAGACATAAAGAAACAAATCAGGATTTTATTGGGACTACCCAATAAAATCATTGCAACAACAAAAGAAAATTAGGTACATTCACAAACTCTGACGTCAATGGACGTCTGGCCATACCACAGACTATCATACCTCATATCGAAGCAATGCCAATAAATAAAATCGAACCAGATTGTTAAAAATTGTGTCAATGTTATTTCAATTCATCAGATCCAGAACAGACCGTAATGGATATGAAAATGATAGAAGAGAGATAGGTCAAATGATTGATCGAAGTTTTGAATTTCGTTTTTTTTTTAATGTGTGGATAAAGCAAAGCAGGTTTTCTATCTATGAAATGGTGCTACAATATAACTGGCCAGAGTTGAAGCGAAACAAAGGAAAGTTGATAAAGAACTTAGCAGACCTTTAGCAGACCTAAAACATCATCCTCCTGCCCTTGTCCCAATTTATTTGGGGTCGGCGCAGCATGTTTGTGTTTCATTCAACTGCCGTCATCTCGGAAGTCATCCCCTTTCTAGCTAGACCTATACCTAGACATAAGAAAATTTAGAGAGAAATAGGGCAGCTACTGAAATATCCGGTCCACCTGTTAAATCTCTCCCGAAAACAACTGCAAAATCTCAGGTTTTGTATATCCAGGAGCAACCCGACGTCTAATTGCATTATGCCCGTCACTCAGACAGGAACATGAGCACTTGAGAAGTCTCATGTGCCGGTAATTTCAAACCTGAACACAGCAAAGCTGCTGGTGGCAGAAATAGAAATCGATTTTATACGTCTGACGTTTTGTCGACTAAAATTAACAAAAGGTTTAAAAAGTACTTTCCAAGATTGTCTTACGAAGTAACTAGAGATTTCTAGACTAGTAGCAATATTTTCCAACTCGTTTCGTATTTCTCACACCAAATCAGGTGAGTTGCGGTCAAACGCAAACATATTTAGGCCAAAAAAAAATTCAACAGCATAGACAAAAGCTATTTGACAGCAAATGTCAGACAAAGTGACGTTATGTCACCGTTATCGATGATGCTAAAGTCAAAAATGTATTGGGTTGACGGTGCCGAAAAGGGTACCGATGTCAATTGAAATCGATGTAGAAATACTAAAGGCTTTGGAAGCTACTGCCGCTCGTTTGAGGCCCCAGGCCAGATAGATGTTGTGAAATCTGAAGACCTAAATGACTAAGAGGAAGGATGACTTCGTCACGGCTTTACTAGCCTCGATCAGATAAAGCTACAAAATACTTGTTACGAAACTAAACATGTTTCCAATTCTGTTTGTATTGGCAGCCTCGGGGAATCCTGAGTCAGTGCGAGTATCCATTAGGAATTCATGCATAAATAAGGGGGTCAAATCAACATAAATACATACGAATTACTAAACGGACATGATATAATAATATGCCAAAGTCTTGCTTATATTCAAAGATTACTGTTCAATGCGGTTTTGGTTGGAGATGAAGCCTGAGCCTCATTTTCATTTGTTTTTAAATTAAAAATAAGGCTTCAGATTTTCTTTTAAATAATTTTGTTGCAGCAACTTTTCTGTATGGGCTATAGTAGTAGCGTTTTGTTGAACAGAAGGCTCATTTGTATGGTAAACTCAAGTAGCGCAACGCATCATGCTTAGGCTAGTAGCACCATGCATCATGCTTAGGCTAGTAGTGGATAAGCTTCACAATATTGCCCACGACCTTTTGCTCATCAGTCTTTATAACCACTGGGCTACAGTCAGTTACAGGTCTATTGGTCTTTTGGGCGACTGCGGTGTTAAAATCTAAAGTTATCGAATGAGGCTGGTGCTTATTACATAAGACAGCCCGCCAACGTCCGCCCTTTGTCACTTCCTAGTTCTTTTGCTGAGAAGAAATGACAGAAAAAATGGCCAGTATTGATGTCCTTATTTTGATAAATCAGGTAAAATCGACCATCTATCCTATCGAAAAATAAGAATAAAGACGTGCAGTTTTATTTACATTAGCTAGATAGATAAGTGTCGAAATGATAACGATTGCGTAGAATGATATAATCTCGATTTCCTTTATTAGTAATCTAGTGAAGTATTTATCATTGTGAAATTATTGGACAGTGCACGTAAAGGTTACTCATGCAGTCACAGTGAGGGACGCGTCATTTCGACGTGTGTCAGCGTGCCAAAGCTACACCTTAACAAACAGGATTGCATCATTATAAAAAAGGTGCATGTTTTTGGAATTCGTCATTTTTCAAAGTGGTCTTGGCACATTACCGTTTTTTATGATTGCCAGCGCATTAGAGCTACTTTTCTTTGAGTTTTTTGGGCACTTTTTGTATTATGGTAATATGTTTAGTCACGTTTTTTCTGTCGTTTTTCGTAGATTGTTGTATTGTAGAGTACTGCCTTGTTTTTCCAAGCACGATTGCAAACTGTAGGAGTTTCAAATTCCATATCGGCCAAAATGTTCATGTTCGGTTTTTCAGCCAGGAATTTCACAGTAGCTGCCCGAAATCTGGATATCTGCCCCACTGATGGCAATAGGCTCGTCTTATATACCTCTGTCATTAATATATGGGACTAAACATAGCTAGCAAAATAGCAAAATGTGAGTGTACTGTTATTATAGCACCACCTACGCTTTTGAAAGTGCGAAAGAAAAAAGATCCGACAGGTTTTCGTGTAGTGTAAAATTTAAAATCAATCATTTTGAACTACAGTCCGGTTTACCATTTAAATGTAGGCAATGACATTCAACTGACTGCCAACACAATAATTATTGCATTGGCACCGGTCAAAGCTATCAAGTACATATTATTTTATAGTTCTACCTTTTTATAATTAAATGCCTAGTTAAAATTGCATTTAGCATAAACCTATTACCGTCGAAGTGAATAGTACCTAAATAAGAATAAAACAAGCATATTAGCTTATATCTTCTTGCTATGGCCTCCTCATTGTTAGATGTACACAGCCTGACACTCCCGTCCAGCTAAGATTCGCTGCTAGGACCGAAAAAAATGATAAGGACCATATCCCAATCCAAGGATCAAAGAGCAACTGGATTCACAGAATACAGATATATCCATGTAGTTACGAAATAAAGAGGTTATCGACTTCAATATGATATTCCTCACACGTTTCGCTTCTCTGTTTATTTCGCGTGTTCTTATCTTTACAAACTCATATAAAACCTCAAATGAATGTCCGTTTATTCCGTTTAAATCCGAATCCGAGGTGAATAAACTTAGCATCTCATTATGATGCGATATTACTGCTGCAGCTGTAAAAGAGATAGTTTGTCTCTCATTTGAGCTTACTCAAACCAATTGAGATTAACATTGGCACACGGATAAATTGGATAGAGATAGTTAAATACCATTCTTAGGGTGCTTCTATAGCCAAAGCCTCTCCAAAAGCATCTCATCATCTGCCTAGCCTTTTCCCAACTAAATATATTGGGGTGACTTAGTTTGATGTACATAATGCTTGGTTGACGGCTTCGTGAAGGGCCCGTTTACACCCTGTATTTTTTTCAGGATAACTAATTTATTTTTCAAGCTAAAGCGATGGGTAGTGTCCGTAGAGTGCGGGGCAGCGCCAACAGCATCCTATCTATGGTAGCAAGCAGATTTTGAGTTTGTGAACCACTGCTGCAAGGTTTCGGCTGGGCATGTCACCTTGCAGCAATGAGGTCACAATCTGTTTCTGTTTTTGTCTTTGTAAGTGTATTACTAACATACTTTATAAGTACCTACATTGTTACTAGTCTCGTTGCTAGAATTAAATTAAAGCCATCGGTCAAAAATAAGCGAATTTCTCAAAATGCATATTGCATGTTTTTGTTTTTAAAGTGAAACGATTACAAATTCAAGTTTTGTAGTTATTATCCTTGTAATGTCCTTCAGACATGTGTTACATAATTGAGCTGGACATGCTTGATTATGGTCCTATTTCTGTCTCTTTCTGTCTGGTCAGTATGGAAGCAACCTTCCTTGTCTTACCTTCCAAATTACACTTGCTAATTAGGTTCAGCCACATGAGTCAGGAGCTTTACCTGTTTCTCAAAATGGCAACACATCGGCATCAATTACAAAATCTATCTAGATTTAGGCTGGTTTCAAATGTACTTACAGGCTTCATAAAACAGTTTCAAGGTGTCAAAACTGAAATACTGTACAGATAATACACATTGGTTTTTTGACAGTTCAAATAATTGTATTTTATTTATTTATTTATTTAAACTTCATGTACAAAGGTGGTACATAGGCGGACTTAATGCCACAAGCCATTCTCTACCAGTCAACCTTAGGGTCAAATAGGACAGCATTGTATCACCTCCGTAGTGATTGAAAATTTTACTACGGTTTACTCTATTGAGGTGCAGTTATTTCTGCTGGAGGAGCTCGTGGCTAAATAATAACAGCCGCTCGGGTCGATCTTGAGGCTAAGCTGCGCTTGCCTAGGTTGGTCCGTGAAGATTGACCACCCATTACATAAGAAGCTTCCTCCGTGCCTCGGAAAGCAACTTATTTGTAGATCTTTGACAGTCGTTACAAGTAGTCAGTGGCCTGAAAATTTGACAACCCGTTTTACCAAGGGGTATCGTATTTCCCAGTACTAACTGGGTTGTGGAGGTTCGAAAGGCAGTCGCTCCATGTAAAATACTGGTATTCAGCTGCATCTGGTTAGACTGGAAGCCGACCCCAACATAGAGAAAAGGCTAGGCAGATGATGAGGAGCAGTTTTTACTGCGGCCGACGAAATTGTAATTACTGAAGTGTACGCATCTCATTAGGCGCGAATTACACAGAAACGGCGTAAGGTGCGGCGCAGGCGTGGAATTTATAAGAAAACTAAAATACGGCGTGCCTGCGCCGCGCTGCTTGAGTGTACTTCACGACACGTTGCCTACGTACATTTTGTATGAAAACGTTTTGAAGCGGCATCATGACTGCGCCGCGCCTTCACCGTACGCCGTTTCGGTGTAATTCGCGCCTTAGGTAGTAATTCAAAGTTTATTATTGATCACTATGGCAATTGTTTCTCCTTACATGGATTTTTAATAAAATCATTTAATTGTTAATTTCTTAACAAATATCATAGTCACTAAATCTTACGTCATAGAAATAGGATTTATCCCACTTTAGTTTGGCTGAGCTTAATTATTTCTTAGGAGTCCAATCAAATTGAATTGGTCTTTAATTTTTCTCAATGATCGGAATGAATGAATGACTGAATAGTAATGACTAGAAACATATTCATTCAAAATTAATAATTAATTTGTTCTTTGATGAAGTTTAATGTTTTCAATTATCTTGTTGTCAATTACGAAATTAGTTGTATTTCTAAAGTTTGAGATTTAATGGAATCTTAGGATTTTGTAGTTATTACTCCAGTGACGTCGATCACAGTGATATTTTATGTGACTTTACCTTGTGACTTTTTTGGCCACTACTTACTAAAAATTGATTAAAAATTGAAAATTTCTCGCGAAAATCAAAAATTAATTTCGGTCAGACTATTATTCATTTCAAAATTTTTAGTTAGGTCATTTATTAGTTTATTTCAGTATCCTTAAATGACATAAAAAAATAGGGAATTATTTAAATTTTATGCCTCTGTATTTTATGATTTTAAACTATACATGAAGCATAACTACAACATTATGGTTACTTATTATCAGTTGCAAACAAAACTCGTCCCAATTACTCAAAATGTAGCCTTCAAAAAACCCAATGTCCATTGACCTTGAGACAGAAAGCACATAAACACACGTTCCTATTGACTTGTTATTGAAAGAAATCCCCATGAGCGACGTCGCGGGTAAAACCCAGTCTTTCAATAATGTTACATTGTGTTTAACTTGACGAGTGCTGACTACAAATGTTGAGTAATTTGTTTATTTATACTTTATAAGTGGGTATACAGCTGATTGGCTACATAATAACAGCCGTTCGGGTCGATCGTTAGGTTAAGCCGCGGTTGCCTAGGGTGATCAGTGGTTGGGTGACTGCCCATTACATACCGAGTTTCCTCCGTACTACGGAAAGCACGTTAAGCCGTTGGTCCCGGCTGTCATTTGTTTGTTGTCATTTGACAGTCGTTACAGGTAGTCAGTGGCCTGAAAGTCTGACAACCAGTCTTACCAAGGGGTACCGTATTACCTAGTACTAACTGGGTTGTGGAGGTCAGATAGGCAGTCGTTCCATGCAGATGATGACAGCTGATTTTTAATGATTGGGTTGTAGTGTTACATAGCTTGGACTTAAAACAACTGTGGACTTAGTTATGTACGTTCTATCTAAGATGCTGGTGATGTTTATTTTGTTATAAAAAAGGGAGAGAAAGAAAACGGAAAAGGATGCGGAGGTGATAGAAGAAAGCCTGAAAATGGCACCGGTGACTGAAAAGTTTTGTGAAAACCAGTTGTCATGATCTGAGCATGTAATGAGGAAAATATCATGAGGAAAGTTTTGAGTATGAATGTGGGGTGGCTATAAGAGTAAAGGAAGACCATAAAAACGATGGATGGAGTGTGTGAAAGATGACATGGATAGAAAGAGACAAATGACACAATATGACGACTAATAGATAATTCTGGAAGATGAGGTGCTGCATCGACCGGTAGTAAATTGGGTTAAGGGCCGTAAAATGTTGAAGAGGAATTCGCGATATATTTAAAGGCTAGCGCTGCCATCTAACTAATAAATACAATAAACGCTTTTCTAGGATGATATGGCTAGAAAGGAGGTGACTACTGAGATGACGAGTAATAGAGAAGTATGGAAGAATAAGCATGCTGCGCCGACCCCAAATAAATTGGGATATGGGCAGGGGAATGATGATGATGAAATGGTTTTCTAGATTGTGTATCTATTGTGTACATAAGCCAAAAAAAAACCATTAAAAAACAAATCCTCATGGAGACACGCAATTTTTATAACCATAGATCTCCAGACATCATCATCTGCCTAGCCTTTTCCCAACTATGTTGGGGTCGGCTTCCAGTCTAACAGGATGCAGCTAAATACCAGTATTTACATGGAGCGACTGCCTATCGGACCTCCACAACCATAGATCTCCAGACATACAATTAGTTTATAATGTCTACTAGACTAGGTGTTTCAAATATCATTCTTGATTTACGGCACACATTTTAATTACTTATCCAGTTTTGTCATTCGTTTGAATGGACGACAAAAAACGGCATATAACTAAAAATTTAATTAAAAAAACAGAGATTTAATTATTTTTCTCAGCTGCTTTGATACTAAAAAGATAACGAAGGATACGATTTATTTATATTTAAACCGTAAATGTCAGCAACCAGGTAATATACTTAAATCTTTTATTTGGGATATTAATTTTCAAGCATGTAAATTATGATCTGCATTTAAAACGATTATTATAGATAAAAAATTTAGTTTATAATTTAGTTACAAATACATGTCATGATAAAATATTTTGGAAGGAAATTACCTAAAACACATGCACAGCAGTTACATTGAGTCCTACCGTAAAACGTAATTTCCCACCCCAAAAAAAAGACGTTTCTCTGTAATTTTTTTTGCGTAGAGTTAATTAGTTTGATGTACAGAATGCTTGGTTGACGGCTTCGTAAAGGATCCGTTAACACCTTGTATATTTTTGACAGCTGGAATTATCTTATATATCTTCGAACTTTAGTTCACAATAAAGAACGCTAACGGGTGCTTAATCAACTAATCCGTCAGCATGGCGCCAAAAGGCAGTCAAAACAACTTTGTTTATTTATTTAAACATGTCCCTTCAACAATGACATATTCAACGAAACATAAATAAATTCTAATAAATTCAAATCAGTGACCGTGAACAATAAAAAATAAAATGTCAACAAAACTTTTAACGAGACACGGAAGCCCTTTGGTAGGCGACAGTAACGATTAAATGTACGATTACCGAATAAATAAACAGTTCCGAATAAAAATGACATAATCAAACATGTCATGGTTATTAAGAATTATTGATGGTGGAATAACAACATGGTGTCTATATGGGCAAAGTAAACAAACTTCTTAAGAGCGTTTACAAGATACAGCATTTCATACAAACTTTCAAGTCCTTTTTTTTCGAAATGACTGAACCGATTTTAATGAAATTTCATACGCATAAGCAGGATACATCATAGGTCTAGGTGTTACCAGAGAACATTTTCGAAAAATAGTGATACTGCTAAATTAGACCGATTTTGGATTTTCCGTAGAAACAGTTTCCAATTATCTTTTTTTTAAAGACATTTCGAAAATGTTCTCTGATAACTTTTTAGACGTATGTATCCTGCTTATGCGTATTAAGTAACCTATCATAACATAGTGCCTCATTGGTCTAGTGATCTCGAGCGCCACTGCTGATCATGAGGTCCTGGGTTCAATTACCAAGTCGGGCATTGTTATTGGGTTTTTCCATCAGGAATTTCTCAATAGCAGCGACACTGTCTGGGTTTGTGCCCGGTTGATGTCAATAAGCTTGCGAAATGTATGTGTGAGGTACACCTCTGCCAAACGGGGATTAAAGGCGGCATGATGTATCATCACCCCTCTTTGTCGAAGGGGAGGAAGAGAATCCACATTTCACCAGTCATGTTTATGTCTCGCCTTTTCCCAACTATGTAGGGGTCGGCTTCCAGTCTAACCAAATACAGCTGAATACAAGTATTTCCCATAAAGCGACTAACTGTCTGACTGCCACGACCCAGTTACTACGTAAGTCGATATAAGTAGGCTAGTCCATTGCCATTAATCGGCCACATTCAGCCAACGTTATTTCTGCAAATCCATTAAATATTTTTTTGCAAAAAATACAACGGTGACCTGAAATTACAAAAACACTGAAAAAAGAAATGGGGCAACCTTCAAAGATTGTTTGTAGGCCCAAAACTAATATTTACACAAAAAAAAATGATAACACTAAAAACCGTTTACATTTCACTAAATCATCTAACCACCGTTTTCACCAACATTTCCAACGAATGCGTAAAGAAAATCACAC